>CADEHL010000476.1:3670590-4270590 GCA_902827135.1 Harpagifer antarcticus | reverse complement strand
ACACGCCAACATGTTGGTCCCTGATTGGACCAAGAAGCATTCATTCAGGGGCAAACATGTTTATGTCCTGATGTTTTCCACTCCTGTGTTTCCAGCCTCCACGGGAAGAGCAGCAGCACGGGGAACCTCCTGGAGAGAGAAGACAGGGCGGTCCCTGTCCCTGATTACGGCGTCCACTCCCACATGGCGGCACAGAGCGCTGCTGCGCTGCACGGCAGACAGCAACGCCCCTACAGTGTGGCCGTGCCAGGCTTCCCACAGGTGGGGGGTCTGCAAAACAAGCACACAAACACACGCTCTGACACACACCCACACACACCCACAGATGACACACAAGCTAAGCCGTCGCACGAATCCTGGCAGAGATCAGCACTTGTCTGTCTCAGAAAGTTTAGAAGTAGCTTTTCCCTGCGTGCTGCTGACCTGAGATATACAGGAATAGCTTTGCTTTGACAGGCCGTCTCTTCCTTTACAAATAATCTGAGTATTTTTGTGCCAAAGCTAGCAGAAGATGCTCCGCTACATTAGCTTACCTAGACACAGATATCCGTTCTCGTTCACTTCACATGTCCCTGTTTACGGGAGGTTGGGATGTGGCACAGCTCAGAGTGGAGCAGTTCACTCTGCTGCCCCGCTGAGGGAAGAACTTCTGACAGACAGTTGATAACAGAAGAGGAGGAAGAGAGAAGGTTGCCGTGGCAATAAAGGAAGGAGGATTAATTTTATAAAGAAGGCAAAACCAGAAGTGGACTTATGCAACACTGAAACTGCCTCTTCCGCCTCACTGCCTGTAGGGATGGAAACATGTCTGCTGACATTTAATACGTTTTTATTTAGGTTTATGTGCACCTGGAAGTGTCTGCAATGCTTTGAGTGGATCATTTGTAGGCCTACGTTTTTGTAGGTGGTTACAACTCCCAAAGTCATTGAATTGAGTATATTTGAATACACATTTAGGATTTATTTCACATCACTGATGAATAAGTACTAAAAAATGTTCTTTTAAATATTGATTAATGGAAATAACTGACTACACAAAAGTAGTAGTAGCAGTAGTTACTAACTAGGCAGATCAGACATCAAAAAGAGCAATATGTTATTTAAATCATAATGGACAACATCAAATATGTTAAATGTTTTTATTGAAAGACATCATTTTATCGTTTCCAAGTGTAGTCATACAGTTTATCCGATTTCCCAGCTTCTGTAGGAAAAGCCTTATAAGGTCACTGTGACATTCTGATGTATCACTTCCACCGTGTTGCTTTACTGCCACCTGCAGGCTGATGTGGTCATTGCACTTATCAGTTTTCTGATAGAAAATGTTTTGTAATGTTGGTTTATAATATAAAATATTTGTAAAATCAATCATCTGTCTGTCTTTACAGCAAGGAGCTGAAGAGTACGAGCCCCGCTTCCCTACAAGGTAAGAACCACTTGTTGAATACGTTTTAATGTCGTATTGATATAAAAATCAAGTTGAATTCATGTTCAGTAAGTTCAAGCAGACAATCATCAAGAATGTGTTTTTGGTAATGGCTCTGGGATCTTCCATATTGGCCATATATTCAGTATGTTGAAAAGCAGGAGAGGAGTTGAGGGATTGGGATGTTTTAAAGACCTGACCCTGATAACACACAACCAGCAGAACACACCACATTTCTTTTGTGTTTGTTTTACCTTTGTGTTCTTTCATGTTTGCATTCTCCTCTGTTTGCCCTCGTTTGATAGGATACGATAAGTAATAATATAGTGTTTATACTGCATATTGGTAGAAGACCATTTGTGTTATTGGTTAGTTTGGTTTCTGTCAAAAGCTTAAATTGGATTAAGTTTTCTTTTTGTTAACAAAACACCCAAGCTTTGACCTCCCAGCTCCTTCTAATGCTCCACCCTTGCACCATGCAGCTTCAGTAGTGCTTCCACCTGCTAACTGCACACCCACCCAATCCCTGTTAGCTCACCCTGCTTCTTATTCATGGTTAATTTATGGAATAAGTTACGTTATAGTATGGGATTCATTTCTCATGTTGGAGGGTGGATGTAGCTCCGCCTCTCCTTGTCCTGGTTGTGTTTGCTGCTGTTTGTCCTAAGCCAGCCCACCTGGAAGTCTGCTCCTCTCTCTGTCCACAGTTCCACAGAGGGCAAATTGATTTCGACAGTGTGAGGACAGACTGAGCCTGATGATGCGATAGGACTGTCCTCGCTGCCCCTCAACCAACCCCCCCCCCCCCCCCCCCCCCCCTCTCATCCTCTCCCCCGCCTCCTAACCTCCAGTTTACAACAATACACTCTCTCTGAGCCAATCAATGCAAGGAAGAAGCTTTGGTCTGTATCTCCCCTGCCTCTCTGATCTCCCTTCTTCCTCCCCCCAACCCCGCTCTGAGCTAACTGGCCAACAGGGGGCCACTGGTGAAGCCGAAACCAGAACAACACAGACTGTGCCATCCGAATAATCAAAACCAATGGGATGGACATTTTCTTTGAGGAAAATGTATCTTTTGCTTGTCTTTCATGCATGTACATTTCTTTTACATATCGCTGGGGATTATATTTCCTCACCAAAAGGAACCTGATTTCCACCAATGTAAGTGCTCTCCACCAGAATGACAATGTGAAGGATATGTGAACCAGGGTGTGAAATGAAGAGGATTTATCGTGTATTAAAAAAAGGCATTACAATCGATATTTTACTGGGTCTTTCAGTATTTAACAATACTTTGAACCTTTTCATGCTGTGAGGTTTTGTATTCCTCTAACATAAGAGGCCGTGCATCACGAGAAGTGAACTGCTCATGTAAATGTGTTGTGAAACAGAGACTACAGTATGTGATGGGAATGTTAACTGTACATACATGTGCCATACAGAAGTACTTGTCATAAAGTATCTATGAGTTCATTAAAAATTGCACCTTATAAAAGTAATAATCTATATTTCTGACTCTCTGTGAACAAACTCACTGTAACGTTTTCAGTATCAGCCTTTGATCTTGTTGGGGGGGACACTGAGCTCACACTAAGCTAGGGTCTGGGGTCCTCTCTATCTATTGCAGTGTGTGAATGTCATTCCAAGGCTGGGTGGGGTCAACTGTCCCTCACCCCTTTATGAGATGCAAGACTCTGAGTTGAGTGCGGAAACAATTCGTTTATAAATCATCAGCACAATTGTTAAAGGGGCCCTATTGTGCTTTTTGGGGGTTTTCCCTTCCCTTTAGTGTGTTGTATGTTTCTTTTGTGCATGTAAATGGTCTGCAAAACTAAAATCCCAAAGTTCACACCAGTGGGATTTTTTCTCCCACACAAACTCCCCACTGCCTCCATTGGACTCCTTTGTTTACTTCCGTAAACACTTGCGCTTCTATTGGCTAGCCCTCTAACACATTGTACATGATAGGCTAATGGGCGGGACATCTCTAAGCGGTTGATCAATCACATCAGAGCTGGCCAGCTAACCAATCAGATCAGACTGGGTGAAAAAAGGCAATATGAGAAAATTAAAGAGATTTTTGGCATGTCACATTGGAGGTGCAAAATATGAACCTGAAAATGAACATCATAGGGCATCTTTAACTAACTCAGTGGTTCTCAAACTTTTTCTGTCAGGCCCCCCCCTTGGGAGAAAAAAAAGTCGGGCCCCCCCAACAAAAGTCAGGCTCAGTGGCGGCGCCAGAGATTTATTTTGGGGGTGCTGTGGGGTAGCTTGACGTTTCATAGAGGGTGCTCAAACATTTAGGGTTTCCCATTAATGTCCCGGGCGCTACAGTGGAATGTTCTACTGCAACACTCCACACACGCATATACACAGTGTACCTGCAACAGTTACAATGAAGGCTCGATAATCAGCTCACGACATATAGATGTAAGCAGGGGTAAAGTGCTATTTTTATAGGTGGTGTGTGGACCTCACATAGGGGGGTCCGGGGGCATGCTCCCCCGGGAGTTAAAAGCATCAATCTGGTGCACTTTGAGAGCAAAATGAAGAGATCTATGGATACATCTCTCAACACCCATTTGAAACAGACCTGTAAACAGATTTACTTTTTCTTTATGGATATTTTACAAATCACCCTTTTAAACTTTATTCTTGTTTTACTGTCATATAGTATTTCATAGCTGTTTCTTTTATTCTCTTATTTTTTTATAACTATAATGATCATATAAATGTGTGCCTCGGAAATAATTGTTTACATTAATGGTGACCAAAACGTTTGAGACCCACTGAGATAACACTGAGAGAGTCCTTTAGCTCACTGAGCCTCTCAGTCTGACAGGAGAGGACTCTCCTCCACTTTGTTGTTGAAAAAACTCCTTATATCCATTAGCGTAGCTCGCTAGCACCAGAAGCTAACCACAACAATCTCCGGTACCGGTGCGCTGTCTCTCTCTCGCTCGCGCACACAAAATGGCTCGTTCCACACACACACACACACACACACACACACACACACACACACACACACACACACACACACACACACACAGCCGAGCTTTAATGAAACACAGACCCAGACGTAATAGTACTGTACTGCATCATATTATTTTCAAATCAATAATCTTTCAAATTATGATTATTTTTTTATTACTTTAAAAAAAAAAAAATTATAACCATTTTTCCTCCTGGTCTCTCGCGCCCCTCCTGGCATGCCTCTGCGCCCCCCACTTTGAGAACCACTGAACTAACTTTATTTAGAGTTGAAGCCCTTTTTTCTTTATATATTTATTCGGGTTTGTTTACTAAGATTTTTTTTTTCAGAATAAATGATTACATTTGGAGAAATGAATTGGTGGATTGATAATATTCTAAATATAATATTATTAAAGTTGTCTCACTGGCTAGGTTAATACTTCCTTTAAAAAAAGAACAGACAACTCTTGTTTGCTTGTGCATTAGATCTTTACATTTGCAAACATTTAGCATCTTTGTGTTCGTTTGCTCATATTATAGTGTCTCGTACTGTTACACAACACAATATATATTTTAAAAGTATTATACAAATATGCTGATACATTTCTGGTTTGGAATGAGGCATCAGTAGTATCACAATCATGAAACCACATCCACCCTTTATTGCTCAGCCTCTCTGCAGCCTTGAAGGAGAGGAGTGGATGTTATGTTTGAACCTCACTCAGCCTTCTTGTTCTCTTGTGATTGCAATAAAGGCTTGATTTCCAAACTCCAGTGAGTAGAAGCATCCTGTTTTTGAAGATAGAAGAAGTGTTTCTGTGTCTGACTCCCTCTGTGCTAAATAAAGACGCTGGTCTGCCCGTCTCTGTAGGTCCAGTTTATAGTCTGTTCATTCTAACTGCTGTTAATAACAATATTCAGTTGAATATTGAAAATGTTATGAAGTGTTTACAAAAATCTTATCCTTACACTGTAATGACCAAAGAGAGGAGATAAAAAATTGAAGACTGTTCGCCGCTTTTCTAAAATCTAATATGGTGTCTAATGAGTCTTAACATAAGTTTTTCTTCAGATTATTGAAAGAAGAAAAGAGAGGGACAGACAGCTCTGTGTCATGGTTTTCAGTTCTTTCAAGAGAAATACTTTAAAACTCAAGTCAGGATGGACGCTTTTGCCATCTATGTGTTTTCTTTGCTGCACATGTCTGCTCTGTCTCCTCTGTTTGTGTGATCTAACACCCGTCTCCCCCTTAGCTTTGCCAACCCCCCTTTTATCAATCTCTGTTTTGATGACTTTAGAGACGAAAGTCGAGCGCAAACGACTGGAAGCTGCCAATGTTTCTTCTTTCTCCACTCAAATAAGTCCAACGTATGACAGACAGACACAGTATAGCTCACCGACCACCTGTCGGCAAATCACTGCTACATCAACTGATGCTTTTATTTGAATGTAAATGAACAACATATTGCACAGAGAATCTACTGTACCAAACAGTTTAACATTGATCATCTCAAATGTAAGGGATACTCTAAAAAGTATGAAATACAGGAATTCAGCTGAAAATGTTTGGTTGTTTCTGTTCATTGGTTTTATTCAGAAGGCAATTATATCTCAAGACAATTACAATTTGTTTTGCCTCTGAAGGTCTTTTGAATTGTGTCTTTAATTTGCCTAGCAAAACCTTTTTTTCTGCATAATTCCGCATTTTAAAAGGAATTATCTTTATTTCATAGTCATCTTAAGCATTAGGTTAAACATCATCTTAAACGGCTGGTGATCATCCTCTTGCTTAAACCCACTAACCAGAGGCTTGCACTTTTGGTATCACTTTTCATGACAACATTTCTGGAGCCGAGTCAGTTCCCATCATAACCCCCCCCCCCCCCCCCCTGGCCGTGTGTGTGTGTGTGTGTCTGCATCTTTCACGCCCTGGCCTGCTCCTCCTGCTGCTAGCAAAGGTATCTATTTAAACTCAACTGCGTGTATGTGTGTGTCAGATTCACGGCATAATCATTTTATATTGCCAGTGTCTTTCTATTTGTTGTGTTTTATATGCTTGTCTGTTTTATTTTTGTCTCATGTCTTGAATTGTATTAATTACCATGTGAATATTCTTAGGTTTATATTTTAATGTTAACATATATAAATTGTGAGTGTGTAGATCTGTTTGGGTTTCTGTGCACGTCCTCTTGTTTCACTTCAACATAATTAAATAGTTTCTTTATATACTTCACTAGAACATGAACAAGCAAGATCATCATTGAGTTTGACTGGCAACCTTTACAGCATTGTTTCTTAAAGTGGGGCATGCGGGTCAAGTGTGGCCCTTAGAAACATTTTGTGAGGCCCCTCAACTTGACACAAAGGCACTCTTAATATTTAAATATATTGGAGTCAATTTCAAAAATGTCTCTTCCAATATCTTGCACTTTAAACACTGCTTGCATCAAGTTTTAAATGAAGGCTCCCAGTTGTCTCAGACATGGTCTCATTTGTTAATATCCTGAATCCTAACACAACTTGGGCTTATTAAATATGCGTACTGTAAAGCCATGTAAGAACACACTGTATTTAGAAATAACAAGTCATTGCCTTGTATAGTATTAGAATATAATGACTATTGGTGTTTGAGAAAATCCTGAGTGTTGACCCATGGGGACTGTCTCTGCCTTTCAGTACCGGGCCAGATTACGCTCGCTTTTGAGTGACCGAAACTCCTCGTAAGTGACTGACCCTGGGTCTGTGGGTCTTCATGCAACCACTTCTTCTTCCAATGTCTCCATTATCACAAAAACTGCTTCTTCGTCGTGTTGGCTTTGGGTTATTTCCTTTCTTTGTGTGATGTGATGTGACTGCACTCTGATTGTGGGGTATAAAACTGTACTTGTACATTTCAGGGAATGTATTGCATGTTTCAGCATCGTGTTTTACCTCCTTTTTTTTTTCTTCTGGCATGACTCATGAGATTTTCTGTGACCTTTTCTAACTTTCGCATCATGCATGGTTTGCATTCAGTTTTTAAAAACAAAAACAAGCTTCTTTACTATATTTCCTCTCTTCCTCCCAGTGATGATCCGCCCATGGAGCCGCCTGTCGAGGCCCCAGCCAAACCGCCCCTTTCTGATGATGAGGATGAAGTGGAGGAAGAGCTGCCTGATGAAGCACACTACGACTCCTTGGAGAAGGCCTCCACCCCCCCGGGGGAGTACTGAGCCCTGCCTCAGGTTAAACTAGCTGCAGGTACATCAATGGTGCCCAACTGTACCCCCTCGCCTCAGCTCTGATTCAACCTCAGAACTAAATAGTGCTACTTTAAAACAAAGAAATGACTATGACCAGCAAATGAACGGCACAAACAACCATGTACAGTTATCTCTGTTTTAGTTGAGAGATCATGTGATTAAAAGCTAGAATTTATTAATATTTGATCTTCCAGCAAGGAAAGCACTTTAAATGAAAATGTTCCCTGATCGTTATCCTCTGAGTTGTATTTCTGTAAAGGCATCTGCTCACATACTGTACATGGGTAATATAATGGACATCATCGAAGTTATTTCACTTTTTTATTTTTGGAACATAGAGTTAATGGGGTGATAGGAAAATAAGTTTTCCAGCGTGGGCAACTTGAGTTATTGGCTCATTTGCAACGTATCACTACCTAAACACTGATAACTGATGACTCTTGTAGACTCCATGGATCTGCAGTTGTTCTGTAAAGTCACGTGACAACATCTGTGCTTTTTCAAATGCAGCTTCCTCCCCTTCCTTGTCAACTGAAGGGCTTCAATGTTGGTACGCTTCACATCTTGGCAGGTGTTTCCTTTTTAGCCTCAACTGTTCACACTGCCTCCTCACAGGGCTAGCATACCAACTAGTGTTGGTGCAGAGGTATTGCACATATTAGTCTGGAGTGGACCAAAGTGGATAATCTAAAATGGAAGAGATAATCTGAAACACATAAGAGATTGTATACTAGCCAGAAATCTCCAGTATCTGTGGAATAATATTGGGCTCATTTATGGCATCAAAACTGATAAGCACACTACTCATAGTACTGTATATTCAACTATTTGTATACTCACAGGAAATCTATATTCATTAATAACATTAATAAGCACTGCAGGTGTTTGTACCTATAATAATGTCCTGCCAGTTTAGTGATTACATGAATATACAAGCAGTTTGTAAGGTCTTCTTAAAGAAATTATTTCATCAGGTAAATTAAATAATACAATCAATGAGTAATTGCAGCGTCTTTGGTTAAGATCACTTTGATGTAAAGTAGAGCAATCAGGATTACACTGATACAGGTTGGTATTCAATCTTGGCCGTTCTAAGAATAATGTTTTAAGGGTATGTTCGAATTATTAAAAAAACATTTTTCACTTACCTCTGGTGGTATCTTCTAACGTATACAGTCTCTTAATAATTAGTGCCACTCAGTGGAGATGAATACAGTTTAATTTGAGGTTTTCACAACACTAATAAAGAACAGCCACAAACAGTGTCCTGTTCGAAGAAATACATCCAATTGTGACTGTTGTCCGTGGAATAAGTGACAAGCAAAGCATTTCTGTAACAGGTTGCTGTTGGAATTTTCTAAAGATGAATATTTAATGGCTGTGAGCACTTCAAATTAAGTCCCATTTCCCTACATTTTGTTGTTTTTATGTAACAGACAATAAACTTCACAATATATCATAATACATACATAATACATCTGGAGAAGAGACACCACTAAAGGGAAATCGGAAACTTTTTTTGACACAAAATAATAAAACCGGTTTCAGTGTAGCTCTCAGTGTTACATGAAGACTAACGGTGAAAATATGACTGACATTCAAACCTGTATCGTGATTTATTGTCAAACTTTTTCTGTTCAATAAAAATCTGAGAATAAAGAATCAAGAGTGTACCCACTTTGTGCCAAATGTCTTATATTTACTCTTATACACGAATCACTACATTATATTTGTGTTTTTCAATATGGCCTTACATCGGGTGATCAAAAGAGTCCCACATTCTAATCACTGTTAAGTTTACAAATACCTATAGACCTATAAGGAAATATGACGTCATCAACAGCAAGTCGTCCATCTTTGAAGGATGCTAGCGACCACAACCTATTGAATTAACCTCTACGGCTAACGAAGTAGCGTAGCTTTTAACGTTTTTAACATCGTAGGTAGGCACTGTTATGTCACTGGCTGTAACAGCCACTCCTATGACCAATAAACAAACAAACATGACATGGGCCTTCAAATATTTAATATTTTTAAATTGCAATGTAGGACAATAATTCCAAATGCCAAAAGGGCACCGACCTCACTAACAGTGATTGGCCCATTATTTTCTTGTTATCCTCTAAAGATGGCTGTGATGCCCCAAAATAAAACGTGGTTCGTGTTCCCTATTGCAAAAATATCTACAGCAACAACATCTATTCCCTTTTTCCCTCTCTGTTAACAGAAAGTTGTGGAGCTGGGTGAGTGAAAGTTATCCCCAGAGGTGGGAGAAGTACTCAGTTCTTGTTCTTAAAGGGAACCTATCATGCAAAATGTACCTTTGTACGTCTTTTATACATGAATATGTGTCCCCGGTGTTCCAGGGAACTCACCAAGTGTCAGAAAACACAACCCTCTCTATTTTCCTCCTTCGCCAAATCTCTAAAAAAAAAAGGGGCTGCAACGGATCTTAAAAAAATGGATCCAGATTCCAACACTTTTCTACGTCACAAAGAGATGCTCCACTTATTGGTCAACTCTCCACCTATCAGGAGAATGAGCCACGGCCACGTGCATTGCCAAACCTCTCATTCGCATATAGGCTATCGGCAGGCTAAATCAACCCCAGGCACATCTGTGTTTTTGCCTGCTCTTGCCAGGATGTCGAAGCCAGTTAAACGTTGTGCTGTTGTTGGCTGCAAGACTCGGAACAGGGGACTGCATGCAATGCCATCAGTGGAAAAAGAAAATAATCTGTTGCTAGACTTCATTTTCAAGGGACATGTGCCAGAAGACCCCGGCAGATTTCTGTGTGTGTGTTCCAAACATTTTACCACGGACATGTTTATGAACTTCTCTCAAGTCCAACACGGATATGCCTCCAAACTAATGCTACACCCGGGATCAATACCAACCATCCGGGACCAGGCCAGTGAGGACACATCCAATTCTGAAGCTGTAAGTTTTTATTTAGCGGTGTTTTTCCTGATAAAGCTATCTCTAGCTTGTATATGTAGCATGTAGCTTCGCCGTATCAATGTCAACTCAAACCCAAATAGTAATCGGTTAGGTGTTTATATGATTTTGTAACATTTTATTTTGTACGCTCCGCAGTCTTTGCTTTGTCTTTTATTTTAATTATCAGGCATTTGCGAACATGTTCAGACTGCCGTAATGGCGATCTGTGTGAAGGCTGTAAAGCCATGCCCTAGCCGATAACACAAGTATTTATTCTCCTAGGTATTAGTATTTTGTATCCTCTAAAATCATATTGAGTAAGTTATAATAACAAACGTAATCTTCTGTAGGTAAGTGCCGTTTTTTCCAGCGTTATGTAAAAGCTTTTGTGATTGTAGTCTGTAAGAACGATCAGATATCATCGATCTGTAAACTAAGCTACGCTACGCTAATGAGACATGCCGTTTTTTGCAGCGTTATATGTAAAAGATTGTGTGTGTTTACTTGTTTGCGCACATGAATATAAATGGGGGTGTGTTAGGATACAACACTGTTTGTATGTGAGGGGACACACACACCACGAGGAACACGGAGCTAAAGCCCTGGTCTGTTGTTGTTGACGAGGCCTTACCTCTAGCAACAGGCTAATTAGTGGCTAGCACTCATTACAGTCTGTCTACTGAGCTCAGCCCCTCCAACACATCATCTGTATTGAGTCAGAAACACAGCATGCACGTTACGGTTTGCTAAATAGAGTCTTAAGCCCCATCTTTTGGGATTTCAGACTATATTTATCCAAATTGTATTTTCTCATCCTGAATACTAAATTGAGATGATTTTGTTCTAACTATGTTTTCTTCTTTACAGGCCAGCACCTCACATACTTACTAATTAGTGACAATTTGTACATCCTTTGCTATTATCCTGCACTACAATGAAAACGCTGAGCGTGCACAAGCCACTACATCCACTGGAAACCCTCTGTATATAAACTGCAGTTCCCAAAGGCCAGGAAGGGAGAATGCAGAGCAAAACCAGTAAAGACTGACCCCACATTCCGTAAGTGTTTAAAATATTTATTATACAACTATTTACAAATAAAAAAATTAGAAAGAACTTTCAGTTTTTTCCATGCATATACTAATCTAAACCACATTTTTTGTTGTGCTTTTTTTAACATTGCACAGGCTACGTGGCCAACTTGATGGACCTCATCTTCGACCAAGTCTTTGTGGACCCTGCACCATTATGAGCGACCTGACAGGGAGGAGGTCATCGCCGGGTATGCTACACGGTTCAATTTGGCTGCTGTCTGAACCCAACATAGACATTTCACGGATCAGGAAACTCCCTGCGAATCCTGAGGACAACGCAGGCCGAAATCACCACTCTGATCCTGCGTCCAAGGAAGCCCCAGCACCAGCTCACAAAGCTTCTGTAGGCTAGATACCTGTGACGCCTGAAATCATAAAAAAAATATTTAGTGTCATTTATACAAAATACAAGTACATTTAGTTTTTTTTATGGGTTCAAAGAACCGTTGATTTTGACAATAAAGTTCCGAGTTGATATCAAATGTGTCGTGATTATTCATGTTGGGATGGGTAAAGAATATTCTGATTTCAAAAGCATAAGGTGGTGTGTGGACTTTTTGTTGTACACATGGGTGTGTTATGCCATTGCTGTGTAGTATATAATATAATAGTACATGTACAATGACAGAATGAAAGATTGCATAAAGCCATATACACCAGTATTTATTTCCATGAACAATATTAGCATTCGTTTTACAATTTCAGTCAAAACAAACAAACCACTCACCGCTCTATTTGCCTCAACTGTAGTCCACCATGTTCAGCTCTGTAAATATTCAATGCATTCTGCAGGGAGAACACATTCAGGCACACAGGCTCCAATCCAGGATGGTCCACCATACGGGTTACAGAGTCCTCATGTTCCTGCATCCGTCTTGGCACCTAGTGTGATAAAGATATATTGAATGACATGTGAAAAATGTATTCTCTAAACAGACAACTTAGTGAAGCTATCAAAAATGTTACCTGTGGTATCTCCATGCAGCACACATTCTCCGGTTCAGAAGGCATCGTGGCGCAATTTGCACATCTGTAGAAAGAAGTCAATAACTGAGCTTTTAAAAACACATGAAACACACACATTGCTGACAACTGAAGTGTTGGAGTTATACTTTTTATCACCCTAAGTTATTGAACTTTCCAACGGTTGTTGCACGATGTTGGAAGAAAAGGACTGTAAACTATTAAACGCAATGAGTCCGTTGTATATATGCTGAAAATATGAATGTCTCCCTTTATAAATATATATATATGTATCGCTGTTTTTGCGTTACAAACTCTAAGTTACAAACTGTACACATTGCATTCTTGCTAATTAGCCAAAATATGAACGGAATAAGTAGCAAGCATCGTAACAAACAGAGTAAAAATAAATAGGGACAACAGCTTGTCAACTAACCATTCAGAAACGTCCTGCTGCAACCGAGTTGTTTGCACCTCCACCAAAACCTCCGCTGCTTCAGGTTCTGGATCAAATTGATAATATGCTTGAACACATGCATTGCTCTGAGATGACATGTTTATTCCACACTCGTAATCACAGCAAGCATGGTAACGTGACTCTCGCCGGCTCATGCCCCCCTCTTCTGCAGGGGGGCGTGGTCAGCTGCTTGCAGGGGGCGTGGTCAGCTGCTGCTCAGAATTTTCATAGACAGGTTTAGAATAGAGCGAAAATGAACGAAACGAGGCATGGCTAAAAAATGATCTGTTTGGTATTTTGAAAAATAAAATGTATAAATATACCTTATATAGGTATGGTCATACACTATATCATTTAAATATAGCATGATAGGTCTCCTTTAATTTAGCGGCTGGAGAAGAAAGATCAAGAGGCGCATTCACACTGCGGTACTTTTCCCACAAAGGTTCATGCGAACTTAGTTCAGTGAACTCTTTTATCGCGTTCACACCAAAAAGAGCCGGTACTAAATATAGCTCTTTTCTCACAAAAGAGCCGCTCGAAAGTCCCTGCTAGAGAGCAGGGACTTTCGAGCGGCTCTTTTGTGAGAAAAGAGCTATATTTCTGATTGGCTGGGCGGATTGCAAACCACGCCCAGTAAAACTTCCAAAAAGTTTTGTGAAGCCGCCATTTTATTATCCTCGCATTAGCATTATTAGCATTAGCATTAGCCCAGCGCAGAAACGCAGAGAGACTAACTTATGGCAACACAAAATAAAACATGGGAGCGGTGGAGATGAGGAGGTGTCGACGTTCTGGCGATTTACTCGGAAGGCTTCAGTAGAAGCTGCTGGGAGTCCCAGCAGCTTCTACTGAAGCCTTCCCCAACTCCGGGGACTTCCGGCCGGGGACTCCGGGCGGCAGTATCCGCCGTGAAGTTGTTTGTAGCCTGCCAGTAAACCCAAAGCAGAAGAAGAAGAAGTGAAGTCAGCGGCTTCATTTGCCTAATCCACCCCCAGAGACTTTTTCCGGTGTGAACGCGATCTGTACTTAGTTCATGCGAACTAAAGAGTTTGCATGAACTAAGTTCGCATGAACCTTTGTGGGAAAAGTACTGCGGTGTGAATGCGCCTAAGGGGGGAGGGGGGAAAGAGAGCTGTGGTTGATGGGCCATTAGTTGTGTAAATACACAGCTGAGAGCTGCCATTTCTTTAGGCGCATTCACACTGCGGTACTTTTCCCACAAAGGTTCATGCGAACTTAGTTCATGAGAACTCTTTTATCGCGTTCACACCAAAAAGAGCCGGTACTAAAATGAGTTCATGTGAACCTTTTTACCCCCACGAAAGTCCCTGCTCTCTAGCAGGGACTTTCGAGGGGCTCTTTTGTGAGAAAAGAGCTATATTTCTGATTGGCTGGGCGGATTGCAAACCACGCCCCGTAATACTCCCAAAAAGTTTTGTGAAGCCGCCATTTTATTATCCTCGCATTAGCATTATTAGCATTAGCATTAGCCCAGCGCAGAAACGCAGAGAGACTAACTTATGGCAACACAAAATAAAACATGGGAGCGGTGGAGATGAGGAGGTGTCGGCGTTCTGGCGATTTACTCGGAAGGCTTCAGTAGAAGCTGCTGGGAGTCCCAGCAGCTTCTACTGAAGCCAGTCCCCAACTCCGGGGACTTCCGGCCGGGGACTGTGGGCGGCAGTATACGCCGTGAAGTTGTTTGTAGCCTGCCAGTAAACCCAAAGCAGAAGAAGAAGAAGTGACGTCTGCGGCTTCATTTGCCTAATCCACCCCCAGGGACTTTTTCCGGTGTGAACGCGATCTGTACTTAGTTCATGCGAACTAAAGAGTTTGCATGAACTAAGTTCGCATGAACCTTTGTGGGAAAAGTACTGCGGTGTGAATGCGCCTATTCAGACTGTTTAAAAAACGGTGACAACGGACTATTTTTCTTAGCGGATGCATGTCAATTTAAATCAATACATACAACTATTTTTTAAATCAATAAAAACATTTTCTAAATCCATAAAAGCATTTCAATTAATATTGGGAGTAATGTCGTTACTTTGTTGAGAATGTGCAGAATGTTCATTTGCAGCGACTTGTTCCTTATGGGGACAAGTCGCTACGCGTCGGGATCCTGATCTGCCGACGAGGCTCCATTAAAATATAAATATTGTTAGTGAATTACTGAGTTTAGGCACGTTAATAACGTTTTAATGAAGTTGAATACAGTATATTCATTTGTGTCATTGATTTCATGTCAATTCGGCGAACATAAACATAAATGATTGTGGTGAAGATGATGATTAAATTAGGATTAAAAATTGAGAGCCGAGCTGCATTTCCTCCCGTTCGTTTTTTTCGACAAAACAACATTATTTTGTTAAATAACAACATGGTGATGTTTTGTAAATGATTACATGTCTCTTATTTAGCACAGAATATGATATCCGTGACATATGGATTTTAACAAAGTTCCGCTGTACATCCAGCGTACTGTATCTGACTTTATTCAACCCAGTCTCATGGCATTTCGTGTTCACCAACACGATTTTTAATCTATTGATTCGTGTTCACCAACACGATTTTCCCCTTTTTTGTGTGTTGCACAGCACGATATTAAAAGCAATGTATTTCTACTGGTAATGTGTTTCGTGCCTGCAGCACGTCTTTTTCTCCGGTCGGGTCGTGGAAGACCGGAAGCTGTGTGGTTCATAAAAACATGTTCTTACCTATGGTTCTTACTCAATATCAAGCCACAATTATTGCTTTTATTTTAAATCGTATAATTTCGGACTTTTGTTGCTGTCTGTGAGGAAAATAAATGGGGCTCAGAGCCTCAGAATACTGAAAACTGGAATCAAACGCCCCCCCCCCTTGGGTCACAGGTTCCTCAACAGCGCATTAAAAGACATCTATCAATGTGTGTAAACCTCCATCATTAAACTGTCAAATTCTGCACATTTCTTATACTATCTACATACATAAGACTATAATTCATATGTATAATATCAGTTCAAATAAGTGCTTCAACATAGTTAACATAGCAGGAAAGCAATATATTAGACGTTAAGTACTTTGTCAGGCTTAATATTTATCTGTAGATAGATACCACCAAAGTGTTTTTCTTATTTAAAAGAAGACCTTAATCTAAAGTATTATTTAATGTTTAAATAAAGGTTCATTCGTTTTTCTGTTTTGCACCTCCTCCTATTAATATCTTTGTACATCCTGCACTAAACTGTTTTATTGTAGAGATCACTTATTTTTTATATTCTATATTTCTATCACAAACCTTCTACTTTCCCCCTATGAAAGTATGTACTCTTAATATTTTTTTAATCAAATATAACACATAAAAATAATAATTCAATAACGTGCTTTAACCACTAGGCCAGGGGTGGCCAACCAGTCAGAGGTTAAGAGCCAACATTTTGACTATGTTACTGCAAAGAGCCACATCAAACACACAGTCACAGATGTACGTGCACCCCCCCTCCCTCATTCTCTCTTTTGTTCTCAGCCTTTCTCTGTGCTCCTTCACTTTCTTCCTCCCTTCTCTCTCTCACAGATAAAATGAAAATATAAAACTTCTCTCTCTCTCACATACTCACACACACACACACACACACACACACACACACACACACACACACACACACACACACACACACACACACACACACACACACACACACACACACACACACACACACACACACACACACACACACACACACACACACACACACACAGAGACACACATAGCTCTGCTCAGACAGATTTATTGTAAATGGCACACACCATAATATTGACAGAAATTGAATTAAACCTCTCCTACCAGTATTCAGAGGCCAGTTAACATAACAACATAACAATGAACATTGTGTGCACTCACACACAAACTCTCAGTCAACAAAATTGAAAAGGTTTTTTTATCTTACTTTAAATTAGTGAGACTTCTGACATTCCTTGCTTTGAACAATCCTCCTCAAATCTGGCTTGTATTCCGTTGTGGCCACTCGAAGAAATTCTCTCACATGTGTGTCAGTCAGAACAGATCGATGCATGGATTTCACGTGTTTCAGGGTAGAAAACACAGACTCACAGACTTATGTTGACCCAAACATTGAAAGTAGCTTGAGCGCAGCCCGTTTGACATTTGGATATTTTTCGATCGGCACAGTTTTCCAGAACTCAAGGGTCCCTTCCCTCAGAACAGGTTTCAGTCGGTCATCCTCTGAAAGTTCGATCATCTCCAACTCGGCCACCGCCTCGTCCTTGACTAGCGGGGCTTTCAAACAGTCCGTCTCAGCATTAAAAGGATCGACGAGGAACGTAATCTGTGGCCTCTTCACATGTAGATCATGGAACCGGGTCGCAAGGTTTTCTTGCAGGGTTTCAACCAATATTGCAAAACGGGCTGTTTGCTTTTTCCGGGTGGCACCGGTGGCTTGTGCGCTTGCTTTTAGCAGAGAGGGAAAATGCGCCAATTCTCCCTTTTGAAGATGTGTCTTAAACAGTTTCAGTTTGTTAACAAACGCAAATACACTTTGCACTAAGTCAGGCAGCATTTTTAACTTTCCCTGCAGATCCAGGTTCAGTCTGTCCAGATGACACAGCATGTCGACCAAAAAGGCCAGATCCATAATCCACTTGGGGTCTGAGAGCTCCGGATAATCCTTGTCCTTCTGTTCCATGAACAGTTTGACAGCATCCAACAGCTCAAAGAAGCGAGACAGCACTTTGCCTTTAGAAAGCCACCTCACAGTGCAGTGCAGCGGCAGGTCTCCTGGAAGCCCTTGGTCGAGTTCAGCGATGAGATTCTTAAATTGCCTGTGGTTAAGAGCATGCGTGCGGATGTAGTTTACGATTTCCATCACAGGCTTCATGACGTTGTCTAAATTCAGTGATTTGGACACAAGTTGCTCCCGGTGAATGATACAGTGGAAATTCCAAAATTCGGGAAATGTGTTGTCAGCTTTGCACAGCCCCACAAGCCCGTTCACAGATCCGACCATTGATGGCGCTCCATCCGTGGCTATTGCAGTTAGTTTCTGCTTGGGCACATTTGCTTTCACAAACACATTTATCATTGTTTCTTTTACATCGATGCCACGTGTTCTGTCTTTTAATGGCACAATATCAAGGAGTTCTTCTTTTATAACACAATCCTTTGAGACTGATCGTGCACATATTACCAACTGAGGCTTGTCTTGTATGTCACAAGACTCATCCAATGCCACACTGAAAAACTCACATGTTTGAAGATCAGAGTGTAACTGCGCTTCAATGGCGGTGTTAATGTCCGATATTCTGCGTTCAACAGTGTGGCGGGACAGTTGGACGTCAGATACAGCTTGTTTCAGTTTTTTGTTTTCTGGAGACAAGATTTCAACCACGTCACTGAGGCATTTTTGAACAAACTCCCCATCATTGTACGGCTTTTTAGCTTGTGCTATGTTCCAAGCAACTTGATAAGATGCAAGCGTTACGGTCTCCGAGTGCTTCGTTATTTTTTTGAAAAACTGTGTCTGCTTTTCTGCCTGACTTTTCAAGGTGTTTATCTTCTGCTTGCGAAGTTCCGTACCTTTTGGGAAGTCATGGTCGATGTTAGCATGGAGTGAGGTGAAATGGCGCTGAAGATTTGAAGCCTTGAAATGGGTTAATGCTGTCTGGCATATAAGGCAAAATGGCTTGCAATTGCGTTCGATAAAAAAATATGAACTCTCCCACTCTACTAAAAACGTCCTATGTTCGTCTTCATATTTTCGCTTAGCTGTGCATTTCTTTCCTGCCATTTTAGGATCAAACTCAATTCATGGTCAGATAGTGTTTAATACTCGATTCTGATTGGTCAATTCAGAACACGTGACACGTTGTTAATCCAGAACAGACAGACCGCTGTCAAGCAGTTCCTGCCGTTGCTACGTTCAAACAGTAACAACGGACTATTTCTCTTAGCGGATGCATGTCATTTTAAATAAATAATAGAGTACTATTTTTTTTAATCAATAAAAACATTTTCTAAATCTACAAAAGCATTTCAATTAATATTGGGAGTCATATCGTTACTTTGTTGAGAATGTGGCCATGTAATAAGCGTCGGGCTCCTGATCAAAATTAGACGGCGCTGTCATCCTCTCATACTGACACCTGACACCACACATACACACGTAGGGAGAGCCGGGACGAAAGTAACGGAGCGATTTTATCCGAGCCCAAACAACTTTGACCGGCCAAATTACGTCAGAATTATCAGCATTCACTACTTAACAGACCTACTAAATATCAGGTTTAACTGTCAGGAGTCCGTGTCTCTCCCTCACACATATAAAATTCGATATGAATTGAAGAGCCGCATGAAACTGCGGGTTGGCCACCCCTGCACTAGGCAGTGCACACAATGTACACACAGCCATAATTACTTTGTATTATTAGTGTAGGACACTTATGTATGTACAACATCTGAAGATGTGTAGTTTTATTCATGCTTTCACATAATTTGACAGCATATTGCTATACTATTTCAGACTCAGTATTTACATTCTTATATTCAAAGAAAATCAGTAATATCTTTAAAAACTACAAGTCCTTTTATATCAGCTGTGCACCGTTATGGTGTAAATATAACCTATCTATGAATTAGATCAAATGTAACAGTCAGCCGAATTAGTGTTGATACTGCAAGGAGACGTATTGTGTGAAGAGAAATTGAAGATGTTGTTTAATTGTTGATATATTTATGATCCACGTCAAGTATTCAGTTTCGGCGGCATTTCTTCCAGTTTTTCCAAAGGTCTTCTCATCAGGGCTCTATAAATTAAGAACTACGGCAGATCTGTAATATGTAATGCAGCTGAACCGTGTATTACAATGCCGTTATGTGATGACTTTCAAAGAGAAAAGCAAGAACACTCGGAATTAAGTACTATTTTATTATTTTAAAATGTTTTCCGGATTTCATATCATATAAACCCCAAATCCCAGCATGCATTGCGGCTAAAACATCCAATCAGCGAGCTTAAACCATAGCTGAGGATCTTGGGTAATCGCTCGAAATGCCTACATCTGTTTCCGGTTATTTTTATTTTGAAATTCAGTTCCTGACGGACGCCAAAAAAGCCCGAGATTATGGAATTAAACCAATAAATAAAAGCAACGATAATTGTGTGTTATTGGTGAGTAAATAACAGTGTGTTATTTTGAAAAGAATAACAAATTAGAAAGAAAAAAAGATTAAAAAATACAGATTTCAGTATCCTGAGGCTCTGAGCCCCATTTATTTTCCTCACAGACAGCAACAAAAGTCCGAAATTATACGATTTAAAATAAAAGCAATAATTGTGGCTTGATATTGAGTAAGAACATGTTTTTATGAACCACACAGCATCCGGTCTTCCACGACCCGACCGGAGAAAAAGACGTGCTGCTGTCACGAAACACATTACCAGTAGAAATACATTGCTTTTAAAATCGTGCTGTGAGTAGTTATAACAATGCTGCTTTCGTCTCATTAGTATGCATAACAAAGTGACAGGTGACACGCCCCAATTATGCAAATGAGCTAAGTCCCGCCTCCCATTGGTCGAGATCCTTTGATCTGAGCTCCGGCTCATGCCACCTTCAAAAGTTCTCGGACGACTCCTCCATCGTCAGCTGCATCACAGATGACGATGAGGAGGAATACAGGACCCTGGTGGAGAACTTTGTAGGCTGGTGTGACGACAATCAACTCCAGCTCAACATCAGCAAGACTAAGGAGCTGGTGGTGGACTTCAGGCGGAGCAGGAAGAGACCTCGGACCCCCATCACCATCAAGGGGAAGGAGGTAGAGGTGGTGAGCAGCTACAAGTTCCTGGGAGTGCAGCTGAACAATAAACTGGACTGGACAGACAACACTGATGCTCTCCTCAGGAAGGGACAGAGCAAGCTGTTCTTCCTGAGGAGGCTCAGGTCCTTCAACGTGTGCACGAGGCTGCTGCAGACGTTCTACCAGTCTGTGGTGGCCAGTGTGCTCTTCTTTGCTGTGGCGTGCTGGGGTGGAAACACACACGCTAGGGACACTGTCAGGCTGAACAAGCTGGTAAGGAAGGCTAGCTCTGTAGTCGGAGTAAATCTGAACAATCTGGAGGAGGTGGCGGAGGGGAGGACGAGGAAGAAGCTCGACAGCATCCTGGAGAACCCCTCCCACCCACTCCATGCAGAGCTAGTGAAGATGAAGAGCACGTTCAGCCACAGACTCATCGCTCCAAAGCAGCGCACCAAGCGCCTCGGACAGTCCTTTGTGCCCGTAGCCATCAGGCTGCACAACCAGGGGGCAATAATGTAAACAAAATAAATACTGTCTGCACAACCCACAGTAATACATTATATTTTATTATTATTAGTAGATAAATATTTTAAGATATGTATATATATATATATGTCATATGTACAGAACCTACTTTCCACTTGTCACTTTAACTTTTAGTACCTCATAGCACGGAGGACGAAATGTTTATATATGTTCGCAGTTATCGTGTCATTACCATTTTGCTTTTTTATTATTGATCCTATTTCTATTTTTTACCTGTGTGAATCTGTACTGTCCTGTTTTTGTTTTTTCACGCTTACCCTGTTGCTGTTTCCTACTGCTGAATTTCCCCACGGGGATTAATAAAGGTCCATCTAATCTAATCTAAAATCTAAGCTAAGTCCCGCCTCCCATTGTTCGAGACCCTTTGATGTGAGGGGGTGAGGTGTTATAACGGGTAGGTGTGAAAAGCCCCCCTGTGGAGTGCTTTTGTTGTCTAATTCTTTGATGTGTTTGATTAAGGTAGTCTCTTTGAAGTTATGCTGTCTGGTCCCTGTCCCCTCAGGGTTATCTAATCTAATTAGCCTTTGATGTTTTGCCCTTTGATGTGGTGTGCTATAAGCCTTTGATGTTAATCTAGGTGTCTCTATGAGTGAGACGGTCTAGCCCCCCGCCCCCTCCCAGCCCAGGCCTCTCCCCCCTTTCTCCACCCCCTTCCTCTGGCTATGAGGCTGGCAGATTGTGGGGGGTGGAATTACATGAAAATAGAAATATGCTCAAAACTAAATAAAAGACAGTAATTTCCACTTACCAAGTCACCTTTCAAAAAGAAAAAATGACCAAGAGATGCCTGTGACAACTTACCGCCATCCGTTCGGAGAGCCAGTCAAGAAACGAATGCCGCAGCTGCGCGGGGTCAGACGCCTACAGCCAGAGATCTGTGCACAAACTTATCTCGTGCCCTCTTTTGGTCATGCGCGTTCATGTGTACTGGAGGAAGGGCTCTGTGAGGAATTTCTAATTTTCTAATTCTAGCTCACTCGAGCTGGTTTCTCCAAAATGACCTCTCCCTACCTTTAAGAACAATTAACACACACACACACACACACACACACACACACACACACACACACACACACACACACACACACACACACACACACACGTTGGAGTTGGCCTTTGATGTGAGGGTTAGAGATAAAAAAGAAATACGCTCAAACTAAATAAAACAGCCATTCATTTTCACTCACTAAGACACTAAAAAAACGTTATTGTCCTCTCTAGATTTGATTCAGGGTTTGTTTTAAATGATATGTGCTTGCTAAGGATGTTTCTTTTCAAGTTTTTGTGAAACTGTTAACTACAAGGAAGTATCTGTTTTGCAAAGAGGTTATTCATACTCATTTAAAAAGATCTTATTTAGGTTTTTAATAGTGATACCTAGGGATATTCTCTTTAGTTGGTATGGATTGTGAACTAATGTGTAATTACTTTATTAACTATAAGAAAGTCTCTCTGAAGAGGGAAATAATAAATATCCTATTGCCCCCCATGATCTTGTCTTTTTTATAATTACTTCACACAACTATAAGGAAGCCCAATATGAAGTTATGTGAGGGTGTAATATTAGAATTTTGCTGTATGCAACAAAAAAGGTTTGACTGGTGAAGACTCTCACTTTTACAGAGAGCTCCGCCGCCCCCTCAACATAACAAGTCCCGCCCTCCTCACCAGATCATTTAAAAGTAAGGGGGTGGAAATAGATGAAAAAAGAAATACGCTCAAACTAAATAACAAGCCAGTCATTTACACTCACCAAGTCACCTTTCAAAAAAGAAAAATGGCCAAGAGACGCCTAGATATGGGTTTAATCAGCGAGACGCCTGTGGGGCGGTGGTATTACCGCGCAAGCCGTTTGGTGACGCTGGGGAAGGATGATTTTGATTTGGAGTATTTCAACTCTACATGCGGGGTTTTTCAGACATCCTTGCGGGTGCCTCTGACTGCTTGGCTGAAAATGATTGATGGAAAAGCTACAAAGCTTAAAGAACTTTTTAAACAGAGTCAGACATCGATGGACATTATACTGGTGAAAAAGACTCTCACTTTTGCAGAGGACTCCGTATCCCACTCAACATAACAAGTCACACCCTCCTCACCAGATCATTTAAAATTAAGGACCCCTCAAAGAAAAGCATTGTGTTTTCTACCTAGGTAAAAGGTCTTACGAAAATGTGTTATCTCTGTATCAAGATGATATGTTTATAAATGAATCTTGTGAAAAATACCAACGGTGTGAGAGACGTCATAAAGACACTCATTTTAACCACAGTGTTTGTTCTCTACAAATGTTTAAAGATTGTTACAAAATGTAAAAAATAAAAAAGGTATGGAGACAAAATTAATTCAGGTGACTCTGTCTTTATTAGGAAAACAAAAATATAATACAAATGGTTTAAGAGGTAAAATGTAACCATCTTGGACTTAATATTCAAAACAAAATACTTTATCTGAATACATTTTCTTTTAAACGCACTTTTTGAAATTATTTATTTATTATTTCAGTGGAACAATCCAGTTTCTGTTAACATCAATGCTTTTTTCTCTTTTCTTGTGTTACTAAGATACTTTTAGACCCACTTTGGCGTATGCAACACTTAACAACTGGTAGAATATGAAGTACTTTGTAAGGATTTTGTTTTTCTTTTAAATGGCAGGTTTTTTTTTGTAAAAACAAGGTTTTTTCTTTTTCTGTTAACCTTACATATTTTAGTTATTTTCTACTACCAAGATACTTTAAGATACACCTTGATGTACGCAACACTTAACAAAGGATATAATATGAAGTACTTGGTAAGGAATGGGGTTTTTCTTTAGGGGGTGCAAAACTTTAGAACTGGGTAAAATATTCATTAATTGTAATGAATTGAGTTTTCTTTTCTTTTTGATTTTCAAAATAATATTTGTACACAATGACTTTTTCCATATTTCTGACAAAACTATACTTTTTGACTTTTTCCATAAAATCTTGACAAAACTATTACTTATTCCTAATTTTGACCTATTGCTGCGTGGTTGGAAATGATAGATGAAAAAGCTACAACGCTTAAAGAGCTTTTTTAAAAAACTCTCAATTCTATAAATGACTCCCCCCATTCAACGCAATAAGTCCCACCCTCCACTCGGCAAATCATCTAAAACGAAGGACCCCACTAAGACGACCGTTGTAAACTAGCCATGGATCTGTGAAAAACCAAGACTCCCCCAGCCAGGAACAGACTCCTGGACTACCATCATCACCACCATTCTGGACCCCCGAATCCTGCAATACTAATGCTGCTGATTTTGCTCCTTGGGCCAAGACGTCTCTGTTTGTGGACACAGTGAAATCGGTGTTGGTTGATATTGTGGAGAGGGTGATACATCGGTACAGAGAAGAAATCTGCAACGGGTGCCGAGTCAGTCACCCCGGTAAGAGGCAACACGATTTTATGAATGACATGTCCGATTTTTACTTCAGAAACAATTACAAAGCGTTAATGAAAAGACTCTGGCTCACCGACTTCATTACTGAGATCGACCAGACTCTTATTGATAAAGACATTTTCACGGATGATTGGAGGATCCAAGGCGCTTCGGAGGCTTTTCTTCACAATCTCAAAAATTGCAGACGCCTCAAGGAGAGACTTGAAAAGATCCATGCCGAGTTGGATGGAGAAGAAGAAGACTATTAACCAGCAGTTGACTGAAGCCAGGGATTTGTTCGATACATTGACTTTTCTCTTTTAAAGTAAAATAAAAATGGGAAACTACTATGCAAAACGCTCTGTATATATTGATCACAATATAGTCAATACCCTTTTAATAAGTGTGGTGATGAGGACGATTGAAAACAGAATGAGTAGTGACCCCTGTGTAAAAAGAACGGCTGAAGTTTGTAAACTGGAAGACATTATGGATATCGTTCGTTCTGGCAGTACTATTCCGGGTCATTGGGAAACGATTATAAACGAAACATTTAAAGTGGTCCTGGAATCTTCATTTTCCGAAACATTCTGTAACATTACCGCAGAAATGAAACGAACATCAAAAGTGTATCATGTGCTCTCACTGTATGCTCTGTTTGTAGATGTGATGCATCTTTGTGTCGAAAACAGCATACACATGAATATTTTGACTGAAGTGAAAAAACTCCACCATGATATTTTTCAAATTTTTTCCTCGTTGTACACAGCTCCAGTTTGGGCATTGGCCTGTCATCAGATTGTATTTGTTGTTACTGCTGTAGCGGAAGTTTAGTACAATTATTTTTGATTAAATACTCCAAATCTCCACCCTCCATAATTGCACTTGCTTCAATTGCTTGCTACTTTCTAACGGCAGTGAGAGTGGTGCAGTGACGCTATCTATCTTCTATCCAGGGTCGGCGTCATGGGGGGTCATTCGCGGGCCATGCCCCCCCAAATGAGTCACTGTGCCCCCCCAACGCAGGGTGGGCAAGCCTTGCCACTTTGCCGTTTCTTTCATTTTTTAAATCATATAAGTGAAAACGTTTTGTGTGAAATACATCAGAAATAAAGAATACAAATATAAAACACAGCCTGAGGTGTGCTCACTGCTGCTCTCTGATTGGTGTGTTGCTTGACCAATGACCCCCGACCTTTGTTTTGTTATCATTACGTGGCTGTGTGTTTAGATGAAAGCCCAGTGGCAATCTGTTAATCTGTTACACTGATTATACAGTAAAGCCATCGAAAATAATACGATATACAGTACAGTACAAGTAGCCTACTTCTGGGTCTCTGTGTTTCATTCAAGCTCGGCTCTGTGTGTGTGTGGCACTAGCGCATTTTGTGAGTGCGCAAGTGGTAACGTCTAATGTTGTTGTTAGCATCTGGTTAGCTAGCTATGCTAACGGATATAAAGAGCTGTTTCTACACCAAGGTGGAGGAGAGTCCTCTCCTGTCAGACTGAGAGGCTCTTATAACGTCAGCTCAGTGAGGTAAGGACTCTCTCGTTTAGATAGTTAACTTTAGTGTAGGTTAACTTATCTCAGTGGGTCTCAAACGGTTTGGTCACCATTTATGTAAACAAGTATTTGCGAGGAATACCTTTATATTATCATTATAGTTATTAAAGAATAAGAGAATAAATGAAAAACGGGTATGAAATACTATAGGACAGTAACACAAGAATACAGTTTAAAAGGGGAGTGATTAGTAAAATATCCATAAAGAAAAAGTACATTTGTGTATAGTTCTGTTTCATATGGATGCTGAGAGATGTAGGGCAGGCTATCCATAGATCTCTTCATTTTGCTCTCAAAGTGCACCAGATTGATGCATTTAACTTCAATATTTTAAAAATAATCTTCCCGGGGGAGCATGCCCCCAGACCCTCCTAGAGGAGGTTAGGTCCACCCCCACCTAAAACATGTTCACATGGATAGGATACTAAATACATGTGCACACTTTTTGTATGGTGGCCTATGTCCATATGTTTCTGTTTTGGTGGTCGTGCCACAACCATGCATGTATGCACAAGTCATAGGTGCACTATAAAATAGCACTACACCCCTGCAATGTGTGTGAAAAACAATAGACTTTACAGCATGTTTTTTGAAGTTGCGTTGGTGTTTGTGTGTTGGTTGTTGACGGTAGTGTGTGCCCCCCCTTGGTAAATGATTGCCCCCCCATTCGATTTGTTCTAGAGCCGACCCTGCTTCTATCGATTAGATTTATGATTCGAAAATTATAAAAATAGGGTAGACATGTGGATATTATCCGACTTAACAAAACATGCATTTATCTAACAGGTTCGTTTTCCACTGACCTCATTTCGAGCTATTTTCCAAAATCCTATGGAGAAATCCCATTGCTTTTTTGTCGAGGGAAACCGAGCGCAGCTTACTTCCGGGTTTTAGGACGCGTCACTGCCACACTAAATTGATGCGATTTGATTGGATTGTGAGGCAAGGGAAGCCAGCCGCCTCTGGCTTCCCTTGGCATGGCCCTGACTAATCCCAGGTTGGCAGGGGCATGACGTGAGCCTTGTCTGATTGGTCAATCCCTCCTTTTTTTTTCACCAAGGGAAGCCAATTTCTGCTGGCCTCCTCTCGCAACAGAGAGTGCAATCTACTGTTTCACCATAACATGTAGAGGGGCGCTGTTTCACGATTTGTAAAATACTCAATGAGAATGGGGGAGAGACGGGCCGGCAGCAACACACAGCACAGAAAAATTACCGAAACCAAACGAAGTGTTTTTAATTATTTATTAAAATGATAACTACAATCCGAAAAAACAGGGGAAGCCTGGCTTCCCTTGTCCTCCAGGAGAAAACGCCACTGATAATAATTACATTTATTTATCACGGCGGCGGTCTCAAGTCAAGCTGGAGGTTTTCCCTTGAGCGAGGGCAGATCACGTACCAATCACGGCCCTCGCGTTTCAAACTGTCCGAAATGAGGTGCTACATCTGTAGCTTGTGGATTTACTCCAGGTGGAACTAAAGTCTGATTTAAGAGCTGATTATATTTCACATCATTCATCCACATCTGTAAAGTAACTAAAGTTACTAAATAAATGTTGTGTAGTAAAAGTACACGATTGACCTCTGAATTGTAGTCGAGTAGAAGTACAAAGTAGCATACAATGGAAATACTATCTCAAAATTCTAGTTCAGTACAGTACTTGAATAAATGTACTTCCCACCTCTGGTCATCACTATGTTTAGTTTTTTGTATCAGTCAGATCAGGCTATTATCGGGTTAACACAGTTTAGTTTAATCCCAGCACAGACCTAAACACAAAACAATGTTGCCTCATCGCATTCAATTAAAACACTTTTTCGATATTGCCAGTGAATTCTATTCTCTTCTCATGTGAACCCAAAGAAAAAGGTAGGTAAAACACAATCAACAAATGGTGCAAAGATGTCTTAAGATGTGTAAAACAGACTTTATTTATATTTGATAGAAGGTACAGAAAGTAATGATGTGACCAGGTCAGTGTGGGGGTGGGCACATGTTACTGACGGTATCGCATGTTCTTTGTTACGACCAGGCCAAAGCCCCTGCTCTGCCTCTTGATCTCCATTGTGGGGTAACCCACCTGTTGCCCCTGATCCACAACACAACATCTCTTTGGCAACAATAAAACACAAGAGACATGTTTTTGTTTTTTTCAATCCACCCTCCTGTACTGGTACATTACATCAATACTCTTAAAAGTATTCTTGTCGAGATACAAAAATATTACGGACGGCTGTCTAGATGGTTCTATGCAAACAAACACTAGAAGACACTACATGTTGATCATAGAGCACTGTGCGCTCCAATACCCCATCAACACACCTCGCATTTCACTTCCTATCATTAACACACACAGAAAGCAAAGCATTGCCTTTAACAAGCTGATCAGACACATTAGACTTAACACTTAACTGATCTATCCCATCCCTGTGACTCTTCTTTCAAATCTGAAAAGGGTCAATATTTCAGCTTAATACCAAAATCATAGAACAAAACTGCTCCAAACAACGTCAGTGTAGTCAATATAGAAGCAGGAGACAGTAGCAATGAGCAATAGCTGGAACACACTAGATGTATGATGTGCTGATTTACATTATGTAACAGCATGTTTGTTCAGACAAAAGAAGAATTTAACAGCTTTTATTATTGTTGTGCAAGTTTGTATTATAATGAATTGGCCTGTAGGGCTGGGCAATATGATGATGACAGGGCTTCTATCCTTTTCAAGGGTCCATTTATGCTCATTTTCAGGTGTGCCTCTATTCTGATAACGCCCTTTCTTTTGTCGCACTGCCTGTGCTGCAGCCCCTCTTTTCACCCTCTGTCTGAAACCAGAGCCCAGTCTGCTCTGATTGGTAACCTAGACGACTCATTGGTGAACCGCTTAGAAACTTCCTGTCCCTGAGCCTAGCACGTATCATGTGTTGGAGCATTAGCCAATAGAAGCAAGAGTGTTACGTAGTGATGTCACTATGTTACATAAGTAAACAACTACGGCCACTGATATCTGTGGTTTCAAATTCATTATGTTTTAGCTTAGCTGGAGCTTTGCATCAATGTGACGAAGAACCTTGACTTTTTAGATGTTCTAATCTAGACAGTTATTTATTGACTCACGATTCAAAGTTCTGCAAAAAGTACTTCAGCAGGAGGTACAGTATAACAAAACTGCAATATATAATATTTCATGTGCTGTGATTAAGATTTCATACATATTGCCCACCCGTATTGGCCCCTATTAGAGAACTCATCTATCATGTAGCAGTCCATATCATGAATCATCGATATTGCTGAAAATGTGTTTTTGGCAGCAATAGGAAACATGAAAATGGATTTCCATGACCATGTGTCAAGACTAAAAGACAAAACTAAAAACGGTCCCTTTTTGTCTTTAATCAAATAATGTTTAAAGATGATGTTTTCTTATACTTAAAACCATGCATTGCTATTATAAAAAACTGTTTAATTAGTGAAGTCTGAAATGACTTCTTTCCTTATTGTCACTATAGTGTTTTGGATGATTACAACGGAGGGATTGGTTGTGATGGCGGTGCTGGCATTCAATTTGGTAGAGAGAATGACCCACATGTATGTTAAAGAGTACAGTAATGGTCCTGATACAAAATAAATAGTCACAAAATATCACATTGTTCAGGTTTGATCAGCTGTTTCCATACAAAAACATTCTGAAACCAGACATGACCCATCAAAATTCCCATTGCTTCCTGCTTTCTTTTCCCTTTGTCTCTGAATGAACCCAAATATGAACATTATATTACTTGTGATACCTTAAGGATTCTTGTTGATATTTATTAAGACAAGCAAAGCAATTTCCTACAAAGTACAAAGTCTGTGGAGCTGTACAGTCTTCAAAGTGCTGATCCTCTGTTGAAAAGCCAAAAAGTGGAGGTGTCTTTGCCAAGCGACCGTTTGCACAGTTCAACTTTTCTTTTCTCTAAGTCCAGGTGGTTTCACACTCTCATGAATGCTTCCTGTCATAAATTAAGAAGTGAAAAAGGTGGAATATGTGTTGCTTTCCAGGTTTTCCAAGGTATGTCCTTCCATTGTGTCTCTTTGATCCGAAAAAATATGCACAATTCAAAGTATCCCCTGCTTTCATAGATCTGTTTACATCATACACACAGTATATATTAATATTCTGTAATTTTGTATATATTAACCATTCTCTTTTCATTGTTCTAAACAGCTTAGGTCAGTAAGCACAACCTTTTCAAAAGTGTCCACAGGCGGTAAGAGGCACTGTCTTGTGTTTCTAAAACCTGACGTCAAGAAATAAATAAGAAGTCATGCTAGCAGGCCGAGTTGTTGTCACGGAGAGGCAATAATTATCCACAGGTCATTATTCTTTGTCCCCATCCTCGCTGCTTCCTGCGAAACACAAAATGAGGCAAGGAGGTTTAATGAACACAATTCGGTTTGGGGCGATAAGCTGTTGCCAAAATAATTGCTTTTTTAATGGGCTTGTCACCCACATTGGCGTGCAGTCTAACACAAGAACAACGTAGCATCTTCTAAACAATATTATATATATGTCCATACCTGTTTCTGACTATGTTAGAGTATCTCTTACAGTCGAGGCATACATAAAAAAACATAATATTTTGAAATAAAATGCACTCTAAATGATGGGCAACTCAATATGGTTTTGGTGTTAACTGTCTAGGACTGATTCCACATTCAGAATCATAAGTCGGTTATCTTCAAATATCAATGCTGACTTTTTTAGACATTTTCTTTTTGTCCCTTAGTTCTGACATGCTATGTTTCCCAGTTTTAGTGTCATCGATCATTCAGTCACAACTGCTTTCAATCTGTTCAGAAATTCGATCTCCTTTTCATTCCTAAAAAATATGTATTAAGTTTTATGTATAGGCTACTATGTAAGAATCAAGTCAATAAAACCTAGTCCTAGTGGTTATTTCAAAGGAACCCACCTCCTACAGAGTCCATATCAGAGTCCGAGATGTGTGTGATGGAGAAGCGGGACACGGTGGAGGGGGAGACAGTGAAGCGGGAGAACTGTACGGCTGGTTTGGGCTCCGAAGCTTTGGGGATGGAGCGTGGTGGGGGGGAGTCGGTTGCCGCTGAGGATGTTTGCAGAGGAAGCAGGGGGAAGTCGTCCTCCCACTCATACCCTGCACCTGGGAGCAGACAATAAGATATTTAGGAAGGTATATTGCTAACTCAATTAGTTGTTATGGATGTAAAAACAAGCATCTTTTTATGTACTACATTTAAATGTTTTCTTGTACTTACTCTCTTCCGAGATGTTCCCATCTGAAGAGTCATCCGAGGCGTTAAGCCTTTCATGGGATTTGCTCCGTGAACTCTGTCCCTCTGATCCTAAAGGGAAGCCATGCTCAGCTAGCTCCTTAGTTGGGCTTTCCTAGTGGCAGACAGTGAAGGAGAACAAAGTTATAAAGACTTGAGACTTGAACAATTCAAGCTGTATGATACATTGCCACTAGGCTCCGCAGTTGAAAAGCAAGCATTTCACTTGCTTTTTAGAGAGTGTTATATTTCAGCTAATGTATTAGCAAACTGCAACATTAGCATGCTACGTCAGGAAGGTTTGTCTGCCGTTTACCCAACAGAAAATGGCAGACAATACCCTTAATATGACATAAACACAAAAGCAATGAGTTCAAAAAGGTTAAAAAGGTTTGTAGAGCTGAATAATTGGTGATCATTTGCAATGAATGTTAAACTATGAGTGGCCTTTTCAGCCACAAGCTAACTTGAATTTATGCTAATATCAAAAACATTGATGAAGGTTTTATAAGTTCAGAACAGCCTCTCTTACCTGATCAAATAGGTAGACAGTGACATCATCAAAAAAGGACACCGTCTTCTTCTTGCGTTCAAGCTCCTCGTCCAGGTTTTCTGATGTCAGCAGGGTTGGCAGCTTTAGAAGGCTCCGCAGTTTGTGGTCCTGGCTGTTGTCACTCATCACGATAGGCACTGGGTGGCACTCTTCATCGCTCTCGTCCCCTCCGCTCTGTTCCTGCACACTGTAGCTTCGCAGCTCCTCATCCGACTCGTCGCTGTCGTCGGTGTCCACGTCCTCCACATCCCCCTCTTCCCCAGACCTGTGGCCCTCTGTGGCAGGGACTGGAAGGGGAGGAGAGGATGGAGGTGGTGGAGAGGATGAAGAAAACCTCCTGGTGTTTGCCCTGTGCTGCAAGGCTACCTCGTCTTTGGGTAAAGAGTGAAGGATTTCACCGGATATCCCTGATGGCCTGTTGTGAATTGTCTTGATCTCTGGCTCTTCTGCTGTTTTTAAATCTTGAGGCGAGTCTTCGGCTTCCTCCTCTACCTTGACAGTGGCGGTGCAATCTTCATTCAGGGCACCAATCGCCTCTTCCATTGCCCCCACAACTTCTGCTGCCCAGTCTCCTAAGGATGAACCCTCTTCTTGAGATGGCCATTCGTCCAGCCCACCTTCTGCTATTGAAGCATTGTCAGAAGACTCCAGAGGTAGCCCCAATACCTCATCTGGACCGCTCTCTACTGTCAAGTATGCAACCATCCCTGGTGGTGAATCCATTCCTCCTGTTTCCTCCATTTCAAGTTGTATGTCTTTGTTCACTACAGTGTCCCTCAGCTCTTCCTCATCCTCCTCATTTTTTCTTTTTTCACCCTTCTTGTCTCCCATGTGCTGTTCCTTTTCAACCATTTCCTCATGCATAACTGTCTCTGAATGTTGTTCCGCATCGTCCCTAGAATGCCTCTCATTCTCATAGTCTGAAAAGTAGGCAGAGTCTCTGTACGGAGTCTTATCACTAAGTGGTAAAAGGATGTGGTCGCCAGTCTGTGAGGCTCCTGAGGCCAAATCATCCCCCAATGAGGGTTCATCCTCTGTGGGCACTACTTTATCCTCACCTCCATGACCACCGTCCTCCTCCTCCTCCTCCTCCTCCTCCTCCTCCTCCTCCTCCTCCTCCTCCTCCTCCTCCTCCTCCTCCTCCTCCTCCTCCTCCTCCTCCTCCTCCTCCTCCTCCTCCTCAAGGCTTGCGTCAAGAGTGGGCTTCCCCAACGGTTGTTCACGGGGTTCATGGGGCTCTTTGAGTACAAACTCAGGGCTTTCGTTATTTTCTGTGTCATAGCCACTGTCCATAGCTTTAGGTGAGCTGGAAGGGTGGGAGGACGCAGGGCTGAAGCCTTCACAAGACCCGGCAGCAGATGGCAGATCCATGGAATCCATGGAATCGGGAGTTCCTACCTGATTATGTATCGACTTGAAGGCAGGAGAGGCGTTCAGCTCGCTGGTATCATCTGCAAAGATGCCTGAGGTAACGTCAGTGATATCGTCAGTGTTGTCATCCTCCTCCTCGTCATCACTGCAGTCGAGTATGTCAGCAAGACTTACACTGGATCCTCCTCGGTCGACACCGCTGTCACCATTTTGACTAATCTCAGACTGTGGATCTGTGAGGGCCACCATCACATGCATGTTGTCAGCTGGAGGGGGAGGGGTTATAGCCGTTGCCAGGCTCACTTCTTCCTCTATAGGTTCGGTCTGTCTTTGAATGATTGAATTGTCCTTGATTACATCCTCCCTCTTTTCTTTGAAGTGTGAATCACCCGTTGTCAGATCAACATAATGCTCTTCTCTGTCCTCACTCTTCATCAAGGCAGGTTTGGCCACAATGGGACCCCCTGGAGCTGGTGATAGATTGATCATCTCGTCATTGCTTGGGGTGTCAACGGCCTTATCGCTGATGTAGCTGCTGTGAGTGTAGCTGTGACTGTAGCTGTTGTTTCTGACTAGCAAGCCTGTGAGCGGGTCAACAAAGTGCGAGTGGCAGCACTCTCCAGATGCTGGCACCTGAGTCTCACTTTCATGGCACAGGTAGAGATAGGGGTTGCAGTTGTCTGATTGCACCATTGGGGGATGTTTACTCAGACTAAGGCAAGCACTGTTATCTTTGACCTGTTGGGGCTCAAGATAGTCAATGTGTTTGGGAAGCGAGTGGAAGGCCAGGCTTTGCTCCTCCGGCCAGGAGTCTTCAATGTCTGTACTTGGCATCGTGTAGTGGAAATCTACGTAAGCATCCTGCCTGCAGCTGTGGCTAGCGCGTCTTTGGTGACTGCTGTGGCGGTGTTTTGAAGGCCAAGTGTTGCAGGTGTGTCTCTCAACAAATATGTCCTCTTCTTCTTCCTCCTCTGTGTCACTGTCTCTGTGCCCGATGAAGAGTGCCCCCTCCGTCTCCATGTTAATACTAACAGAGTGGCTGTTATGCCTGGTGTGGCTGGGCATCGTCTTCCTCAGGGAGCCCATCATGTCGTAGTAGCCCCCTGTCATGTTCTTTCCTATGATGGAGTTCTGACTTGTGTTCAGATATGGGTCTCTGTAGGCCTGTTGAGGTGCACTGCCTACGACGGGGGCTACACCTAGCGGGTTATCGAACTCCCCCAACGCCTGGCGCAGGCTCCTTGACCCCCAGCTTTCCTGATGGCGCTCACTGGAGGACTCATGTCCAATAAGATAGTGATCCATCCCCAATGGCGGTGAGTGCTCATAGTAGTAACCCCCATCTCTGTCTTTATAGGACACGTAGTGACTAGACTCCCAGGGTTGCAGTGGGCTATTGTCCAGAACTTGCCCTAAAAGGGGCTCCATTGTCAGGGAGATGGCAGGACTTGAGTTATTTGAGTCGTACATATCAGACTTATTGATATCTGCTGACCAATAGGGATCCATGTTGTTGCCCTGTGATGGGCAGACCATGCACTCACCTGAGTCTGCACTTCCTGTCAGAAAGCTCCCACTGCTGCCCTGGTAGTCTGGGCTGTAGGAGCACATGGTGTAGTCCAGATCAATGTTACAGTCTACTGGCTCTTCAATGCGGATGTAGTATTCACTGTTTACTGAGGGGCTATGGGCACTAAGAACAGGGAGTACGCTTGGAGCATGCAGATGTTTGGATTGGTAGTAAGGAGAAACTCCATGGCTTCTTTCCATGGGACAGCCTCCCACAATGCCCCCGGGTGGGTAAAATGCTTCCTGATAATGATGGTTGACCTGACTCAAGGCACCAGAGGAGTCCGGGGCTCTATACGACTGGTTTGCTCTGGCTTGTTCCCATTTGTACTCAAAGTTTAGGCCGTGGCTGGTCTCAGTGACTGTTAGTATATCATCTCCAGACTCAGAGTGGTAGCCATCAGCAGCTGGAAATTGCTCAAGGAGAGGGAAAGATGAGGAGGTTGAGGAGGGGTGGGTTTGTGACATTGCCAGGGCACATCGTTGGCTGTTGAATACGGTGTTGGGGCGCAGGGAGTTCCATCGCCTCTCAAAGTCCTCTTCGGCCTCACTGGCCCCCTTGGCACACAGGTAGCTGAGCAGCAGGTGGACTTCCTCTGCAGTAGGTCTCTGGTCAGGTTGGAGCCAACAGAACTGCATCACCTCATACCTGAGGGATCCAAGCATAACACAAGTCATATACACATACAGGTAGTTCCAGCAGATAACACCAACCGGTGCAATATATGTAATGTGCCTTCAAGCGACCAAGAAATTAAGACAACAACAATTTTTTGAAAGGGAATCAAAACCAGTAGAATAAGCATAATAATTAGAGCCTGCAGAAGAAATAAGAATCCAATTATCATAGAAGGAATTAGCATGTGTTGCTTTGAATGTGTTCAATGTAAGAACTGTACATGCTTTGAACTTGTTTCTGGTCCAGGCTCTCGTCATCTCACGCCTAGACTACTGCAACTCCCTCCTGGCTGGTCTATCTGCATGTGCCATCGACCTCTGCAGCTCATCCAGAATGCAGCGGCTCGTCTGGTCTTCAACCTTCCTAAATGTTCCCACACCACTCCGCTCCTCCGCTGCCTTCACTGGCTCCCGGTAACTGCTAGAATCCACTTCAAGACACTGGTACTTGCATACCATGCTGCGAATGGATCTGGCCCTTCATACATCCAGGACATGGTTAAACTGTACACCCCAGCGCGTGCACTCCGCTCTGCATCAGCCAAACGGCTCGCTGCACCCTCGCTGCGAGGGGGACCCAAGTTCCCATCAGCAAAAACACGTGGGTTTGCTATCCAGGCTCCAAAATGGTGGAATGAGCTCCCCATTGACATCAGGACAGCAGAAAGCCTGCACATCTTCCGGCGCAGACTGAAAACTCATCTCTTTCGACTCCACTTCGAGCCATAGAATTACTAACAAGGCACTTATATACTAATAAAGGACTGGCTTATCTAAAGCCAGTTGAGTAGCACTTGAAATGATTGGCTCTATGAAACCTGATGTACTTATATGATTCTGTTTTCTTCAAGTTTGTTTCTTCTTGGGCGAATGCACTTATTGTAAGTCGCTTTGGATAAAAGCGTCAGCTAAATGCAATGTAATGTAAATGTGTTCCTGTGTGTGTCTCACCAGCGTTCGGCCAGCGGCACTTTGAGCAGAGGCATGGCCAGTCGCAGCTGCTGCTCCCTCACAGTGTACGTCAGGACCTGTCTGTCAGAGTAGTGTCTGTAGGGCTGGTTGCCCAGCTCAAACAGCTCCCAGATGGTCACACCCAGAGACCTGAGACACAGGATATCATAGATTTTGTTATGATTAAATATAGAATAGCGATTAGATCAAGTATTGGTCATACCCCCTGTGTAATCTAGTCTTAATCTAGACCAAAACATATCAAAAAAGGGATACCTTGCTCCATCACAGTCAGAACTTTATTATTTCACAGATCGTTATCTTAAACTTTTCTCTACTTGACTGCTTTATCTTTCATTTTTTACAAAATGCACAATAACTAACAGTATTATTTCAGATAAAATAGGCCTAAGGAATGTCCAAATCTCTCTGAAAATGAACAGAAAAACAATCAATATTTCCTAACAGAGTTTTGTAAGCACTGACATATAAATTAGATATTTTTTGTGTGTGTGTGTGTGTGTGTGTGTGTGTGTGTGTGTGTGTGTGTGTTGCCTACCACATGTTGCTCTGTTGGGTCTGGTCGGCCACCAGCAGGTTTCCATGGATCTCGTCCACCAGCTCTGGAGCGATCCAACGCAGCGGAACGTACATCTGATCTGATGTGATCAAGTAATCATCCTGATAGGAACATACACGTTGTGTTTATTTATAATTTAGTTTTATTCAATCATATCAGCTGCACAGTCAAAATAAGCAACAACAACAAAACTAAAGCATTTTATGGTTACTCTTCATCATTCTTTGCTTTGTTTTCAATTTCAATATTGTAATCAAAACATGTGAAAATAATCTCTGTAACATGTACAATATCTAGGAACTCACTTTGGTGGACTAAATGCTAGATCTCGTAGATTCACTCATGAGGCGCTTAGATAGTTATGGCAAGGCAATGTACTGTATACAGACAACAAACTGTACCAGGAATCCTATCTTCCATGTTGTTTCTTTTTTTATTCCAAGTACCCTTAACACGTTATTCCTTGCAAAAAATATGATTCATTTAATTATTCGCTTGTAAAATATATATGTGTTTATATTTGACTGTGTGCATGTCTGATAAACAGACCTTGTATTTGCTCTGGGACAGGCCGTAGTCTCCAACCTTCACGGAGACATCAGCAGTCAACAAGCAGTTCCTCAAAGCCAGGTCACTAGATACAAAGGGGGAAGAGGTTATACAGCTATTATATAGCTCATTTTAATTAATTAATATACAAATTAAGGCCAGACAATTTGAGAAAGGTAATATTTGAGAAACCGTGCATGCAACACTCTGACTTATTGCAAGATGACATCATTCTTTTTGGAGTTGTTCTATAGTTCAACACTGCTATCTGTACACAAAGCTGCAGTCTGAGAGGAAGCTTGACTTGTGGAGATGAGGTCCACCACCTGCAACAAAATCACTGATGCTGGAGTCTGTGAGGATCACTCAGGCAGCACCAGGATATTGTTCCAGGAAGCAACCAAGGAGCAAATGGCATATTTCCAGAATATCAAAACAGACCCGGGCCTGGGGATGTCATTTTGACGTGTTTTGATATTTAATATGCTCACTACCTGTGCGCGAAGTTGTGTTTGTGCATGTGTAAGAGTGCTGAGGCGATGTCGCAGGCCATCCGCTGGAGAAGCAGGGGCTCCGGGGTCATGGCTTCTGCGGTCCTGCAGCTTCGGAGGTAACCCTTCACATCTCCCTGCACACAAAGTAAAACATCTGTATGTTACAAGCTCCCACCACTGGAGGGCAGTGTTGTATTGTACTGTGCTTAATGGGGCCGAGAGTCAACCATCTTTTGTGCAAGAAGGCACATCTGGCTTGGTATTACTATGTGGAATAATGAATAGACATGCACCAACATTGTGTCCTCTGTTGCATGTGTACATTTAAAATGTTTTAACAGACCATTTCAGGTTATGGCTGTGCTGAATTCAATGTTTTTTCTTGTTGTTTTTTTTACATGATGATGGATTTTTAAGCTGCATTTCAAGTGGTACAAGCAAAGCAGGACATAGAAACCTGGGTGGAACTGTCAAATATTTATAGCAACTGTCAAGAATGTTTTTATTGCCTTTTTCGATCCATTTAGGGTGCTGATGAGTTACAAGATCTAATGCAGACTTTAAGATGAATTGGGCTTCATTACAAATATTATAGCTCATATCTTACATTGTACTCTATGTTATTTCAATATTCATTTAATAACACTTAGCAGTAAAAGGAACATTCTAGCACTCCTCTCAGATTCAGACCCTGTGACGTTTCTTCAGATGTCATCTTAATCAACGCTTAACATGTGTAAGGCCTTGGGATACTCACCAGAGGACAGAACTCCATCACCAGTAGGTAGGGAGTGATCTCTGTGCATTGAGAAATACATGCCAGCAGAGCAGGGTGCTGGAGGGAGCTGAGAGGAGGAGAGGAGGGGAGAGAGGAGGAGAGGAAGAGAGGGCGAGAGGAGGAGGAGAGGGGGAGAGGAAGAGCGTGTGGTCACAGCACATAATGAGGCAGGCAGTGAATTGTTATGCGTGTCGGTTGACTTTGATATTTTTTTTCAGGATGATTTATTTGTTTTCATTACCATTGTTAATGTTGTTCTTAGGGTGTTAGTGGTTTTTGGATTTGTATTTTATTCTAAATAAAGGTGTCTTATTAGCATGAATGGGAAATCATTATTATTTATGCACTATATAATAACGCAATAATAAAAAAATCCTATTTCCGAATGACATGTATTAAAATAAAAAAAGTCAAAAATGTCATTCCTTAAGTACAGTTCCAACACCTGAGAATTGACAGTACAGTCAATTTGACTAAGATGACTTTTCCATTGATGACAGACAGATAGAATACAGAGATCCAAACAGAATCAATGGTGAAAAAGGTAAATATGTACCGGAAAGGCTTTGCTTCATCCAGGAAGTGCATCTGGTCCTGCACGCTGCTGCTGGCTTTCAGTTCCTTCACCACCACTTGGGAGGAGTTTAAACCTGAGTTCACCTCCCCCAGCAGAACCTGAAACAGTAAATATAGACATATACACACAGGGACCACAAGTACACAGACAAACACACACATTTACATACAAACAAACCCATTGAGTATGGAGTGGGAGTGAGCGTTACACAAAGACAGACACAAAGACATGAACGATCGTGCAGGAGTTCAGGGACAGGAGACCAAGGACAGACAAATGCAGACAAACACACGTACAGATGGACATACCCAATCAAGGTACGCAAGGATGGAGAGGACGCATGTATAGTGATGAGTGAACAGTTTGAGTGGAGAGAAACAGACAAAGAAACAGAGGGGGAGAGAACAAGAAAGAACGACAAGAACATGTTATCTGGTTGTAAAAACACCAAACCATATGGTCTAACCTGCACTCATGGGTTATTATTCATTTGAGTTGTACATGTGTCCTTTTGGGCTAAGTCTGATATCAGAGGCCAGGGTTTGCATCACACACTCTTGTATTAAAGGTAACTCAGAGGGTCGGCCAGGATCACAGCAGAGCGTAACAGTCGTGGCATGAGGTTCACTGATCCTTTGATCTACCTGACGGGGAGCTAACAAACCACCGGGCAGGAAGTTATGAAGATTGAGGGTTCAGAGGTGGGCTTACCTTCCCGAACCAGCCATTCCCGATTTCTTTCAGGTAGAGCAGATTGTGGCGGCTGAGATCTGTGGATTTCAGGAGGTGGACTGCAGGGAAGAAGAGAGGAGAAAGGTGTTACAGGGATATAACACTGCATTTCAATGATGTTATTGTGGTGTTTACACAGCTAATCACATTATGGTGCATTACAGCTTGTTCACATACTGGTTGAAGTGGTTTGGATATGTTAAATGAGTTTATCCCACCATTCAATGCAGTGATTTCCATATGACTTATATATGAGGACCATAATGATCTATTAGCCGGAGTTACATTAGTGTAATGTTAAGCCATGTTGTATAAGTTGCATTATCAAACACAACATTAGTAATGCAGGATAGATTCCCTCTGATAAATGACACTATCAAGCTCAAGCTATTAGCAAAGTGAATCGATTTGTATATCTCTAGAGGATGGATGGGAACCAAAGGATGCTTGAGACAAAAGAAAACAATGTATAGAACATATATAACTGTATAGACCTCAATTAAAAATAGTCTCCAACAATGTCAAGTCAAATGAAGTAAATGGTCCAGTAAGGTACTCAAATAAGATAGTATGTAGGAAAAAAGTATACTATGAATAAAAATATATATAAAGTATGTAGAATTAATCTGAAAAAACATAATGTCCTTTTTAATTTTTTCGACACACTATACTATGCCGTGTTTTGACATATTTTCGACATACTATACTTTGTATACTGGTCATAATATACTTGCATATTTATGACAGACATTGTTATGTGGTTTTTTAAATGTTTTTAAAAAAGAAAAGTCATTGTATGGTATGTCAAAAATATTAAAACAAGTTGAAGTACAGTCATTTAAAGTGTGAAAAAAGTGGTAGTATAGTACGTCTTAGTTTGTAAGGATGTAGAAAACATGTTATATTATAGCATTGTTGCACATATTGAGGAAACTGTCATAGGATAGAGGTATGTTGAAAATATCAATAAAATGTATTATTTAGTATGTTGAAAAAATGTAATAGTATGTCCAAAAATATGAAAATAAATATAGTATAATAAGAAACAATTAATTGATATGTCATACTATTCTAAGTCAAACTATTTGAAAACAATTAATAGTAGAGTATGTCTTAAACTATGTCAAACAACTAGAGTATAGTATGTTGAGAAAAGTCATAGTGTAGTATGTTTAAAAATCATATTCCTGCTAATTGTGTTAAACGTGTACTTTTGAATTTTATTTGATGAACTTGTTCTTGCCTCGTTATTTAATATTGTTTTATTTGTTGTATTTATCTGTACTGTCACTGTCCTCTAACAATGTACATTTCCCCTGGGACCAATAAAGGAATTCTGATTCCGATCGGAGAGTCGAGTAGGTTGAAAATATTATACCACAGTAATTGTATAAAAAAGCATATTATGGTATATCGTCATAATACAGCAATGTCATATATGACAAAGAAGATTATTGAAAAATATGAAATAAAGTAATACTTTAGTTTAGTTAATAAACGAAATATCTTAAATGTTTTAACATACTACGTAAAAGATTCATACTATAGTAGTAGAGTCGAAAAACAGACTAAATCATACTATGATGCTACTATTATTATCAGAGAAAAAGCTAAACTATATTATCTGAAACATCTTAAACCACAATGAAATATGTTGATACAACTCATAGTATGGTATGTCAAACAAATTGAAAATTGTCATTGTATATTACATCATATAGTATTTTGAAAAATGACTTATTATAGTATGTTGAAAATAGTCATTGTATAGTATGTCGAACATACATACAAAAAGTCATAGTATAAGTATATCCAAAGTTTGGAAAAAAGTCACTGTAGAGCATGTCCCAAAATATGCAAAACACGATACAATATGTATGTTGAAAATATGAAAAAAGGCATAGTAAAGCAGATTAAAAATATTCGGAAAAATAGTATTGTATGATGGAGAAATATGAAGTGGGAGTATAGAATGTGAAACATATTGAAAAAAGCTCCAAGTAAAGTACGTTGAAAAGACAAAAGCTTCCTGTTGGTTGGAATTCATGCTATCCTTGTTTCTTAACTTTAACACTATTACACTTTAAGTGATAATACACATATAATTAAACATTTTTGAAACAACACAGAACATTCTGAGATCATTCTGAGAATAACCTCAAAAAGCACATTGGCTTAACAGAAAAAGGATGACTTACATACATCTAGCTAGATAGAATCTAGCAGAGTGTATTTACTTAAGTACTTTATCCAGTCCAGTTTTGAAAAAACGGCATTATATAGAGTCTAATAGTATGTTGAAAATATGCAGAAAAAGACAGTGTAGTAAGTTAAAAAAACAAAAAACACAAAACACAAAAAACAACGTAGTATAGTATAAAAAAAATGTTGTCACACTATTTTTTGAGTACGCCTCTATCTACTTCCCTGCTTGACACAATAATGTACTTTTTAATACACTACACACATATTGTCGGCTACTTAACGAGGGGTTTAATTTAAATGAATAAATATATTGCATTTTTATGGAGGTGAATCATAAACCTCAGTAATACAGACCAAAAAAGAACACATAACATTGAAAGAACGCACCATATCCAGGATCTTTGGTGGACACCATAGATATTCCATTGTCTGTGAAATCGATGGTCATTAACCCTCTCTAACATGGATCATCCAAACATGCCAGTGGATGTTGCTGGTCCATGAGTAAACAAAGTGTATTCTGTATTCAGGCCCTGTTCTGTCTGACTGTCCTCCAAACCCCTGATGCGTCTCTCAGCATCCCCAGATGACCGGAGTCCTTCCTGCCTGCTGAACACGCCTGCCTGTCCGTCTCAGCTCAGTGAAATGAAACGGCTCTTCCCCCCTCACCATCCATCCCCTTTCTTTCTCTCCGTGTCTCCCACGATGACACTTAGAGTCTGGGCGTAGAGGCGGACAAACTGATCTTTGTGGAGCTGTCGTCGCCTTGCAGACTGCAGCACAGTCCAGTCCCTGTGTGTAGGCCATATTGGACACCCCTGTCTCTCTCGCTGGACTGGTCATTCCTTACACCCACTCACCCTCACTCCAGCGCTAAGCAGAATAACAACCATTGTTTGGATGCTTGGGGAAGCATGGCACCAGTTAGGACCAGTTAGTAGGCACACACTGGGGCTATTATCCACATGCTCTATGACAGAGGAATGAACTGAGTCTTGGCGACAACAACGTCAAGCAATGGATCCCAACCTCTCCCAGTTCCATTGGTATCAGCCAATCAAATGGTCGATATGAGTGGCTATCAGCCTCATTGATGTGGATCAGAATGTGCCTGCTCCACCTTTGGGTTTATGAACTAACCACATGGTTGATCACTGAAGGAATATAATTAAAGAATCAAAGAATATAACCCCAAAACAAACACGAATACTTTTGTATATTGTAAATTCTACGCTCTTTCCTGAATAATACGTTTTGTATGAGTTCTAACCACTCATTTGCAACATTTATATTCATTTCAGTTGTACATGTAACAACTTTTAGTTTTTTAGGTTTCACTTCCACTCACAGCCATGCCATCTAGTTACCCTCACATACTAATAACACTGATCGAACAATGATGAGACTTATCCTGGAGGACGATATTATAATATTGGTTGTGTTTTGTCCATTGCTTAGCAGTTTTTTATTTGGTTTAAGTGAGTTATGAAACAAGTGATTCATAGTTACAATAATACATTTATTTTCATGAACTACACTTTCAACACGAATAAAGAATTATATATGTATCCCATGTCTGTCTTAACCTGGTAAGTTCTCATATGCCTTTACAGCCATTACACCGACTCAATTTCCACCTGACAGCTCTGTCTGGTCTTTCTAAGCTGTTTGTTGCATCTCTCTCTCTGTAGAATGCACCTAGCTTAATCGCTATAGTAGACAGGAAGTCTTTAGTGAAATGCCAACGGCTAAATCACTAAGAGTCAAATGGAATTCCCATTATACTCTCCAGTCCAGTGCATATACTCTGCTGAGCTGTCCTTAAACACATATACACTGATGATGTTTGCCCATTTAGTTGTGTAACTCAATTGGTAATGGCAGCATGTGGAGGATTTAAATGTTGATGTATGTATAATGAATGCAGACATGAGAGGAGTAGGATGTGTTGAATACATGTATGTCCTCTGACTGAAAGAACATTTCATTGTGTGAGTGTGTGCGTCAGATTCATCGTTGTGTGTGTAGCTGTTCACATGTCTGAGTGGGTGTGGGCTCCATTACTCCGTGCAGGAACAGCTGCATCAGGGCGGGTCCTGATGGAGACTGGGCCTCGGACTGAGCCAAGCTCTTACATTACTGGTGAGTCAATATAGTTAGAGGCACATACCACATCCTAAGCAACACATATAATAAAAGTATGGAAAGTATAAGAGAGGAAATGTACAAGCTAGCTTCAGTACAGTACAGTATCATAGATTCATTGAGCCATTACATTTCTCACTAATAAAAAAAACACAAATCTGTTTGCCCTTATGATGTCACTGGGTGAGGCAGTCCTGGAGGAGCAATAATGAATCCCTGACCCCGACCACTACTGTAATACCATATGGTTGCTATTATTCACACGGCATATGTGGAAGGGCCAGTTCAATAAAACCACAGAACATGGTGAGGACATTTTCTCGCACGTTATCAAGCCTTGCAGAATGTTTGGGTTTTGAAATGTCTTAGTCTAATACCTTTCCGATCAATAATTCCTTCTTTATAAAGGAAATTCCATTTTCCTCCCTTCAATTGACATATTTTTGGTTTTCCAAAGAGGATAAAACAAACAAAAAAGTATTATCCAGCTTGTGTTATATAGGTCTTTGTGCATGTTAATGGACTTAAAAAAGGCAAAAATCCCAAAGTCTCCTGGGAGTTTCTCTCCCACACATCCCCCCCTACCTGAAACGCCTCATTGGACTGATCAACATAGTGACATCACTACGGAACACTGGAGCTTCTATTGGCTAGCACTCCAACCTATTGCACGTGATTAGGGGCAAACATCTCTAATGTTGCGTTCACACCGGACGCGATGCGATGTTAGGGAGCGGCGCGATTACATGTAAAGTCAATGCAGAGATACGGACAGACGCAAATTCGCTCCGACGGCGAGCATGAAGTGGTTGATGCTAATGTCGTGGCGATTGAAGGGGGCCGCGACAACCACTCGAGGTCCATTTTTTCACCTCGAGCGTCAAATTCCCGTGACGTGATCTCGCGGTAGCCAATCAGCGGTGAGGATCTCAGCCTGCCGTCACTGACGTAGAACCACAAAACCAAAACATCAGCCGTTAGCTGTTAGCAGTTAGCACTCAGAGCTCACAGCTCCTCATAGTCATATCTGTTCAGAAACTAGACAAAAGTTAAACAAGTACAAACCACAGACTGTCTGTGTCATGGCGAATACAGTCGCTGGTTTATTTATGTCTGTAGGCCGTTGTTGTGAGTGTGGACAGAGCATATACAACGTTAGCTTAGCCTGGTCGACCAGATCTTCATTCAGAAAAAAAGCATTCTAAAAGGTTTTTCGCCTGCCGTCTGTCTGCAGACTTGTCAAAGCATTAATTCATGGTTTGTACTAACCGGTATCAGTATGTTGTTACTTCGGCATCATTCATAAACGTGTATTATAATTAATTAATAACGGTAAAATATGTTCATTTTGTTGTAGTTGTAGCTCCCGAGCCAGCGCGTCTTGTTTGAATGATGCGAGTAAACATAGCTGACTGCCATTGGCTACAAGCTCTAGCCAATCAAACCGCGTGCTTGTGTGTCTTGGGCGGGAGATTCATGTGATTGGTTGTTGGTCGAGTTTCAGCCCCCCCCGCCGGCAAGCGACAACGCACGCCGCCGTGTGTAGGGGCCAAGAGCGAAGCGATTAGAGCGAAGCGAATATTCGCATTGCGTCCGGTGTGAACGCAGCATAAGCAGTTGACAAATCACAACAGAGCCAGCCAGCTAACCAATCAGAGCAGACTGGGCTCTGGTTTCAGACAGAGGGTGAAAAGAGGTGCAGCACAGGCAGTATGAGACCAATGAAGAGCTTTTTGAGCATTAAAGCATGGAAACATGTCCCAGGACAGACACTACATACTATTATGAACCTGACAATGAGCATAATAGGGTCCCTTTAACTAGTGTGGGTACAACCATATGATTAAAAGACAATTAAATTCAACTTGAGATTAGATCTTGACTGAAGTCATAGTTGACTGCGTGGGCATGATCCATTAAGACTCACAACACTCCAGTGTCATAAGTTTATCAGGCAGCATCAGCCCATTAACGCACAAAAGGAGCATTGTCATAGCAGAACGAGAGAAAGACGGCGACAGAGTGAGGGAGGAAAGCTCTCACTGGGGTTTTGTGCTCGTGCATGCCTGACATTCCAACAAGCAGCAGTGTAGGCTGGCCGCTGGGACTTTATTACGCAAGAGGCAGATGTTTGTGGGAGAGAGAGAAATCCAAAGAGCACAGAGTCCGTTCTGTGGGGACCTGCAGTGAGGGATTGTGGGAATGGTGGAGACCCAGCTGACCGAGAGCAGCGTCAGGGCGGAGCTCACTCCGGGGACACACTTTGACAAACGCCAGATACACGCTCATCGCTCTCACATTACTCTCACACCCTTGAAATGTACTTGCACATGTAAGAGTCTGGCAGTTTTACAGAGTTATTGCAAGGTTTGCATCAGAGTGAAGACATACATTACAAAGCACTGACACACCGTCAAAATGATATAATGACTGGATATTCTTTGACCATCTAATATTCCCTTTCAACAGGAGGGATAAAGCCTAAATGCTCTCAAATGTAGCTTGGGGATTTTGAAGATTTCATGAGTGAGAAGAAATAGCAGAACAAGTTCTCAAACTCTAAATGATCACTTTAACTGTCCCTTAATAATAATTTCCAACTAATAGCCCCATGCTTTTTTAAATGGGACATATTATGCAAATATTCAGGTTGATATCTGTAGTGTGTGTCTCTACTGTGACATGTCTCCATGCTTTAATGTTCAAACAGCTCTTTATTATTTTTATCATACTGCCTGTGCTGCAGCACCTCTTTTCACCCTCTGTCTGAAACCAGCAAGGTTAGCTGTCCAGCTATGTTGTGATTGGTCCACCATTTAGGGATGTGTCGGACATTTCCCTTCCATTAGCATACCAAGTACAATGTGTTGAAATGCTAGCCAATAGCAATGTGAATGTAACATAGTTATAGCACTACTAGAAACTCCCTCTGGAGGTACATTTGGGATTATAGCCTTAGCAGACAATTTACATGCACACAAACCTATAGAACACACTACAAGAAAGTCTTTCACCAAAACTACAGCCTGATTTTCAAAAAAACATTTTAATCTTGCATGCTCACGTTAAGTTTTCTTTTACTTATGAGTTTGTTTGAAGTAGATGGAGCCCTAGATGTTAAAATGAACAGAACCAAAGTGAAGCTCCACCCACCTGATCGAGCAGGCTGCTTTGACAGCGGCAAGGACACCTCGGTGAGCGGCAGGATGTAGACGTCCGGGCTGCCCTGGGAGGCCGACGAGGCCAAGGTGGACATGTCTGCATGGTACTCCTCCCCCTCCCCATTCTTGAATTCCTGGAAACAGATGCACGGAACAGGTTGCTTGCATTAGAATGGCAACTAGTCATTTGAAGGCTCAAAATGTGAGGACATGTGAGGAGGAAAAATTCACAAACAAGACATCATCTGCCTGTAGATCATAGATATGTACTATTTGGCTGCATCAATGTTCATGTAGAAATGAAAAACCCCACCACTGATGGCTGATTGTTTTGGCTTGACCGTTGAAGAAGAGCTGAGATAAACTGATGCAAGCTGTCCTGGCTCGCTGCAGGCTCAGTGGAGCACCATAACATAAACAAAGCCCCAAAGATTATTTGTGCTAAGATTACATGTTTCTCAATCCTCCACGCCGCAATTAAGCCTGATGGATTTCAGCACTGGGATGCTTTCTGGAGGCATGCACAGCCTGCAGTGAATCACTCTCACGCAATGTCATATATTTTAAAACAATTAAATATCAACAGAATCAGAATATTCACAATTGTATGTATTTGCCGGCACTTCTTAAAGCTGTACCCTGATCCAACTTTAACCTTCAGAGGCCAAAAGCTGCACCAAGAGAAGATTTATGAATAGGTCTTAACAACTCTGATGGGCAAATTAGGGTTTTTACAAGAGCCTGTGATAGCCTCATCACACTGATAACTTTGAATAAAGATTTTTAAATGTATAAAGGGTAATGAGTCACTTTGGAAGAAACTAAGTTACATAAAAAAACACAAAGAAACGTTCCTAATGAAATTGAACGTGTCCAAAAAGGTAACATAAATAAGAGAATTTATTTTGTATGAGAAAAGATTGTTCAAACATTCAAATGCATCCATGTTTTTTTCTCTCTCTCTCATTTTCCTTACCAAACCTTTTTTTTCTACGTTTTAATGGATCAACATCATTGGGTGGAGCAACTTTCCCCAGATGAAAAACTGCTCTGTAATCACGTAATTACTTTTGGAGTGATGATATGGAGAGGATGAATAATGAGAACAAAAAAGAAATATATAAATGCCAGAACATTCTGGTGTTCTTTGTCAGAGTGTTAGTGTGAAGGGTTCATTCTGTCTTAGGAACGCAGGGACACATCACAGGATGCAGCAGAGGAGGGTGGGGGGGGGGATTTGGCTGCATCCACCCACCGGATGTTAGAATAAAAGTCTTAGAAGCTGGAAAGCAGTGGGGTCCCAACACTGGAAATATGTGACCTGCTGCAGCCCTCTGCAACACACAAACACAACACAACACATACACACACACACACACACACACACACACACACACACACACACACACACACACACACACACACACACACACACACACACACACACACACACACACACACACACACACCTCAATCTCTCACTTCATCCTGTCCCCCAAGAACACAAGCACATACACAGTACACACATGTGCAAGCTGCAACCCCCCCCCCCCCGTCCGCCTCAGATCCAAATCTTCACACGGCCCTGCTCGCCCTCCAATTCAAAAACATGTGGTTTTACTCACATTGACACACACACACACACACACACACACACACACACACACACACACACACACACACACACACACACACACACACACACACACACACACACACACACACACACACACACACACACACACACACACACACACACACACACACACACACACACTATAGATAATGATTCATTAGTAGATTAACTCAAGTAAGAATGTAAATAGACATATAGAGAAAAGGTTCATTACAGTTTGAGGCATTACTCCTTTGGGAAGCTGAAACAGGAGAAGTTTGGCACTTTTGTTTGATAAAACTGAACTTCATTACATTTCATTGTTAATTTAAAAACTGCAACTGCTTTGCAAACTCATAATTGTAATGTACAGTATCCTATGTTGATATATGTGTAGTAATAGGTTAGTCTATAACAGAGTATTTCAACTTATTCTGTATATTTTAAATTGGGAATTCTGTATTCGATAGATAGTCTATGTATACAATTAGTTTTTATTTAGTATTATTTTAAACCATGTGCAATGCCTCGTGAACATGCTGCTGCAATAAAACAAAAACAAATTAAATATAATATAATCCAATCATTAATTTATACATTTTCTTTCACAATTCAATAAAAAAAGGTCTTTAAACTGAAAAAAGTAAACAAATGAACAGATATGAAATAGTGATAGGCAAAAAAAATCACTTTCTCACATCTTTACAGATCAACATTTGATTAGGTCCTATTTGATGTCCCTGATGCATGAGGCTTAGTTTTTCTGTCACCCCCAGTTATCTTACCTTTCCTCAGAGTCCACAGGGTGGGATGGCAACACCCTCAGCTTAGTTTTCAGCATGTCTGTCTCTGTCTTTCTCTCTCACACAACCATAAAACACACACACACACACACACACACACACACACACACACACACACACACACACACACACACACACACACACACACACACACACACACACACACACACACACACACAGGGTTCCTATTTGTGTGATGGGAGCAGGGCAGCAGGAGGGTGGTGGTGCCAGGGAGAGCGGCTGCAGAAAGAGGCATCATCTCTGCAGAGAGAGTCTCATTGTTGAATCCAGGAGAGGAGGAAGAGGAGGAAGAGAGCTGACCACTGACTGTCCCCGGGACTGATAGGGATGGAGGGATGGAGAAAAGGAGGAGCAGGGGGGGAGGAAGGAGGAGGAGGAGTGCTATCTCCCAGCTCACAGGCCAGAGCGGATGGGGTTGTCTCTTGAGGGAGAGGAGGAGAGAAATTGAGCCCCCACAAAAATGTGAGGGAGAAAAAAACACAAGTGGGAGGATGGGGGGAGGAGGAGTGGGGGGGTTCACATACTATACATGTGACATCACTCCCCCTCTCTTCCTCTCTCTTTCTCTCTCTCCTAAAAGCCAAAGAACATCTGCAGGGCAGTCCCCTTCCCCAGAAAAATGGACAACACACATTCTTTGGATAACACTTATGCGGATCATCCTCAATCTGCTTTAATCAGAATGACCTCTGAACCTGACCTCCACCTTCATAATTATATGCCTTAACCTGAAAAGTGATGGAGCTTTACATTCATTAGGCTTGTTTAACTGTTCATAACAAATCAGAATGCGCATAGAATGAGTGATCCTAAATTGATCACTAAATAACCATTACAAATGATCCTTAGAAAACGAATAGTTGTCCCAAATATTGAACTAATTCCGCTTCTTTTTTGTTGAAGGTCAGATCCATGTCTTCTTAAGGTATTTTAACACATTATCTTGTCCTTTTGTACGGTGGCCGAAAGTGGCAAATGGCCTTAAACACTTACATTAGAACAAAGGCGCTGCACTTGCAAAAAACAATGCAAGTTTAAAAACACAAATGTGCCAAAAATAAATGCAAATGAAGAAAAATATTCACTGACTGACTTGACAACTCATGCCCAGTATTTACTGTATGATCAAAACACTACAAAAAACTACAGTAAAGGGGACACTAAAAAGTGACGCACACAGCTGGGACTGGAGTGCTTGTTGATGTTCGGGATTATAAAGTTGGCCAACTGTCACTGTTGGCAGAGTTAGCCTGTTTTTAAATGTTTTATCAGTATATTTGAATTGACTAGGTTAGCTGCGTGAGCTAGCTAGCTAACAGCAGATGTGCAATAATATCGGAAGGAGCCATGTGATCACATTGTTAAAATAAGCCAATAAAACTTAGATTTAAGGGTAGTTTCCAGTGACAGTTGAAAGTTGAGTTTATTCTAATGTAAGTGTGTTGGGCCGTTGTAACATGATTTGGGAATTTCATTCTCCTTAAACCATACTGAAAACTTCCAACTACAATAGTTATTTCTTTAAAGGATTACTTTGACATTTGAAAAGTGCAGTTATCTGCTCTTTTGCAGGGGTTAGATAAGAAGACAGGTATTCTTAAATGTTGAGCTATTCCTTAAAATGTAAAAATAATTTTCAAATAAGATTTTCATTTGAACATATGGTCAGAATATTCAATCATAGAAATCAGAAAATGCAAACTTTTAAAACTAAAACAAAGTCAAAACCCAGAAAGTAGTCCGTTTCAACTGAAAGGATCTCTGGAGGATGTTTTCTCATCTCTCCTTCAGTAAAACACAGAGAATCTTTTCACTCTCGTCTCCTCTTGAAGTTTGTTCTCTTCCTGCTCTGGGAGAGGCTGTGTCTGATTCCAGATGGGGCCTTGAGGCCGGATGCACTGTGGCCTCATGGGTATGCCCTTCCTCACGCCCTCTCACCCTCTCTCTCCCCCTCCCTCCAAACCCTGGCCCCTTCCCCGGACACACCCCAACAGGTCCGCACTGGGTGGTCCAACGTGCCAAAGACACCAGGCATCATTCACGTTATACAAACTGTATGTGAGGAATAGGCATCCAGAAATGCAAGATGCAGATGTATTCACACACAGAAGAGAGGATAGGATGTTACGCAACATGGCCTCTGGAATCAGTACAGCTGTGCTTCTGCAGGCATTCAAAGTGGAGAGACAATTGAGGAATGGAGAAAGGCTGAGGATGAATAAAGGGAGAAGAGATGATGGAGACGCACCCAAAGGCATACCTCATTATTAAAACTGTTTTATACAGTAAACTCAATATAAAAGTTGTCTGACAGGTTTCATTTTTTATTTCTCATCACAGTGTCAATGCGGCAGAAACACTTCTGCAATGTACCATTATCGACCCACATGCTACGTTACTTGCTTACATTACGTTGTGACCTAAATATCAAAATGACAGTTGTAATTGTTGTGCAGGAATATCATCACAGCAGGCGTTTGTTGACGATATGATTTTTTTCAAACATAAAATGTAACCTCATACCCAACCAACAGTTCAAAACTAAGGGAAATGGAAAATTAATATTTGATATACGGCTATAAGGAAGTGAGTTGTAGCACAAACAGGAAGAAGATAGCACTTTAGCATTCCCTGCTAGCTATGCAGGTTGTCCGTTACATTTTATTTAAGTTATTTTCCTCAGTTCTGGAAAATGTTGGGAACAACTCAAGTTACTGGGAAACAAATTGCAGTGTGTCGTTGTTGGTGGTTGTCATTGTGAGCGTGTTAGCATGTTGTTGTTAGCATTTAGCTCAAAGCACTGCCATTCCTCAAACAGCCTCATCCTGCTGCTGTGAGTAAACACTATTTCTGTCAATAACCTACTACAAAAGTAGTATAAACTATGCTGACTTGGACCACTAGCGGTGTGTTCAAGCTTGCAGAGATGATGGGATACGCATTCCTGCCAACTGAGCAAGTAAATGTGAGGCAAGCTATATGACATTCCTCAGTATCAAGTTATTCAGTTATGCTAGTGATAATAGACCAAGAAACACTGCACCAAATGGCAGAGTGGAAGAAGACTAGTAATAATGCAAGTTTCAAAATGAACCAAAAATCTATGCACAAATGTTTTAGAGGGAAATGTTTCAGAGTTCTTTTTTAAAGCAACCATGTTTAAAAAATGGGATTTAGTGAAAATGATTATAACATAAATAGTTTTTCTGCAAGAAAACGCCACAATATAATATGTTTAAAATAGGTGAATCAACAGGAACACACAGCTGACCCACAGAAGGAAAGCACTCACACAGGCTTAAGCATTTCTGCAATTAAATGCAAATTCCCTCAATTCCTCCAACTATACCCACAGAAACACTTTCACTACATTCCTTGCTCCCTGTCCCATTTTATCCGGGCCCTGACCCATTTCTGTATGCAGTTCACAAATGGGGTCTACATCAATGACACAGAAGGGTCTCCTGCCGCTACATAAACACAACCTCACCACCTTTGTCTGCCATTTTATCTACTTCCCATCAACATCACCAATGGCTGGAGACCTTGTGTACTCAATCTAATGGAAGTCTAATGACAGGCTGAGAGGAACGCTCTGTGTGCGGGTCAATAACATTCATTGGCAAAGACAGAGATAGAGTGCGTATCTCCAAGCAAGACTCCATAAAAACATCCAATGATTGAATGAGTGTGTGTATGAGGTGTGTCTCTATCCCTCATATTTCTTTCATGTTTGATGTAGAGGCTGAGGAGAGCTCCAAGGAGAGGCTCACCTTGAAGCCGGTTTTGCTTTTCTTGCAACAGAGGCAGGCCAGCATGAGGAAGACGAAGAAGAAGAGGCCGGACAGGGAGACGGCGACCACAGCCAGGGACGAGGACCAGGACAGCTCACTCAGCGGAGCGCCATCTGCAGGACACAGAGTTACACACAGGCAGAACATGAGCACAGGCCTAACACTCATGACCAGGGTCAGGAGGGTTACTTTAAAAATGTAAAGAACAATTACTAGGAACGTAAAAAAGTAATTAAAATGATTACTTTACGGTATTTTTTGATTACCTCAATATCAATGCAAATAAATAAAAGAGAAAATAAATAACAATAAGATGTTTTAATGTAGTATGTAAGACAAGAGTACAATGTAACCTTAGAAAATAAGAAACCAAGATATTTAGTACGAACAATTATTTTATTTGCAGGAAGACCTGCCTTTCACTCAGCATATTCAGGCAGTAGCTATACACCAACAATGAAACACATGAGCACATCCTACAGTTTCAAAAGAGCCGAAATAAAATCTGAGCTGATGTAAAAATGCTCCGTTTTAGTTTAATACACGCAGTTAAGCTCACACCTGCTGGAATGAAAAGAAATACAATCTGACCCTTTACAACAAACACTATGTGCTCTTTTTAGATTTTAATAACACTGTAATCCTGCTAGTTATTCTCAATTTTAGAAATGTAACAGTAATCTGATTACATATTTGTATATAACTGTAAATCTTGTATCCTGATTACATGATCCTGTTACTCCCCAAGCCTGTTTATGGCATCTGGAAGGAATTCAATTACAACAATAAAAGGACTGTGATCTTATATAAGTAGGTTTTACATCGTATCATTTCCAATGCATTATAGAATAGCTCATGATTTCTCAGGAGAGCTCATATTTCTATTTTGCGACATTCACATGATTTATAGTTTGCCATAATGCTTCTGCTCCAAATCAAATGCTCTGAAATATAATAGCTGTGTATAATTTATCCACTCTGTTCCGAAAACCAGGCTAGAAATGCATTTGTTGATGTATGACCTTTACCCAAGCAGAGGCATGTTATGGCTTTTTCATTTGAATAAATGACATTACTGTGAGAGTAATATGCAAATACAGATATAGTATATGCGTGCTAATTGTGTGCATTTATTACATTTTCTTTATTTTTTTCCCAGTATATTTTTCTCCCTCTTTAGTTTAGACTTTACAGTTTATCATTAAGTTTGTTGTGATGCAAACTTGTGGGTCTATTGATATGTTCATTGTTCATGTTCACTATGATTTGGTATGGTAGTTAGAATATTTCTCACATTAGTTTTACTTTAGAATGAACATAACCATTGTAAAACGTACTGTATTGAAAAGGTTTATAGTTTCTACAAGCAGACTTTTTCTAAAATCCACAGAGCAAACATGTTGGTCATGTATTTCTTAAGCTGGTATTTATACTATAAAACATTTAAGGGTTAGTACATGTGGAAATAATCTTTATGATAAACACCTCTCATGTGCCCTGAACACATCATTTATTCAGCACGATTTACCTCCAAAACAACACATTCTGTGATTTCATTGAAACTGAGATCAAAGTAAAATAATGATACATAATTAATTCAGTTTACCTACAATATTTACACACTCTAGTTCTGCCTCTGAAGCCCCAGATGGTGTGGATTCCTCTGTTGAGTTTCTTTCCTCGGGCACCATTTCTTTTTCATTTTGCCGCTCTGAGCCTCAATCTGTTTCAGCGCTGCCTATTTTCAGACTTTGAAGGTTTGAATCGTCCTCTATGTGTGAGTACTGTCCAATTGTCCTGTTCCCAATGTTATGGGTATTTTCCAGCTGCGGATGATTTTATTTTTTCCATCTTATTCTGCAACGGTTACCACGGAAACGTACACAGCCATGCCTTCAGCTGTAAATCTCTCACACTGATTCCTGCCAACAGCAGTGCCACCCAGCGCGCACACACCACACACACACACACACACACACACACACACACACACACACACACACACACACACACACACACACACACACACACACACACACACACACACACACACACACACACACACACACACACACACACACACACACACACACACACACACACACACACACACACACACCACACACACACACACACACACACCACACACACACAACACACACACACACACACACACACACACACACACATTGATCCTCTGAAAGCTGGTGCAACTGGCTTAGTGAGTATCAGGCTCTTAGTGTAATTGGACAGAGTTTGAACATTGTGGTGTAGGAGGCCGGCTGGCTGAATATAGAAACACAATAGGGAAACAGACAAAAAAACATGCACATTTAACAGTGACGTGCAAGACGAACTGGCCAGCTCAGGGGTTTGTGGAACATGGAGTTCCTAACTGTTGAATTTTACTCTCAAATAAAAGCAGTGGTCCGTGTCAGAGTGTCCATAAAAAGCACAATATGATGCCACATGAAGCAGAGTGGGTGGAAGTAGTGGAAAAAGCCAGATTGTTAAATCAGTCAACGACCCTTTAGTGCTTTGAAACGCCATGCAAGGTGATTCAGATTGAATTACTCTTTATTTGTCAGGGGGGTGATTACAGAGAGCAGAGACATACTCTGTTGCGGTTTATTTCAAACTCCCTCACTTACATATCAGCACAGCGGGAGAGAGCGACCGGGGAAACGGCTCAGGATTCATATTTGAAGAACACAGTAAGGTCCATGTGCAGCTAGGCACAATGAAACAGGGCGTTCAATCCAGCTGTTACACTGTACACAATTATATTACTGCCACGCCCATCATTTTTGTATTGTCAGCAAATGTCCTCTAAAGACTTAAACAAGCAATGAATGTATCGAATTACTAATATTTTATCTAAAAAGTATATATTTTCCGCTGTGATAAGAAAAAAACAGAAACTAGAGTGCATTCAATTCTACTTTTAATCGTTAAATTAAAACAATCGAGGACATTTTTACCAATGTACTTTTACTGAAAGCATTATACATTAACCTGAACACAAACGGTATTTTAAAAACAACTTTGGTTACATTTTAGAGTGCAGTTTTCTACCAAAACTCAGTCCTAGGAAACATTCAAAACACATCAATGAGCCACTCAGTCTCTCTCGTTGACATGTTCCTTCATTCCCATGGCCAAATGTTGGTTCAATCCCACATACACACTGGGTAAGGCATCCTATTTGGATTCATCCACATCTGAACGTATAGTTGCATTTACATTTATTCAGAATGGGCTTGAGTCCAAAACATAATGATAATTGTTCCATTACAGGGTAGGAAGTAACAAGCTTAGTCCAGAAACCAATAAGATGTCTAGCAGAGAAAGAGAATATTCATTTTCATCTATTGATGCAGGCTTATTATGATGCCGTCTGGCCAGTTAGTAACCGAATAACTACGTCATTAATCCTCTCTTTGTAACTAGTTGATGGTATGGACCCTTCCCTGGAACACAAACACAAGTTGTTGTTGTTGTTGTCTCCGTGTAAAATCAATGCCATTGACTGCTAACCTTAATGAAATAGAGAGGATTCTGCCTCGTTAGCTGTAAAGAGCCCAGATCCAAAGAGACAAATGTCTCCGGATAAAGGCCGTTTAGTTCACAGGACATGTCCCTCCACTGACAGTGAACCTGGACCGACTATTTCTGAGCAGCTGCACCTTTACTCATTGATGCTAGAAGCTGAAGTACCGTGTAGCTCTCAGCTACTCAGAGGTGGTAGCCATTTTTAGCCTCCGAGAGCTGAGGCACATCCTGATGACTAAGTGATGAAGAGGGAGCGAGCAAGAGAGACAAGAGGAGAGAAGAAAGCATGTGAGAAGGAGGCTGAAGGGCTGTGTACTCTGCATCCAGCCCCCAGGAGAGCCTCCACAGCACTCAACACACTAAATACTCAGAGATCTGAAGAGCAGCAGCTTCAAGTCTCACCGAGAGCAGACAGAAAGTGAACACTGAGTCGATCCAACACAGTCTCATGGCATTTCCTGTTCACCAACACGATTTTTAATCTATTGATTCGTGTTCACCAACACCATTTTCCCCTTTTTTTCATGTTGCACAGCACGATTTTAAAAGCAATGTATTTCTACTGGTAATGTGTTTCGGACTTTTATTGCCGTCTGTGAGGAAAATAAATGGGGCTCAAAGCCTCAGGATACTGAAATCTGTATTTTTAAATCTTTTTTCCTTCTAATTTGTTATTCTTTTCAAAAATAACACTGTTATTGTTACAAAAAGGTTCGATGAAAAAACTAGGAATTAAATAAGATGGCTAGAGTCACGAAAAATGTATCCTTAGGTGCTTTTATTGACAGCCAACTGAGAAACCACAATGTAACCAGGATTTTACAGGACGAAAACAAAAACCTCATATATGCATTACAGGTCGAGGACATATAACTGGTACCTCTCTGCTCGACAGCCACAGTCAGACTCCCCCCAAAACACTTGTGGCCCGGGTTGTATACATGTTAAGCCCCTCCCCATAGGATAATCCACTATTTATACCTCTAACCAATGTCATTCTAATCTACAAACACATTCACAATGCAAGACAAATGACCCAAACACACCAAATCAAAATAGGTCAACATATTATCTCTTTCCGACCACAGAAGCCCCAAAAAATAACATTTTTATACTTGCAAGAAAAGTGCCACCCGCGCCCATGCACTACATGGTATGCTCCAATTGAGCACAGGTGTTCCCACTGATTGAGCCTCTACTTAAGGCTGCTTCTTTCTGTTGCTCTGTTTGGCCTTCACAACCTTGAAGGAGAGGGTAAGCAGGTTACTTGCAAAAAGACTTCCAATAAATTAGATTTGAACAAACAATGACTTGGGTTTTATGTTCTCAATGTGTGTTTCCCTCAGTGTGCCTTTTACCATGCCCCTATGCCAACTGTGATGAAGGCTTCTTCTTCACTGTTATTTACTCACCAATAACACACAATTAGCCTCGCTTTTATTTATTGGTTTAATTCAATAATCTCTGGCTTTTTTGGCGTCCGTCAGGAACTGAATTTCAAAAGAAAAATAACCGGAAACAGACGTAGGCCTAGGAGTTTAGGATGGCCGAAGACACTACACTACCCATAATCCCCAGCTATCGTTTAGGACTACAGTCCCCGTGATTAATCTTCAAACTTTGGGATTGGATGTTGGAGTGGCAGTGCGCCAAGGTTACACCGAGCGTGAAACAGCTGTTTGAAATGGAACGGAACCACGCCAGACTGTCCAAAACTGGAATCGAACGCCCCCCCCCCCCCAGAATTACACATGCTGGCTATTGTGTTTCGCAAAATGTTCTATGGGACGTCTCTACTGAACGTTTTCGTTTTTCCCACAATTAGAAGTTGCCAGTATTAAACACATTGGTGTTATCAAATGTAAAACATATAATTAATAAATGGGTGAAAATCGCTTGTGTCCATAATGCGCAGCATTAAAATATACCCACATGACAGCTCATTGTTACTTTGTAATTCTACTCCACTACAATTCAGAGGTTAACCTGGTATCTTTACTCCACTCCACTTATTTGAGTTACTTTGCAGATTCTGATTAATGATGTGAAATATAAACAACCCTTAAATCAGACCTTAGTTACACCTGAGTAACATTCAGGGAAGGTGATTGTCAAGTGCCAACAATCAGGAGAGATATTTGGTGCTTGAGAAGACTAAACATGTATCTGCAATTGACATGAATGGAAACGAGTAAAGTATATTCATTACTCGTTATTCTCTACTAATATGTAATTAAAACTGTATATAATTGCTATTTTGCACATCCCTTTCAAGATTTCAAAGGTTTATTGACATATCATATACACAACTACGGTGTAGTTATGCAATGAATGAAAAACTTGGGTCACAGGTTCCTCAACAGTGCATTACAAGACATCTATCAATATGTGTATACCTCCACCATTAAACTGTCAAATTCTGCACATTTCTTATACTATCTACATACATAAGAGTATAATTAACGTGTATAATATCAGTTAAAATAAGTGCTTCAACATAGTTAACATTGCAGGAAAGCAATATATTAGACGTTAAGTACTTTGTCAGGCTTAATATTTATCTGTAGATAGATACCCCCAAAGTGTTTTTCTTATTTAAAAGAAGACCTTAATCTAAAGTATTATTTAATGTTTAAATAAAGGTTAATTCGTTTTTCTGTTTTGCACATCCTCCTATTAATATCTTTGTACATCCTGCACTAAACTGTTTTATTGTAGAGATCACTTATAGTATCTTCTTGATTTTTTATATTCTATATTTCTATCACAGACCTTCTACTTTCCCCCTATGAAAGTATGTACTCTTAATATAGTCTGCACTTATTGGTCCCCGTTTCCCCATTTCCTGTCAATGACTGCTATCACGGCCTAAATAACATGCTTGGCTGTTGGCTGTACTCTGTGCTTAAAGACTTTAATTATTGCAACTTCCACCGCAGATATTTCATTTTTATAAACCAAAAATGTCATACAGCTGATCTGGGCTTCCATATGCCGGTGATAGTCAGTTCACTTGGGCATCAGAGACCTCTGTCTTTCAGCAAAGGGAATATCTTTGGTCGTGCTCAGCTATCTCACAGTCTTTTTGAGACTTTCTTGCCTATGACAGAACACACAATAAGCACCCGCCTCTGTCTGAGCCCCAGCAGTACATCATGCAGGTATGATTCATGGTACTGGTGGCACTTGGCTTGTCAGATAGATTTAAGTGCAGTTGGCATGAAGGACGTTTGGATCAGAGCAGACAGACGGAGAGAGGTGCAAACTCTTAACCCTGTGAACATAATATCCTTGCTATCAGCCTCAACAACTCTGCATCATGCTTAAAATGCATAACACACTCACTCTACCATCAAAAAGACGTTTCATTCAGTGTTGGCTTGTATAATTGCTTTTCACGTAAAATCACAAATCTAATTCAGTCATCAGGGATCAGTGTGTTGGACCCCTCCATTCAGATGGGCATTAGAGAGCAAGTGCTTGCCACTTTTGTGCTGCAGTTGTGATCCAGAAGGTGCCCACAGCTCTGGCCTGGCTCTCTTCCTGTGCCTAATGCTGCTCATAACTAGCTCAGGGGAATCTGCAGGAAGTGTAAACAGGGGACAGCTGACATCCTTCACCCATCATAAGGCCTGTTTACTGTCATCGCCACAGCTGAAACTATCTAACTCTCCACCTGAAATACTGTCAGCTGGCCAGATTAACACTGTGATCCCAATAAGGATTTGAATTCCAAAATGCTGTCCAGTATGCTTACTCACAGGGCTAATGTGTCATTATTAGTCTTTCTTTGGACAGTAGTCAAATAAAAAAATAATAGTACAACAACATCTCAGAAGCATATAAATGACTGGCTTTAACTCTTGAAGGGCGAGTTAGCGCCACATACACACAAATGTTGTAACCACAGGACCGGGATACAAAGAGCATTCTATATCAGATGCAAATGTGATCTTTAGCGTCACGTAAAGGTCGCCATCCCACACGCTCACACTGCTAGCTTCACCATGTGTCTGTGTGGGGGTCTAACTGAATGCCTCATTTCATGCATTGCCCTTAAAATGTAGTCTTGTAAATGAGTTTTGTGAAGTGTATTTCAAGCGTTGGACTCTTGAGTGCTACAAACAGGCGAGCGATGCTAGCCACAGATTTTGAGAGACAGCACAATAACAGTCTGCTGAGGAATGCTACACATCCTGAGGTGTATGCAGTACATGGGTTTTCTTGTGTGTTTATCCCTGTGAGAACTCATTGGACCTTTGAAGGTGTCAAATGACCATATACCAAAGTGTTTGATGATCATGATTAAACACTTAAAACAGGTAAGAAATAAATGATCCAAACCTTCCACATGGATATTTAGAATAGTTTTTGTTGCGTAACATAATGATTTATTATATATAAATAACATCCTGGATATATTTTTATTTATTTCCCCCGCCAAGGAGGTTGTGTTTTGAGCTTGTTTGTATGTCAGCAGGATTAGGGAAAGACTACTGGCCCAATTGTCATCAAAATGTGGATTAAAAAAAAATCTGAATCAAAGGGTAAACTCACACATCATTTTCCCTCTTTGAAAATGTATTTCAGTCATGACATTTAAAGTGCTGTTCTAAATGTAATGACTGAATAAGGATTGCGGTTTTTTTGTATCGGAGAATAACAGCAAAAACTCCTAAAAACCTTTTTTTATGTTGATTAACAAATGCCAAGCCCAATCATGAGCAGATAAATATTCCATACAAAAACATAAATGCCTCAATTAACATAAATACAGATTATATACCACATTTTAACAGATGCAAATGATATAATATAAGCACTTTTAGATTGAAGAGCATTAGAAATATGTAGGGCTTCACTTTGGTCTCTGTAAGTGACCTTAAGGGGCTTTACTCCATAAGTAATTATTCCAGGCCTATTACAATCTACCTTGTGAACGCAAAGGACATTCATAGACATAACCTCAGATTGTATTGCAGAGTTGTGCTGGAAGGCAGGAGGAAGGAATGGATACAATCACTACATCTCACTGTGGGAAATGCACGAGTGTGTCTGTGTGCCAAACGGTGACAGAGACAAAGCTCCTTCGCTCACAGCCAGCCGAGCGACTGTTTCAAAACTGCTGGGCTTGTCAAATAAATCACTGCCCGTCCTCTGCTGGCCTGCAACACTTCTGCTGACACTGCACTTCTATCAGGCTCTCAGAGAGGGACGGGGACAGGAAGAAGTCAACAGTATTTAAAAAACAACAACAGAGGAGAGGCAGGAGATGATGGAGACAGGAGGAAGACAGATGGGTGGAGGCGGGGTTAGAGAGTCACAAACACATGTGAGCTGCATGGAGCTGATGATCTGGTCATGAAGAGTCAGGGTGGGGGCCAGAGAGGGGAGAACATGAGACGGTGCAGTGATCATCTGCTGTTAAATATAAACACACCCAAATGTTAGCAAAATAAATTCAGCTGATAAGAATAGCAAATAATGACATGCTTCTGATACGCATAAGATAACGGATTATTTTATTTTCATATTGTATGATTATGCACGCATGATTAAACTTTATCTGTAAAATAAATAAATATGTCAAAGCTCGGACCTAACCAACTGCAGTTAGAGTTAAAAGAACAATAATAAAGAACAATTCTGTCACTTGAAATGTGTATTTATTTTTTCGAGTAAAGTCCATAGAATATTGGTCATCCTCTGAAACTGTGAAAAATGTCCACACCTCACAAAGTACTGGACAAAAGTTACTGTTATTTTTACCCATCTGACATCTGGAATGACTATTTACGGATTAAGGTTTTACAAACAAAACATATGATGAACTTCTAAAATAGGAAGCTATGGTATATAGAGGAATAAGTCATAAATACAATAGAATATAAATCTGTCTTACGTGTTTAAGCAGCATTAATACAATTTAAAAAATGTATAATAATTATACCAATCCATATAAGAACATTATTTGCTAAAGGAGCCATTTTATACTTCTTAAAGTAGTACTTACAGCATTTTTAATTAGATTTAGTTTTAAAACTTTTATACTATTGATTTTGTTAAGTCTAATAGTTGCTACTTTTACTTAAGAAATATAAGTACTTACCAATGCTAGAAACAAGGGTCTTCCCCATTTACTTGACTACATTTACATCAAATACTACAGATTTGTAATGTTAAAGTAATTACTATGCATTTTCACACAAAGATTTTAAAAGGCATCTTTACTTCACAAATACCTGAACTCCCAAGACCTCCTTTGTCAGTAAATATGTATTCTAAGTTTATTTCCCAAGAGAAATTGTCATTATTATCAGACAAATGAAATACTGATCTTATGGAATTAAGTTATATCACTCTCATTGTGCTGCTCTCAGACAGATATGAATGCTGAGCCGTGTGAAACGTCTCAATATGTCACCCTGAATGAACAGGGTCAGCTCTCCTCTGTAATAAAAGGGTCAAACTCTAAACCATCACACCTCCCTGTGTTGGAATTTGACACCCTCCCTTCATGAATCCTGTCAGTGTCATTGCTCCTGCTGCTCTCCAGTAACAGAAGTGTTGTGACCTGTCCACACAAAGGAGTTGTACGATTAGCTATTCATATCATGTTGTAGTTGAGTCTATGTTCCATAAGCAGGCCGCCCACGTCCTGTAACCTAATTACACGAGGGTCTGTAATTCAGAGCAACTAACCATGAAACACCCCCCCCCCCCCGAACAGCCATATTATCACTGTTCAGCCACCTTTAACAAATAATAAAACGTGTGTGTGTGTGTGTGTGTATCAATGTGCTATCCAGAGATTGCAAAAGTACACACATCCTTTACTCGAGTAGAAGTACAGATACTCGTGTTTAAAAATGCTCTTGTAAAAGTAGAAGTACTAACTAAACTTCTTTACTCGAGTCAAAGTAAAGAGGGCTTTGAAGTGTACTTAGTAGAAAGTATCCATAACTAGCAGCTGTTTTAAAGAGTACCTGACCTCCCTTTATATTAATAGAACAATAATGTCATTGTTAGCTAATGAATGTTTCCATGCTGAACAACGGCAACATGACAACGTTTCCATTGGTCCCTCTTCTTTAGAGAAGACCAGGAAATGATGGATACACGGATCGTGTTCAAATCAATAGGCACGCAATGACTCTAAATAATCATTATCACGCCACCAAACACACATTCAGACTAAAGGAACCAGCTGTTTGGGAAATGAGAGAAGTAGAAAGTACAGGTATTTGAGTTCAACATGTAAGAAGTAGAAAGTACAGGTATTTGGGTTCAACATGTGAGAAGTAGAAAGTACAGGTATTTGGGTTCAACATGTGAGAAGTAGAAAGTACAGGTATTTGGGTTCAACATGTGAGAAGTAGAAAGTACAGGTATTTGTGTTCAACATGTAAGAAGTAGAAAGTACAGGTATTTGGGTTCAAAATGTAAGAAGTAGAAAGTACAGGTATTTGGGTTCAAAATGTAAGAAGTAGAAAGTACAGGTATTTGTGTTCAACATGTAAGAAGTAGAAAGTACAGGTATTTGGGTTCAAAATGTAAGAAGTAGAAAGTACAGGTATTTGGGTTCAACATGTGAGAAGTAGAAAGTACAGGTATTTGTGTTCAACATGTAAGAAGTAGAAAGTACAGGTATTTGGGTTCAAAATGTAAGAAGTAGAAAGTACAGGTATTTGGGTTCAACATGTAAGAAGTAGAAAGTACAGGTATTTGGGTTCAAAATGTAAGAAGTAGAAAGTACAGGTATTTGGGTTCAACATGTAAGAAGTAGAAAGTACAGGTATTTGGGTTCAAAATGTAAGAAGTATAAAGTACAGGTATTTGGGTTCAACATGTAAGAAGTAGAAAGTACAGGTATTAGTGTTCAACATGTAAGAAGTAGAAAGTACAGGTATTTGTGTTCAACATGTAAGAAGTAGAAAGTACAGGTATTTGGGTTCAAAATGTAAGAAGTAGAAAGTACAGGTATTTGTGTTCAGAATGTAAGAAGTAGAAAGTACAGGTATTTGTGTTCAACATGTAAGAAGTAGAAAGTACAGGTATTTGTGTTCAGAATGTAAGAAGTAGAAAGTACAGGTATTTGTGTTCAACATGTAAGAAGTAGAAAGTACAGGTATTTGGGTTCAAAATGTAAGAAGTAGAAAGTACAGGTATTTGTGTTCAGAATGTAAGAAGTAGAAAGTACAGGTATTTGTGTTCAACATGTAAGAAGTAGAAAGTACAGGTATTTGTGTTCAACATGTAAGAAGTAGAAAGTACAGGTATTTGGGTTCAACATGTAAGAAGTAGAAAGTACAGGTATTTGGGTTCAACATGTAAGAAGTAGAAAGTACAGGTATTTGGGTTCAACATGTAAGAAGTAGAAAGTACAGGTATTTGTGTTCAAAATGTAAGAAGTAGAAAGTACAGGTATTTGAGTTCAGAATGTAAGAAGTAGAAAGTACAGGTATTTGAGTTCAGAATGTAAGAAGTAGAAAGTACAGGTATTTGTGTTCAAAATGTAAGAAGTAGAAAGTACAGGTATTTGGGTTAAAAAATATAACAAGTAGAAAGTAAAAAGTCGTCAGAAAAATAAGTAGTGGAGTAAAGTACTGATACCAGAAACATGTACTGAAGTACAGTAACAAAGTATTTGTACTCCATTACTTCCCACCTCTGGTGCTGAATACCTGATGTGTCTCGCTGTAGCAGACCCTCCTCAGTATTCAGAGTGCAGCCTGTGCTGTCTGTTTGCAGCTCATAATTCACTGCCCAGAAACAGGGCCCCGCGGCCCCCTCAGCAGGACATCCAGCAGTAGAACGGGTCTGCATATATTTATCCAACTACTGGAATTTAGTACAATATTTAAGGTATAACTTTACTTGGGTATTTTCAGTTTTGGATACATTATTTCTCCACTGCAGTTATTTCATGTTTGGAGATTATTGCTGATGAATATTAGACTTTCAAATAAAGATACATTTTTCTTCCTTTCCTTTTTCTTGTCATTAACTTCCTTCTTTACTTTCTTTTTTACTTCTGTCTTCCCTTCTCTCAATCATGAATTAATTTAGCTTTCAATTTGTACTTCCTCTTTGCATCCCTCCCTTATTCCCAGCTTTATTTTGCCCTTTAACATCAATTTACTATTATTTTCTGTTTCTCTCTTCTGCTTGTTTTTTCCTTTTCCTTTCCTTTCCTTTCCTGTTCCTTTCCTTTTCTTCTTTAATCAACCTAATAAAAGTAATCATCAGTGTTCTCTACACCAATTATTATATTTGCTTTTCCGGTAACACTTTATATTAAGGTACACAAATTAACCATCAACTAGTTGTTAATTAACACGCATATTAGCAGTATATTGGCTCTTTATTAGTCATTATAAAACACTTATTAATGCCTTATTCTACATGACCATATTCTACAAGTAATAAGCCATTAGTTGAGGGTTTTTCCTCATTAGCCCTCTAATTAGTGCTTATTTGTTGCAAGTAAGGAACTTATTGTACATGAGTTTTGGTCTTAATATGCTCTGCCCAATATGGGCCTAATAAGGCAGTAGTACCACAAGAATAGTTATTCTCCCATAATAACACTTAATAAATATGATTTATTCTTATAGATCATATATAGAACAAGACATGAAACTGCGTGTTAATTAAGTCTAAACAACTCAAAATGTGCTATTTATATCTAAGAACATGTTCCCTATTCTAAAGTGAAGTCTTGTTCATAACCAATAAGCTAGTAGTTTGACTCTAATTACGTATGTATATCTAAGAACATGTTCCCTATTCTAAAGTGAAGTCTTGTTCATAACCAATAAGCTATTAGTTTGACATTAATTGACCAGAACAGGTTCCCTATTCTAAAGTTGCCTCCTCTTCACACTTTGTAAATACATTATAGCACACAACTACTGACATTAACCTCAACAGTACATGAACAAAGTAGGCACATGTTGCAATATCTGTTTTATTAATGAACCACTAAAGAGAGGTTCAGACACATACATGTCAAGTTTCTCCAAGGCTGAGAACATATATGCAGCCTGTACTTTTTAATAACACTGATTTTTAACAGAGTTTATGTATTTGTGATCATACTGTGTGACCTGCTTGTACAGTATGTATACTTACACAATAGGTGTACCTGTTCTCTCTATTTGTTGTACTGTCTCAGTGTGAACATAGATTAAACAGCCAGCCAAACTCTTTTGAGAGCCAGGGAATGAGCAGCCATGCTCCTTTATTGACTTATTTGCAGTTTACTGACATTCAAACGGAGTGAAACTATACAAAAAGAAGTTACAAGGCACTTAATGATCTCATACATGCAAGTGTAACATACACAGATGAACACATTAGGACCGCTTAGTGTAAACAAGGTAAATATAGCTAATGCTAGCTGTACAATAAGCATGTATAGAGGCTAGTATGGCTAACGCTAGCATGTATGCTAACGCTACCGTGTATGCTAACGCAAATGCTTGCGCGAATGCTAACGCATTTTCTCATTGAGTTTAAACATCTCCACATGTCATCACATAAACACAATACATGTTACTAATCCTTACAGTGTAAGTGTAAGGCTCACACTTACAGGCATTGCTTTCTGACGGACTTGACCCTTTACTCTTCAGGTTGCATAGGGAAAATTAGTGGCAGCGTACTCATGGATGTCTACCATTATATTCAGTTCACGTTCTCCTACTTCCTGTACCCGGGTCTAACCTTCAGCACACATTTTACAAAAATATAAATGTGCAAATATGAAACATACAGGTCAATATCACCTTGCTGTTGGTAGCTGAACTGTCAATACCCCAAAACATATTATAAGATATAAATACCTAACTTTGAGTTATTTAGACACAATTAACACTTATAGTTTCATGTCTTGTTCCATAAGAATAGATCATATAAAGTTAAGTGTTATTATGGGAGAATTACTATTCTTGTGCTACTACTGCCTTATTAGGCCCATATTGAGCAGAGCATATTAAGACCAAAACTCATGTACAACAACTTCCTTACTTGCAATAAATAAGCACTAATTAGAGGGTTATTGAGGAAAAACTCTCAACTAATGGCTTATTACTTGTAGAATATGGTCATGTAGCATAAGGCATTAATAAGTGTTGTATAATGACTAATAAAGAGCCATTATACTGCTAATATGCATGTTAATTAACAACTAGTTGATGGTTAATTTGTGTACCTTAATATAAAGTGTTACCGCTTTTCCTTACTTATAACATAATAAAGTATTGTTCAACTCTGCTGCTTCCACTTGTATTCAAACCAAACCATTGAAATTCCTCTTACCCACGTAAAGGCTGAAGTTCAAACTATATCGATGAGTCAACAATAAAAGTCCATGCCTCAACATTTAGATTTTCAGGGTAACATCCACATAGGGAACATGAGATAAATGAACAGTTGGACTATGGATTGCCCAGCTGCTCTTAAATCAGCCATTCATTTGGATATTACACTCATAGCTAAACGTGTGTGTATCCCCATGGCTGGTGACATGTGTGAGTGATCTGTCAAAGGTCAGAACACAGAGACCCTCCCTCTGACCTCACAGCAAACATGAATGTCACTCCTTTGTTCGCCTTCATCTTTTCTCTCCATCTTAATACAACATTACTGTCGGGATGATAGGATTTGGTGTATGGGCATGCGTGGGTTTACTGAATACAGCTACAGCTTGCTGCTTCTGCTTTCCATGTGGATAAACCGCAGTTATGTTGTTCTCTGTGGGGCTGCTTTGTCAGAGAGAAGAGACACAGGCGACCCCCCGCTGTGAGAACTTCACTTGGAGTGAGCAAAGTGATGGAGGTGAGGGGAGATTATGTCTGTGTGGGCTGATGATGTGACACATGGTGTGAATATTAATGTAAAAGTGCTTTTAATATAAATGATTAGATTGTTTTTGGCTTTCTTTGTTACTGTACATCCAGGAACAATGAGTGTTGCGTTAAGCCTCATCCGTTTGGTAGAATTGTGCTTTTTTGACTGAGAAAACACAAAATATTGTCATGGTTTTGGATTTATGTTGCCATTTTCCACCTTTATTTTGAAATGTTTTGCTCCTTGTGGCCCAATCCCAAACCACGCCCTACACCCTACCCCTACACACTCCCCCTCCGTGACGGAGTGAACTCCGTGGAGTGACACATGAGGCTCCCTCCTGTCAGATGGAGGGAGTAAATGCAGCAGCAAGCTTTGGGACAAACTCCCCTCTCTCCGGCAGAAACGGAAATGCCATAACTGTAACAACGGTTTCAAATCAGCATCTCTTTGACAAAACATTAAAATTAATAACTCAAATAAAACTCCAAACATCTTTCATTGTGTTGTAAACAGCGTGTTTCCTGACGGACACACACAGCGTTGAGACCGGTCAGGTAAAGACCGGTCTCAAGTCAGCACCGATGCAGACTCGCCGTTTGAGGGCTTGATAGCCCACTCCCCCTCCACACCGCTCCACACTCGTTGGTTTGGACCAGCACTTAATGTGGCGGACCCTCCGCGCGAACGCACAAACGGAGGTGTAGGGTGTAGGGTGTAGGGTGTAGGGTGTAGGGTGTAGGGTGTAGGGTGTAGGGTGTAGGGTGTAGGGTGTAGGGTGTAGGGTGTAGGGCGTGGCTTGGGATTGGGCCTGTTTCTTGTATGGTCCTACATGTTTGCCTTCCTGTCTTTAGTTTCCCTCCTCCCTGATGATCTTATTGTGACCACCTGCTGCCCCTGTGTTTCGCCTCCCCTCCCCAGCTGTTTCTTGTCTTCTGATTACCCTTGTGTGTATTTAGTCCTGTCTTTCCTTAAGTGCTTTGTCCGATCGTCGTCAATGTAACCTGCATGTTCCTGTCCACAAATACTAAAATAACATAAAATCCGAAGAAATTACAATTTAGTGCCATTATATATGGATGTAACAATTCTACACATATCTCCATACGTACTGTATATTCATCTTTAAGACACGCCTTTATTTTGAAATTCCCATGGCACATCTACAGTGGGGCAAAAAAGTATTTAGTCAGCCACCAATTGTGCAAGTTCTCCCACTTAAAAAGATGAGAGAGGTCTGTAATTTTCATCCTAGGTATACTTCAACTATGAGAGACAGAATGGGGGGAAAGAATCCAGGAAATCACATTGTAGGATTTTTAATGAATTAATGATCACAAGAACGGTGAGCAAAAATCCCAGAACCACACGGGGGGACCTAGTCAATGACCTGCAGAGAGCTGGGACCAAAGTAACAAAGGCTACCATCAGTAACACACTACGCCGCCAGGGACTCAAATCCTGCAGTGCCAGACGTGTCCCCCTGCTTAAGCCAGTACATGTCCAGGCCCGACTGAAGTTTGCGAGAGAGCATTTAGATGATCCAGAAGAGGATTGGGAGAATGTCATATGGTCAGATGAAACCAAAATAGAACTTTTTGGTAAAAACTCAACTAGACGTGTTTGGAGGAGAAAGAATGCTGAGTTGCATCCAAAGAACACCATACCTACTGTGAAACATGGGGGTGGAAACATCATGCTTTGGGGCTGTTCTGCAAAGGGACCAGGACGACTGATCCGTGTAAAGGAAAGAATGAATGGGGCCATGTATCGTGAGATTTTGAGTGACAACCTCCTTCCATCAGCAAGGGCATTGAAGATGAAACGTGACTGGGTCTTTCAGCATGACAATGATCCCAAACACACCGCCCGGGCAACGAAGGAGTGGCTTCGTAAGAAGCATTTCAAGGTCCTGGAGTGACCTAGCCAGTCTCCAGATCTCAAACCCATAGAAAATCTTTGGAGGGAGTTGAAAGTCCATGTTGCCCAGCGACAGCCCCAACACATCACTGCTCTAGAGGAGATCTGCATGGAGGAATGGGCCAAAATACCAGCAACAGTGTGTGAAAACCTTGTGAAGACTTACAGGAAACGTTTGACCTCTGTCATTGCCAACAAAGGGTATATAACAAAGTATTGAGATGAACTTTTGTTATTGACCAAATACTTATTTTCCACCATAATTTGCAAATAAATTCTTTAAAAATCAGACAATGTGATTTTCTGGATTTTTTTTTTCTCATTTTGTCTCTCATAGTTGAGGTATACCTAGGATGAAAATTACAGGCCTCTCTCATCTTTTTAAGTGGGAGAACTTGCACAATTGGTGGCTGACTAAATACTTTTTTGCCCCACTGTATATCATAATTTTTGTCCAAGGGCATGTCATTTCCACGGATCACAGAAAATAGATTTTCATTGTATAAAAGTTGCTTTTTGTGAGTTTATATAAATATAACTTATAAGCGTATAGAATTATTGCAGACCCCTACAATTCAATGGAATGAAGGTCCTATTGTTGAAGACGTTTTTGTTAATTTATACCACACATACATGGAGTCAGAACAACATTACCGTCATGTGTGCACCTGAGTAAAAGTCTTACATTCATTTTCCTCCATCTAACTCTGATTGGTACGGTGTCCGATTAGTGCAAACACGCTTCAGCCCAAAACATTTCCATTTGAAGAAGTACGCTGCAGTTTCAGAAACGATGCAAATAAAAAATCACAAATGTGACATAATACATGCACATGAAGAAACATCTACACCAACTTGACGAAACATATGTAGGGTTTAAGCAAAATAATCGAAACGCTGCAAAACACATTTGTTTTTTCATATTTGCATTGTTTTTGAAAGTGCAGCGCATTTCTCCTATGGAGATGTGTTAGGCCGTTGAAGCACTATTTGCACCTGTCGGCCACCATAGCTGTGGTTGCCGCCACCTCGCCCAGCTCCTTACCTGTATTCAGTGATGTCGTCCATTGTAAATATGTGCATTATTTTGTATAACAATGTAGTGGTATTTGTATTCTTGCTTTTAGGATCACCATCTGGCAAAGGGACTATCGGTGAAAACTAGCCTTTTGGCTAATTCGAGTACATTTACATGATTAATGTACACTGTCCCTTGTTTTAAATAAATCAATTCCACTTCGTCTGTCTTCTCTCTTGTTCTCTTGTAGTGAACAGAGTGTTGAAGATCTGATTTGATGAACTTTGATCAATGTTTGCTTCAGCTGACGAGAGCACTGAGACTGTACCAAAGCTGCGGTTAAACAAATGTGTGAGGCTCCACTTGGGCACAGCGGTGCTTAGAGTTAAACCCTAATGTCAGCATGCTAGTATGCTCACACTGACAATGTTAACATAGCACTAATCCACAATTTCATTTCGCATTACATTAATCATCACATTGCCCCACTCTTGAATCCTTATGATCCTGAATCTGCCGTTAGATGAATATTCAGTGAATAGCCTCAAATAATAAGCCCAGCACTTATCTAGTCCTTGTTGTTGAGAGAGCAGCACAGAAGCAGGGGATTATGGGTCTTTGGAGCGTGCAATGTGTAGCACAACTTCCCAGAGACCAGTGAAGCATGAAGGAAAATGAACAAGCTTTTATGTAAATGTGGAGCAATGTTCTATGCCATGCACAGAAACATCTGACAAATTGCACACACAAGAATGTTGCAAACACGCAGGAACAATACAAACATGGTTCACCTGAGCGGACCTCATGCCCCGCTGCTGTGTGGTTCTCATCTGGATGAATCGTCTCAGCCGGGGAAACTCAGTGAAACATATACAAACTATCTCCCATCTGTGGAGCGTTGTTTCAAATATTCCTCCATCCTAAATCTCCAGGTTTGTTTGCAGCCAACATATCACCAAAAAAGGTCCATCTTGGCCCAGTTGAAAACATTGCTGTTACGTTAAAAGCAAAACGCAACTGCCGCAATGTTAACAGATTCAGCAAATGCATGATGTATGAAGCATTGACGTCCACAGAAGCTTCTGCTCCGCTAAGGAGAACATATTCTCCTTCTGGCTGCAAACAAATCAATGTTACCTACCTCACATTAACAAATAAAAACAAACACAAATGCCTGACCCTTTTCTGACAAGAAGAAAACTACTGTCATCTTAATGAATCAACTCCTCATAATCGCATAGTGACACACATGTTCTTGAAATTCTGTTTACATTTTCAATTCATTTAAATCCAAACCTGACTTTTGACTTCCCCTCCTGGGATGTCTTTCCCTTCTCAAAACTGCAACTTTTTCTATGCTCACTCACACTTCTTTTATTTGCTGCCCTTTCTCTTTCTCCTGCCATTCATGTGGGGGTGGATCTTGCAGAGAGGAAGAGCAAGGCCACTGGAGCATAAACTAATCTCTTCTTCCTGCACTCTGTCCCCACTGGCACTGAAGGCACACGCTCAGATGTGACATCACGTCACAGATGCATGCAGGGCGATTACATAACACACACCTCAGAACAGATTTTGGAAGTCTTCCGAGTCTATCAAACCATAATATTTCCACAAATTAAATCTTGCTTTGCCTTTTTTCTAAAAGTTTGTTTCATAAACCTGATTTATTTGATAAACTATACTATAGCGGAGCTTTGGTAGCTGAAGACAAATGAGTCCACTGGAGTAGGTGGAGACCAAAAACAGAGCTAAAATGGAGTGAGCATCGATCAAGTGTCCTGAATATGTTTTAAAGGTCCCCTATTATACTGTTTTTCATCAATATTTCACAGGTCTCAGATATATACAAAACATGTCTCTGACGTGTTTGGCTCCAAACACCAAACAGATATTGCAGCATTACCCATAATCCCATCTGTTTCAGCCCTGTTTCCAAAGTGCTGATTCTCTGTCTGTTACTTTAGATGAAAATAAGGAGCCCCACCCCACGCCCCTCTGAGAGACATTTGGTTACAAAGAACTCAATGGTGCTCTAGGAGGAGATCAGAGGTCGCATTAACCGAATATTTTCCGTCTGTGACGGATTTTTTTAACAATGACGGAAAAATCTGAAAGCAGTCCGTCATTTTGACAGATTAGAACAGCGCCAAAGTTTCCCCGCAGCGAGGCTCCGGTGTTAAGCATGCCCGCCAAAAAGGAAATGATACCGTTTCCAAACCTAACTTTGCCCACAAATCATTGAAATGTCTGTGAGTCTTGGCTTTACGCTGTGTGCGCTACCGCAAAGTGCAGTGGGCATGCATAACACGCGCTAACAGTTCACGAGCGTGCGCCCCCCCCACCCCCGTTGACAGTTCACGAGCATGCTCTCCCCCACCCCCCCCCTCGTCAGAGTTGTGTAAAGGCCGACGGGTAATAATGGATTTTGACGGAAATGTTACGATCCTGTCCGTCAACATGACGAGTAGCGAAAAAGTCTAGCGCCACCTCTGGAGGAGATGCAGGTGATAAGGGGGGGGGGTTACCTTGGTTGGTGATTGGCTAATGGTAACACAAGCCAACAGATCGTTATGACATCATAAAGTGGCCAAAATCTGATCAGCTCATTTTCAGACAGGTTTTTATAGAAATGGATCAGGACAAAAAGAGAGAGAATCTTTGTTCCTGAAACTTTCAGAATGTCTTTACACAGAGGTATGTTGATGTAGAAAATAAATAAAAAACTGGATTTTGCATTTAGGTGACCTTTAAACAACAGCTGTGCAATTGTGAACAATCTGTGACATGTTTAACTCAATGTAACATAAGCAAATGTTAAGTAGAGTCATTAAGGCATCCAACTAACTTGGTAATGTCAGTGACAGCAATTGCACATCTCTCTAGAATTAGCCAATGAGCTACTAGTCATCCAGACCAAGTAAGGCTTCAGCAGCACCTTGTGATTTTGAAAAGGAAGGATGTGTTTGTATTTGTTTTATTTGGAGTGACACACTGCCTTGTTTTGCTCCCCACTTTCTATTATTGAGCTTCTCTCCCCACAACAGAACATTGTGTACTGTTCTCTTGCTGCAGTAAGCCGATCCCATCGTGAAACAGTGGGCCATGATAATGTTATACTCATGGTAAGTATTATATGCTAGATCAATGTAGAAGAAGAGGTATGGTCATATGAAAAAGGATGTTAAGGAGCACAACCCAATAAGTATTACTGCAGAGTTTCCATTGCAGAAGAAAGGGAAGTTCATATGTTTCTTAGTCCACTAGATGTCACAAACAAACGTGTAGACCAGGCTATTTCTGTCTGGAAAATGACACTTAATGGAAAGAAAATAACATTCCTGGATCAAATCAGTTCCTCAACGTCTCCAATGACAGCCAGGTGGAAAGGTGTGCCGATTCAGACACTGTTGTTATGAGGTGGTTATCTAACCCAGGACATTTGCATAAGCTTTTAACTTATTAAGCGTCTCCACTTTATGAGCCCGGCGTATGACCAACACAGAGGCAGAGCAGACCATAATGTATTTTCAAGTATTCATGAGAGATGCAGGCCAGGTTTGTGATATGTGTCTGCCATCATTATGCATCATCACAGGGAGCCAATCCTCTCCAAATTGCCCCCCCCCCCCCCCCCCCCTAACATTGAGAGAGGATGTATTTGTGGTGCTTTTAGCAGGAAATGGCTCCTAAGTGAAGTGCCTGTTCATAACTGGAACAGGTACTGAAAGGCAACACCTGATAAACATCTGAAGGCTGCTTCATATAACGATCTGGATTCATGCTCAGGCAGAAAATACATGTTTAATCTTACATAGTTCTTCTAAACTAAAGACTGAATGTATACCCATTGAACATGTCACAAGAGGTACAGCAAATCTGTGATTTCTTTTTATGTAGCAGTTTTTTTTAAGCAGCATTTTAACTAGGCCAGTGCTTGCCACTGTGTTGCAGAGGAGTAGAACATCTGATCTAGCCCAACTATCAAAACTGTTGATAATCACTACTGTGCTATTTCACTAGCAAACAAATACATTTTTCTATGTTAAAGGTCCCATGTCATGCTTTTCCAGTTATTACCCGTGCCCTTGTGTTCTGAAGGTGTTTCTGCATGTAAACGGTCTGCAGAGTCACAAACCCTCAAAGTACACCCTGTAGTGAGTAAAACTCTAACACAGAAAATACCTGTCTATGCTGCCCCAAAACACCTCGTTGGACATTTCTCATTTTCCATTGTTTGCTTCCTGTGCTCTGTGACGTGTGCACACCCAAATCAACAACAAATGACCGGATTGGCCCAAATGGACCAATCCGCAGAGCACCTCACACACCAGGATCCCTTGGCTAACTAACAGGGAGTCCCATTGACTTGCATAGAGCTCCCTGAACGCTGGTAATAGACGAGTTGGGATGGCGGAGAAATGCTCTCCGCAGACCCGTTCTCACAGCGTTATAAACCTTTCTCTTACTCAATATCAAGCCACACTTATTGTTTTTACTTCGGCTGTGAGTGTTTGTGTGCTCAGGATGAGTTTCGCTTGTTCTCGCTGTATCGCCGACACGGAAGCCTGTCCGCTCCTCGCAGCAGCTCGCAGCAGCTCGCAGCAGCGGCGAGCAGCAACGAGCCTCGCAACGAGCCTCGCAACGTCCCGACCAATCAGAGCACATTGGGCTCACAGGGAGGGGGGGGGGGGCAGGAGCTCCAACAAGCCGTGTAGGACAGAGAGTGAATACACATACTATACAGAGATGCTGTATGAGAAAACCAATGTGAGTTTGGAACATTGAACAATATAAATCTATTCTAGTAGACCTCAACAATGGAAATATGATCAGTAGAAATGGCCGTGACATGGGACCTTTAACAATTGGTATAGTAAAAATGTATAAGTAATGTGCACTATTTGGCCTTTAATGTCACTGTTGTGGTTCCTTCTCACATCACCAGAAAGCAGACACACAACGTCAGCGACTAGCTGGGGAACACAGTGGAGCATTTAGCGGGTCAAAAGAAAGAGAGTTGGTGGAGAACAAAGCTGAGATTAAAGGAGAGAGAACATTTTCAAGGCGGATGCAAGGACAACTCCAAAGCAAATAAAATATAAAACATACTGTATTTGAGATCAAAGAAAACTCATGAGAGATCTTCATTTAACTGTTGTACAAATCATGCCAAGCCTATTGGGGTACTAGCAATGGTAACACTACGTCCCCTTCCCCTTTCACACTATCAACATGCATGTATTTAGCCTCTACAGTTAGAAACAAATCCCCTGCACACATTAGGTCCTTTCCGTGAGTGGCAATCACCCCCATTGATATTAGTCTTCATTAGACATGAACTCCCAATGCTAATCAACACAATGTTTTCAATGATTTGTTGCTCACAGGCCGAAATAGATGTGTGCACAGCTGACAACTACACAAAAGCAGGAGTACTGTACCACTATGAATGTACTGTATGTGTAGATCAGGGATGGGCAAATGGTGGCCCGCGGGCCGCATGTGGCCCCCACCTCCTCTTTTTGCGGCCCTCAGATTAATTTATAAACAACGTAATTCATTTTTAAAAAAATGTAAAAAAAAATTATAATTTGTTTTTACTTGTAGTACTGCTACCGTCCACTAGACTCCTAGTTACGTCGCGAGCTGCGTCGATGATTTCAAATACCGCGAAATAATCTGTGACGCATTTGTGTGTATTGTGTTTGTTTCGCGGGGAAACCCTCACAAGAAACACCGGCTGTTGTTATGCCTGCTGTGACGTTAAGTTGCCTCTTGTAATTATGCCTTTACAAGCTTAAAAGTTGTTTTTATGATCTGAATTTGGCGAAACAAGTTTAATATTCTTAAAACCAAGACTTTGTTTATTTGAAATCAGATGAAAACAAACTGTCACGGACCCTGCCGTGTTATCTATGATTACTACGCTTTACATTCATAATTTCAGCGGGAGGGAGGGGGAGCGGCGCTGAGGAACAGCAGAGTGCGGGCTGACAGGTGTCTGTGTTGACATTCCCCTTATTGTGGAATAAGGGGAATGCAGAGACTGGCTAACACATAAGTGTTTTAGGTTCAAGTTAGACAACTAATGTCTGGGTTAGTGTTCATGACTTAATGTATATGTCATCTAATGGTTAATCTAAATACACACACATTTTCCGTGCTTTCCAATAGTTTAAAATAGTTTTATTCCACTGTTTAATAACCTGTTCAATACAAACATGCCACTTGTAAAAATGAAATAACATTTCTGTGAACTGATATTTGTTTAGTGAGCTTATTAGAGGATGTTCCCATTTTTGGGGGATGTTCCCTTTGATTGTAAAATGTCAATGAAGATGTCAGAATTAGTATATTTGTTAATAATTACATACAACACATGGAATTTTTGTGTGTGTGTGTTCCAAGTGAATCTGCGGCCCCCTGGTTGCCAGTACATCAATGACGTGGCCCCCACCACCATCAAAGTTGCCCATCCCTGGTGTAGATGCACCAGGACACACATTTCCTTCTGCCTTAGTGTGGCATTAGCTAGCCATGCCAAAACAGGGAAATTGTAAATGGACTGAGAGTGTATCTGGAGGATTGTGGTGGTCCAGGTCCGGTCCATGCGGGGCTCGGCTGGCTGTGACCAGGGAACACTGATCCAGGACGGGGTGACTGATGCTATTACATTACATTACATTGCATTTGGCTGACGCTTTTATCCAAAGCGACTTACAATAAGTACAATCGACCAGGAAGACACAACCTTGAAGAAAACAGAATCAAATAAGTATCAGGTTTCATAGAGCCAAACATTTCAAATGCTACTCAACTGGCTATAGATAAGCCAGTCCTTTATAAGTATATAAGTGCTCTGTTAGCAGTTCATTGTTAGAAATTCTATCGCTCGAAGTGGAGTCGAAAGAGATGAGTTTTCAGTCTGCGCCGGAAGGTGTGTAAGCTTTCTGCTGTCCTGATGTCAATGGGGAGCTCATTCCACCATTTTGGAGCCAAGATAGCAAACCCACATGTTTTTGCTGATGGGAACTTGGGTCCCCCTCGCAGCGAGGGTGCAGCGAGTCGTTTGGCTGATGCAGAGCGTAGTGCACGTGCTGGGGTGTACAGTTTAACCATGTCCTGGATGTAGGAAGGGCCAGATCCATTCGCAGCATGGTACGCAAGTACCATTGTCTTGAAGTGGATTCTAGCAGTTACCGGAAGCCAGTGAAGGGAGCGGAGGAGCGGCGTGGTGTGGGAGAATTTAGGAAGGTTGAAGACCAGACGAGCCGCTGCATTCTGGATGAGCTGCAGAGGTCGGATGGCACATGCGGGTAGACCAGCCAGGAGGGAGTTGCAGTAGTCTAGGCGTGAGGTGACGAGAGCCTGGACCAGAACCTGGGTGGCTTTCTGGGTCAGCTGGGGACGTATCTTCCTGATGTTGTAAAGCGTGTATCTGCAGCAACGGGTTGTAGCAGCGATGTTTGCAGTGAAGGACAGGTTGTTATCTAGGGTCACACCCAGATTCCTTGCAGTCTGAGTCGGGGAAACAACAGAGGTGCCGATGTTGATCGTCAGCTCAAGAGTGGAACAATCTTTTCCCGGAAGGAAAAGCAGTTCAGTCTTGTCAAGGTTGAGCTTGAGGTGATGAGCAGACATCCACTGAGAGATGTCAGCTAGACAAGCAGAGATGCGTGCGACGACCTGGGTCTCTGAGCGGGGAAAGGACAGAATTAATTGGGTGTCGTCAGCGTAGCAGTGGTATGAAAAACCATGCGGGCTAATGACTGATCCAAGCGAGTTTGTGTACAGGGAGAAGAGGAGGGGACCAAGAACAGAGCCCTGAGGGACCCCTGTAGTTAATTGACAAGGGTCGGACTCGGACCCTCTCCAAGTTACCCTGTAGGTACGGTCTTTGAGGTATGAGGTGAGGAGGGAAAGTGCAGAGCCTAAAACTCCAAGTTCTTGGAGAGTGCGAAGGAGGATCTGATGGTTCACTGTGTCGAATGCAGCAGACAGGTCCAACAGGATGATGACAGTGGAGAGGGATGCTGCTTTGGCAGTGTGCAGTTCCTCAGTGACAGCAAGGAGGGCAGTTTCTGTGGAGTGACCTGCCTTGAACCCAGACTGGTGCGGATCCAGAAGGTTGTTCTGATGGAGATAACAGGAGAGTTGTTTAAAGACAGCGCGTTCAAGTGTTTTAGACAGGAACGGGAGGAGAGAGACAGGCCTGTAGTTTATAACATCAGACGGGTTGAGAGTGGGATTCTGTGTGGAGCGGGTTTACAGAGAGGTTAGAAGTAGTGCAGTTCTTTGAGAATATGAGATCAAGGACATTGCCAGCTTTATGAGTTGGTGGGGATGGAGACAGTGAGAACGCAAAGGTGGTTAACAGAGATGTTAGTTCGTCTATCTTCCCTAACTGGAGGTTAGGGACATACATTAAAGACGCATGAGGAAGTCACACACACAGTTATGAGTGTCTCCTCACCCCTCATCTTAGAACAACTTGAATAACCAACTCCTTGAGCTGAAGCTGTTCACGCGTGATCTCTGCCTGCCCACGTGCACATTGTGATGAAGGAGGAAGAGAAGAGGAAGTGAGAAGAAGAGAGAGACTTGTATGATTCACTTGCTCAGACCTTGATCGGTCAAAGAGTTCTGAAATGTTGAATTAACCTGTAATGGATGGCAACGCTGATTCACAGAGATTCGTTGCCACGGAGACAGTTTAAGGGAATATCTGCTGTGTTGTAACTACTGTCATGTATAACATGATTCAAAGTCAATCTCTTCAGGTACAACAATGCCTGTTACTGGTGTTTATATATTCATATATTAATTATATAAAAATATAATATAATTGCATATATACATTTGTATAGGCTTTTCACACATGCTTTCGACAACGAAGAGTTTCCACAAAGAAACATACAAAAAAAGATGATGGCAAACAGAAAAATGCAAATACAGGAAAAGTTAGCAACAAAAGGGCTTTTCTTCCTAAATATAACAATAATAAAAACAAGGATAATCCATAATGTCCATCCCTTATCTGCTATTATCACATTTTGTATTGGCACAGGGATCAAATAATGTTTAAATCTTGTGCTTTCAGCCTCTCACAAGAGTTGAGAACAAGGCTGTTGCACTGGGGTTGCCATGCCAATGAGGCTATTTATACCCGGGTGTGTATAGAATGGGAAAAACACGTTTTTTGAAATATAGGTATTTATGCAAATGTATTTCTTTTATTTTCCTTTTACTGATCTTGATGTACCTTATTCCCTGTGGAGCTGCATCACATTGCAAGTCCCCTATGGTGGATCAATAAAGGCATCACAGTCGGGTCCAAATAGACTATCATTTTCACAGATAGTGATTTATCTGATCTCATTGTCAAAGCATGTGGTTCAGCAGAAAATATTATCACTTATAGAAACATTATTGCTCACGTTTTTTAAAGCGACAAATACAGCTGAGTCTCATGTCATGGTGGTGCTCAGAATCTAATGTGCGACAGGGGAGAATCATACCTGAGAGATCAAAGACTTAACATCCTCTGAGGATGCAGAACAGAATCTTACTTTACAACCTCAATTTCCTGACTCGCTTACTAAACCCCCTTTCGCCTGACACGAGGAGCTTCAGATCTATTTGGCAGTCTGCCTGGATCTGTCACTATCACACACATTGTATCCTCCCCTTTCACTCTCATTCTTCCACCAACACTATAACCTCTCTCTCTGCATCGGGACGCACTTGGACTCCAAACCAATCGTTTCATTTCTCAGCCAGGCAAGCGTGGCCAGCGATTAATCGCTCTAAGTCACAGGCTTAACAGCCGGCTGTGAAACTGCAGGGACTGGCAGCGCGTCCATTGCAAGGTTCATAGAGAGATGGAAAGGGGTATATTGAGAAAGGATGTTAAGAAATAGAGAAACAGGGACAACAACAAAGGCTGCAGATAGTGAGGAGAATACAGAGGAAACTGAACAATGAAAACATTTATGATATTAAACCCTAAAGAGGAGAACAAAAGAATCAAAATAAATCAACAAGATTGATTGAATTTGCAATCAATGCTCCATTATTCTATTGGCGCTCCCATCCTCCAGTTTAATATTCCAGCCTCTTGTTCAAACAGACTAAACAGAGCAGAGATGATAACTGGAGCTCTCTTTGACGGTGTATCGCTCCATGGCAAACCATTATGTCATGAATGCCTCAGGTAAGAGGCTCAAATGGAAATGAAGTTATTCCCATACACTCGTAATAACACAGATAGCCAAATAAATACATTCAATCATAGCTCCTGTTATCTCCTGAGAGAAAATAGCTTTTTTCTAAGCCTTACTATCTTCAGAAAGGACGTCGGTGTGATGTGTGAGGAAGCCATTCCGACTGAAGTTGTTCTTCTGAGCTGTCACTTCGAGATTGTTGTGGTTTTAAGTAGGAACAGGAGAGAGATTTGATTCATAAAGAGTTTAGATCTGAGACCACTGATGCTAAGTGAGGACACGAAAATATCAAAATCACTGTGATGGGCATTAGTGTTGCACGGTGTACCGATACTTGAAAGGTACCGCGATACCCTGCCGTTAAAAACGTTACGATTCCTCCGTTTCATTAGTATCGGTACTTTAAGAATGACAGGGAAAAGTACTCCCTGCAGCCGTGCCTGCAGTCCCTCCCCTCTCAAGCACGCTATAAGTCCCTCCCCTCTGTCATGCACGCGCTAGCTGCCAGAGCACGTGAGAAAACGAGAAGCATGGCTGCAAGTGGGAGTGCAACTGCCGCTGCGCCTCGGCTTGTTGACAAAAAAGACGCCAGAAGCGAAATTTGGAAGTGTTTTAGCTATATCTCTGATAGTGAGGGCAAGCCTATGGACACCACGAGGCCTGTCTGTGAGACATGTTTTAGATCCCTGCAAACCAAGGGAGCCAACACATCAAACTTGGCTAAGCACCTCGCCGACCGGCATCCAGAGCTGTTTAAAGAATGTAAAGACAGACAGGTTAGCGAATGTGATAGATAACATAATTACATCATGCTCAAGCCCATGCCCTCAAATCTATCCCCATTAGCTTATGTAAACAATACATATGTAAACATATGTATGTAAACAATACATATGCAGTGTTTACCAGTCGCGCTGCATAAACAAAAAAGTGACGCACACAGCTGGGACCGGAGCACGTGATGTTGACGTTAGGGATATATAAAGTTGTCTGGAAACGGACCTAAAATGTACGTTTTAATGGCTTATTTAACAATGTGATCGCATGATTGATTCTTATATCATTGCAGATCTGCTGTAAGCTAGCAAGCTAACATAACTAACCTAGTCATTTCAAATATATTGACAAAACACTTGAAACAGACTGCCAACAGTGAGAGTTAGCCCACTTTATAATCCCCAAACTTAATTATTTTAGATAAACATTTTTTTTATTACCATTATTAGATATCATTGCAAATGTTTACAATCTTTGGGTATGGTGTTTACACATGAAAAGATAACTATGTTTACATGGATATTCAAGGTATTTCATCACTTTCTCTCAAATCCAAAAGTATGATAATGTAGTTATGGTACTGATGATGAAATGAAGAGTTACTAAAATAGTTGTTTCTATTAAACATGTATTAAAAACGCAGCCCCAGTGTTCGTCCTCAGCTCGCTGCCCGGTGTGGGAGCTGTCCATGGTGCTGAAACACCAACACAGAAAGCACTCACTCACCCTCCGGCCTAATCTACTTCTATTCCGGCTGGCTCAAGGGACACAATACCCATTAGGCCTGCCTGCCATGTGTTTTATAAACAACGTTACCTCTCTGGTAAAACACAACTTTCTCTGGGAAATGGCGCTGCAGACACACACACCTGGGGACGGAGGAGGTGTCGCACGACATCATCTGTCCCATTACTCAGGACTAAAACAGGTGAAGATGGATGTGGCGGGCTGCTACACCTTGCTCAAGGGCACCACTGCAGAGATCCTGTATCAAGAATCAGAGCATGTAGCAGCTAGTCTGAAAACTCTGCCTGCGTTGGATTGTTGAGAGTACAATACATGGAGGAGGATAGGGAGGCAACACAAACGGATTGTATTGATATAAGTTGTGATCAAATCAAGATTCAGCAGTCTGTTATCATCAGGATTACACAAAGGGAAGTGCAGTGATTTCCAATATGAGCAAGCTTCTGATGAATTGTGTATGAACAGCATGCAGAGAGAGATTGATATTTGAGAAACATTGCTTTTGAGAACTTAAGAAAAAATGTGTAAACACAAATGCTGACTTAAAATGTTCCTAAGTTGTTAAAAGCTTTGATCTGTTTTAGAACTGTTATTTGATAGAGACTTTGTAATGTTTTTTAGTGTCTGTGGATTATTTTGTGTGTACCTGCCTAGGCAGATGGAAATAAGCTAAAAGCCAAATCTATGATTTGCTATGTATTTTTATGCAAGGTCCTTGTTTAATAAGGACTTAACAATGAATTGATGAAGACAGCCTTAAACATGTAATCAATGTACTGCATCAAAGAGTATACAAAAGTATCCTTTAAATGAATGTCCATTCCAAATGCAAAAATACAACCTCTTTGGCCATAGCTGCAACTTATTGTCATTGTGAGTTCATTTGAGGTGTTCATATGATGTTTTCTTAATGATCCCAGTCTATATTTATAGATCTATTTATGTCTTTCAAATCAAATGGTTCACAAAGCAGTTGTCCCATGTTTCCAAAGACGAAATATAATATAATAAGAAGAACTCACTCCAAACGGTTGGACCCATTTCTAAAATATACTCAGATGTGTTGCTCAGCAAGCCCAGAGCACCCTTGTTATTGATATGGTATACAAAAGAAGTGTGTGTACATAACTCAGACCTCCTAGTGCTAACCAGTGCTCAATGCAGGGTCTCAGTCCAGCCTCAGCGTAAAGCGGCAATCAGTACACAGTGCCTCCTTCTGCACCATGCCACATGTCTGAACAGCAGCAAAGACATGTACAGGACTAGATAAGCAGTGTCCTTCAACCAGAAGCCGAATCATTCTCAAGCAACACATGAGATCCACACTGCAGCAGGGCAGACAAAGGAAAACCACATTTCATTCATATTTCATCAAGTGTGACTTTTTATGTCCGCATAGATTTAAAATGCTCATGTCTTTGAGCAAATAAGCTGAAGGTGTGTGATGATCAGGGAGTAGGTTAAAGGGGCCCTAGTATGCTCACTTCAGGTTCATATCGGTATCGTCTGCCTCTCCTGGGACATGTCTCCATGCTCTAATGTTCAAAAAGCTCTTTATTTCTCTCATACTGCACCTCTTTTCACCCTCTGTCTGAAACCAGAGCCCAGTCTGCTCTGATTGGTTAGCTGGCCGGCACTGTTGCGCTTAGAGATGTCCCTCCCCTAAACCTATCACCTACAATGTGTTGGAGCGCTAGCCAATAGAAGCGCGAGTGTAGTGATGTCACTATGTTATGGAAGTAAACAAAGGAGTCCAATGGAGGTATTTCAGGCATGGTGGATTTTAGCCTCTGCAGACCATTAACATGCACATACATCAGTATAACACAAATAGAACCCTCCCCGTCTCTTTAAAATGATAACAGACTAAATGAGTCAACAGTTACTGGACCTATGGAAAAGTACTTGCCTAATGAAGTGATAATGATTATATCCCTATCTGATCTACAGTATGTACCTGTCCTGTCTGGATCCAAACACAAAGATGCTCAGCACCATGAACATATTGATTGTCAGGTTTAAAAGGTTCAATACATCTCAGCAGTTTAGAGACGCTGAGCAGAGGATGCAAAGTGGTGAAGTGCTCTGTCCTACAAGATAGTCAATTCATTGATAGTGTGTATTTGTGTGTGTGTGTGTGTGTGTGTGTGTGTGTATGTGTGTGTGTGTGTGTGTGTGTGTGTGTGTGTGTGTGTGTGTGTGTGTATAATCTGAGGATGTTTTTGTCATGTCTGTTCATTCATCCGAGGTTACCAGGAACTTAATAACCTAAATTCATTTGAAAAGAGGCGGAGAGGAGTCTGTTTGTGTCCTTTAGCCTGAACCATTTGGTATACAATCAGAGGATGTTATTCAGAGAAACACACACAGAGGCTCCTCAGAGTGAAGGAGCTATTAGCAATCAGAGCCCCGTCTCACTTATGGGAATGAATACGTTCTGAACAAGATGTTCTCCAGGATAAAACAAGACCGTGCAGGCGGGTAATCACAACCTCAGACCACCACGGTGCTTTCATCTCTCAGTTCTGCTTTGAGTGTTGGGAGATTTCAAGATGTGGGAGAAAGCTTTTACATTTAGCTCAATTGCTATAGATGGCATGCATCCAATTCCACATCCACAGCTGTGTGCCCTTCGCTTCTTAAGCTTCACTCATCCTGCAAGCTATAAATCAAAACATAATCTTCTATACATATCCGCAAAATGATGGAACCTCTTAAGTTTTGTTCTCTATAGTTCCTCATCTATATCCCATTTCGTCTTTTAGAAAGGATCCAACCTCGAGCTACGTACATGTACTCTTTACTTACGTTCCTCCTTTTCCAAGCATTTCAAGTCCTCCAGCACCTGGATCTGCTAGTTCAGTGATATCCTGGAGACAGGGAGTCCACTGGGCGTTCACACACACTACGTGCCGCTTCCCGTCTGTATGTCTATACCATTAGAGAGCGCTCTGTGTGCGCAGCCAGGAGCCCACTGAGGGATGTGAAATGGATAACCTGGGGCCTGGGAAACCTGCCAGCACTGCCAGTAAACCCCCCACCCCCCCCATAACATCACCGCCGCTTGCCCTGCCTTTCCTGTGCTGTGATGTCATCCTGCACACGCCCCCTAAACACAGCGAGAGGAAGATCTCAGTTATTGAATGAGCACCCTCCTCCTCTCTCTTTCACTTTGTTGTTCTTGCTGTCCCGTTTCTCAGCTCAGTTCTTTCAGCCTCCATACTTTACATTTTCTTGCCACAATTTCCCTTCATTAAAACTGCTGCACTTTCCAAAAATCACAAACAAACATGGCAAGATGTGACCTCTGTAATTCCCAATTACTACTTTATTTCATTCATTCCATCTCAAGTGTTTGTCATATCAAACTGTGTCGTATGGCTTTCACATGCTGTAAAGACAGATTGCCAAAACTGGTCAAAAAAGTACAAAATAAAAATCCCAGATTGACATTTTCCACTTTTTCTCTAATGTTATCCAGGTAATAAATTAAATGTTTGGCACAATAATCAGCAAATGTGAACATTACCAACAACTTCACACTTCTATAAATTAAACACTGAGTGACTAATGTTTAGTTAGGTAAGGTACAACAACCAGAAATGTAACTAAAATCATATAGCATGACTGCGTGCCTCTGCACTCCTTTAATAATACTATTAATAATAATACATGATATTTATATAGCGCTCAAAGACACTTTGCTATACATAGATGTTACTTATAGGGGACCTATCATGCAAAATGCACGCTTGTACGTCTTTTATACATGAATATGTGTCCCCGGTGTGTCAGGGAACTCACCAAGTGTCAGAAAACACAACCCTCTCTCTTTTCCTCTATACCCAAATCTCTAAAAAAAAAAGGGGCTGCAACGGATCTGATACAGACTGATCCAGATTTGAATTATTTTCCACGTCACAAAAGGGGTGCTCCGCTTAGTGGTCAATTCTCCACCTATCAGGGGAATGAGAGGTTGGGCCACGGCCGGCCATTGCCGCTCGAAAGCGCTGGAGACGCTGCAGTACATATGCCAGGCCTGTAAGTGGCGCTGTAGTCTGCCACAAAAGCAGCGAAGAAGATTTCCCTTGCATGGTTGCCATGGTTGCCCTTCTGTTTATTCCCCGCTGTGGCTCTTTTTCTCCCTCCCCGAGGCAAGCGTTTGCGCCTCCTGCTTTAAAACAAATGAATAATGACTCTATATAATCATATGTAAGGGATAATGTGCAGCGACACGGTCATTATCATTGAAAAGTAATGTAGTATTATTCAATACTACTTTTCAAGTAACAATCTGACAACGAACTACCAACATGCCTATAGAGATGGTCACTCTACAAGTACAGCACTTGCACAAATGACCGACGACTGGTTAAAGAGCCTGGATGATAGGAGGCTTGTAGGAGCTGTGATGTTAGACTTTAGCGCAGCTTTCGATGTGATCGATCACAGTCTGCTGCTGAACAAACTCAAATGCTATGGCTTTGGTTCTGTTGCTCTGGCTTTGGTTCTGTTGCTATGTGTTGGATGTAGAGCTACCTGACTCGGAGAAGGCAGAGAGTCTTTTTCAATGGGAGCTTTTCTGAAAGTAAGGTGTTGCAGTGTGGGGTCCCACAGGGGAGTTCGCTTGGGCCTTTGTTGTATTCTATATTCACAAATGACCTTCCTTACGTATTAAATAAATCCAGTGTAATAATGTATGCTGAGTAGGGGTGTAACGGTTCACAGAAGTCACGGTTCGGTTTGGGGGTCACGGTTCGGTACGGGTTCGGTACAACAAGAAAAAGCAATAAAAAGTCCCAAATGCATAATTCCAGGTTTGTTGTTATTTATTTTGAACAGTAGCAAGTTTCAGTTTAAAAATAAGGAACTCTAACATTTTGAATAAGTAACTGTATTACACAGATAAAAACAAAACACAAACAGTACCACAAACACTCAGATGACTATATTATCTATAATGGCTGATGAAAAAGGTTTCATCAAGCTGTAAAACTAAAAAGAATGTCTTGAAAATATTACAAAATAAATAATAAGAAAGTGTTTCAAGAGCGCAAAGTCGTTGAAAAACATATGCCAAAAGCTTCCGTTATTTATGTTGGTCTCTCGGCTCTCATGTCTATAGGCTTCTTGAAAACAGCGGGGATCAGCTGCTGAACTGCTGTTGTCTTTTGCCGGGCTCCGGTGATTGGCAAATCTAAGTGATGCCTTCTGATGTGATTTAGCATGTTTGGCGTGTGTTACCATTAGCATACCGCACCGCTGTAGAACAACGCCGACACACCGTCCTCGTCCGATCCACCACTCGCACACTTCATCGTTATTGTAGTCCACAGGGAACCCGAAATGTTCCCACACAGCAGATTTAAAAGAAGCAGGTGGGTTCTAGCTCCTGTGTGTTATCTGAACTCGCAAAACTAACTTTTCTTCTTCTGGTATTTTGTTCGTTTTGTTGTTGTTTCTTCTTGTTCTTCATTTGTTGTTTAAGGGCGGCTGGCAAACAGCTTTTAGGCGCAATACCGCCCCCTGGATTATAAATAGTGTAGTGGATACTGCCCTGAATGACTTTTTTTCCACACTTAAAAAAGGCGTATTCGCCGTGTGACTGCATGCACCGAACCGTGACGTCCGAACCGTGACGGTACGGGATGAATACGGATACCGTTACACCCCTAATGCTGATGATTCCACAATGTACAGCACAGCATCAACATGCAGTGAGTTAAACAATCTACTTAAAATAGAGATTAAAAAGCCATAGCAGACTGGGTCAACAACAATAACAATAACAAACTGGTACTCAACATTGCAAAAACAAAAGCAATGGTGTTCGGATCCAGACATATGTTAAGCAGCAATCCTCATTAAGCCTGAGGCCGGCTGGTCAGCCAGTGGAACAGGTCAACGAGACTAAGTTGCTTGGCATTGTTCTTGATTCTGGTTTACGGTGGACAAAGCAAATTGACAGTATCGTAACTAAAATGGGAAGGAGCATAGCTGTGGCGAGAAAATGTACAAAGTATGTAACACCAACCACTTTGAAACAAGTCATTCAGTCTCTGGTTTTGTCACATCTTGAGTTCTGTCCGGTCATATGGTCATCAGCAGCAAAAACACATATACAGAAATTACAAATAGCTCAAAACAAGGCTCCCAGACTAGCTCTCCACTGTTCGAAGCGCACTCATATTGGAGTTATGCATAGAAGCCAATCATGGCTTCCGATTGAGAAAGGTCTGCAATCTCGTGTTATCACTTTTCTAAAACATTTCCAATTTAGCAAAAGACCATTGTATTTGTATGATCAAATAGTTTACACAAGAGATGAGCATGACCATAAGACTAGACAAGCTGCATCAGGCCATCTACGGGCACCTAAACCCAGGACACATCTTCTGAACTCTTCTGTGACTTATAGAGCTATAAAGGAACTCATTGTCAAACTACCTTACTGAAGTAGAATCCAGAGCCTCTTTCAAGAAGAGATTGAAGGGCCACAAGACAAAAGATCGTTATGACATCACAAAGTGGCCAAAATCTGATCAGCTCATTTTCAGACAGGTTTTTATAGAAATGGATCAGGACAAAAAGAGAGAGAATCTTTGTTCCTGAAACTTTCAGAGTCTCTTTCCACAGAGGGGACACATGTTGATTCAGAAGAGACATGGAGAAAAGGGGACACATGTTGATGTAGAAGAGACATGAAGAAGAGGGGACACATGTTGATGTAGAAGAGACATGAAGAAGAGGGGACACATGTTGATGTAGAAGAGACATGAAGAAGAGGGGACACATGTTGATGTAGAAGAGACATGAAGAAGAGGGGACACATGTTGATGTAGAAGAGACATGAAGAAGAGGGGGACACATGTTGATGTAGAAGAGACATGAAGAAGAGGGGACACGTGTTGATGTAGAAGAGACATGAAGAAGAGGGGACACATGTTGATGTAGAAGAGACATGAAGAAGAGGGGACACATGTTGATGTAGAAGAGACATGAAGAAGAGGGGACACATGTTGATGTAGAAGAGACATGAAGAAGAGGGGACACATGTTGATGTAGAAGAGACATGGAGAAGAGGGGACACATGTTGATGTAGAAGAGACATGAAGAAGAGGGGACACATGTTGATGTAGAAGAGACATGAAGAAGAGGGGACACATGTTGATGTAGAAGAGACATGAAGAAGAGGGGACACATGTTGATGTAGAAGAGACATGGAGAAGAGGGGACACATGTTGATGTAGAAGAGACATTACTTTCAGATGATAATACTTTTCAGGGTTAGGGTTAGGTCCAGTCTGACAGCGCTTAGCTCTCTGCTGCAGAGAGGAAGAAAAGATCACTGCTCTAAACAAAGTCAAAAACCGTACATCCAAACTGAATAAATATAATTAATTATTATGAATACGTTAAGTCTTGTTCATTGTTTTTCACTTTTATTAAATGTTTGATATTTACGGCACAGACCCTTTCATACCGGCAATGCGTTATAGAAACAACAGGAACTGCGACAGCGTAACTATGCGAACACAAAGCAGACTGCTGGAGAAGAGAGATCACGGGTGTGGGGGGGGGGGGGGTGGGACACACACATTCCGATGGCCAATTAGTTTTAAACAAAGAGTTTGCAACATACATAGGCATAGGGGGGTGGGGTCTGGTGAACGGTATGGCCAATGTTTGTAAACACTGTGAAATGTTAACTTTATTTGATCATTTCAGTTAAAAACTAACGTTCATATTTCTCTGTTTGAGAAGAGAAATATGAATCTGTTAGTACAATCCCCACCCTCTCAGACTTTCAGTTGCGCGCGCTACTAAAGAGACGCGCTACCATGGAAACCAAACAATGGTGTAGCTGTAAGATCAGGGGGGGGGGGGGGGGGGGGGGGGGGGGGGGGGAGAGAGAGCTGTGCCTGATGGGCCATTAGCTGAGAGCTGCTGTTTCATTCAGACTGGGTGTTTCTCAATCGCGAGGATGCTGGCTTGGTAGTCGTGTACTCCCAAGTCACTTCCTTCAGAAATGAAGCAAGTATACTTCCAAGCCACGGCTTCGGAAAACGAAGAAGAATGGAACAGGCTAACAAGTGTGCCACTCTCTCTAACGGTTTCAACATAAACTGTATCGAAAATAAATACCTCACGATGTCTATCTAATTATGAACTTGCTTTACTTTCACGGAACACATTTTTGGTGATAACAAATGTAACAAAGTAACATATTTACCAACACGTGTTCTACGCCACTACATACTTACATTTAAATGTGTGCTGCGTCGGTTCAGCCATTCTCCGCAAGGGTTTTTGAAATTGGTCCGTGCGCAAAGCATTGTGGGGATTTTAAGGACGTGAAGTCTACCCATGTGCAGCCTCGAAATTTCCCCCAAACCAAGGACGCGGCCTTGGTGGAATTCCAAGTATGCTGGAGATTGGAACAGTCCTTCGGCGGCACTTGATGACGTAGCATCCTTGAAATATTGGCTTGGAAGCCAGTATCCTCGAGATTGAGAAACGGCCACTGTTTAAAAAACGGTAACAACGGACTATTTTTCTTAGTGGATGCATGTCAATTTAAATCAATACATAGCCTACAACTATTTTTTAAATCAATAAAAACATTTTCTAAATCCATAAAAGCCTTTCAATTAATATTGGGAGTCATGTCGTTACTTTGTTGAGAATGTGGCCATAAGCGGGATAATGTGCAGCGACTTGGTCATTATGGGGAAAATAACACCCTTCATCCAGATCAAGATCCCTCCGCTACGCGTCGGGACCCTGATCTGCCTGATGAGGCTCCATTAAAATATAAATATTGTTAGTGAATTACTGAGTTTAGGCACGTTAATAACGTTTTAATGAAGTTGACTACAGTATATTCATATTTGTCAGCGCTTTCATGTCAATTCGGCGAACATAAACATAAATGATCGTGGTGAAGATGATGATTACATTAGAATTAAAAATCGAGAGCATTTCCTCCCGTTCGTTTTTGGAGCCGGCGGGCTTCCTGATGTTTTTTGTACAGTAGTTGTGGACTAACCAACATTATTTTGTTAAATAAAAACATGGTGATGTTTTGTAAATGATTACATGTCTCTTATTTAGCACAGAGTATGATCCTATCCCTGACATATGGATCTTAACAAAGATCCGCTATACAGTAGAACCAGACATAAATCTACCGTACTGTATCAGAGTTTATTTCACATGAGCTCCAGTGTGGAACCCCACTGCACCCCCTGGTGGATCAATGATCCATTGCAGCTGGCTTCATTATAATTACATTTATTTATCAAGGGGGTGGTCTCAAGTCACGCTGGAGGTTTTCCTTTGAGCGAGGGCAGACCCTGTGCCGGCCACGGCCCTCGCGTTTCAAACTGTCTGAAATGAGGTGCTACATCTGTACAGCCTATCTACCAATTGGATCAAATATAAAAGTCAGCCGAATTAGTGTTGATACTGCAAGGAGACGTATTGTGTGAAAATAAATGTAAGATGTTGTTTAATAGCTTATATATTTATGATCCACGTCACGTTTTCAGTGGGGCAGTTCTTCCTGTTTGTCTAGAAGTCTTCTCATCAGGGCTCTATACATTTGAAATGACTTTCAAAGAGAAAAAAAGGAAGCACACTCGGAAAAAAGTATTATTTAATTTGTTTTAAATGTTTTCGGATTTCACATCGCATAAACACCATCTCCCAACGTGCATTGCGGCTAAACCATCCAATCACCGACCTGAGGATCTTGCCTACGTCTGTTTCGGTTTTGCTTATGACGATGTGATGTGAGATGTGAGACTGGGTTGGAGAATTGCACAGGAGAAAATAACGTATCTATGTCACGATTTTAGATGCAGATTTTGAACTAATACGTTTGCGCTGTGGACACGGGGGTTAAGGGATAGTGGATAGGAGAATTCAAAAGGACTTAGGAGAAGAGACTGCAGTACTTTAGAGAATCCGAATGCACTTTCACTATCCGACGTGTTTATGATGCGCCAGTGGACGTCATAAATGTGCGTCTGCTGCTGTGGGGAAACTATGGAAACTACAGTTTTCTATACAGCGGACTACAACATGGATGTTCAATAAGAAGGAGGGACTACTGTAAACTCATCTAGAGACTCTGCACCGTGCTCTGATGCTGCTGTTTTATGCTTTATGAACGTGGACAACAGAGAAACATATTCTTCATGACCAAAGTTGGAATTGAAATACAAAAGGAAAGTGAAACTTATCCTCGTCACCCTCTCCCTCCGGTCCACATTAATACAAATGATCCCAATACGTATGATTGTATGAACTAAAGATCTTAAAATCAATACAAATGTATTTATTATTAACGTTAGTCCTTAACATATAAACCATTCAAACATCTTTTAAAAGTTGAACAAACCCCACACAGCTCAGTGAAATGTTGACTTTATTTGATAATTTCAGTAAAAACTAACGTTCATATTTCTCTTTTTGATTATAATACTGATGAACGTTCAGAACGAAGCACTTTGGCAACTTACCACATACGTTTTAAAATGCTTAATAAGCACCGTAACTTTCATGATATCATTTCTCCGTCATAATAGGTTGTTCCCGTGAACGGCCGACTGTTGAGTGACGGCAAATGCTGCGGCCGCAAGGCATTGTGGGGCAGCACTTTCTCCTCTCCTTTCGTCAAGGGAGGTCCAGTGGTTCCTAAGCTAAAGGAGGTTATAAAGGAAGTTTGAAACCTCCTTTCCTTTCATCTAGAGAATTGGAACGGCACTTATCATGACTGCCACTGAGGAACTTCCGGGTAATTTCACTCCGTTAGGAAGGTTCCTAAGCTAAATGGACTATTCCACTTCAGCCCATGTGATAGATAGATAGACGCCAGCCATTGGAAATGAATGGTGAAAAGAACGTAGGGATCCTACAATTTCAGAGGTGTTTTTGTAGAAATACTACGTCCCAAGTTGTGGACCAACATAGTTATTACACGTTTAGATGTGAGACTAGAAATATCAGATTTGTCATGATTTTGGTGCCTTGGGCAGCTCCATGACAACAGCTATCCAATTACTGACCTACTTTTTTAAAGAAAGGAAATGCATTTGTAGCATTTATCAAATCTGCCACTTCAAAATGAATAAACAATGGAACGAAAGATGACCTGTCAACTATGCAAATGTTGTTTTAAATACAGTATGTGGTGAGTATTAATAATTATGAGAGAACAGAAAAGACTGAAGCAAAAGAGAAGGACAATCTGCTGCATTGATTACAATACTGAAATGGAGAGTGGGGATTTATGATATGAAATGAATGTGCTTTGAAAAGGGCAGGAGGGCATTATGAAGCCAAGGTAGCCATTTCAAGAGAGGCAGTAGAGACCCACTTAAGCGCCTGCAGGAAATGAATAGCTTCTGTTTTTCATTATGTCAAAGCAACCCAGAGAAAAGAATGCCAATGTCCTCACTACGAAGTAACTCTAGAAAATGATTAGGCACTGCAGGAGTAAATCCATTTCGTATTCAATGTTAGCAACAAGAGAGTCAGAGACTGCTACGCCTTTTGGTTGCCATAGAAACCACATAAATGATAGGCCAGTTGCTGCTTATGCTGCATTATAAAAAAAATGCCATTGACTTTGCAGGGATTTCTGATGATTTCACCATGATGTGAAAACAACCTGCCACCATTAATCATTTCCCATAATCCTCTTGTGATACTTGTTGGATAACACAGGTGCACCCTCCTACTCCAATTAGAGGAAGTCTCCCACAATTCCCTTTCACCTTTCACCTTTATATGTACTGCACCTTTAAGAGAGAACACATTATTGATATGAACGTCTATACATCATATTTACAGAATGCTTACATTATTTTTCTGTTACTTGCTTTTCCTTTCTTTTTTTATTCTCAATTCACACGCAAGGATCCTTCACAAATTGCGGATTTGAACCATTGCATCGTTTCAACACGGGGTATCTGATCGTCTTATGAATTAGGTAGCCGTTAAAATGTGTATGCGTTTGTGAGCAACTTGTAGTTGAACGCGTAACGAGCATTATCAAACAGCAGCGCATTAGAGCATTATCCGGGGATGTTAGCAGAGGAATGTCGGCTCACCTGGGCTGAAATGGGAGCTGAGGGCAGAGCCGGTGCTGAAAAAGCCTGAAGACATCGCCACCAGGATCACCAACATCTTCACAACCGATGAAAAGCTAAAGAGTAAGAATGCAGGAATTAAAACTCAAGAAACTAGGCAACACTATTTCTTGAACACTGCCTCGTTTCTCCTCTCTGAACCGGCCCCGGGTGTTTCCCCAACGCGCCCTTCCATGTTCGCACCGTTGTGATGAAGATATACTGCTCCTCTGCAGGCTGAAGCCGGTGTATATGATTTGTCCTCCTGAACTCTTCAATAGCTGCAGAGGAAGAGGAAGAGGAGGAGGAGGAGGAGGAGGAGGGCAAAGTCCTGGTTAACAGCAGTCAAGTTGATCCAGAGCTTCACGCGGCACCCGGATGCGGTCTCATCATCTGAGCAGCTCTGACAGGACGAGTTCAGGCACACCTCTGCACATCAATCAAACGTCCAGTCTTGTTTCGAGAGCTGTCCGAGGTGCTGACAGCAACAGCGCCATCTTGCTCGCTAATGCGTCCAAATAGAATTTGTGGAGCGGTTTTTGCGCTCGGTGCGCAGGGGGAGGGGCTGTGGGAGGCTGGTGATAGGCTGCTGCTGCTTGATGCTCAGCTGACTGAAATATACATCGGAGAGAGTGGAGCCTATAAAAGACTATTTTTGCAGAAAAAATACACTTTCTGTTCTGTTTTGTATTCCGAGGCTGATATCTTCACCTACAGAGAAAAGTATTTGTGAGTTCACTGCGTGTGTTTCTGCAGCTGTCTCTTCCTCTGCCTCAGTTAGATAAGATGAGATATAAAAACATCTCCAGGACTGTGATGTAACACCAGGGAAAGGCACACAGCTCTCCAGACTATCCCCACTCTAATCTGCATACATGTTGGAGAGACCCCTTCCCCCCACATGCATCCACTCCTTCTCTTCCCCTGCCTCCCTCCTCCTCTCTTCCCATCAGATTCTGGCAGCAGAGGGAGTCAACTTTTCCTTTTTGCATCTTAATACTTACTTTGATTCTGATTTTTGACCCACACATGACAGAAATGACACAAACTGCGAGAGAGGAGATAAAGATCAAGCTCAAATCCAGTCTTTGTCAGAGGGTCCATCATTGTGCATGCTTTTATATGCACGGATGAACAATTATGTAATGTATCATTTATAATTGATAGACACAGTCTCAAAGGTTTTCTATCTGAACGAGCCATTCAGGCAGCTGAACATGGGGATGCAAATAAGCAATAATGAGCTAAATCAATCTTTGTCAAACTCCTTCAAGAATTCTTTCTCCATTTTTGTAATTAAATTAGCTTACTGCACTCTATAACCAATATCATTACACCACGACATTTTTTGGAGGGGGCAGAGCTCTTGTTGACCCTATTCTGAACATCCAGGCATTTAGAAGCTTTTTCCACAAACATGTAAGCTGCATTGTGTTACTGAGCTGCATTGGAAGCAAAGATAGCCTTAAGGTAGAGTGCTCTGACGTGATGTATTATCTTAGTTTGGTTTAAAAACATATGGATCATGATAGGTATTGAAAGTAACAACAGATGTAATAGCTTTACATAAAACCCTGCTTCTATCTTTCAGTTTCAGTGTACACATAACAAACCTCCATCCCTCCAACTCCATCAGAGCAGATCCAGAGTCTGATTTCACTTTGAGTCCAGTTCAGTGAGCGCCAGGTACCAAATATCCAGCTCCTTACCTGCAAGCTCGGTATCTGCTAACTTCTTGGCTTTCTCATCCATCTATTACCCAAAATCTCTCATCGGGCAAACAACCTAAACAGGTTGCCAGTTCTTCATTTACACATGTAAGCATCTTTCTCAAAAGCTCCATGAGCAGAGAAGTGATACAACATTGATTACAATTAAAGATGCTTTTGAAAGATGGAGAAAGTTAACCCTTAGATGCATAAGTGGGTCTTTTTGGACCCGGTGAGGTGGTTTTCTTAGAGTATCTTTGTAATTACATTTTTTTTATCATTTCATATTCCAGCTATTCCTCAAAAAACATGTTTTGGATATCGTGCCATTCAAATACATTTTTTACATTTTACACATTTTAAGAAATTGTAGTTTTTGTATTGCTAACCCAAGTGGGTCAAACATGACCCGCATGCATTTTCTATGGGATCCTATGGGAACCTTTGATTCTTATCACCTGTTGCTGTCAGGAATACATTCACTGTAGACCACATAGATGACATCGCAAGTGACACCTCTCAGGAAGAATGTTTTACACAGCAAGATCTGATACCTGTCAGTATAATAATAATAATACATTATATTTGTATAGGGCTTTTCAAGGACTCAAAATCGCTTTACAATATAAGGGAAGGTTAGGGTGGGGGGTATAGGGCTATCAAACTACTTGATCAACCGGCATGGATTTATGGGGGAGGGGCTATGAGTAGACAAGAGGAGATGAGTTTTGAAAAGGGACTGGAATACTGTGAGGGTCTCAGAATAGCGGAGATCTTTGGGACAATGTGTTCAAAACGTTTTTTTTCAAAATGTAAAAGAAATGTCTAAACTTATAAATAGTGAAAAATTAAATATAAAATATTTCTAGTGTGAACCAAAATATAATACTAAATATTATACAAGTGACTTTTCTTAACCAAAATGACAAAAATGTCATAAAAACACATATTATTCTAATACGGGTCCTTTTTGACCCACTTATGGAAGAGTGTAGGGTCCAGTCACTCTAAGGGCATCAAAGGGTTAAAACATTGGCAAATGTTTTACTAAACAGGTGAGCATTGAGCTTCAGCTGAGTTTAACATACCTTAACTAATTCCTTATGGTGGTTAATGAGGATGAGTATTTTAATTAGCTAACATTTAATTATGCTTGCACTATCCATCTTTAAGAGACCCCATTACGCGTGTTGGGGTTGAGGGAGTGTCTCCCCCCCCCCCCCCCCCGCCTGAAATGGCTCCATTGGACTCCTTTGTTTTGTAACATAGTGACATCACTAAGTAAGACGCTGCAATAGCACTTCGTTTGGCAAGCCCTCCAACACATTAAACGTGATATGCTAGGGGGGGGGGGGGGGGGGGACATCTCTAAGCAGTTGACAAATCACAACAGAGCCAGCCAGCTAGCCAATCAGAGCCTCATTAAAGCATAACAATGTGACACTCTGGTATTTAAAGGACCCCAAAGCAGAGGCTGATTCAGGTCAGGATTTCAAGGTTTTGAATGAGAAATGCTAACACAAAAAGGCAGGCAGTGCTGGCAGGAAGCTAGCGGGTTAGCAGACATATCCAACAGAGAGACTTTTCCATGGAAAAAACACTGGAGTTCACAGAAAAAACAGGAGATCAGAAACACAAGGCTCTACGTTGCAGAGAGGCACTCTGAGGATTGTATGGAGCAGGTTGATCAGGTGATTGGGGACAGGCGAGCCTCATCTGCAGCCCCCTGCCCCCTGCCCCCTGCCTGAGGAGAAACAGAAGGGAGGCGGGAGAAAGCATGCCCCAAAGAACCAAAAGATACACCACAAAAACAAAGATGATGGATGTCACGATATGAATATGGATGTACACAAAGCGCATAATAGGCCCTTTAAACACTATTTCATTCCAACAGGATGTTCCTTTGAATAACACTAAGTTCATTTCCCCTGATCAACTTCAAACGCAGCATCTGTGTTCAGATTCACTCGCTTTATGGTCTACGATGCACTCCAAAGCAATACAAAAGAAATGTACATAGTTAAATAGGAAAAACGAGATAAGTCTCCATTAGTCTCAGCTTAATGCACATTGTCTTCGTTTTTTAAAACTCTGCCTGAAGGAGGAATTGCTTGTTAAATGATGTATAAATAAATGATTCTGCATACATTGAAAACACTCATTTGTTATGTTTCTACACATGTAAGGATTTCCCTTAAAGTGCCTGTGACAGCATCCCAACAACTGTTGTGCAATGAAATATTCTGCTACTAGTCATCTCGAACCGTCAGTTTAAAAAAGAAGTTGCGATACCGTTCCGATAAATATCAATAATTTCGATCATCGCGGGGAAATTCCTTCGACTCATTGAGGTTTTGGGGGAAGCCGGAAGTGACATCAATGCGGGAACGCCTCACTGTGTTGTCATGCGTAGAAATGGTGAATTACTGAGTTTAGGCACGTTAATAATGTTTTAATGAAGTTGACTACAGTATATTCATATTTGTCAGTGCTTTCATGTCAATTCGGCGAACATATGATACATTACATGATCGTGAGGATGATGATTAAAAATCGTTTGTTTGAGCCGGTCTGCATTTCCTGATGAGAAAATAAACCGATGCTTTGTGTAGTTTTAGTACACCAACGTGGATTAAACGTGTGTTTTTTTACCACAATGTTGGGAAATTAATGGATAAAATGCACGGATTATTATTATTATTATTATTATTATTATTATTATTCCCACTCCGATCGGGACTCTAGGTCCACCGTTTCCCCGCAGCGAGGCTCCCCCCGTTGACAGTTTACGTGGGCTGGGTGCAGTGGCGGACTGGCCATCGGGACAAATCCCGATGGGCCGGTACCGAAGTGGGCCGGTCGGATAAGTCACTATCACATCCCCCATAGGCGGCGCGTGAGGCTCAGGTTTGGGAAGGCTTAATAACTTTTTTACCTGACGCTGCCCGCCTCCGGGGTCTATAGAAAAGAGATCAACTCAGTGTGCGGAGTTTAAATCTCTCAAGTCATATTACAGGATAAAGGAAATACAGTTTAAACTGCCGTATGCAGAGAAGACGTCGACGTGTCGCACTTATCATTCATATTACATCATCAATCAGATCATCGATCATATAATATCATAATATATCATATATTTCCTTATCTGAGTGAGCTGAGCCGTATCTGGCCGTGCAACACTTACAGTGTCACATACTGTATGCAGAAGTATTATTTTAAGCAACACATTGTTGACGAAACACTCGAGTCAAATGTAATTAAAGTCAGATCCACTCGTGTCTTAGACGTGAACGCGTTCTCAGCTGGTGAGAGAAACCCTGGCTTGATTTACAGAGTTGATAACCAGCGTCATAGGACCACTTTATGAGATCTCGTTTGTTAGCTTGTTGTTGTTAGTTAGTTTGTTACTCAAACATATCCAGGATATGTTGAACTGGCTTCGTAGTACAGAGCACAGGTGGCTAGCAGCGCTAATGTCAAAGACACAGACATCATACATTTTATTTGTATTTTACCAGGATGCAGTGACACAAATATTTGGGAAGGCTTAGCCTTCCCTAGCCTACAGCACCCGGCGCCTCTGACCTCTCCCACTCCCCCCGTTGACAATTTACTAGCGGTACCGAAGTGGGCCGGTCGAGAGTCCCGGGCTGATTTTTAGTCCCATTCCACCACTGGCTACATGACCGTATGATCGCCCATATTGACGCACCTAATTCCTAAACCTCTAACAGATGCAACATAAACCGATCCTTCAGCCTCATATGAGCTCTCAGACACGTTCAAAATGAAACTGTGATCGCTGTCTGAGCTTGCTGCTGTGTGCGCCATCGTGCATTTACATGCAGATGCTGGGATCCTGAACGGTGCAGCTGGAGCGCTGTGCCCGCAATGACGTCACACGTAATTTGGCGGGACTTGAAGAATCCCAGAGAAGATCCAGAAAATGGTCAACATTGAAGGGCAGATTAATGGTTATCAAAGTACAAATATCCAAAATCAGTTCAGTAACGGTTTCAAGGGGACAATATTTACTCAAATTGATGGGTTTGGATGATGGGGGAAACTCGTGTCACAGGCTCTTTAAGTGTCGCCTGTCAGAGGAGACAGAGCTCAGCTTAGTCACCAGGACATCATTGAGCTCTCCTTTCGTGCATTGCTGATGATGTCATAGCTTTATAGACAGAGAAAGCAGAGGAATGAGCAGAGAATGATGTATGGCCTGTCATCCCTGTCTTTGATTCCATTGCAGACCCATTTACTTTGTAATGGAGTCTCTGTTTGATGAATAAGAACTCACGGAGGAAGAGGAGGAGGAAGGACACAGTCTATATTTCACATACAGGTTCCTGTTTTTGGACGTTTGATTTCTCTGACAGGAATATTCCTTCTCAATCTTTTTTTCACTCCCCCTCCGCCCCCTCCTCTCTCTGTCTCGTCACGTCATATTTCTCTCTTTGATACATTGTGCATGTCTGCCGTTTCCGTGGAAACAGCAAGGAGAGGAGAAGATGGATTTCTGGGTTGAGATGCGATTGTGCTCTCCATTCACTTCATATCTTACATCCGACGTGATAAGCATCAAGTCAACTGCAGTATATCCCTGTGTATCGTTTTTAATCAGCACAAAGCTAATAATAACACATGCCCCCCCCACAGAGGAATTCAAATCATGCTGACCAAGTCATGCATATCATTTTATGTTGAGGAGAGCAGAAAAATAATTACACTGGAGGAATTTAAACAGTACATTGTTGGAGGAAAACTTTCCCTAAAATGCTTTGTATTATAAAATATAATCAATGGTGGCAGTGAATTAAATCAAAACACATTTTAAAGTAAGGTCAAAGGTCAATATATTTAGTACAAATCATATACACTTGTTAGAGAAGAGAATTCTTGAAAAGTGTTCTAAAAACTCTTAGAATGAGCAAAGAAGTGTGTGTGTGTATGATGTGTGTGTGTGTGTGTGTGTGTGTGTGTGTGTGTGCGCATGCGTGCGTGTGGATTTGTTCAGGGGATAGAAAGCCTACAGTGTAATGCTGAGGGCTACAGAACATCCTTTGAGCAAGGAGAGCAACACATGGCCTGAGGGGTGTTAGCCTTACACCAATACAGAGTCAGAATCAGAAAACCTTTATTGGTCCCACAGCGGTAACATTGACAGCGTAACAGCAGCTAAGGTACAGGGCAGATAAAAAGAAATAAGACTTGCTTATTAAATAAAAAAGCAAGCACATGTTAGTAGTGGTCATATTGAGCTTTTTGCAGCTTCCATTTCCTGTAGTGTGTTATTTCTTTTTTTGAGGATGTAAATGGTCCTTTGATTACTTCCGTTACATAGTGACATCTCTATGTAACACCTGCGTTTCTAAGGGGCGGGACATCTCTCAGCAGTCGACTAATCACAACAGAGCAGCCCAGCTTACCAATCAGAGCAGACTGGGCTCTGGTTTCAGACAGAGGGTGAAAAGAGGTGCTGCAGCACAGGCAGTATGAGAAAAATAAAGAGATTTTTCAACATTAAAGCATGGAGACATGTCCCAGGAGAGACACTACATACTGATATGAACCTGAATATCAGCAGGAGAGGACTCTTTAAAGTAGAGACACTACACACTGATATACACCTGAACATCAGCAGGAGAGGACTCTTTAAAGTAGAGACTCTACATACTGATATACACCTGAACATCAGCAGGAGAGGACTCTTTAAAGTAGAGACACTACATACTGATATGAACCTGAATATCAGCAGGAGAGGACTCTTTAAAGTAGAGACACTACATACTGATATGAACCTGAATATCAGCAGGAGAGGACTCTTTAAAGTAGAGACACTACACACTGATATACACCTGAACATCAGCAGGAGAGGACTCTTTAAAGTAGAGACACTACATACTGATATGAACCTGAATATCAGCAGGAGAGGACTCTTTAAAGTAGAGACACTACACACTGATATACACCTGAACATCAGCAGGAGGAGGACTCTTTAAAGTAGAGACACTACATACTGATATACACCTGAACATCAGCAGGTAGGAGATCTTTAAAGGTAGAGACACTACATACTGATAATACACCTGAAACATCAGCAGGAGAGGACTCTTTAAAGTAGAGACACTACATACTGATATACACCTGAACATCAGCAGGAGAGGACTCTTTAAGTAGAGACACTACATACTGATATACACCTGAACATCAGCAGGAGAGGACTCTTTAAAGTAGAGACACTACATACTGATACACCTGAACATCAGCAGGAGAGGACTCTTTAAAGTAGAGACACTACATACTGATATACACCTGAACATCAGCAGGAGAGGACTCTTTAAAGTAGAGACACTACATACTGATATACACCTGAACATCAGCAGGAGAGGACTCTTTAAAGTAGAGACACTACATACTGTATACACCTGAACATCAGCAGGAGAGGACTCGTTAAAGTAGAGACCTACATACTGATATACACCTGAACTCAGCAGGAGAGGACTCTTTAAAGTAGAGACACTACATACTGATATACACCTGAACATCAGCAAGAGAGGACGCTTTAAAGTAGAGACACTACATACTGATATACAACCTGAACATCAGCAGGAGAGGACTCTTTAAAGTAGAGACACTACATACTGATATACACCTGAACATCAGCAGGAGATGACTCTTTAAAGTAGAGACACTACATACTGATATACACCTGAACATCAGCAGGAGAGGACTCTTTAAAGTAGAGACACTACATACTGATATACAACCTGAACATCAGCAGGAGAGGACTCTTTAAAGTAGAGACACTACATACTGATATACACCTGACATCAGCAGGAGAGGACTCTTTAAAGTAGAGACCTACATACTGATATACACCTGAACATCAGCAGGAGAGGACTCTTTAAAGTAGAGACACTACATACTGATATACACCTGAACATCAGCAGGAGAGGACTCTTTAAAGTAGAGACACTACATACTGATATACACCTGAACATCAGCAGGAGAGGACTCTTTAAAGTAGAGACACTACATACTGATATACACCTGAACATCAGCAGGAGAGGACTCTTTAAAGTAGAGACACTACATACTGATATACACCTGAACATCAGCAGGAGAGGACTCTTTAAAGTAGAGACACTACATACTGATATACACCTGAACATCAGCAGGAGAGGACTCTTTAAAGTAGAGACACTACATACTGATATACACCTGAACATCAGCAGGAGAGGACTCTTTAAAGTAGAGACACTACATACTGATATACACCTGAAACTCAGCAGGAGAGGACTCTTTAAAGTAGAGACACTACATACTGATATACACCTGAACATCAGCAGGAGAGGACTCTTTAAAGTAGATACACTACATACTGATATACACCTGAACATCAAGCAGGAGAGGACTCTTTAAAGTAGAGACACTACATACTGATATACACCTGAACATCAGCAGGAGAGGACTCTTTAAAGTAGAGACCAACTGATAACCTGAACATCAGCAGGAGAGGGACTCTTAAAGAGTACACCTACACTGATACACCTGAACATAGCAGGAGAGGACTCTTAAAGTAGAGACACTACATACTGATATACACCTGAACATCAGCAGGAGAGGACTCTTTAAAAGTAGAGACACTACATACTGATATACACCTGAACATCAGCAGGAGAGGACTCTTTAAAGTAGAGACACTACATACTGATATACACCTGAACATCAGCAGGAGAGGACTCTTTAAAGTAGAGACACTACATACTGATATACATCTGAACATCAGCAGGAGAGGACTCTTTAAAGTAGAGACACTACATACTGATATACACCTGAACATCACAGGAGAGGACTCTTTAAAGTAGAGACACTACATACTGATATACACCTGAACATCAGCAGGAGAGGACTCTTAAAGTAGAGACACTACATACTGATATACCTCACATCAGCAGGAGAGGACTCTTACAGTAGAGCACTACATACGGATAACAACCGGACAATCAGCAGGAAGGACTCTTTAAAGTAGAGACACTACATACTGATATACACCTGAACATCAGCAGGATAGGACTCTTTAAAGTAGAGACACTACATACTGATATACCACCTGAACATCAGCAGGAGAGGACTCTTTAAAGTAGAGACACTACATACTGATATACACTCTGAACATCACAGGAGAGGACTCTTTAAAGTAGAGACACTACATACTGATATACATCTGAACATCAGCAGGAGAGGACTCTTTAAAGTAGAGACAACTACATACTGATATACACCTGAACATCAGCAGGAGAGGACTCTTTAAAGTAGAGACACTACATACTGATATACACCTGAACATCAGCAGGAAGAGGACTCTTTAAAGTAGAGACACTACATACTGATATACACCTGAACATCAGCAGGAGAGGACTCTTTAAAGTAGAGACACTACATACTGATATACACCTGAACATCAGCAGGAGAGGACTCTTTAAAGTAGAGACACTACATACTGATATACACCTGAACATCAGCAGGAGAGGACTCTTTAAGTAGAGACACTACATACTGATATACACCTGAACATCAGCAGGAGAGGACTCTTTAAAGTAGAGACACTACATACTGATATACACCTGAACATCAGCAGGAGAGGACTCTTAAAGTAGAGACACTACACACTGATAGACACCTGAACATCAGCGGGAGAGCACTCTTTTAAGTAGAGACCTACATACTGATTCCATACACCTGAAGATCAGCAGGAGGAGGACTCTTTAAAGATAGAGACACTACATACTGAATATACACTGAAGATCAGCAGGAGGAGGACTCTTTAAAGTAGCAGACACTACACACTGATATACACCTGAACATCAGCAGGAGGAGGACTCTTAAAGTAGAGACACTACATACTGTATTACACCTGAACATCAGCAGGAGAGGACTCTTTAAGCTAGAGACACTACACACGATAACACCTGAAGACAGCAAGAAAATCATGCCAAAAAGAGGGCTAAATACATGTGCATGGTTTTATTTAGCGTAAGCTGCCAATGTAAAAAAGAGGATGAAGCAGTGCCTCACTGATAAGCGTGGGACATCTTAAAGTATAAAGGCAAATGTTGCCGATGTGGTGGTTTTACCAGGGCTTTGACTCTTGTTTGAAGGAATAAAGCTCGTTTTACAAACTTAATGAAAAGGTTCTGGATCAGAAACTGGCCTGGAATTGGACTTGGTAAATCTTCCAGCAACTTCTCCATCCTCAGCCCACAGGTCAGAGCTGTCCCAGGGGGTGTGTGAGGGAGGATGGCAGGGCCAAGGAGCAGACATCCAGCCCGGCTGTAACAGCTCCCTGAGGAGCCGGTCAACTCATTAAAAAAGACCTACTTTATACATCTATTAACACACATAATACATTCAAAGCATTTTCAATCGGATATGCTTTTCATTTATTTGTATCAAGTATGTTGGAAATAAGAGAACAAGGCATTCTTATGCATTTTAATCATCCAATAATATCAACCATAATTCTTCACTGTACAGATGTTAATAACAGTACATGTAGCTAAATGCTCCCTTGTTCTTCTTCTCAGCTGATGACCCAACATACTGCTGTATGGATACAACAGTTTGATGTGCTGGCAAAGTGCAGGAATCTGAAACACTTAACAATAAGAAGAAGCTCTTTGCACACTGGTGAGACCCAGCAATAATATATCTGCAGAGGAGAAGCATGTGCGGGCAAAAAACTGAAATATGTCAAGACTGTTTTTCAGGAATCCCCCCTTCCTGCATCAGCAAATAAATAGAGTGTGCGTGTGTGTGTGTGTGTGTGTGTGTGTGTGGTGTGTGTGTGTGTGTGTGTGTGTGTGTGTGTGTGTGTGTTAGACTAACCTGCAGGCAGAAGCACTGTGCCTGTGGAATACAGAGTGACTAAGTCCCAGACATACAGTAACACACAGTGCAGAGACTGAGAGGAGCTGTCCTCTGACTGCAGGGACACTGATAAACTCCCAGACGTTTAAAGTGAGTCTGTCATGGTTATTGCAACAAAAGCTTTGTTATGTTCCCTCTTGAGAAAGGCAGATTGTTAATTTGTTGAATTACAGTTGAAACTCATTTTTGTTGTTTACAAGCTAAGTGCCTGCTGGCTGCCCCACGCTCTGTTTCCACCCAACAATAGGAATTAAGCAGTTTTTCCCTCTTAGTTTCTAAAATGAACATAAGGGAGGGTTGTAAACATGCAACTTTAGTACTTAAAATAACAGGTGAATTTGCATGATTTGCCTATTAACTACACATTGCATGTGCTTGACATTTTGTTGCATCACGCTACAACACAATATATTTGTGAGATGTGATTGTTCTCACCTTACAAGCAGCCACTGGCTTCCATTCATGTCTGTGTTGATTCAGAATCAAACAGCGAAGTGTCCTGATTGGGTGACGTGAATTGAAAACTCCTGGGAAACTTCCTGGAAGTGAATCTTTATTGGTGACATCATCCTGCAATGATTGGTTTGAAGGTGAAATGTTTCCCTCCTGCCACACCTATCCAATTAAACAGCCTCTCAACTAATGTTTTGTTGGCTCACACTTCTGTAAGTGATGCTGACATTTCATTATGTAGGATTTGTAGATGTATTCGGACCACTCTGGGACACAGAATGAACTGTTGAACAATTGGTTGGTCAATAAAATGTCCTAAAACTGTCCAAGGTCGAATTGTAAAATGTCTTGTTTTGTCAGTCCAAAACCAAAACACATTTAATATGATATGCAACAGAGAAAAGCAGGACATCTTGAGAGGCTGCATATTTTGCCATTTTTGCATGACAAATGTTTCACAGTTTATTGATTATCAAAATAATTTGCGGTAATAGTTTATGAATCAACTAATCGCTGAAGCTTTATATTACAACACACATAAGAGTAGAGGTCATTTAACCTGCACATCAATGTGAAACAGGATTTAAGCTCCGTTAGATATTCTGTATGCTGTTTGAGACATTTCTTCCTGCACTGTATCCTGCAGGAAATAACCGTATTCTTATTATTTCACACAGGGTGCGGTGCAGTAGTGTTACACACGCTGTGACAGCGTACAGCTCTGTATGTTCACACATGATTAGCAAGCTGTCTGCAAAACGGATGTGTGCTGCTAACCCACCATGCTAATGTAGTCTGTTAAATGTGATGAGTCAATTACCATTAGACGAGGGTTTGATGACACCTTCAACACCTGATTAGCGGATCTTAATAGGATTTATTACACCTTTCTTAGTTTATTTATCCATTTTATTAGAGTGTGATGATACTGACAGGACTGGAAAGATGTAGCCTTTTCATTTTCTATCCTCCAGTGAAGTGTCTGCACACCAGAGGAGAACATCGAACATTCTGATCAATGGCGTCAGACAACTTTAAGGTTCCGCTCAATAAAAGTGTCCTAATGGAAACACAGGTCACCTGATGTTAAACGCTGGGGTAAACAAGCATGCTTTAGTAAAACACAGGCACACACAAGGCTTAATGAACTGCAGAGTGCTTTATAGGGGGCTGATGGGACACAAATGAGACGGTGTGGCCTGGCTGAATTGGTAGGTTTTACATTGAAAGATTTGAACAATTCTAGAAGCTTTAAGGCTAATCTCACCCATATAACATAATTAAACATATTTTGAGATTGAAGCATAAAGCAATGCGCTGATGGTCTAAGTCTACAAAACAGTTGTATCTGTGTTTGAAAAGTCTTGTTGTTCCAGACACTGAATAGATTGATTTAGATATGTGCTAATACACCCAAGGGAGGGGGCTTATCTCAAGCTTTAAAGAGGCCCTATTGTGCTTTTTTGTCTTTTACTTCCTGTAGTGTGTAATGTAAGTTTGTGTGCATGTAAAAGGTCTGCAAAGGCTAAAATCACCCCCACGGCCTGAAATTCCTCCAATGGACTCCTTTGTTTTCTTCTGTAACATAGTGATATCACTATTTAACATTTACACTTATATTGGCACTCCTATTGGCTCACGCTGCGACACATTTTACATTTCGTACATTGGGCAGGACATCTCTGAGCGGTTGACAAATCACAACAAAGCTGGCCAGCTAACAAATCAGAGCAGACTGGGCTGTGGTTTCAGACAGAGGGTGAAGAGAGGTGCTGCAGCACAGGCAGAATGAGAAAAAGAAAGAGCATTTTTACCTGATTAAAAGACGGGCCAGCACGGGGACATTACTGTGCTGGAAAAGAAAAGGGACGAACACCAACTGCTGACACAAAGTTGGAAACACACCATTTTCTTTGGAAAGGTCATTGTGTGTTGTAGCATTCAAATGTACCTTCATTGGAACCAAGAGGCACACTCAGACCAAAAGTATACTTTCGCCAAGTAGTGTGTATAAAACCTCACAAATGCACTTGAAACAACACTTTAAGCCAGTAGTTGTTGTTTTTCAAATATAGAAAATAAATCAGGGTTTTGTCATTTAAAGACTCAAAAAGTAAACATGGAAAGTCAAGCTTTAGTATTACTCACACTGTATTTAGCACTTCTTCAACATCCATTCCCATCTGCTGTTGTGCAGTCTTTTGAAAAATATTTGAAACCCCTGCAGCTTTAGGGTTTCTGTTCAACGTCACAAAGCGGACACAGGAAACTGATTTCCAATACTCTCGATCAATACACAGCAGGACAACAACTCAAATGCTCGACACAAGATGTGACAGGCTTCAAAAGGCCTGTAGACATTTGTTCTTCAATAAATAATGTCTCCAAAGGACACATTTGCACACGAAATAAATGTAAAAGAACTTCTCAAAAAGCCTAGCGTGATGCTTCCTGCTGTATTGTAGGCTTCTCCTTCTCTGATCCCTGATATACACAACGGCCCAGTGTTTCTCTGCTCATACGTTATTTAACACGTTAGCACTGAGTTATATAACTGTAGCACAGGCAGCAGCCAGTTCTGTCTGACAGCTCTGGAGCACTGTGTGGTGAACAGCAGCAGACCTGATTACCTGTCACCATGCTGACTGTCGTGATAAAGTGATGCATCACTGTCACAATGATTTCTGATTGTGACGCTGTGGAGTCTACTTCTTTTGACTCAGTTTTCACACCTTTACAGAGTAGCTAAATGCAAGATGTATTATTGAATTCAGAGGCAGTTTGTAGGAAGAGTCTCTGTCTGCGTTACAGAACAATGCACAGTACATTTCAAAATATAACATTTTTAAATACCCTTCCTTGTTCTGAAGATAATCTGTAAAGACCCTGCTATCAAATATGCAGGGAAAAGAGGTTGGATAGAACATTAGAGACATGAGAATTAAATATGGAACCCTTTTGTTTACTTATTCAAGGAGAGACACTACAGGTAGATCTAGTTAAAGACTAAAATAATACTGTTGATACATAAAAGCAGAGGTGGGAGAAGTACTCAGATCTTGTACTTAAGTAAAAGTAGAAGTACCAGAGTGTAGGAATACTCTGTTATAAGTGAAAGTCCTGCATTCAAAAGGTTACTCAAGTAAAAGTACAAAAGTATTGGCATCAAAATATACTGGTACCAGAAGTACTTAATAACTAGTTAGTAACTTAGTAACTAGTAATTATCAGGTGTGACTAAAGTCTGATTTAAGATGTAGCGGAGCGAAAGTACACGATTTACCTCTGACTTGTAGTGGAGTAGAAGTACAAAGTAGCATAAAATGGAAATATTCAAGTATCTCAAAATTGTACTAGTACTTGAGTAACGTTTCAGAAATGTGATTTAATGCTATGTATTGCTGAATTCATATCAGAAATCTACAGAATCAAATGGAGATTGTAGTACAACAAACAAAATGGACGCAGGATTTGGCCCAAACACAGATAGATCAATGCTGAAAGGGACAGATCACATTACATTACATACATGTTACATGTTAGACGCTTTTATCCAAAGCGACTTACATGCTCAACACTGTGGACAATCCCCACAGGAGCACTTCAAGTGTCTCAGGGACACAACGACATGCTGACTGCAGTGGGGTTTGAACCTGTGCTCCCCTGATCCCAACACCAAGGCTCTATCCACTGTGCCACAAAGTGTTACAAAGGTAAAGGTATATGTATCAATTTACATGTTGGTACAAAGTACGTACAAAGTATGTACAAAGTACGATAACTCCAAGAGAGAGAAATGATCCAGTTGTATTCCACAGGGCTGATCAGGGGAAGTGGAAACAGGTGAGCATGTGGATGAGGACATCAGGTGAGTGGAGCAGGTGGATAGTCTGAGGGCATCTGGTGGACACACACAGGATAGCAATGAACAGATATGCAGTATATGGTGTGGGGCAAAGTGGGAACGTGGCTGGTGGGGAGAGAAAAGAGAAGAGAGGACACTTAAGAGAGTAATTCATCCTGAGTGGGACATGAAGGGGGATCCCTTAAATTCATTCCATCCAATGGTTGTTGAGATATTTCAGTCTGAATGAACCTGGCTATCCCTAGAGCCATGCTGCTAGACTTACCACAGTTACACAGATTGGTCTTGTTATTTCATACACAGATAACTGTATATAGGCATATGCACATTACATCAATATAAACTAGGCTCTGTGTGGGTTATCTTAGCTGTGTTTCTGACTGGGGGGGGGGGGGGGGGGGGAGCAAGACAGGTGCAAGGCCACTGGTGGCTGCTTCCTTCCCATATATAAGAGACGGAGATGGGGGGGGGTGGGGGGATTTGGTTCAGGTAACCTTGAAACTGGTGAGTAGCACTGCACAGGGTAGGCTGACAGGGGGAAATTGTAGATAGGAAGGGTCTTGTGATGTGCCTGTAATGATTTCCAATATTTTCAGAGCTGCTTCGCTTCTGGTTAAAATAATTGTATCCTTTGCTATCGTGCTGTTTCCGTCTTTTTCTTTGTAGATCTTTGAAAAGAATGGTCTTGTTTGATCTATGCTGTGTCCGTATAACCTCAAGCCAATGAGAAAAAACACATTCATCCTGATAAGAAAGTTCTTGAAGTGTAAATGATGTTTGGGTAGAGGGCAGAAGGGAGAGAACATGATGAAAGAAGCGATGGAAATGCAGCAACACTCTGTTGAGTAGATTTACTGGCTGTTTTCCCCCTCTGTTGCAGTCAGTTTGCACAACTCCTATGCTGCGATGCTAACCTGCAATACTAACCACCATTTCTGTGTTTGTTACTGCCTGAAATGACGGGTCCTCTGAGATCAGCATTGAGATGCAATATTGAGAAAAAGCCTAGAAATATTCATGACCTACCCGTGCATGACTACCCCAGCTATGACTCATCATTTAACCCGCTAGTTGAGGTTGTACTGACTTGGACCGGTGCCTGATGATTAACAGGACACGGGCTGGAGATGAATTTATAATGAAGAGGTAGAACTTCCTGTGAGTTATTGCTGGGTGATCAGCACGTGTTTTGGGACAAAAAGAAAAGGAAGAACCGATGACTCAAGCCAAAGTCAAACTGAAGAGGACTTTTTTTATATATTTAAAAGGTTGAAAAAATGTTTGCAGCAACAATTACTTTAAAAAAAAAAACCACTTATACAGATAGGTGTCAGTTGTTAATATTTTCTGTAAATAAATAATTTCCGCTCTAGCCACAATTTGTCTCTGCTATCTATAATGTGTACAACATATCGCAGCATCTATCCTTTAACCTGTCGTTGTTTTTTGTACCCTTTGCAGACCATTTACATGCACACAAACTATAGAGGACCTCTGGGTGCTCCACAGAGACAGCAGCAGCTGCAGAGTGGGAATGATGTGCCCATTTAAGAAAAATCCAAGTTAAAGGTTTAAAAATAATCCAAGTTAAAAGGTTTAAAAATAACAACATTAACGTTAACATTATGATCTTAAAAGAATCGTCCAAAACATTATTTTGAAAGTTATTTTTTGTGAGAGCTGTTATCTGTAGTTTAAAAAATAGACAACATAAAAGGTAATAGTGCATGGACTATCTCATTTGGAGCTCTATTGAGTACCTTTTTTACAATGTTTGTTCATGGTAATAAAAAGCATGTTTACCAGTGTGGCACACTGATGTGTTTTTAAGGTTTTCTTTACAACAATGGAGCTCTGTGGCACAGAGGGAGACGATATGTACATACGGTTTTGATACACATACAATACTTGTGAGATGATACATTCATTGTTGGGTTTGGAAAATTGGACTTATGTATGTCTTATCCAATAAAATAAAGTATTACTATTACATTACATTACATTACATTGCATTTAGCTGACGCTTTTGTCCAAAGCGACTTACAATAAGTACATTCGACCAGGAAGACACAACCCTGAAGAACACAGAATCATATAAGTACATCAGGTATCATAGAGCCAAACATTTCAAGTGCTACTCAGCTGGCTATAGATAAGCCAGTCCTTTATTAGTATATAAGTGCTTTGTTAGTAATTCTATCGCTCGAAGTGGAGTCGAAAGAGATGAGTTTTCAGTCTGCGCCGGAAGATGTGCAGGCTTTCTGCTGTCCTGATGTCAATGGGGAGCTCATTCCACCATTTTGGAGCCAGGATAGCAAACCCACGTGTTTTTGCTGATGGGAACTTGGGTCCCCCTCGCAGCGCGGGTGCAGCGAGCCGTTTGGCTGATGCAGAGCGGAGTGCACGCGCTGGGGTGTACAGTTTAACCATGTCCTGGATGTAGGAAGGGCCAGATCCATTCGCAGCATGGTATGCAAGTACTAGTGTCTTGAAGTGGATTCTAGCAGTTACTGGGAGCCAGTGAAGGGAGCGGAGGAGCGGAGTGGTGTGGGATAATGTTTTTACAGGTATGTCGACTGCAACGTCATCCGCTCCTCTCTCTGAAGAGGAGACGATCCAGGCTGTTGACACTGATGGAGATGCATCGACTACAGAGGTGAAAAGGCATTTTTATCATTTTACACTCTATGCTGCACTGACTGGGAACCACCACTAAGGGTCAGTAGTTAGTCACTCTTTATGTCAGAGGGTAAAAATGCTCACTTCCATCAGGTTTAACCAAAGGTGAGAGAAGTACTCAGATCTTGTACTTAAGTCAAAGTAAAAGTATCAGAGTGTAGTAATACTCTGTTACAATAAAAAGTCCTGCATTGAAAATGTTAAAAGTATATACGCCAGGGGCGGTTCTATGGGGTGGCAGCTGCCACCTCAGAAAAATGCCTTGCCACCATAGTTGCATCCCTAAATGTAGGCAATTAATTTATTAATAATATTTGTTTTAATGTTGATTTATAAATGTCGGTGACATTTCTCCATAGTTCGTGTAAACGTTTTACTCAACAGTTTAGAATTATCTCCCCCCCCCCCTAAATAAAGAAAACAAAAGGTTGCACCCACCACAGGAAAATCGTGTCAGGTTCGTCGTCTCGCTCATTGACGTCGACTAGTGCTGTTGCATCCTTCTAAAAAAAGTCCACGGAGTCGGTCGGAGTGACAGTTGGCCCCAGCAACTGAAGGTGGATCAGCTTCCCCTTGGAGCATTTCCCCTTCGACTAGTTTTGTTTTTTACTAAGGACGAGAGCTTGAAACAAAATATTAATAAAACGCTGCTGTTTGAATCGATAGCGTTTAACAGACGGTCGCTGTTTGGGGCGTTACGTTACAAAATACTACGCAGACAGCGCTAGCTGGGAGATCGATCACTTTTATTTGCTAAAATATGTGGTACTATTAAATCCACGTAAATTAATCATGAGTATTTTCTGCTGTTTTATACTATATTTAATATATGTTTCTCTGAACACCTTGTTTCTCTTGTGCATTAAGAACATTTGTGTAAGGGCATGATTTAACAGTAAAAAGGTTATATAAACAGTATAAAATACCACGTACTGTCCACCCTCCCATGCCACCCTGGCATGACCTCTTGCCCCTCCTTTGCCACCCCATGTAAAATGTTCTGGAACCGCCACTGATATACGCATAATCCAAATGTCATTCAAGTAAAGTAGAAACAAGTAAAGTAGAAATTAAAGAAGAAAAAAGTACACATTTCTTTACATGAAAAATGACAAACCATCATATTTGATAAATGTTTGCAAAAATATTTGTGTGGTATAGTAATAATATACACCACATAAAAAGAGATACTGAAGTAAAGTGTAAATAAGTACAATACTAGAGTAAATGTACTTAGTTACATTCACCATTGGTCTACATTTCACAGTATATGCAGTGATGTGTACATGTGAGGATTGAACGTGTTTTTGAATATCCATTTTGCTAACAAAGTTGTGCTCAATTGTTTTCAAAGGTACAAAAAAGACTCAATTAAGACGGAAGACAGCTTCCTTAAGTTCATAAACTCATCGCACTGAAACCCTCACATTTGATGGGTCTCTTGCAGAGTTCTCAGATATGGTGAAGATGGAGTAGAGATCATCAGATGAATCTGCGCTGCATTGTGTCACTACAAAAAAAGTGTGAAAGAAAGGAAGAAAGCAGACCTCCTCCTCCTCCTCCTCCTCCTCCTCTTCCTCGGATCAAGATCAAGAACTTAGGGAATGTTAGATCTACCGGTAATTGTTTCCACCTTTAAAAAAAGGTTTCTCCCGCCCCTGTTGCACTTTGTAAAATTAGAATCCAGTATCATATGACTGGATCACTTTATCTGAATATGTTGAGATTCAATATTACACATTCCCTGATTTGCTGATGTCTTTGGTTTATTTTCTTAATTTAAGGGTGCGATGATTGGGTTAGAGGTAGGTCTGCTCAATTAATCGTATTTTAATCGCAATTACGATTTTGGCTTGCAACGATGCGAAAACAACGTAATCGAAATAAAACGATTATTTTTATATTATTATTATTATCATTTTTTATTGGTTTTTCAGTTTAATTATACTTAAAGTTCAGGGTAATCAACTGTTAAAAACATAGGCTACTGTTCAATTTTTCTTCAATAAATGGATGTTTTCAAAGTAAATGGATAATCGTTTTTAATAATCGTGATATCAATTATTGTCCCAAATAATCGAGATTATGATTTTTGTCATAATCGAGCTGTGGACTTTAAATCTAAAGGAAATGTTCCCTTAATTTCCTCAGAGAAGGTGTGGCGGCTGAACAAGCAGTAAACCCAAAGGAGTCCCATAAAATCCAAACTGAATGATAATGCCACGGTCATTCCTCTTTGTGTTGTGGTGGAGACGTCCTTAATCGCCTCAGAAATTCACAATGCTAAACCCAAACTGCTGGTTCACATTCAAAGAAAAGGCACTCACAGTTTTCTTATTGTGGCAGTGTAAAAAGAAGAAAGTACACTTGTGTACTTAAAAAAAGGTAAGAACAATAACAAATAAATGAAGTCCCTTAAATACACCTACAGGTTCAAATATTAGAGCTCTATTCTCTCAGTGTATCCTTCCACAGTAAACCCCACACACAGACCCGGAGGGAGAACATAATCTGAGTTAATGTCAGAATAGACATCGTTGGCCACTGCCAGCAGAGCTCTGATGTCTATTTAGAGCAGGATATTTTAAGCTAGTGGCCCACTCAATTGCAGTCCTGTCCCTTGTCCTTGCGCTGCATCACACAGTGACAGACACCACTGTAACTCAGCCAGAGACTGATTGTATGATATGTTTTAAACTCAGCCTAGTAAACATCGTTTTGGTGATGGGTATATTCAACCCAGTCTCACAAAAAAACATGTAATAACTACGTTGGTCCACAACTTGGGACATAGTATTTCTACAAAAACGCCTCTGAAATTGTAGGATCCCTACATTTTTTTTCACCATTCATTCCAATGGCTGGCGTCTATGTCACGTGATCTTCAACTTTCTCCCTGCAGAAAAAAAAAACATCGCCGACCTTCGTTTTATTCTCGGTGGAAAATGCCTATTTTAAAGTTAGTTTGGCCATTAAAATGCGTTTTGATGTCATTTGATGCGAGAAATATGAGTTGTTATTTCAGATTATGTGTGCAGTGGATGTACATGATCTTTAGTTTGCTAGTTATTACGAAGATTACTTCTGGAAATTGTGTCTATACAACGTTTTCATTGTTACCAAGGTGGTTGCTAGGGACGCTGCTATCAATATTATTTCTGTTATGTTGTGTAACTGTTTAATGGTGTTATCTTTATTGCTACCCCCTTCCCCGTCAATTTATAGTGTTGGTCCACAGCGGACTAACAACATTGCTCAAAATCAGTTTAACCAAATGTAGTCTCATTTTAACCCTGATGTCTGGACCTGTTTTAATGAGAAAATCACCAAAAAATGTTTTTTGGGAGAGGAAAAAATGATTATAAATAAAAAATATATATCTAAAATTCCCCATGCTGAACTATCACAGCATTTTACTTAAAAATAAAACGTGTTTCCTCTTCTTTCTTTCAGCTCAGTACAGAGAGTCTTGAATAAGTCATTTAGAGCCCAGGTAGGCGGGACTTCCTGTTTCCCAAAGCTGCAGACTGCAGACAGGAAGACGTGATGTCAAGTCGTCCTGAATCCACTAACGCATGTAGAGTTTTATGAGGCCCGCCTGGTGCAGCTGTTGCCATAGGGATAGTTCCATACGGAGGTCGTGGTTTGCGTAGAAGCCGACCGAGTGGTAAACGCTGTCGTAGTAGTGGTCCGAGTACTTCTTAAAGTCCGGGGTCATGAAGCCGTAGGCACTCACCTTCATCAACAAAAGAGACACAAAAAGAAGGTCAGGACAACAAATTCTGCCATCTTATCTTCTAGAAATCTAAACAGAGATGTATTCTGATTAAATGTATCTCATGATTCAAGCATGACTCACTGTCATCCCTATCAACTAAACTAAAGACAGCTTAAAAAACAGGTTTGACAGAGATTATTAAGGACACTTTTTCATGATGGAACTGCGAGGCAATAGCAGCATAACTAGAGAATGCAATTCCTGAAGAAATTGCTAGCGGGAATGCTTTATGCTGAAAAGTTGACGCTAAACTGCTATGCTGAAATGTAATGTGTAAGAAGAAAGTGAAAAATTTAGATTGAAATGATACATGAACACTGGGGGCTTGAATGTGTGATGAGCAGTGTTGGGACTAGCTACAAACTAGCGCGTTACTGTAACGCAACTGCGTCATTCCAGAATTGGAGGACATTTCATGTCCCCCATATAAAAAATCGAATAATCCATGCCCAACATGCTATAACATGCACTTGTTGTGTTAAACATACTTGTCTTGAGACAAAATGTATATAAAGTTGTAGAAAAAGTGGTTTCCAAATATTATTTAAATGATCAAATAGCTCTCGAACATCCCCTAAAATGGCATTTTTCTCTTGTCCCCGCTTCTTGGTGACCAACTTGCATGTCAAATATAACATTTAAAATAGGGATATTATTTCCTTTTTTTGGTATTATTCTATTGATATATGTCTCTTGTAATGGTAAAATCAATTTGTTAAATCATAAACATATTTTAAATAACAGTAATTTTGCACAGAAGGTGTGTCCCTCAACATGCGTTCAACCCTGTTACCCAAAGCTTTTTAGATTGGCACAGGAAGAGAAACAACTGTAAGTCAGATGACACAGTGGAAGTGACATCAGCAAGCCATGTGCTAGTGCCATGGGTAGACCAAAACTAAGTCCTCTCTTTTATTTTTCATATTTTTACAATCTTTTCAGTCTAAAAAAGAGTGTGGCACTCTAACCCACTCAACCCTGTTACTGATATTATTAGAATAAAGCATATTCATTTCAAAGTTATCTTTCTTGCATTAGATATCCAAGTTTGTCCTTGCCTTGAAAGTAGCATTACATGCTACATCTAGCAATAATTCCCGAGGTTAAAGCTCAAATTAGCAATTTTTACTTTCAACCCTGTTACTATAATTAGAGTAACAGGGGTAATTCTTAATTGGAAAATATACATTTGATGCCTAGCTGGGGAAATCACTTTTTTTGATGGTTTATTATCTGTTTTTCCTAAATACATTAAAAAAAAAAGATTATAAAATAAAAGGTTCATTTTTCCAAAATGTTGGTGTCTAAATTGTCCTCCAATTCTGGAATGACCCAACTACCTGTTACGGTAACTAATAACGTTACGAGTTACCTATTCCCATTCAGTAACACCGTTATAGTTACTGTGATTTAAATTGGTGCGTTACTGCGTTATATTATGTGATCCAACTGAACCGAATCTCCCTGCGGATGTAATTTACAGGCGAATACAGTGATGTCCTCTCACAGTACCATGGAAAAGTGAAAGTAACATTTCAGGGTAAGCCAATAAGAGACAGAGTTGGGCGGGTCTTGCCTTATGGGACACACACACACACACACACACACACACACACACACACACACACACACACACACACACACACACACACACACACACACACACACACACACACACACACACACACACACACACACACACACACACACACACACACACACACACACACACACACACACACACACACACACACACACACACACACACACACACACACACACACACACACACACACACACACACACACACACACACCACACACACACACACACACCACACACACACACACACACACACCACACACACACACACACACACACACACACACACACACACACACACACACACACACACACAAAATATTACGGTCAAATGTAAACTGTGTGCAGGACAGAAAGCATTGTCCACTTGATTGTTGAGGCTACAATAAAGATGCCTGTCAAAATGTCTAAACATATCTTTTGTGTTTTATTGTTCCACTACATTTCATAATGATAATTGCTACAATGATGGGGAGTTGTCTTTTCTCTTACTGTGCCACAGAACAACACAAAAACTTGTATTTGTATTGTTATTATTTTTAAAGTAAAGTAACTTGTTACTAGTTACTTTTATAATTTAGTAACTAATAAAGTAACTATAGTTAACTTTTTGAGAGCAATAACTATTACTAGTTACTTTTTAAAAGTAACTTGCCCAACACTGGTGATGAGTGAAGAAAAGAAAGTAAAAAGGCTTTGAAAAGCAGCAGAATATTTGAACTGCAAACTTTTGAACTAACTTGATGGTGAATGATCTGCCGCCATGCCAACGGCATTTGATGACATCCCATAATATGCTTAGATGCGTTAATGGCTGCATCGTTACCAAACCTGTGAAGTTTTGGGCCGTTTGGAGCATTTTAAATGAAGTTATGAGAAAACCGTGTTTCATGGACTGTTAGCACACGTGAAGTTTGAGCACTTCTTGAACATTTTCATAGGAGTTATAGCGACATCGTCTTTTATTGCGAGGAATGCGTTTCCATGGAAACGGCATATGATGAAACCCGATAATTGACATAGAGCTGTTGAGGGCTGGACCGGTGATATACAAGCAAAGTTTGGGGCCGTTTCGTCCATTTTCACTGAAGTTATGAGAAAATCGTGTTTCATGGCGAGCATTGTGTTGCCATGGCAATGGCATTTGAAGAAATCTCAAAACTGTCCCGTAGCTGTCTTCACGGCTGGACTGTTAGCACACATGTGAAGTTTGAGCACTTTTTGAACATTTTTATAGGAGTTCATGTATAGCGACATCGTCTTTTATGACGAGGGATGCGTTTCCATGGACACGGCATATGGTGACACCCCATAATTGATGTAGAGCTGTTGAGGGCTGGACCATTAAGCATTATCTGAAGTCTGCAGCTCTGAGCATGTCAGTTGGAGTTATGACATCATCGTGTTCCATGACCCAGGTGTTTATATTTGAGCTAACGACGTGTCCAGAGATCAAAGGTTTCCATGGTGATGTGCAGTAATCAGTGAGAGGAGAGCATTTTCATTGTTCTGAATGAGAGATAAACCTTTTACATGTGAACGTTTTGTTGAAGAAGCGTAACAGATATCTGTGAAATTTCAAAACGTGAAGCATGTCAAGGAAGTTGAGTATCTGAAGTGTAATTTGTGTGTACTTTCGGGTTAATAATGTGGCCTTTTTGGCAGATTAACTAAAGGTGTGCGGCTAATGCTGTGAGTAAAGATCAGCCTGAAATTACAATGGGCTTTAATGGAGACATGTTGAAAGTTTGTGTCACTTCATGCCCTCAAGAGGCATTTTGTTTAATTGTTTTGCTTAATTTTTTTAATTTTTCAAGCTACGAGATGTTTTCCTACGTTTGTCATGAAAAATTATCTCTCAGAAATGTAGGGTTTGGGAATTATGGCAGTTTAAAAAAAAAATATGAAGGCAAATTTGAAACTGTCCTCCGCTCTAACTCTGACATCACACACTCTGCCTTAACGAGCTGCGCAATGTTAAAGCTGAAGAAGGACTCAAGGTCTGAACAATGTTTAATATTTCTAAAAGTATGAATCTGATTTAAAAGTTGTTTAATATGAATAATGTCAGAAAGATGTGTAACATTTTAAAGTTGGAATGAGGTTTCGGAGTGAAAGTAGTAGAACAGTTAGCAGTTGAAGTCGGATGAAGATTGTTCAAGTCTGAAGATTTTCTCCATTGACTTCAATGGTTAAAAATGTGATGAATTATGGGATATATCTCTGGAATTATGAAAGTTATGAATGAGAAAAGTAATAGCAATCGATTCCCGACCGAGCTGAACGTTTTGATGTTTGAACGGAGTTTCTGCGATGTGGAATGTGGGAGAAGAAGACCGGCAAAATAACGGGCGGAATAAAATTAAAGAATTTCGTGCGTCGAATAACAGATAGTTGGAATGCTGTTATCAGCAAGCATATCTCAAATTAGAGATAACAGGATGTGCAAGGCCAACTACCAAGAGTCAAAACATTCTCACCTGCAGCCTCACCCTACAGTAAACACACAGCTGACTGACAGTGACTATTTCTTAAAGTAACACTGAATTCCACCTGGTCGCAGGTGTGCAGAGCAGCCAACAGCATCACAGCCCCCGTTGACGGACGGTAAATGTTCCTAAATGTGGTTTGCATGGTATGAGATCGAAGGAACCTGAAACAAAGAAAACAAGAAAAAAATGTAAAAGAAAAAGAGGAAGGTCTATTTATGTGTGAGCAACTTCCTCTTTTTCCCCTTGTATGGGAAATGTTGTCGGAGGCTCACTCTGGTTTCAGACCCCCCGCCCACCTAATTTAATCTAATTTCCAACTATTTGAAATGTGAGCCCTGCTTTCATTCTGCTCACCTGTTCCGTGAATAATTCGCTCACCTGTTTCTGAGGTAACGGACGAAATCAGGATGGTATATCTTCAGCTTTTTTGCTGACACATCCTCTCCAAAGTAGTCGGATGGACTGTGGAATTAAATATGAAATTAATAGGAAAAAAAGCTAAATCCTAAAAAAGAGTAAAAGTTCATAAGAAGATCAAATAAATCTTTACCTTGTGCAGACCAATTACAAATCGAATCTGAATGTAGTGTTTACTGCACATGCTAGGATTAGCATGATTAGCATGAGCTTTCTCTAGCTAGCCACAAGGCAACACTTGATAGGGTGTGAATATGTAAGCTGTAGAGATTAGGGCGTAGCACAGTGAGGTTTAACATCTTATGTGGGTAAACAAACTGCACGAACCACCAGCTTATTGTCTAACACAGGGAGGCTGCTCTTTATGAAACAAGCGGCAAAACTCAGAAACTGAACAGGGACGTTCTAACTTGCATTCTCTCAGTATACAGCAGGGCGTCCAGTTTTAGAGGAGTCTATGAGAAAATTACCCTACTTCTCATTTGTTTTATAACCTCAGTAATGTTCATTTAGTAAATAATGGTTCCATTTTAAGCAAAATAGACAAAGCAGCATATGATTTAGGGTGTGTGCACTAGGGTTGCCAGAAACTGACCATGATCAAAATCGATTATTCGGCAGCCCTGGCGAATAATAATCGATTATTCGACCGACCGACCCCCCCCCCCCCCCTCCGCAGAAGAAAAAAAAAAAAACTCCGACAAAAGGAATTCCGTTTTTTACTGGAACATATTTAACAGTACAAACAACATAAACGACAAATAAACCTACATCAACATGATGTTGGTTTATGTTTTGTTATTTTCTAAAGTGCCTGCCATCACCTTTATTTGGAGATGCGTGATGCGCGCACAATGTATTTATTGCAATGCTGCCATTATTAAATCAGGGTTGCCAACTTTGGGTACCTGGCTGGAGTGAGATTTTGATATCATAGGTTTAATTACACATTATGCGCACGAAATGACTGCTATCGTGTCAGCAGCAGGACTTTAGCATATATATAGGATATATATACAATATATACAAGTACACAATATTGGACACAGACTATAAAGGGCACACAGTTTCATTCACTATTGAAAGTCAAACACATGTTTGTTTCCACTGTTTTATTGTGTACCTGTCGCGATAAGCAATTAATTCACTTATCGTACGATAAATAAAAATGAACTCGATAAATTGCCATTTACATGAGGATGTGACTAGCAGTTTGAAAGGATGTACTTGAATTATTATTATATATTATCATTATGTCAGTGGTCTAAAATGATACAACGGTGCCGACAATATTATCGTTTATCGTAATAATTTCCGGGAAAATGTATCCAACAAAATAAATTATCGTGAGAGGCCTATAGGCTACATGAAACACACACACACACAAACAAATCTACAGACTTACTCCAAACTGCCAAATATATTAATGAACACACTCTCACTCTCATACACTCTTTGACTCTATTTTGGCCTAGTAGAACAATAAGCAGCAGACTTTTACTTTTTTATCATTTCTACTGGATCTTAGATCTGCGCATGCGCAATACGGGTTGGCAGTTGCGGTTCCAGAGTATTTGTGTTGGGTAATCTCTGGTAGGGCTAACCCATACAGTGGTGGGGTGAAGTCAGTATTTGCAGTGTAATTACATGCACGCTCCCCTTGACAGTGAAACGCCACGCTTGAGGTTTAGATGATTTCCCTGTCTCAATCCAAATTGAACTGTATGAAATAAAAAGGCACATTTGTCTTGTAGTAAATAAAAAGGGCGACCTGGAGCCAATCCTGCAATTTCCCCACAGGTGAAAGAGTTGACCTGCTGAAAGCTCAACCCCTGCAGGGGGTCTGGGGGATTCTCCCCCAGGAGATTGTTTGAAATACTAACATAAAATACACATTCTGGTACTCTCTTGAGAAGAACAATAAATAAATCTATTACTCCACGACATATTTAAAAAATGAATGCCATTTTAGTTTGTTGTTACTTTGTTCTGAAAGCTGAACCTGCTGCTCCTCACAGAGAGAAGAGGAGAGGCTGTGAGTTACTTTGTTCTGAAAGCTGAACCTGCTGCTCCTCACAGAGGGAAGAGAAGAGGCTGTGAGTTACTTTACTTTGTGGATAAGAGAGGATGGCCCCCATTGTGTGTCAAAATGAAAGACAGCCCACACACCTATCAATCATCAAACCGTGGGGTCTTATTTCATTACGTGTTGATTTCTATAATAATAAGTAATGTTGTATCGATGTATAGAGATGTACTACAGCAAAAGTATTCTCCGTGGGGACTTCCTGCAACAACACCACGCCGTTATCTTGATTCTGATTGGCCAGAAGACATTATCAAAGATGTTCTATTGAGAAGACGATCACTACCTGACAAAAGTTTTCAAAACCGTTTCTCGTCTTCGGTATTCTTGTTTTTGGCGTGAGAATAGTTTGGGCAGCGTGAGAGCGTGAGATTGAGAGTGAAAGCGTGTGTCACACGCCAGATGCGTGAGAGTTGGCAACCCTGTATTAAATACAGGCTACAGCTTCTATTAATAATAGCAGTATTGCAATAAATATTATTATAGCAATGTATTTATTGCAATGCTGCCATTATTAATACAGGCTGTAGCCTGTATTATTAATAATAGCAGCATTGCAATAAATACATTGTGCGCGCATCGCGCATCTTCAAATAAAGGCAATGACAGGCACTTTAGAAAATAACAAAAAATAAACCACCATCATGTAGCCTGTATTAATAATAGCAGCATTGAAATACATGTCCTTCACTAGCATATTGGTGATTAGTGCAGTTATTTCACCTGCACGCATGTCATCACAACGACGTGGCCTGGAAGTAAAGTTGGTAATGGCCGGCTGTGCTGCGTCTTTCTCTGTAACCTCTTTGGCTTCGCTCTCAAATGCGAACGCATTGTTGAGGTTGAGCTATGATATACCAACGTCTTTTCGCAGAGCTTGCATTTCACTTCCTTTGGACTTGTAAGTTCAAAGTAGTTCCACAAGGAACTCTTTTTACCTGCCGCTTTGCTCATCTTTAGTCGCACGTGTGAGGGAGAGGAGGGGGGGGCGGGGTCGGTGTGTAGCATGCTGCAGCAGCAGTCTGCTCTGCACGCAGGCTTCCTCCAAGTTTACAGTAGAACAAACTGGTGGTGTGACCAATGGCCATTTACAATTATTAATACTATTACTATTATTAGCATTAGTCTATATTTTAGTTGAAACTAAGAAAAAAATTAAACAATTAAAAAAATTAAACATAAATAATAAAAAGAAAATATATAAATAAAATCGATTTTTAAAAATAATATTCGATTATGGAGACTGTAACGAATAATCGAATAATCGATGGCATCCCTAGTGTGCACATTGTCATTGAGAACACGCGGCGCAATGCGTTATCCGGTTTGAGTTAAAGGACAGTTAAAGGAATAAAAAACAGTGACATACAAAGGACATTATTGTGAGTCAAACTGCATCCTCATTATGAGAGCCTGAGAGTGTTGCTTACTTTTTGTTCCGCTCAGGTCCCGTCTCTACTTTTGTGTGTGTAGCCGCAGCCTTCATCAGCAGGTAATCACGGCTGTGGTCGGGTAGAAAAACGTATCGGGTTTCCTGTTGGAGAAGAACAGAGTGTGAGGTGACTCAAGCCTGAATGTGGTATGTCGACATTTTTGCAGTTTATGGAGGATTTCTTCTCACACTAGACTTAGGGGGGCCTCTATACCCAGCACCGGAGTAGACCCTCATGGAGTTCATCATTGTGTTGGTGGAGAACGTATAGTGGGTGGTCCGAGAGCCCACGTCCTGCTCAAAGCCCTTAGTGATGGCCCCATTGGTCCTGAAGAACACAAGCGTCCACAAATTCAATAAATAAAACTGTATTTGTTATAGGGGGCCCATCTGCATAGGCAGTCGAGTAACACAATATGTAAATGATCAAGGTAAAGGTATGGTATATATACATTTTAAATCAATAATAACAATAATTATTCATTAACATGATAAAAGCAGTATTATTATTATTATAGCTGAGGCTCCTGGAAGACAATATTCAACAAGCTTGGCTAATGCCACAATTACATACTAAAATGCAGGTTACTAATTGTTTAGCATTGAAGCCTACAACGACAATGCAATTTAAATGCATTTATTATAAAAAGCGCAAACAAACAACCACGACCTAAATAGTCAACACAGAAAGTCACAGTAGATTTACTAAAGACTGTTGCAGTGAGATAAATGGATGGTAATTCAGAGACACCGGCTGTTGATGTGCAAACATCCATAGAGACATCCTGAACACACATCCTGCTCGCTGTAACCTGAGGCTCAGCATGTGACAGGACTTGAGAAATCAACTCTGAGCTATCTGACAGTTCAGTTGCAGCTTGTGGGACTAAGACACGTTTCCTAACCAGAGCTGTGGTAGTAGCCTGTATATTAAACTATGAGTGTGGAGTCTGCACACTGTGGTGGAAACATTTCAATCTACATGAAATACCCTTTTGTTTCGTTTTTAACAGCTTTTTAAAGATTTTGCCTTTTACTTTCATTAGTTGTTATTTAGTCATGACCAAAACAACGAGATTGCGGATACAAGCAGCCGAGATGGGTTTTCTCCGCTGGCTGGTGTCTCCCTTAGGGATAAGGTGAGAAGTTCGGTCATCCGGGAGGGACTCGGAGTTGAGCCGCTCCTCCTTCGCGTCGAAAGGAGCCAGTTGAGGTGGTTCGGGCACCTAGTTAGGATGCCACCTGGACGCCTCCCTAGGGAGGTGTTCCAGGCACGTCCAGCTGGGAAGAGACCAAGGGGTAGACCTAGGACCAGGTGGAGGGATTATATCTCTTCGCTGGCCTGGGGGCGCCTTGGGATCCCCCAGTCAGAGCTGGTTGATGTGGCCAGGGAAAAGGAAGTTTGGGGCTCTCTGCTGGAACTGATACCCCCGAGACCCGACCACGGAGAAGCGGAAGAAGATGGATGGATGGATGGATAGTTGTGATTTAGGTTTACATAATGAATTTTCAAAGGTAATACACTTATATTTTTTTATTATAAATACTAGGCAACTGTGAGGTTCCTATTTAGGGTTTGGGGCATGAAAGCTAATGTTATAATTATTAAATTAAAGTTGCTATAAGAAGAAAAATATGCTTTGGATTTGGGCATGCTCTTAAAAAATATGTGTATGTATTTTTTTGTTGTTTTTTTTTCTCATCTTTTTGTACTTGAAGACTCGGATTTCACTCACTTTTTATATTTTAGGTTTAAGTGGTTTAAAGCAGATACATTTTGGACTTTGTACTAAATCTAAATTAATAAATGACACAAATTGTGTGCATTAAGATAAAATCATTGGTATATTCATAGGCGATATATAAAGATTTGAGTTTATTTAACAATAAAACACCGTAAAGTATAGCGACTAAATACACCGAACTCCAGATTAAATAAAAATTCCTTTGATTAAAGTGGCCTTAACTAAAATGGATGGAAATCAATGGAATTGACTGTTGGGTAGAATTTAGCTCTAGTTAGGATACTCTCAATGTAGGACATGTACCTGAAGACATAGTGGTGACTGTCGATCTCCTTCCCTTTCTTTGAATCCTTCAGTATCCCACCATTCCCCACCACAGCACAGCGGATACACTCTGATTTATCTCCACGATCCTTCCAGTCATCCAACATCCGCCAGTTAGCAGAAGAGTTGAGGACGGACAGAGTATCCACCAACGCTGTGGAAACAGAAAAATAGAGTTAATCTCGATAAGATTTATTAAACACAGTCTTAACAGCTTTTTAAAAAATCCTTGACTCGTGAATAAAAGATTCAGTTGTTGAACGACAGTTTTTTTTTTACTTCTATAATTGCATCCACCCACAGATCCAGTTATATGTGATTGAGCTGAAAGGAAGAACCCTCCCGAGGCTGCATGTGTAGGCACAGAGACAGGAAGCTGCAATTATCTCAACATGATAATCATCTTAACTGTGATGAGGCCCACATGTCCTCAAATTATCCAAAATACTTTGTGCCTTCTCTGGATACATTTGGTGTTGGAGAAATACTGTTGTCTCCTCTTTGGGTTTGTTTGAATGCACTGATATCATGTGTGACTGAACTGTGTACGACCTAGTGGCCACTTTATGATAAGAGGAGGCAGGGCATTGCAGGTTGTTGATCTTTATGAGGAGACAGGCACATACTTGTTGTCTCCTACATATACTTTCCGACACCCGCGGCTGATATTAGCGCCACCTCGATTTACGACTTTGTTGTTATCTATCTCCGTGTTTTGGACTATATAAGCCTGATGTTTTTTCCTGCTCCGGCGAGCAACATACCCCATGTGTGTGAGTTAACTCATATCCTTTGTATGTAATTTAACTCTGCTCCTTCTTGCAAGAATAAACTAGAACCTGATTATTGATTCTCAACCTGGTGTCGAGTGATATTTTCTTAACATTTGGCATGCAAACAAACAGCTTTCTTCAACCTTTGATCTCTAAACAACAAGTCTAATACAAATGTCATTTGAATGATATGTGCATTGTATCAACACATGCATAACAGGAGTTCATGTTGGCAGGATATCTCAAATAGGTTTTAAAAGGTCATGTCAATTCTTGTAAAATACTGCACTTCATTCAAAATATTTATGTGGTAGATAAAAAAAGCAAGGGCCTCAAACTCTAAGGGGTTAGTATATTCATAAATACACTTCTAAAGAAATAGATACAAAAAAGGCAGGGAAATAAAAAATGTTATCATAAAGAGACCATATTATGCTTTTTGGGGTTTTCCCTTTCCTGTAGTGTGTCATATAGGTTTTAGTGCATGTAAATGGTCTGTAAAGCCTAACATCTTCATTCCCCCCATAGGTAGTGACAGCACTATGTTACATCTTCTATTGGCTACCGCTCCAACACACTCCAGGAACATCTGCGGTTGACCAATCACAACAGAGCTGGCCAGCTAACTAATCAGAGCAGACTGAGCTCTGGTTTCCAACAGAGGGTGAAAAGAGGTGCTGCAGCATTAAAGCATGGAAGAAGCAACACATACAAATGTTAACCTGAAAATGAGCATAATATGTCCTCTTTAATGGGAAAAAAACATATAGAAGAACGAAAACTCACTTTTGTAATCGATCTCCCCCCAGCCATGTGTTCCTGGGTATTTGCTCAGACGCTGGTAGCTTTCCTGAGTGACGTGTTGGGCCCATTGCACGACTGGAATGTCGTTCAGAAACCGTCGACCAAATTCTGTTTTGGCGGCCAGTCTTTGGATACTATCTGTGCATTCCTGAGGGAAACCGGTACAGCCTGGTTGTTAACATTAGGCGCATTCACACCGCAGTACTTTTCCCACAAAGGTTCATGAGAACTCTTTAGTTCGCATGAACTAAGTACAGATCGCGTTCACACCGGAAAAAGTCCCTGGGGGTGGATTAGGCAAATGAAGCCGCTGACGTCACTTCTTCTTCTTCTGCTTTGGGTTTACTGGCAGGCTACAAACAACTTCACGGCGGATACTGCCGCCCAAAGTCCCCGGCCGGAAGTCCCCGGAGTTGTAAGAGGACTTCAGTAGAAGCTGCTGGGACTCCCAGCAGCTTCTACTGAAGCCTTCCGAGTAAATCACCAGAACGCCGACACCTCCTCTTCTCCACCGCTCCCATGTTTTATTTTGTGTTGCCATAAGTTAGTCTCTCTGCGTTTCTGCGCTGGGCTAATGCTAATGCTAATAATGCTAATGCGACGATAATAAAATGGCGGCTTCACAAAACTTTTTGGAAGTTTTACGGGGCGTGGTTTGCAATCCGCCCAGCCATTAGGCGCATTCACACTGCGGTACTTTTCCCACAAAGGTTCATGCGAACTTAGTTCATGAGAACTCTTTTATCGCGTTCACACCAAAAAGAGCCGGGACTAAAAATGGTTCATGTGAACCTTTTTACCCCCTCGAAAGTCCCTGCTAGAGAGCAGGGACTTTCGAGCGGCTCTTTTGTGAGAAAAGAGCTATATTTCTGATTGGCTGGGCGGATTGAAAAGGTTCACATGAACTACTTTTAGTACCGGCTCTTTTTGGTGTGAACGCGATAAAAGAGTTCTCATGAACTAAGTTCGCATGAACCTTTGTGGGAAAAGTACCGCAGTGTGAATGCGCCTATTATCACACATCTTATCTGCTCCTCTATTTCAGATACCAAACATGTTTTGTTTTTTTACAAGATACTTTCAGGTGAAGGGAATATTCCTTGGCACTTCAAAACTTAGTTGGAAGCCTAACCCCAGGTTAATTCTTACGTAATTTGTCAATCGTTAGATCTTCATCACCCTAAATGTTATCACTGAAAGAAGTCAGATTTAAATAAACAAATATGGAATGGCTTTTCACACCAACTCACAGTTTGTGTCAAAAAATGCTACCAAAATAGCATATCTGCTGTGTTATCCAATGCTTTCTTTTCCATTTATACACATACACTTCCTTTCTCTTTTCACAATAAATTGTAATTTTATAGTTTTTTTAAAAGATTTTGTTCTAAAATGTTGCCAACAATATTACATTCATATTATTTGATGTATACCAATCTTGCTTGCTATATATAACATTGTATACTTTAACATAATTAAAAAAGGTAGATACTTTAATTAAACCCAAGTTAAAATGATTGTTATCTATTACGTTTGTGAATTCTTTTGATCTAACAACACACAGTACTATCCCTACTCTCTATGGATTAGCAGCAACATAGAATTAACCTCAAGATTAACCTCCAGACTCTCACTCTACTGGGAGCAATGATGTAGGAAAAACAAAGCTGCCAAAGAACAGCGCTAACCACAAGAGCTTTTATCCACAGACATATTCATTAGGACACTTACAAGGGCATTACAGTGCAATACATATAACACCACATGCACACAGACAAGGTAGCATGAAAAGGTTTCAAACCTCAATGAATGTATGCATCTAGGTAATTGTGTTATACGCCACTGCTTCTCTATGGAATAACAATTCAGCCTGTGTATAAAATATGTAAAATATTGGGATGGCGCGTTTTCTTGCAGAACACGAAGATCACTCCCAATATTTTGAGGCCGATTTGAGTTGTCATATCTATCTTGCGTACAAAAATATACTAGGAAGAAAAAGCAGAGCCCAGCTTCAGGCGATAACGTTTGATTTGTTATGAAGGATTTACTAGAACAACAGACAACTGTGGCACCCATCCGATAACAACATATCCAGCACAATGAAAGCATGTGTTACTAAAGCACTATGATCCACAGATATAAATACATTATTAATCTACAATCATTTGAAGGTGTTTATTCACACATAAACATTCACAGGTTTTTTTTTAGAGGTCTTATAGGTCATACCAGCACATTTAGAACTTACCGTTTGTGGTGGGAAGACTTCACTCATGTAGGTGTCTCCGATGAAGGAGGGCTCTGTGGGTCCGTGTGCCTTTGTGGGCTGCTGCTGGGACAGTGGGGGGGCTTTGTTGATGGTCCTGGGTTTACCCACGCCATCAGACCTAGAACTGGATTCTGGGACATTTGGGACATCTGGGACATTTGGGACATCTGGGACATTTGGGACATCTGGGACATTGGGAACAACGCTGTTCTCTTCTGGTTTGGGTTCAACAGGGAGCTCTCGGTCTAAGGTGGAGATAGGGGTCGACTGGTCGTTGATGCCCTCTTGGTCAAGAAGCTCCCCAAAGTCTAGTAAGTTGCTGTGGAGGACAGAACAGGATTTGGCAGTGAGTCGCAGCAGGAAGCAAATCAGTTGATCCCTCTCACTCTCTCAACATGATCCCATAAGGTTCACTCTTAAAAAACAGTTCAACTTTGTCGGAATCATGCTTATTTGTGTTCTTGATGAGTGTAATATGCGATTGATACCACTCTACATTGAAGTTAGAGCCAGCCGCTAGTTAGCTTAGCATAAAGACTGGAATAGCCTACTATGAAACCGATGGCTGGCTATTTCAAAAGGTAATCTAGAAAGCTCATTAATCAGCATGTCATACCTTATTGTTTCTATAAAACACACAAAAAGAGAGTTTTGAGATGCTGGAGGACATTAACCTCAAGCAGGTTAGCCACATTTCTCCATGTTTCTAGGCTATATGCTAAGCTAACTAGCTTCTCACTCCAGATTCATATTCAACGGCCAGATACAGTATGTGGTATCCATGTCCCTCTAGGCAAGAAAACCAAGAAAGCCTATTTGAGCATCATTGTTAAACATAAGCACAAAAACATAAATAAAACAGTTGACAGGACGTGTCTGTGGCGCCACATTTTATACACTTGTATGCATAGCATGGAAAACATGTCACCATAATGAAGCAGGGTGGAGGCTGCATTTGTGTCACTATTCTCAATTAACTTGAAGTTTTCTTCAAGCATTTTTCCAGAGCTGTTAAACTAAATGTTTCTGTTTGTCAGTGGCAAGGAGAAAGCTTAGTTGCCATCACATATGAGACTTGTGTATGAGGAAAGGAGTAAAGGAAAAGAAAAAGAAGGGGCTTAAAGGTGCAAAAAAAAAAAAGCTAGTAGGTGAACTTTGAGTTACAGTATATGGTTGAAAGTTAGACTCCACTGTCAAAATCTGCTAAAAACACAGTGCTAATAAAGCTAATAAATCCTTTAATTCAAGACAGACCATCCAGATTTCGCTTATCTTTACCCTGGTTCTAAAGCTGTAATTGAACTGACACACCACATGCTGCGGATGACACGCCGAGTGGGCAGGATGTCATTCAGGACGCAGCTTGTTTGTAATTTATATTTCACCTGTAATACGTTTGTAAATATAGCGTAAAAGAGAAAGTAATGATTTTGAAAAAATTATTTTGATAGATAATTGAAATAAAAAACACAATTAAAACATATATAATAATAATAATGACATGGCTTGAGTTTAATTCCTCCTATTATTTGTATACAATGTATAAAATATAAGTTAAATATTTTGAGGGATGCAGCGTAAAGAAGAAAGAAATAGTGATTTTATTTTTCCTTATTTTACATTTTATTATTTTGAGAGATAATTGTGAAAAGAAAATGGCTTTTCTTAAATATTTAAAGAAAATGGCTTTTCTTTAAATATTTAAGAAAAAGAATAATAACAACATAGCTTAAGTTTATTTACTTGATTTATTTATTTTCATTTAAAAATATATATTTTATCTTTAAATGCAACAGGGCCCCACAGTCCAGTAAAATAAAATTGAGGTGTAGTATATCAAAAAAGCCCCGGAGCAGGGGAAGTGAGGAGGACACTCATAACCTTATTTTTACCCAGGCATTCAAATTAAAGAACAGCTTTCTAAATGAAAGACCTGCGAGCTCTGCATGCCCAAACTTAGCATTTCGTTTCTGTAACAGACCTTTTAGAAACAGCCATCTTTCCCATGTCTCTCCCCTGAGTTCATGTATTTTATATGGACCTGCTGGCTTTTAAACCTGGAGCGCTGCCCATTATAACAACGCATACATTTCACATACGCGTAAGAGACTACCTCCATTAGTGCAGCCGAGTGCTGTGTGGCTCCTTTGTTAAAACCACAATGATACAACTAGAGGGGGGAATAAGTGCTGGTTACAGAAAAACCATGGAACCTTTTATACCACGATCTAAAGGTTTAACCCTTCAACCTCGTCCCTTTTCTCAGCTGAATGCTGATTCAACTGCCACATCTCATGTGCCTCTGATTTAGAAACAACATATGGAACCTAAACGCAGTGAGATGGTTCTATCATTTCCTCCCCTTATACCTTGCCCTATTACCTTTAACCATTAGATTTAGGATAAATAATAACTAGCTTTTTTCTAATCAAAATGGGGATCTACAATTACAAATCATTTAGGTTCATTATCAACATTTTCTTTTTTTCTTAAAATGCAATTCAAATAAATAAAATATCCTCCCCGAGTGTTTCCCCCCTTTATGCCTGCCGAAATTGTGATGAACATAAACTAATAACTTTCACACAAAATATATACGCCTCGCCTTCTCCTCAGCAAGAAGGGCTGTCTGGTGAGACATCTCACTTCATGTTACTCTGATAACTGGGGTTACGCTAGTAACCAATAGTTCTCATTTATAACACTTCGTTCGATGTCTCACTATGGGATATTGAGACTCCCGTATTGCTAGACCTGCTTTTCTAAAAAATCAGTACTCAACAGGTAGAACCCTGTCTCAACACGGGGCCCAGCACTGCGCGGGCCACACTTGGAGCAGAGACATCCAATCTGTAAAAACTGACGAAAGTGAGCGGTGAGGACCAGCTCGCTGCTGTACAAATGTCCTGGATCGAAACACCCTTAAACAAAGCCCAGGACGTAGCCAGACCACGAGTAGAATGAGCACGCAAACCCTGACTCGTATAAGCCAGAGCTATCGCTTCCACAATCCAGTGGGAGAGTCGTTGCCTGGTAACGGGCTTGCCCTTATGAGGGTCAGCCCAGGATACAAAGAGTTGGTCACTGCATTGAAACTCTTTAGACCTGTCCATATAGATGCGCAAGGCACAAACTGGACACAGCAAATTCGGCCACTGTTCTTCAGAAGAACATAACGGTTAAGAAAATGCCGCAAGGTCAATGGGGGTGCATGAGCCAACCACCTTGGGCAGTGGCGGCTGGTGGAAAATATTTTTGATGGGGCTATGGAAATAGGGACCAAACCATACTAAGGCGGTCCGGGGGGATCCTCCCCCGGAAGACATTTTTGAGAAATTATCTGGTGATGTTAGAGGGGGGGAGATTAGCTATGAATCTTCCAAAACTGTGCAACAGTACAGTAGGCCCACACAAACTGCAGAACACTGGTGCTTTGGGAACACTCAAATGATTTAATTCCCATTTAAAATCAGGAGACTACATACGAACTGTGTGTGTGTGTGTGTGTGTGTGTGTGTGTGTGTGTGTGTGTGTGTGTCTTAGCATTACTATACTTGTGGGGACCTAAATCTGTTTACACAGTCACGTGTGGGGACTCGCCGCCCTTATGGGGACAAATTGGAGGTCCCCATGAGGGGAATCATTAATTTTAGGGTGAAGACTTGGTTAGGTTTAGGATTAGGGTTAGGGTAAGGGTAAGGTTAAGGGTAAGGTTAAGGGTAAGGGTAAGGCATGTGTTGGTTATGGTTAAGGTTAGGATAAGTCTCCAGGAAATGCATGTAAGTCAATGTAATGTCCCTTGAAGTGATGTATACATGCCATGGTGTGTGTGTGTGTGTGTGTGTGTGTGTGTGTGTGTGTGTGTGTGTGTCATACTTGCCAACCCTCCCGATTTTTGCGGGAGACTTCTGATTTCATTGCCCTCTCCCCGGTTTCCTCCCGGGGACATATTTCTCCCGATTTCTGACAAAATCAGATTTACTCACGACTGTTTCCACTCGGACTTTAATACAGCTACACCATTGTTTGGTTTCCATGGTAGAGCGTCTCTTTAGCAGCGCGCGCAACTCAAAGTTTGAGAGGGTGAGGAAGATGAAAACTGAACAAGAATCGACAACTCCACCCTCTGCTCACTCATTTCCTGTAAAACACAGGTCCACCCCACACATATGCTCCAAGCATTGCCCTTACAACTACAATAAGCATGTAAATGTTAATCTACAGCTCCGGCGATCCACTAGCACCGGAGTCTCCACGTGCAGACAACTACTGTAGCGTCACCTTGGATACGAGTCCAAACGACTCACAGACACAGGCCAGGGCGCTGACAGGGCGCCCTTTGAGCATCAGATCTGACGACGCTGATTGGCTGAAATTATGTTTCGGCGGCATAGTATACAGATAGCAACAGTCAGCTTGTTGGCTGCTGCTGCTCTGGCTGAGGGCTCCTTTCTACCGCCCGGACGAGAGAGGGCAATGATACGCTGTGGCCAGGCAGGAAACATGTGACTTATCAGTAACTTTAGACATCGTAAAACAATTTTAAACGAGATTTTATTGTAGATTATACATTTTACTGATACCAATTATATAATATTTACCTTGTTCATTAAAAATAAAAAAAATATATATTTTTTTTAATGAACAAGGTAAATATTATATAATTGGTATAAACTGACCACTGACCTTGGGCACAAAAGCAGGGTTGGGCTTCAGCAACACTCTTGCTTGCCCCGGGGCAAACTGAGTGCATGAAGGATGTACAGAGAGCGCATGAATGTCACTGACTCGCTTGGCAGATGCCAGAGCCAGCAACAACACTGTCTTCAGTGACAGGTGTTTCATGTCAACTTCTTCCAGGGGTTCAAATGGAGGTTGAGTGAGCCCATCTAAAACCACTGCCAAGTCCCATAAGGGCACCAGTGACCTGGAAACAGGGAGGAGCCTGCGAGCCCCTTTCATAAAACGGCAGACCAAAGGATGTTGGCTAGCCGTCTTTCCCTCAAAACCCACATGCCATGCAGCAATAGTAGCCAGGTACACTTTAATCGAAGAGAAAGCTCTGTGTTTATCAATCAAGTCCTGCAGAAATGACAAAATCACACCGACAGGACATTGAAAAGAGACGTGTCCCTTTTGGAGGCACCACTCCTCAAACACCCTCCACTTACAGTCATAAAGAGACCTGGTGGAGGAAGCTCTTGCACACTGAATAGTGTTTATCACCTTCTGAGGGAGCCCCCACTGTACTCAAATTATACCACTCATGGGCCAGGCCCATAGTGCCAAGCAGGGGCGGACTGGCCATCTGTAGAATCTGGAGAACCACAGAACGGGCCGTCAAGGGCCGTTGACGGCCGGCCTGCCCTTTCTAAAAAATTGTTTAACGTCATCATTTAAGTTGCACTGACGGCCGACTGACGCCGACAGTGGCCGCTAATGCAGTTGTGTGGTTCTTATCTGTCAAATAATCACACACGAAGAAGAAAAAAGACCGGCCACACAAAGAGAAGGGATTAGACGCCGCGGCAGACAGGGAGAATGAAAAACATGGATACAAATCAAAGAAAACAAAAAGAAAAAGGTGGGGCCGAGAAGGCAAAAGAAAAAAAGGTGAAGTCACTCGCAGGTGAAGCATATAAATGTCGCAAATTGACAGACCCAAGCACTATCAGCAGCAGCTTAGAACAATGCTTCTCAAAGTGTGGTCCGCGGACCACTGGTGGTCCGTGAGCGCCCCCTAGTGGTCCGTGAGTATATTGGTAAAATTTCACATTTGAAATAAATTAATTTATTTAAGTTTTCCGCACTCTCGCGGGAATATCTCCGCAATGGAGCGAGCTTAAGTTTCACTTTCAATTGCATGATATAGCCCAGATAAACACCTTCATCACACATGTGGCCACTTGTTTGTACCATTTTCAGGCGATTTGTAAAAAACGATATGTTTTTGGATATTTGTGGAGTTAGGTGGTCCGCGAGTGTTTTTTTATTGGTTAAGTGGTCCTTGGTATGAAAAAGTTTGAGAAACACTGGCTTAGAACAAGTGCAAGATGATGAAGAGAATGATGTTCTGCGAGTTCAGATATACAGCCAGCCTCCTGCGTTCATGATGAGGGACAGAGCTGAGCTGGTGGAAGAACCAGCTCAACTGGCACATACAAGTGCAGGGCAAGAGCAAGAGGTGGTTGAGAATTATCCCTTGAACTCAGTGGCGTTTTCTCCTGGAGGCCAAGGGAAGCCAGGCTTCCCCTGTTTTTTTGGATTGTAGTTATAATTTTAATAAATAAATAAAAACGCTTCGTTTAGTTTCGGTAATTATTCTGCCGGCCCATCTCTCCCCTATTCTCATTGAGTATTTTACAAAGAGTGAAACAGCGTCCCTCTAGATGTTATGGTGAAACAGTAGATTGCACTCTCTGTTGCGAGAGGAGGCTAGCCGAAATTGGCTCCCCTTGTTGGTGAGAAAATTGAGGGATTGACCAATCAGATGAGGCTCACGTCACGCCTCACAATCCAATCAAATCGCATCAACTTCAGTTCGTACTGTAACTGTCATCACCGCCCTTAAAAAGTAGCAAGCAACTGAAGCAAGTGCAATTATGGAGGGTGGAGATTTGGAGTATTTCATCAAAAATAAAAATGGAATCTGATGACAGGCCAATGCCCAAACTGGAGCTGTGTACAGAGTGGAAAAAAGGAGCGAATCGGACGTAAAACTTAAAATATTAAACAGTGGATTTCTAACATTTGACATTTCATGTGGCCGCCGGGCTGGGTCAGTTTCCACAAGTCTCACAAGAAGCGTCTAAATGAGCCCTGAGCGCTCAGAGCTCATTTAGACGCTTCTTGTGAGACTTGTGTTTTTTTCTTTCCGGGCATGTTCCAGGCCAAGGCAGGCCAAGCAACAATAACTGGTATGTTACTGTTCAATAATCAAAAACCTCACCGTTAAAAAACGGCGGGGCAGAATCGAGTATTAACTGGTGTGTTAATATTGGAATCTATGCGAAGCAAGTGTAGCCTGCAAGCGTCCGGCGAACGAAAGTTAGCTTAGATTGGTTCAGTCTATGGACAGTTTAACTAGCCAGGCTACTAATAATTTAGAGATGTGCTCCGAAGCGAGAAGAGGTGTTTGAATGGCGCTGCGTCGTAGCGCAAGCTAGTTAAAGGGTGGGTGGATTCCCTGACGTGGTCGTCAAGATCACCAGGCAATCAGGATTGGCGTAATAAGATTGATGCTTCTGAGGCATTCGCGGGGAGGCGCATCCCATAGTGAGACATCCAACGAAGTGTTATGAATGAGAACACACATTTCAAGTTAGACCTGTCACATTTACCAATCGTCTCTACCTCTGGAATTAGCTAAATTAGTTATAGTTATGTTTATTGTTTACTGTCGGCTCACGGGCTGTCAGAAGAGGAGGAGGAAAAGAGAGAAATATAACATAGCAAAGTTCTGAAGACTATCCACCCTTAGCTTTAACACCCTGCGTTAAAACCCACACATCTCAAACTTCGTGACTTTTCCCAAAATGGATATATTAGGCATCGACTGCATTTTGGAGGGTGGGGGATGAAGAGAAAAAAAGATATGAGCATTTATACCTAGAACCACCAAATGGGGTCATTTGACCCCTCGTCAACATATGCATAATGTTGCGCTATACTTTAGGCCACACCCCGTTGCCTAACAGCTCTCCTGGATCACCAGCAGCTCCGCCCGCTCACTTACCAATCTTATCTACCTCTGGAAATAGCTAAACTAGTTATAGGTATGTTTATTGTTTACCGTCAGGTAGGGCTGCACGATTTTGGGGAAAAATCTAATTGCGATTTTTCTGTCAAATATGCGATTGCGATTCGATTTGCGATATTTGTTTTTAAGTGACCCAACGGAAGTTTATTGTAAAATTCAAATCAAATCAAGTTTTATTTATATAGCACATTTATAAACGATTTTTGGTCGAGTCAAAGTGCTGTACATATAATAAAAATAGCCTACAGTAGAGACACTTTACAGCAAATACAACAGCACAGATTGTTCAGAATATCAGTATGAGAAAAACGACACCCTCTGTCCTTAGACCTCACATCGTACAAGGAAAAACTTCCAGAGAAAACCCACAGTTTAAAGGGGAAAAAATGGGAGAAATCTCAGGGAGAGCAACAGAGGAGGGATCCCTCTCCCAGGACGGACAGACGTGCAATAGATGCCGTGTGTAAATCTAAGAGATAATACATTTTACAGCATAGGTAGTCCAAATGTGAGGAAATGCATGTGTCTGTAATAAGAAGATGAATCTACGAGGATGTCAGCTACAATCCTGTGGGAGCCTTCAGGGAGGCAGCATGACGAGACCCAGGCAGGACCGCAGAGACAGGTTTAGCCACGACCCGAAGTCCACGACTTAATCCAGAACTCAGGATAGAGGATCCAAGACACAGGACCACAGCAAGAAGATCAGCCTCGACTCCGGATAGGAGCATATCATTAAAAACTCTTAAAAGGGCTGTTTCAGTACTGTGCATAGGTTTGAAGCCAGACTGAAACTTTTCGTGGATGCCATGTGTGGTTAAAAACGACTGCAGCTGGACGTAGACTACTCGCTCCAGGGCTTTAGATAAAAAAGGTAGCTGTGAGATGGGCCTAAAATCTGCGAGAATGGAAGGGTCGAGATTTTTCTTTTTAAGTAGTGGCTTGACCACGGCATGTTTGAAGGCAGCTGGGACACATCCTGAGCTAAGAGAGGTGTTTACAAGCAATAAAACACTTGCTCCAACTGATTCAAAAACATCTCTAAGGAAGCGAGAGGGAATGCTGTCTGAGGTGCAGTTTGTCGGCCGCAGGTGCTTGACTACATCCGAGAGAGAGGAGAGGGATACAGGCTCAAAGTGGTCGAGGACAGCAGGGCACAGAAAAGAAGCAGAATCTGGGGTAGCACTAGTGTGGGCTAGCCTAAGCGCAGATACTTTTTCGATAAAAAAATGTAAGAAATGTATCACAAAGGGTAGTCGATGGCACAATTGGAGAAGCATCACAAGGATTAATGATCGAGTTGAGGACATTAAAAAGAACCTGAGGTTTATGGCTGTTTTTAGAGATTAACAGAGAAATGTGCTCCGTTTTGGCTGCTTTGACTGCCGTCTGGTAGTCGGAAAGGCAAGCACGAAGAATTTCTAAGGAGACATGGAGTTTATCCTTTTTCCATTTTCTCTCTGCACGCCTGCAAGCGCGTCTAAGAGCTCGAGTACAGTCATTGAGCCACGGCTCTAAGAGAACTTTGGTGCGTCTAAGCGTAAAAGGAGCAACAGAATCCAGTATTAGTGTGCATGTCGAGTCAAACATGGAGATAAGCTCATCAGCACCAAGAGCACAGTTCACCTCTAATTTACAGATCGGAGAAGCATTAAAAACCATCTGAAAACTGTGAGGCAGTCAAGGGGTTAATTGAACGCAGACAACGTGCAAGGGCACGTGATTCGACTCCCGCAGAAGGGATCGAGGTTGTAAACAGAACCGGTAAATGGTCTGAGATACGCGTCGCTGCACAGATTTCATCCACAGAGATAGACAGTCCAAACGATAATACTAAATCTAAGGTGTGTCCTTTATCGTGTGTTGGGCCAGCCACGGACTGAATGAGACCAAACGAATCAAGGAGATTTAAAAAGTCCCTAACCAGAGGTTTGGACTCGCAACACACATGGACATTAAAGTCTCTGCAGATCGAAACACGATCATATTTCACCATGATCCCGAACAGAAAGTCAGAAAGATCAGTTCTGAAATCCTTATTGGACTTTGGTGGACGATACCCGACTCCGCAGAGTATAGGCGAGGCCGGGTTCAGTTCAGAAAGCTGCAACTCGAAGCTAGCATAGCTAGTTACAGGGTGAAGCAATCGGTATTGGAGATTAGCTCTAAACACTGATGCTATGCCCCCACCACGGCCGGTGGTACAGGGGGAGCTGAAGAAAGTACAGTCAGGAGGAAGAAGTTCAGAAAACGGTACATACTCGCCGGTGTGGGCCCAGGTCTCCGTCAGGAACATCAAATCCAGATCACGAGAGGTGAAAAAGTCGTTTAACAGGAACGTCTTGTTTGCTATTGACCTAGCGTTTAGCAAAGCCATGCAGAGTTTTCTCTCCGGAGGTGCCGAAGGTGTAGTGCGTCTTAGCGGACGAAGATGTGCGTGTAGAACGACGTGCGGGCCGGGAGCAGTCAGTCGGGCAGGAGGAGCTGCCAGCGGGCCCAGCAGAGGCCGCAGCTCCGGAAAGACAGGGTGATTGAGGGGATGTTCTGGGGAAATGCGGCCATATCTCCGGCTAGGAAGGTCGCATCAACATGCTCCCGTCTCTAGCACCCCCGCAGCCCGAGCTGCGTTGGGTTGCTTTAAAGTCAAGCTTCAGTTTAAGACTCACCCTGTAATAGATGTAAAACATGTGATGCAGCATTACTAACCTGACTTAGATGCTTTGTTTCACCAAACCATCTAGGAAAACTCCATTGGAATCCATTTGGAAAGGGCAGACCAGGCACTTTCAAAAATACTTGCCAGGTGATTGGATCAATCTGCAAAGACCCCATTGCAGTAGTCGAGTCTACTGAAGATAAAAGCATGGACAAGTGTTTCCAAATCCTGCTGTGACATTAGTCTTTTGATCCTAGATATGTTCTTTAGGTGATAGTAGGCTGATTTAGTAACTGTTTTAATGTGACTGTTGAAACTCAGGTCAGAGTCCATGACTACACCTAGATTTCTGGCTTTATCTGTTGTTTTGAACATTGCAGACTGAAGCTCAGCGCTAACTTTTATACATTCTGCCTTGGCTCCAAAAACCATTACCTCAGTTTTATCTTTGTTTAATTGGAGAAAGTTCTGACACATCCAGTCATTGATTTGTTCAATGCACTTACTCAGTGTTTGAATTGGAGCATAGTCTCCTGGTGAAATGGTTACGTAAATGTATGTGTCATCCGCATAGCTATGGTAACTTATTTTGTTGTTCTTCATTATCTGAGCCAGTGGTAGCATGTAGATGTTAAAGAGAAGGGGCCCCAAGATTACAAATATTACACACCAGAAAACACAGAAATATCCGTGAAATAAACATACAGTAGGCTATAAACAATTAAAGGGATCATTGGGAAGGCATTACAAATGTAAATATATTTTAAAATAATAAATCAATCCCACCACCACAGGTATCTACAGGAGAAGAGGGAGTTCTCTCCACAAAATGTGAATGCCCATGTGGAGAATGGAAATGCAGTCATGCGGCTGCATTAGCCATCTTTGCCATCCACAGTTTCAGCTGCACTGAAACCCCCTGTCAGTGGAAGAAGCCAAAGGCAGCTAAACGTACACATTCAGTGGAGGAGCTATTTCCTCCAACCAATAACTCATTCAACCTGCTGACAAGAGAGTCCACCTCCGAAGATCGTGACTGGCTGAGGGACAGACTCGGGGGCAGGTTCTCAGGAATGTCTTGGCTTCTCTCCCCCGAGCCAGAAGAGGAACACTACAGCTTGGAAACACTTACTGTTCCTGAAATTTTCAAATCTGTTGGGCATCAGGGACCTGAGGCAATTGTGGCAAGCATGGCATTGTCTGAGGAGCAACAGAGGGCAATTCAGGTGGCTACCACTGGTCAGCGAACCAACCCAAACTGGCATTTGTTCAGGAAAGGAAGGTTGACTGCCAGCAACTTTTGGAGCTGTCCTGAGGTCAAAGCGTGTGACTGCTTCCCTTATTGCCAGGGTGCTAGGGCAACAACAGGCCCTTGATGGTGTTTGCATCACCTTCTATTATGGGCCACATCTGATTGGTTAACAATGGCTGGAACATGTGGAGCACAGCACTTCTGATTGGTGTGGATGACTGACACACAGGAAGAAAAAAAAAAGAAAATTGTAAAAAAAAATCGCAGGCTTTGCGATTTGATAATCGCATCATTTCAAATCGCAATTTCGATTTAAAATCGATTAATCGTTCAGCCCTACTGTCGGGTCACTCAATACCAGAGGTGGGGACTCGAGTCACATGACTTGAGACCGTGGCTGCGTTTCACTTCTCTTACTTTTCATTTCCTCGCTCTCACCGGAAGTTGATTTGTCTGCGCCATCTTGAGTAGCGTCCCAATGGCCTTATTTTTGCCGGAGGAGCGAGGAGCGATAATGGAGGAGCGATAACCGAGGAACCATCAGACCATCCTCCGATGAAATCCTCAGACACTCGCCCAGCCCCTTACTGTGTATCGCTCACTGATTGGACGATGCAGTGCATGCACTGATCTGATGCTTCTTGACATGAGAGCAGAGTGAAGAAAACACATGAACCTCACGGGAGTCACTCCTCAGTTTATACCGTGTTTTGTTTCAATTCATGTATCATTTAGTTACAAATATGTGATATATCTGAACAACAAAGTGGTCTAAAATCATTTTATTCATTTGTTGGAAACATTTTCATGATCGCTTTTTTCGTTTTACATTTTCATTTATTGTCATTTCCATTCAGTCAGTCATTAAGTGCTATTTAAAATGTTAATGTGCTACATATCCACACAAACAAACAAAGTGTGCAATCCAATGAATGTTAATCTAACTGGGTTTTGATAGATAACATATCTCTTTTTCTTCTCTCAATTATTTTATTTCTATTGTGCACTCTAATCAATATTAATCAAACTATTGTTCGTTTATGCATTTTAAGAATGGCGTTTATCTTTTTTGAGATTGAGTTTTTATTTTTATTTATTTGGGTCTACAACAGATGATACAAATGTTTGTGTCAGTAAATGTGTACTAACAGAGGCGGGGGTGTGTGTGGAAATAACAGGACGAGCTGCTGTCAGACGATCAGCTGTGCGGCGTCATCACAAACGGACGTCGCTTCACGTGACGCTCCGGAGGAAAGGACGTCCCATTGCTCTTAAAACTCATTTCCCTGCTTCTCGTGGTTTCCTTGCGTCTCTCCATGCTTCCCTGGTGGGAGGGACTAGTCACAGGGAAATGACGCAAGTGAGGGACGCAAGGAATCCATTTAACCAAAGTGAAATGCAGCCCGAGGAGCGAGGAAATGAAAAATAAGATTAGTGAAACGCAGCCCTGGACTGACCGGTCGCATGAGGAGAGCGCCTCCAGTCGCACATTTCATTTGTACACCACCGCATCTTTTGTGTGATTAAATGCTGTTAACTTTTATAAGCTTCCCTTGACTCTTTTCAGTCTCTCCTGCCTTCAGGGTTCTAGAATACACTTACAAGACACAACGGTAAATGAACACTAGAAACGTCCAGGGATTCATTTTGACTAACCCTGATACTGACGGGCTGTCAGGAGAGAAAGAGATACCTCATTGTTAGAGATACCTCGTGTTTCAGGGCCGGTTCGGACCTGGAGCATGAAAAGCACCGGGTTTTCCTGTTCACACCGCAGCGGAGCAGCCTCTTAGCTCCGGAATCCGGTTCATTTCGAGCACCAAAAAATTGTCCGGCCAGAGCAAAAGCACCACATACGTCACGCTTACGTCGAGGCGGGGGAAGAGACAGGATCAACTCCTGAACAACAACAAGAAGCCCGCGTTTTATCCAGTTTGTACACAACGATGGAGAAACTTAACAAGCAGCAGTGGTCCCCTGAAGAGACCAGCTACCTGCTGGGAATCTGGTCTTCCGAAGAGGTACAGAGGAAGCTGGAGCACAATCGGCCATTGTTGTTGTTGTCAGTGCAGTGTCAGCTGTGAGGGGTTTCCGCGAGCTTTGGCTTTATGAAGCAGGCACGCAAACTGTTACGTCATGACAACGTCAAACGATGACGCAATGACGCAGCACCAGTCGGACTCTGGGCAGTGTGAAAAGAGCCGGAGCTAAACCGAAGAACCGGTTCTGAACCTGAAAAGCTCTAGCACAGAGCTTGAACCGGAGTTGCGTTTGGTGTGAATGAGGTAAGAGAGAGAGGGAAAGAGATGCCTCGTTTATTTCCCCTGTGTTATTATCAGAAGTTACTGTAAACTTTGGAATAATGTAGTTCATCTTCTTTTAGTAGTTTGTTTAAATGTTTTAATTATGTTGTTTTTGTTTGTAGAAGTGCATCATTCCTTGATTTATTGTAAAATGAATCAGAACTTTTTGATCCGTTATGATGATAAACTGAAGCAATTTCTAAATTAACCCAATTAACTGAATTTTAAATCGTCCTACTTAGTTTATAAGGAAATGATGAAGAGGAACAAATGAAATGATTTGAAAATGATATCTATGTAGGTGCTGACGCGGTTGGTGGTTCTAACAGACATTTAAATTAAATATGTGTAATTGCAAATGCCATATGATTTTCTTACCTGGAGTTCTGCCTTTTTGAACAGACTTTTTGAGTCCTCGCTATAATATCTGCAGTTCTAGGGTTAATATGAATCTAATATGATTGTCATCGGTCTAAATTAGATTTCAAATGATTAACTGTAATGAAGATCATAGTGTGGGTTGAATCCATTTTCATAACCACTGTCTTTTAACTGATTTAAATACGAAACTGGGCTTATTCATCAGAATTTTGTACAACTTGACTTGACTTGCTTGACCTGAGCAATGACTTGACTTGACTTGCTTGACTTGAGACTTGCACATGTAGGACTTACTCCCACCTCTGCTCAATACTGGTTCAGCGAGCTGCTTGAGACAGGATGACAGGATGGGCTGTCAAAATCCCCCCCTGAAGTGACCAGTAATGCCGGGAGTCAGCATTTGAATTTCCCGTAGAATATGTCAGACTGCCAGAACAATAAAAACCTGTCACTTCCACTTTCAGCTCATTTGCAAATCAGTGTGAGTGTGGTCACTTTGCTCACCTGATATTATTGTGATGGAATGTTTTCAGAGGCCCTTTGGCACAGGACATAGGCGTCTCCAGGTTCAAACACAGGATGTAGATGCACAGCAGGGAGCCCGCGGTAACAAACCCGAGCAGCAGCTTCTTCTGGAACGCCATCCGTGTCAGGTAGTGTGTGTCCTCGGCCGGGGAGCTGTGTATGTGTGCCCTGCCCTCCTCTCCTGGAGGGACATGAGGATGGAGGAGGAGAAGCCTGGTGTCTTGTGCTCAGGACTTTTGATCTTCCAGGAGTTGGAGGGTGATGGATTTAATTAGCTACCAATAGGATCCACTCTGAGCTTCTCTCAGCAAAACTACAGTGTGAGGGAGACAGAAAGAGGAAGTTGAAGGGCAACAACTCGGGGGGGGGGGGGGACTTTATCGTCAACAGAAGTAATCTCTTTTTAATGAAACCTTTGAACACATAGTGAAGAGTCACATGCCGCTCTTGAAGTGTGACTTCTTGACTTATGTCTTATTTTTGTATTTCATTACTGTGTGTATGTAATGAACTTACTAACTTATTGTATATTATTATCTGACATGTTTCTTGTAAGATCACCAAGGGCATACATTGAAACAAAATACAAGGAAGCAGACACTAAACATGACATTCCAACGTATTCAGCCCCCTTCGAAGTAAATCATTCATAGCTGAACAAAAGTTGCAGTTAATGGGCAAACAACAAATGCAGGAATTCAGAAGCTCTATCTTACAGGAAACTTCTTTTTTTCGCTCTCCCTGCAAATGTATGCCTCTGGAGGTCCCAGCAGATATTCAAGACATTAGCATAGACCCCCGAGCACCACCTTATTCTCCACTTCTCACCTCTTTGTAAGTGTAATAAACAAAGCCCACAGCCATTCTGTGAGAAATATCTAAACTAAGTCTTGAGCTGCTTTTCTTAAGTCCTTCAGAGTAATCACTTGATAAGTGGGTCAGGGAAATAATAACAGCGCTGATGACAATGTGAGTGGTACAGTTTCCCAGGCTTGTGGGACTCCTGGCTGAGGGTACATGGGGAATGGAAAGAATGTGTTGTAGGGATCCAGTAATAAACTCAGCTGCCATATTTCTGATAACAGACACAATAAGGGAAAAAAACTCCAGGGGGAATTCATATTTTCCCCCTGGAGTTTTTTTAAAGTCTCTAAGTCTCTAAAGTGGCTGAGAAGGAGTCCAAGCTAAATAAAAGACAGGAAAGGAAGCATACAGCATCAGACTGTGACAAATCATGAGTCTTCCTTTAGTCAGAGGACTCCTCTCTTGTCACCATGGTGCTGTCTAACATAAACAAAGCCATTCAGATAGAGAACAGACAGATAAAGTAAGACACATTCTCTTACCAGTAGAAATCCTCTGTTGTCTGTAGTCTCAGTGTTTCTCGCATGGTCATGTATTCCTCTAAGTTAAGAGCTCTGCCTCTCCTCTGGTAAGGAGCTGCCAGCCTCAGCACTGTATGGGCGGGACCATTGTGAAATGAGCAACAGCTGCTGGCAATTGGTCAACCCCCTCAACTCCACAGCATGAGAGGGCTGGAGAAAGAGAAACCCGCTCTAATCAGACAGCTCTAAGGATCTCTGCTATGCGGGAGACCCTGTATCACAAGACACACACACACGACGTCTGCCATCTGCATTTATTTAGCTGTTCTTCTGTTTCACAAAATACATCAAAAGACCTCTGTTTTTCTGCTTCCTCGTTTTACACACACACACACACACACACACACACACACACACACACCACACACACACACACACACACACACACACACACACACACACACCACACACACACACACACACACACACACACACACACACAACACACACACACACACACACACACACACACACACACACACACACACACACACACACACACACACACACACACACACACACACACACACACACACACACACACACACACACACACACACACACACACACACACACGAGGTGACAAGCAGGAACATGCAGGCTGAATTTCCGCCACACAGCTGACAGCTTTTTAAAGAGACTCTCTGCGCATCCACAGTTACATTCACGTCATCCGGGGCCCTCGGAGCCAAGGGTGTGGGTTCCTGAGTGAAAAGAAAGGAAATACTCTGAAAGGAGAGACACGTTTCAGTACGCACTGCCGGTTGCTTTGGCAGTTTGAGGAAGTGAGCTAGCTGGAGGGCGAGAAAAAAAAGAAGGGGAAGAAGGAGGGGAGAAGTGGGTCAGCGCTGGACATTATTCCAGATGTATAGGCTGAAACATCCCAGAGGTGGTTTTAACAGGGCAAGAAAAAGGCATCTCGGACATGCCTTAAACTCATTTATAAGAATTGGTTGACAGATATTTCAGGAATTAATTTAAATGCAGTGAATACATCATTTGAGGCTCCAAACCAACAGCTATTTTGGCTCTTCGTTTGGATTCCGCAGGGTGTTGGCGGATAGTTGTGATTAAAGACACTTCTTCTTCTTCTTTCCCAACCCGTGCGTTATGGTCTGAGAGAGCAAGGGATGATGGGAGGGCGGGGGTCAGAAACAAGCAAACAATTGTCTGTTTTCACACAGCGAACACAAATGAGAAACACAGCGCGTCTTCCCAGCAGTCTTTGCTTTTTATTTTCTCTTCAGTCACCATCTTCTTCACAGTTTTTCGAACCATCGCCATGATTAACAATAAAAACTAAACTAAAACAAGATAGGAAAACAGTGAGGTCAAGAGATACTGGTACATGTACAAATTCAACAAGCTATAACCGATGACAGCTGGAATGGTTTGTATACAACGTTACAAATAAAATAAATAAAAACAAAAAAAAGGTACATCTCTGGTCAAAATGGGAGAAGTGGTGGCACACAAACACACACAAGGCAAGGCTTATAAGCACTTGTAGGACGGTAGAGCGTGAGGAATGCCAACAAACAATTCCTCATGACTCAGAGAATCTCAGTAAGTGATCCTGAAACTCACAGTGACACATATCAACCACTTTTATCTGGCGAAAAGATATATTTATATAAAAACGTATATTTATTTTACATTCTCCTACATTTAGGAGGGTTGAAAGTGGTATTTGGCTCTTGAGACTATCTGATATGACACCTCAGGTCAGAAACTACATTACCCATAAAGCTGCACTACGTTACTGCTACCCTTCCACTACATTACACTTCATATGAACCCTTTACATTGTGGCTCGGACGCCTTCCATGTCAGAAAAACCGGACATACTGTATTTAAACCATCTACTAATGGCATAGTTATAACGTTTTAGCACGGCAGTTAGCAGTTCTGCTAAGTAACTGTAAAAACACTTATTGTGTCGACTTAAAAATACTTCAAATCCTTGACCTTTCTGAGGACCGATAACACTACAAGAGGTCATTAACAGTGCTACATTGGAAAATAAATAAAGAAAAAAGGAACAGAATAAATATTTTCTGATGTGAGGGTCTAATTTTGGGCATCACCAATCACATCATGTTGCACCTAAATAACAGGCTTTACTTCCAGCTGTAGAGTTTCTCTCTGCAGAACAAACTCTTGTTTCAGCCCCCCACCCCTCGCTAACTCATGCTTTGGATCGTTCTCGCTGAAATCGTATCCACAAAAAGTGGAGACTTTTTGTGCCTGGCTTCAACCCTAATCATTGTAAGGGTTAAGGAATTAGAAAAAAACTAAATGAATAAAATGCAGATTTGCAAGTGCTGAGGGGAGGTGTCTCTTGAGAGGATTAGGAAACAGAGTATCCAAAACGCAGATCGTTTACATGTGTGTGTGACTCGAGGCCCCCCTCTTACCGGTTGAGTTTGATGCGTTTTGTCACAGTGCAGCCTCTGGATCGGAGCGGGCGAAAGCTATATGGCTTTTAACATACCTCTGGTCACATGGCTTCTCTGTGCATTCCTTCTTCCCTGCATCCCAGATCCTCTCTCCTCTTCCTTCTCCCCCACATTCAGAAACGTTCTCTAAAAATCATCCGTCTTCCGCCTCAATCATGCCGTGTCCTTTTTCTTTCCTTTTAGTTACATACTCGTCCCTCTCGCAATATTCTACTCACACGCTAGTGTGTAACCAGTGTTGGTAAATCACTTCGTACATCTTGCTTAGATCCTACCTTTGGTTTGAGACACACATAACAAACTGTTCAGAGCGAGGCCATGTCATAGATCCTGTACTTAGCACTCGCCTTGAGGAGGCACTGGGACAAAACGCATGACTCTGCAGAAAAAAGGGGGCAGCATGAGTACAAACAGGAGCTCATACAGCTGCTCTGATGCTCAATGGTTTGTTTGAAGTGGTCCATCTCCCACTTTACACCAGCACAGGCCCGGGCTGGTTTCACAAACATCTGGAACTGTTCTATGTGGCAGCCCTGTGGGGAACATTGAAGCATTCCTGCCCAAGAGGGAGGGGGAAAGGGGGGGGGGGAAGTACAGTCACAAAAAGCTGCAGCAATCCTCCTTTTGAAAAAGGGAAGAAGAGGAAAGCGAAGTCCAACCATAGTCTATTAATTTCTATTCATCAGGTGTCACCTGGTTTGTGGCATTTAAATTAGGGACGCTCCAACACAACACATTCCTTCATGCCTGGAGAGGCGGGGCTAAACATTGAGGCCCAGTTCATGTCCCTATTCTGTATGAGGTAGGACAGGGTTCAGCCACTTGTTCCACCTCCTGTAGGTCCATAGGTTCAGTCTTGCTGGCAGGAACAACATCCAAGTGAATACAAAAAAATCAGGTGAGGGCTCGTGCGACACAAAGGATAGAGCTCAGAGCAGAGGGGGGGGGGAGGGGAGGTCCAGACAGATGAAGCCCTCCTGTCAGTCACTTCTCCAGCAGCTGCTTCCTCTGCTGCTCCCACAAGGCCTCCAGGTGATCCGCTCTCTTCAGGGCAGCCTTTCAGAGGAGAGAGCCATATATTTATACATGCTGTCAGTCATCTCTGCACAACCGTCTTCTCTTATCAGTGGCGGCTGGTGGAAAATATTTTTGGTGGGGCTGTTGATATAGTGAGTAAAAACATTTTTTTTGGGAGAAATGACCCCTTAAATTAGGACTTCTGGTGATGTAATGGCGCGTTTCCAGTGCAGCGCGGAGCTCGCTTTAATGCTGCGTTCAGACCGGACGCGATGCGAATATTCGCTTCCCTCTAAACGCTCCTATCGCATCGCTCTAGTCGCTCGAGTTTCACCGCGGCTGCCAGCTGTATTTACTTGCATCATTCAAACAAGACGCGCTGGCTCGGGAGCTACAACTACAACAAAATGAACATATTTTACCGTGATTAAATTGTAATACACGTTTCTAAATGAAGCCGAAGTAACAACATACTGATACCGGTTAGTAAAAACCATGAATTAATGCTTTGACAAGTCTGCAGACAGACGGCAGGCGAAAAACCTTTTAAAATGCGTGTTTTCTGAATGGAGATTGGCTAAGCTAACGTTATATATGCTCCGACCGTCCACACTCACAACAACGTCATACAGACATAAATAAACCAGCGACTGTATTCTCCATGACACAGACAGTCTGTGGTTTGTACTTGTTTAACTTTTGTCTAGTTTCTGAACAGATCGTATCTGTCCCCGGCTGTTTGAAGAGCAAGCATGGGAAACAAAAGATAGCATTTACCTGTTTGCATCCAGCTAGCCATGCCTTTCTGGTGTACCAGCTACGTGAGAAGCCTCGTTGATACGTTTTGTCTTTTTCACGAGCTTGCTGTGATATCAATTTATCTCCCAAACTTCTCCTTTCGAAAGGATTGGAGAGTAGCTCTTGCACGGAATTGGGTGCGGACCGAGGTCCGGCGACTCCACCTGCACACCATTCTCATCCAACTACTGCGTCACCTTGGTCACTCACGAGTCTAAAAAACGACTCACGTCAACGCACGTAAGCAACGTGGGCGCCAACGTGAGCGCCCTCGTGACCAAAATATTTGACGGCGCTGATTGGCTGAAATTATGTTTCGGCGGCACAGTTTACTATTGAGACTTTTGCAACGTGCTGGTTGCTGCTGTTTGGCTCGGGGGCTCCTTGCACGGCGCCCGGTAATGATAAACTAATGCCATGGGCAAGGCCAGGCAGGAAACATGTGACTTATCAGTAACTTTAGACATCGTAACACAATTTTAAACGAGATTTTAATCTAGATTATACATTTTACTGATACCAATTGTATGATATTTACCTTGTTCATTAAAAATAAAAATATAAAATATATATATATTTTTTAAATATATATTTTTTTATTTAATATTTTTTTTGTATGTGGGAAGAGGTGGGGCGGCGCCCCTAGCGCCCCTATGGGCCGGCCGCCACTGTCTCTTATCATGCTCTGACAGAAAGAGGCGTGTGTTGTTGGTTGACTCACCTCGTGCTGCTTTCGGAGATTATTGACAGTTTCTTCCTTCTTCAAGATGGCTGACTTCACTCTGGCAAGTGGCAGAAAAGAGGACGTTAACAAGGGAAACTTAAAGAGAGATTTAGGTTTGCAATAAATATGCAAATACTTTCCCCCCAGCTTGTGAACAAAATATGTTAAATAACATTAAGGTTATTGAGGTTGACGTTTTTGGGTCAACACCTAATGCTATGGTGGTTTATTTCAAAACAGAAAATGTCTACCAATATTTAAAATATCATTAAAGAGACCAATATACTGCTAAGAACACAAGGACCACTTTAGCTCATTTATTTTGCATTTATATGGCAAAGGCTGTATACCTCAACTTATGTTGTTTGTAAGTGTTCATCACCTTTTTTGTTTTGTTTTTATAAATCCCCTTCTCCGTGCCGTTTTTGACCCAAACACGTTTAAAAACACATCTCTGAGCCTCATTCTTTCACAAGGTGACACATTACCAGGATTAGACATTTGAATAGATTTGTACATGTCATTTGACCTAGCAGGCTCTTATAAAGCAGTGGTTTCAATCTTAAAAGATGTTATTCAAAACTGAATAAAAGATTTATTCAAGCCAAAATGTTATTAGGTACTCTTTCCCTCCACCTTACCGTTGGTGGACTTCTGCCAGCTCCTCCTCCTTCTCCCTGGTGACTCTCTCCACCTCTAGCCGTAGCCGAGCTCGCACCTCTGACACCTCCACCTTCATCCTGCGGTTCTCCTCCTCCGTCACCACCAGCCGCTCTGCAAACTCCTGCCTGATCACCTCGGCCAGGCTGCGGCGCTCCTCCACCAGCTTATCCCGGGTCTGAACAAACACGTCCAGGAGTCATTTTATATGGAATCTCTCTCACTCGTTCCACAAGCTGCTAACATGAAAGGTAATAACATGGAACTAGAGGGTTTTATAAACCATTAACAAGAGGGATTTGCTCCTTACCTGTGTGACGTCTTCGGTCTCCTGTCCCTTCTGTCTGAGCGCGCCCTGCAGTCTGATCAGCTCTCCCTCCGCCTCCATCTGATGCTTCCTCAACTCTTTCTGTTTCTCCACGGCCGCCCTCTCAGAGCGCTCCAGCTCCCTCAGTTCAGTCTCATACTTTTCCCTCACGCGCTTCACCCTGAGAACAGATTTTAAGTGACTTCTTGGAAATATCTATAAAAGACTATTTCTCTAAATAACTACAAAACGTATCTTACTTCATTGAAAAGCACCAGAAGAAATAGAACACACACACACACACACACACACACACACACACACACACACACACACACACACACACACACACACACACACACACACACACACACACACACACACACACACACACACACACACACACACACACACACACACACCACACACACACACACACACACACACACACACACACTCACACACACACACACACACACCACACACACACACACACACACACACACACACACACACACACACACACACACACACACACACACACACACACACACACACACACACACACACACACCTGTTGTCAGCTGCCCTCTCACACTCCTCTTTGTCCTTGCTGGTCTCCTCCTCCAGAGTCCAGATGGCGAGCTCGATCTCTTTGTCGCGCTCCCGCCTCAGACCTTCTTTGAGCTCACGCTCGCGGCTCAGCAGCCACGCTTCCTGTGAACACACACACTGTCTGTCTTGGCTGCCTTATGACCACCCACACACACACACACACACACATAAAAAGGTACTAACACACCCAGGTTTAGATAAATGTGGAAGTTTGTCCTCATTGGTTAATTCTTTACATTTAACAACTCACTCATGCATTTATTTTATTAACAGCCACTGACTCATTAAATGTTTTCTTCCTCATTGCATGTGATTTACACCCAGAGGGTTTCATCCACATCACAAACTGCAGCAGCTAGGATTCTCATTGGTTTCTCACCAATCATTACCTGTTCGTTTTAGATTTTTTAAATACGATTTTATTACTTTTAGAGCCGTCTGGTTTGGGCCCTAAGCTACATGGTGGAAATGTTAACTCAATAAGACTCGCAGCCTTGAAACCTTCTGGACGGTCCAAAGTTGAGGCTGATATCTAAGGGTGACCTTTCTTCTGCCATGGGGCCCCTCTGCCTTGAGACAACCTGCCTCAGGCGATAAGGCAGGCAGAATCATTAACACTCTGATATATGTAATATGTAAAGTGCTTTGAGCATTTGGAAAAGCACCAAAATAAATGTAATGAATTCATATTATTATTATAATGCATTTCTGGGTTTTCCCTTCCTGAAGTGTATTATGTTCTTTCTCCGTTTACTTCTGTGAACATATCGACATTACTGCTTTACTTTCATATTTTTTTATGTTTTTTTTAATACTTTTTGTATCTTTTATCATAATTTGCCTTCTCTCGACAGTATTTTTGTGTCTTTGTGTTCCAATTAAACCTTATTTTAATATTACTTTTGTTTGGCTTTCTATTTTTATGTTGTCTTGAATCCTGCTGCTGCTTTGCTTTTATGTCAGATCACTTCGTAAACTCTTTTTCAAAAGGTGCTGTATTGATAAAGTTATTATTACTATTCTTTAAGTACACAGTTGAAAAGCACATGTTGCTCTCACTCTCCTGCACTCCATAGAGCTGGACACGTGCCACCTCCCTTAGTCACTATGGAAAATAGATTTTTGGCAGGAGTCCTCGTCTCCTTCTCTTTTTACATTAGTAATGACGTTAACCACTGAACTAGGAGCTCCAGAAAGATGTGCCTGCATTGGTGACGGATGGGCCTATGAGCACAATGCAGGACATGCAGTGCTTTGTTACACCTCAGTGTGAAGAAAAGAAGGTCGAGTTTAGACAGAATGCCAACAAACCTCTTTTTTCTTGTAGTTTTCTTCCCAGGTCTGCTTTTCGATGTCAATGCGTTCGTGTAATGCCTTCATCTCCAACTAGGAACACAAAGAACACTCAATTATCTTGCTGCTTTACCTTGTTCTGGATGGATGTTAGCAGATGTGGAGATACTAACTAGACAGACTTTATTTATGGGTTCTGTTAAAGTCTATGGTTATTGCGCCCCATGTCGCTCATCACCTGGTGTCTCCTCTCCTGTCCCTCTCTGGTCTTGTCCAGCTCTTCTCTGAGGGCTCGTCCAGCAAGAGAGTTGTTCTCCTCCAGCTGTCTCCGCAGATCCTCCAGCTCACTGCGATGCCTGCCACACAAACAGAAAGAAGAGCATTGAGAAGTAGAACCCAAACAATCGTTTTGGCATTTAGTCTACCGTTAACTGACGGCAGAGGCTGCTTAAAAAAAGATTGGAATGTCTTCACTGTCTGACTGTCACACAAGCAACGTCCACTGATGCATATCCCTCATCCCCATAAGGTGTTTTCAGGCTGAATTGACACTATTTGGCATCATAACGCCGTTATTAAAGTTTCTCTGGTATTAGATGGGTGATGTTAGCATAGCATCTGACTGTCTTGACTACTTGTTGCTATCATATTGTGGCATAAGTCGTTTTCTACAGGAATATCTTACCGGCGTATTTTTCATTATTATTGTACTTCTGATAGTCTGACATGGCAAACGGTGTGGCCCATGTATTGGTTACATCCGATAGCCCGCTATAATACAAAACAACAAGAAAACGTAAGCTGCTGAAATAATAGCGAACGGATGGTCAATAAAAGTAAGGTAAAAATAAACAGCATCGCACTATGCCTGGTTAGTGTTGCCCTTGCCTGACTTTATATGTGTGTTTTTTACAGGTGTGTGGACACATTCTAGTCCCTTTGCTCAGCGCTACTGCTTGTAAAGAGTTCTCTTCACTGTACTCTCCATGAACTGTTATTGCTCAGGTTCATCTCTGACGTAAGCACTTTTTGGTGCCAGTTGTTATGTTTACATTTGGTTAATTGTAGGTTGGCCTATCATGTACACTGCGGTCAGTTCTGTATATTGACATTGTTTATTCGTTTGAGATACTCAATAGATTTATGTCTTTCACTGTCCATTAGATTTGTTTATTTTCACTACAATCTCATTTGTATTTCATGAGCAGTGCCTCGTTTACATGCTGCTGTGACGGGAAACATTCCCAGATTAAGGTCACTAAAGTAAATCTAATTTAATAAATGCGGGGTGTTTAATTTGAGTTAGCACTTCTTTATGCTGTTTTTCTTTTTGTTCAATATTTTTTCCTTTTAATGGCATTTAATAGAGCTTACATTAGTCCTCTATGTTTTAAAGGTCACTTGGTGCCTAGCAGCTGTGTTAGAAAGAATATATAAAGGCTACATGTTCCCTGCAGGACTGAGACTTTGTGCCAGAGCATGATGGTGGGTACAACAGAACAGTTCCTCTACTCTGTAATACACAACCTGAAAACAGTTCCAGTCTAATTCATCTTCAAGGTTTCCTGTCAACAGTGTGCCAGCATTACCCAACCAGACTGGAACCTAACTGCAGTGTGTTCTTGATTTCCCACTGACTCAGCCTCTTCTGGAGACCTGCATGATGACCAGCTACTGGAGCACTGTGGGGAAGTCTCTGGCTGAGGGTTTTTTCAGATTTCTCACCTTGCAGCCAGCTGAGCCAGCCTCTCTTTCTCATCGGACACCTCCTTGTAGAGCCGCCTCCTCTGCTGCTGCAGGGACAGCTCCTCCTCCTGAAGCTGCTTCTCATATCTGACAAGAAACAAGAAAAAACACATTTATATGTATATTTTTTTCTTTATTAAAGAAAACTTTATTTACCCAGGTGTATCCCATTGAGATCATTGATCTCTTTTTCAAGGGAGACCTGCTCAAGTAGGTTCCACATGAAACATAAAAACATAAACAGAACAACAAAAAGGACATCTTACAGCATCATTACAGGGATTACAATTTACAATAACTATCCACATGAGCAGGTACCAACAGCTTCAGATTGAGTAGCATCCAACCGAGCTCTAAAAACATTTAGTGGCACCAGATTGCTCAGTTTCCATTTCAATTGCAGACTATTCCAAGACAGAGGAGCTGCGCATCTAAAAGCTGTCTTCCCGAAGACAGTCCTAGCAGTTGGCACATTTAATAAAACCACAGCATGCGATCTCAGCCAGTAGCCACTTACAATTCTCCGTGAGATCAGGGAGCAGATGTAGGATGGAAGTTTCCCTAACATGGCTTTGTATATAAAAATGTACCAGTGACTGAGCCTCCGTACAGTTAGTGAAAGCAAACCAGCCCTTGCATACAGGGTACAGTGATGGGTTAATGCTTTACAGTTTGTCACAAATCTCAGTGCGCTGTGATACGCAGCATCTAACTTGACCAGGCAATTGGCAGGTGCATTCATATAAATCAAATCACCATAGTCCAGCACAGGTCAAAAGGTCACAGTGACGAGCCTTTTCCTGGCCTCAAGCGAGAAACAGGACTTGTTCCTGCAGAAGAAACCTAGCCTAACCCTCAGCTTTTTAAGCAGGTTATTGACATGAAGTTTAAAAGAGAGACAATCATCAAGCCAGATACCAAGGTATTTGTAACAGGTAACCACTTCAATTTGTATTCCTTGCGTAGTTACAATATCTACAACAGGCTCTGGTGTCTTTTTAGCTTTTGAAAAGAGCATTACCTCACATCGGACTTTAAGAATCCCAAGCAATTTTGGACTAAAATTAAATCTATTTTAAATAAATCAGGTAAACATTCTATTAATAAAATAAGAACTGCTGATACAACAATTCATGACCCATTATCCATTGCCCAAATATTTAATCAGCATTTCGCTAATGTATGTTCCACACTACTATCTGACTCCTATTTGACGACTGGTATTTCTAATAGTAACTCATATTGCAACAGTTCTTTTTCTTTTAAGAAGATTCTACCACACGACGTTCATAATGCTATCACTGAATTAAAAGTGGATGGCAGTGCAGGACTCGATGGTATAGAAAACAGGTTCATAAAACTGGCGTCCCATATTCTCATGTACCCACTTGCTGATTTGTTCAACCTGTCTTTGTCCACCTGTGAGTTGCCGACTATTTGGAAATGTGCACGCATCATTCCACTGCATAAAGGTGGTGATTTACTTGATACAAATAATTATAGACCAATCTCTATAATCTGTTCTATTTCCAAAGTTTTTGAGAAAATAATTTATAATCAACTGTCACATTATCTCAATACTTATAATATTTTATCTCCGGTTCAATCTGGTTTCAGGCCTAATCACTCCACAACAACTGCCCTACTTAAATTTACGAATGACTTGTACTCTGCTGCAGATGATGGTGAACTCACAGGTGCCATTTTTATTGACTTGACAAAAGCCTTTGATTTCGTTGATCGATATCTGCTCTTGGATAAACTTCACGGCATTGGCCTTTCTAATAATACAGTGTTATGGTTTAACTCGTACCTTCACAGTAGAAAGCAATGTGTGGTTGTTAATGGAAAACAGTCTGACCTGTTGATCCAACAAAAGGGTGTACCCCAAGGATCAACTCTGGGCCCACTTCTGTTCTCTATTTACATAAATGATTTATCTTCTTGTCTCATTAATTGTTGTACTCACCTTTATGCTGATGACACTGTCATATATACATCCAAATCAGATTTTTCACAAATTCAGATCTCTCTTCAATTGGATTTTAATATCTTACAGGATTGGCTATCACATAATAAACTACTGCTTAACAGAACAAAATCTTATACCATGGTCTTTGGTACCAGGCAGAAGCTCAGATCCAAACCTAATGTAGTAATAACATGTAAGGATGGCACTTCTCTGCATAAAGTTGATAGCTTTAAATATCTTGGTGTATGGCTAGACTCGGAACTTTCATTTAAATTACATATAAAGCATGTAATACAAAAAGTCAATTACGGAATCGGTGTTTTACACCGCTCTCGCAATTGTTTTACGCTCAGTGTCCGAAAGAGAATTGCTTCTCAACTTATTCTTCCGATTATGGACTATTGTGATGTTGTCTACCAAAATGCACATAAATCAGATCTTGCTCCACTCAACATAGCCTACAACAGACTATGCAGATTTGTTCTTGGTTGTCCTTTTCGTACACATCACTGCACAATGTATAACCAACTTAAATGGCCTTCTTTAAATGTAAGAAGACACATGCATTGGCTCCAGCTGATATTTAAATCCATTTATCTTAAATATCCCCCTTATTTAAAGCAGTATTTTGTACCCTACTCGTCATATCATCAAGTTAGACATTCTGTTCAGATTTATTTCTCTGTCCCCTCTGCAAAAAAATTGATTGGCAGAAGAGCGTTCAAGTTCAAAGCCCCAAATGACTGGAATACTTTACCTGCTGCTATTAGATCTCTGTCATCATTGGGTATGTTTAAACATGCATTATCATCTCACTTTCAACTGGTCTGTACTTGTTATAACTGATATTGATGAAACTGATTTGTTTGACTGTCTCAAATTATAATGATTTTATGCATTGCTTGAATTTCACTTAACAGACTGTATGTGGTTTGTCTTGTGTGTCATGTTTTGCATTTTGTCTTTTTGTTTATGTATGTCTGTAAGTTGTTGCTATTGTCGGGACCCCCTCGAAAACGAGATGGTGCATCTCAAGGGGTTTATCCCAATCAATAAATTTCTATATACCTTGGTTTTATCAACATTTAAAAGAAGCTTTAGTTCAGAGAGCTGAGTCTGAATAATGTTAAAAACTGCTTGCAATTCAACAACAGCCTCCTTAATGGAGGGACCTGCACAGTACATCACGGTATCGTCCGCATAAAAATGTAAAGTAGCTTCATCCACATTTTCACCTAAACTATTGATGTAGATGGAGAATAAAAGTGGACCTAAAACAGAACCTTGAGGAACACCATTAGTAATGTTTAACCACTCAGAAGGCAGCCCATCAAAATGAACACATTGGGACCTTTCAGAGAGGTAGTTCACAAACCACCCCACTGCATGGCTGGATATTCCAATACTGAGTAGCCTCTGCTTTAAAATGCGATGATCGACGGTATCAAACGCTTTGGACAGGTCAATAAATAGAGCTGCACAACTCTGCTTATTATCTAAAAAACTCGCCACATCATTCACCACTTTCATTGTGGCAGTGATGGTGCTATGTTGCTTTCTGAAGCCTGACTGATGTTTAGACAGGATGTCCTTTGTACATAAAAACACCTTTACCTGTTCACTCACTAGGCGTTGAAGAACTTTAGCCAGAACTGATCATTTAGAGATGGGCCTATAATTATTTAATAAAGTGGCCTCCCCACCTTTTAGTAGAGGCAGGACATACGCTGACTTCCACAATTTTGGAATTGTGTTTGAGCTGAGGCAGAGGTTAAAAAGAGTAGTGAGAGGTGGAGCAATAAAATCCGAAATATTTAAAAAGAAAGGCTCTACGTTGTCCGGGCCAGCCGGTTTCTTAGGATCTAACTTGGTTAAAGCTTCACGAACAACATCAACAGTAAAAGGAGTAAAACTAAAAAGGGTTTTCCAAAACACGTTTTTCAGAGTCACAGACTGTGGTGTTCAGAGAAGCAGAGTTAGTGACAGCATCAAACAGAGAGACACAAAATGCTCATTAAAACAATTTAACATAGTAGCCTTGTCCGATTTAGTGCCAGATGCCATTACTCAACGTGCAGCCGCTCCGTCTCTCCGTGACTTCCCGGTCGCGGAGAGATATGAGACTGGCTGGTCAAATAAATAGGATTTATTTAGTTTCCAGTTTGTTCAAAATGTCCTAATTTTATCTTATTAGACCAGATGTGTGAAATTGTAATCAATTCTCAATTTATGGCCTGCATATTTGTTCTATGAGGTCAAAGTGACCTACCGCTTTGACCATTGACAACCAAAATCAAACCACTTCATTTCCAAGTAACAGCTTGTGCCCAAATCTTAGAAAATGATATTAAGAACCTTCTGAGATATTGCATTCACAAAAACATTGTGCAACAGCTACAACTGTCGCCAGCACAGAGACATAAAGAGACCCATAGTAGTGTATGACATGTGTTACAGTAAAAAGGCCTGCACTGATGATGTGTCATGCCTACCTCTGTTTGGCTAGTTCCCTCTCTCGCTGACACTGCTCCTCCTTGTCCCTCTCCAGCTGCTGGCGGAGCTCTTCACACTGCCGGACGTAGCGCTGGGCGGCACGGTCGTCTGCCTGCAGCAGCTCCGCCTCGTGGAGCGTCCGCAGCTTCTTCAGCTCCTGTTTGTGCTTGGAGATCAGCTTCTGGATCTCTGGCTCCAGACCTGATGGAGGAGCAGGAAGAGAATATAGTTAGTGTTCAGTGGCTGGTCGGGGCCTGCATGAAGTTCACGGCTCACTGGATAACATTTGCTTGGGGAAAAATTGGGATGACTCATGTTAAAAATAATTCTGGAAGATGAGACAACTGTAAGCAAACTCTGGGTTCTCAAGCCTTGTGACTGTTCAAACACTTCATCAGCACTGGCTGACAACTGTCTGTGACTTTACATTAACTCAGCACTTCACAGGCATGCAATAGGGGAAGAACACTTTATTCATGCTGCCCTTAAAATACATGCTCTATTTTCAACATTTGTATTTTCAGCTTCTCACTGTAATGACATAGCTATACCGTATGTTTTTGCAAAGGCATTGAAGCCCTTGTCTATACTCACAAAAACAACCTGACTTGCCAAGGTTGCTGGTGTAAAGCAGCCTTGGTTAGTTTGTTTGTGTTTGACTTTGCTGAACACTAACTAAACAAAGTGACAGAGTGAACATATTCTGCCAAAATCATACACTTCAACTGATATGATTCTTTTTGGATGGCCTAAGTGTTATGTATTTTTCTTTCTTATTCTAGATAAACAGCCGACAACAAGTACAATGGATACATTTACTGATCATGTGCCCAAATAAACAACATTTTAACCCTAACCAACCAAACCAAATATTCTAAATAGATCGTACACTTCAACTGATATTATTAAAAATGTTTGCAGTGATTAGTTGCTCACCGTTTCTCTTGTTTGTTTGTTTCAAACTGCCTTATCATAGGTTATAAACTGGCTATGGATGACCTCATACAACCCCTACTTGAAAACATCTGAACTATCAATTTTACAAGCTGGAAAATGCAAAAACCAACAGCCAGCTTAATAGATACATTTACAATACTTTGTTTATTTTCTAATCCAGCGTCCAAATAAACAAACCTGTTACATGCGACACACGCAATGTAGCATGTATGTTTGAGTTTGATGGCATGCTAAGCTACCAGCTGCTGGAAGGTAAGAGACTTGGAGCCAATGTGAGCCCTGAAAGGAATCTGAGGTCATGTCACATTCCTGCTAAAGGATGCATGGCACCTGCACAGTAGAGGATTGTGAAGAAAATAGGTGTTATCCCCTAAATTGAGCAGAATTACAGAGCATTAGTTTACCCGTGTTAGCTTACTGTTGGTGTACCCTGATGGTTTAATCTGAGATTTCCGCCCTGAGCCGAGGCTGTGCGGTACCTTTAACAGTGATCTCTTTGATCTTCTTGGTTTTCTCGTCAATCCATTTCTCCCGGCGGATCTTCTCCGTGGCGCTCATTAGCTCTTTCAACTTCTTGATTTCCTGTGGAGGGAGGAGGGGGATTTAAGGTTGTGGTTCTGTGTCAAAGTGAAGTGGCACACAAAGACTAGCAGCAGGGTGTTTGTGTTATTTAAGGAAGGAAGGTGTTTTACACAGAGAAAAACAGTGACACATTCCAAAAACACCACAGTGGTTATAAGAGGAAGACGACAGCTTTATCTAAACATTACTGAAAAAAGAATGACTCACACGCAGACAGACCGTCCGACAGAAGTCGTGAGGGACAGACAAATGAAAGGGAAAAGGAATGACAGAGTGAGAGAGAGGATCGTGCCAAAGATGACTGTGAGAGGAAAAAAAGTTACCTCACACAAGGGACCCAGAATTTGCCACACCTAAAGTCCAGGAAAAACAGATGTATAGACAAGGACAGAGAAAGACAGCAAAAAAAGAGGGGAAAACAGAGAAAAGACGGTTAAACAAAAGCAGCACGGCAAGAAAGCAACATGATCACACAAGATGCAAAGCAGAGAAGCAGAAGGTATGTGCAGTGGAAGCTTGCCCTGCACATGCCATTCATTTCATTATTAGATTATCATTGTTGAAACCTATTCTCACCATCTCATGTTGCTCCTGCATTTGTGCAATCTTCTTGGTGTACTTTTGGTCCACCTGCTTCAGTTCCCCCACCACTCCTTCACAGCGCTCACTCAAAGACTTTTTGTCATTGATCAGCTGAGAAAAAAAACATATTTTAGACCAAAAGTCATACAAAAAGTAATGTAAGAAAGTTTGATGAAGGTGGGATCAGATTGTGTGAGCACTCCTACCTGATCAATGAAGGTCAGGTGTCTCTCGATGGTGGCTTCATATTGTTCCTTCTGGAGCTGGAAGTTTCTGTTCAGCTCCTTCTCAGTCTCCTTCACGTGTCTCACTGTGAGCTCCCTCTGCTGGGCCTGAAGGTGAGGAGAGGAGATGAAGGAGATTAACACTCCTGAGGTCTAAGTATTTTGTATCTATCTACAGCAGCTAACAAGACCGAACATGTTTCTCTATAAAATGGGAACACCATCTCAATTAACAAATTCCGAAATGCAATTTCCATGGCCTAGGGAAATCAATATTTTGAACAATAGCTAGAAACCAGAGAGGTAATGCTATGTTCACAGAACGACACGGCTACAGGCCACTCTGAAACGTGCAGTTTTGCTTTATTGGGGGGGTCTGGGGGGGTCCGAAAACCAGTCAGTATCTGGTGTGACCACCATTTGCCTCACGCAGTGCAACACATCTCCTTCGCATAGAGTTGATCAGGTTGGTGATTGTGGCCTGTGGAATGTTGGTCCACTCCTCTTCAATGGCTGTGCCAAGTTGCTGGATATTGGCAGGAACTGGAACACGCTGCCGTACACGCCGATCCAGAGCATCCCAAACATGCTCAATGGGTGACATGTCCGGTGAGTATGCTGGCCATGCAAGAACTGGGATGTTTTCAGCCTCCAGGAATTGTGTACAGATCCTTGCAACATGGGGCCGTGCATTATCATGCTGCAACATGAGGTGATGGTCGTGGATGAATGGCACAACAATGGGCCTCAGGATCTCGTCACAGTATCTCTGTGCATTCACAATGCCATCAATAAAATGCACCTGTGTTCGTCGTCCATAACATACGCCTGCTCATACCATAACCCCACCACCACCATGGGCCACTCGATTCACAACATTGACATCAGAAAACCGCTCACCCACACAACGCCACACACTGTTTTTCTGCTTCCTTGTTTCACTTCCAGAAACATACACACGTTCCCTCACTGTCGCTCTACCACACACACACACACACACACACACACACACACACACACACACACACACACACACACACACACACACACACACACACACACACACACACACACACACACACACACACACACACACACACACACACACACACACACACACACACACACACACACCACACACACACACACACACACACACACACACACACACACACACACACACACACACACACACACACACACACACACACACACACACACACACACACACACACACACACACACCACACACACACACACACACACACACACACACACACACACACACACACACACACACACACACACACACACACACACACACACACACACCAAAAAGGTTGCCGAACCCTGGTCTAGGAGCATAGTAATAACGAATACAAAAAAATGGATGTCCCCTTTAAACTGCTGTATTATGCGTGTTCATTTCCCCTACCAGAGCGGTCTGCAGCATGTTGACGGTGCGCTTCTTCTCCTCCAGCTCAAGCTTGATTCGCATCATGGAGCCAGTGACCTCAGCAGCAGTGGCAGACGCCTGCTCCACTCCAACCAGCTCCTCCTCAGACAGCACAGCCTGAGAAAACACAGGCTGCATTCAACAGGAAGTCCAGACTTTTTAAACCTTTTGGCATTTTTCATTATTCAGGAAATCCATCAACAACAGGATGAACATTATCAGACAAGTGCCAGATGCCGACCTCTCTGTGCGACCCTGAAGTGACAGAGCGAGGTCTTTCCTGTTCAGACTTCTCCATCTCATCCAGGAAGCTCATGATGCTCTGCAACTTGGCCTCAGAGAGCAGGGCGGCCCCATCAGGCAGTGCAGGGTGGAGGCTAAGCTGACCGTGCCGCTCCAGGTTATCAGTGGTCAGAGAGTTGGAGTCCACATCCTTTGATCAGACACAGTGGAGACGCATGTTACATTTGGGACATCACTGGCAATTTATCTAACAATCGCTATTTCAGTAATCATTATTTCATTCTATTTGAGTTGTATAATTTACTCAATTTTTTCGTATTTAATTGTCTTTTAGTTTTTAGTGATGAGTTCATACCCTTTTCATTACACTCTGGCTGAAGGTTAGCAGTTATGAACATGCTGTATTGACGAATTCTCACCTCATCTATCCAGGCGTATTTCTCTTTAGTGTAGCACTTTGGCTCCGACAGCCTCTGCGGCTCCGACTCTAGCAGCTTCAGGGTGTCTAGCAGCTCGTTGAGCGTGGTTTTAGATGGAGTCCTGCTGGACAGAGCCCCCTGACGCTGGTCCTCCACACTCACTGACCTCTGCAGGATCTCCTGGAATTACCAAACACACTTAGAACTGGAGCATATAAACAACTGCTTCAGAAATGTGCACTTGCTGATGGACTACTTGTGAATAATTAAGATCATTAAAGGGTAGTCAGAGGTTTTTTATCATTTACCTGGGAACACTGGGAGCCTCTGCAGTTGGACAAAGCAGGGGAAACAGCTCTGAAGCTGGAGAGCTCCCCGAACTCAGTTACAACATTCAAATTTGAGTCTGAGGAAACATTTACAGTTATTACAAATCAAAATCAAAAATGTCCCAAATTGGGATCAATAAAGTCCTATCTTATCTTATTACAGGGTTCTTTTAGCAACCTTTAGTGGATATTTTTGGCATTTAATAAGGCCCACCTGTGTTCTTGGCTTTCACATCTATTGGTGACATTGGGCTGTTGTTGCTCGGTGAGGCTGGGCTTTGATTAGCCAGACAAATCCTTGGTGTTTTTTTGCGTCCAACAACACCCGTTGGCCTCAGGCTCTCCAGCTCCACCACAGCTATGTGCTGAGCCTCTGCAACCCTCCGCTGCAGTTCCTGCAACACACCACCAGAGGGAGACATCTGTCAATCAAGAGTTGTGACCAATCATTACTTTAACCATGTCTTAAGTTCACAACAAAGTACATACATCTGAAATGTTTGCTTGGGTGGCAGCAAGGCGGGCCAGACGAGCTCTCTCTTTACGAATTAATCTCCTGTCATTGTGCTGATGCTGCTGCTCCAGGTCGACCTCTGCTCTGTCCTCCTGATCCTGAGAGGGAAACACAGAGAGGGTTGTCAAATATAAGGAGAAAGGAAAGGGTAGAGAAGGAAGCAAGTGGAGAGCAAAGCTGTGAAGATACACTGTTATTTACCTGGGAACATTGAGAGCCTCTGTGATTGGACAGAGCTGGGGAAATGGCTCTGAAGCTTAGCTCCAATTCAGAAACAACATTCAAATTAGAGTCTGTGGGAACACATAAAAAGACATTTATTACACATTTACATCCTAATCGTATTTTTCTATGTTCAAAATAGGAGATGCAGTGATTTCATTGTGCTTTATTTGCAAGAACAATAGTTGACAGCCAGCCCAAACATTTAAGAAACGTGTCCATAATAAAACACTAAATATTAGATAATTTGGACCAAGTTGCACAAAGTTACAAGACCTTCTCTAACTTTCTCTCAAACTTCAAAATAAAAGTGCTCAAGCTTAAATGTTACTTTTAGTATATAACCACTATATCTAACATGTTTTAGTAGAGTTCCTCTATGGCTTATTTTTGACTTGCAGGTATTACAAATGTCAAGCTTAATGTCTTCTTCACTCCTGCTGCAGAACTTCTGCAGTAGTTTTGGGTGAATTCCAGACCTTTAGTTATCCACAAATCATTCAAGGTTAATGACTTTCTTATTTTCTTTCCTAATATGTTCAAATGAGTTATCTCATCATATGAGAAGGATGAATGTAAATGAATGATGTATATGAAGTTAAAGGAACACAGACCTGTGTTCTTGGCTTTCACATCTATGGGAGACATCGGGCTGTTGTTGCTCGTTGAGGCTGAGCTTTTGTTGGTCAGAGAAATCCTGGGTGGCTTCTTTCGTCCGCCCACACCCGTCTGCCTCTGGCTCTCCTGCTCCACCTCAGCTGCACACTGCACCTCTGCACTCCGCTGGGCTCTTTTCTGCTGCAGATCCTGTTACACACCACCAGAGGGAGACACAAGACAATGTTTAAGCCGTTAAAATGATGGGAGAAAAAAAGAGCTTGGAGGTAGGGTCATAAGTGCATGAAATCAAATAAAATATCTACAGACTATTTTATAGATTGTCACTAGAGAATGTACAATAAAGACACAATTTATTTTTTTAAGAACCTTTGTAGCATAATGGGAACATGATTTCAAGTATGTTTCCCAGGCAAGATCTGTAAACAGAAGTGCCTTATTGCTGGGTGTTTAGACAAATACTTTGGCACACATTAAGCCAGGAAGTCAGGCTATCACAGTCTTGTCTACATCAGTTTTGACCATACTTTTAAAAAGATATCTCTTGCACGTCTCCACACTTTATGGAAACGCTAATACAGCTAGAAGTGAATCAGATGTGGACACCTGGATGGCAGCCAGGCGGGCCAGACGAGCTTTCTCCTCTCGGATCCGTTTCCTGTCTTCGTCCTTTTTCTGCTGCTGCTCCAGGTGACTCTCCGTCTCTGTTCTCTCCTCCCACACCTGAAAGGGCAGAACATAGACAGTGTATCTCTTATTACAGTAGCAATGGAAAGAGAGAGATGAACCCAGTTAAGGCCATGGAGAATAAAAGGTGAGAATAGAGGCAGCCTGGGGCACAGATGGATACCTTTCTTCTACTGGCAAGGGTGCGTTTGAGCGCTGCCTGGTTAGTGTGTCGCCTCTTGGCATGGCTTCTGTACCAGCGCTGGATAGTGACTGCTGCCTGGTTCACCTGCTGAATAAACCTTCAAATACACAAAGGAGCAGCTATGAGTCACGGAACAATTATCAGACAGCATCATCAGAACAATAAACACACCACCGTGCTGTGGGTCTGACCTCTCGGCCTCCTCCTCAGTGGCCTCCCTCCTTCGGGGCGTGATGGGGCTGCCTCCCTGGGCCGACACTGGAGAGTTGTTGTTTGAGGTGGAGGAAGTTGAAGAGAAATTCTTCTGAGACTTTGTCAGGGAGCTGTTATCTTGTGAAACCTCGTCGTTTGCTGAGGCCTTCAGGATGTTGCTGAAAGACGACAAAACTGTCAATCAATCTTAATTGGAATGACACCTTGTTACAGGTTATTGCAGTGCTGTACAGATGACTGACAAGCAGGAGATGAGAAGACAGACAAAGTGTGGGCTGTAAAAACAATTCAGCATTTTAACTACTTAGAGACCAATGAAATTAAGGATATTATCAAAGTAATAATAGTTTAAAAAAATAAAAAACATTTTGGTGGAATGTGAAACTATTTTCACTTTTGAATTTAACTTTAACTTTTTGAGATTTAGGGAGGTTTAGGAGAAAAACCTCATTGAAATTCTGAAAAAACCAGACAAAACATTTGACCAAGATTGTGATAGTTGATATCTTTCAGATATTAATTATAGTTTACTTTCCTGTCATTTTACAACATTCAATAAAAATCAAATGAATTAGACATAGTACAAAAAAAATATAGTGATCATAATAACGTATACCTCCGACATAATAAAATATCAGTACTGTTCACATAAACAATTATCATGACATTGAATAAGAAACACATATATATATATATATATAACTGACACTGATATGAATCATTGAATCCGCACAACTCAAATCACAAATCTCCAAACACCCGTCACGTAAGCAATGTTAATTTGAGTCCATACTTAAAGGACGGCCTCTGGTTGGAGCTCTTAGGCGTGAGTGGTATCTCAGAGTAGTTGTTGTGTAAGATGGTGGTGACAGAGTTCCCCACAGCTCCTTTGTTGCTCCTGGGAAAAACAAAAAGGCACAATGACACCCTCCATGATACTGTACGTGAGAAAAAGGACTTGAAAATGCCACTGCCCCTTTTCACCTCCTTAGGAATTACAGTTACTGATACTGTACATACTTTGACACAAATTCTTCAACCCCATTTCAAACTGAGCCTATGCACACCATTTCCATGAAAGAAGAAGTCCTCAGTGTGTGGGAGGAATTCCTGAAGGCAGTATCAGCTGCCATGATCAACAGGTATGAAACATGAGAAGCAGCTAGGAGACCAGAATGCAGCAGTGCAGGTAGTCACCGGCCCAGTGGACTTAACTCTTTTTTGTTAGACGTTTTAGTGAGTGTGTGTCAGAGACGCTGCCCACCTGTTGTTGGCAGTGAAGGTGGCAGCCAGAGTGATGCCAGGCTCTCTTTTCTTCGGGCCGGAGGGAGAGACCACACCGTCGGTGCTGCGGGAGCTCGAGTGAAGGGGGAATGTTCTGGGCTGATCATCCTTAAAGCAAGGAATACACACTTATTACCCCATAAACTGTGGAAACATTTGACACCGTTAAAACTGATATCTGGTAAGAACTATAGTAAAACTTTTAAATTCTGAAAAGGGCTGTCGCATAATAGCCAACTTGCTAGCACTGTTAACCCTGGACATGTGGATTACACCCAAGTTTGATGTCCAACACAACTACCCAGTGTTTAGCAACTGCCAGATGCTAACTTGCACATTTGGGGAATTTGCACAATTAGCACAAGTTGCATTAAATGGCAAAATCATCATGGATAATTTTCCAACAATGGTTTGGACAGTTTGGACAATATTGGAGTAGTTCCCAGAGTTATTAAGGATGCTGAATCCCTTTCCTAGTCCTTAAGAATCCAAGTTAGCAGTTTTAACCAGGCTTTTTGAGTTGATTTGGACGTTTTAGAGAATTAATTATATGGGACGGATTCATTTTTCTATTTGAAATAATTTTGTGTCAAATTGTAGGATATTTCTGATTAATATATTCTGATAGATTTTACGAAATGTGCAGGGCATGTTTATGAACACAAGGATCTATAAAAACGATTTTATTGCAATTTCTATAGAAAAAAGATAATAATAATAATAATAATAATAATGCTTTCTGTCAAATTTCCCTTTTATTTAGTTTATTGTGTCTTTTATTGGCAAATTCATTCCACTGAAAATGCAGGGAGATTGAGGAAAAAGTACGGAAAGAAATGGAAGTGAAGTCAAAAGTTGCTGGGTTATTTAGACAACATAATCATAGTGTATTTGTATTTTAACACACAAATTCTTATTTTTTCATGTTTCAAAGTTATCGCAAATGCTGGTATATTGCAAGACCCCTAATTCAGGGTATACTGGATTTACCTTTTGAGCTACTTAGTATAGATAACATGATTGTCAAGACGTATATTACATCAAGGGTGATGACGAGTTAACAAACAGAGTGGTTGATGACAATTACCAGGATGTTCCATGTGGTTCTGTCTGGAGAGGCTTTGCTGAGGCTAGCCAGTTTCTTGCGTCCATCTGAGCTGCTGTCAAACAGAGCCAGGTAGTCCTCACTCTGCTCCTGACTGGGAGATCAAGACAAGCTAGTCACATTGTTTATGGAGAACAATAATGTATAATATTATTACTGTGGCAACAAAAAAGACCAAAAATGATCTGACTGTTATCTATTCGCGAGGATTAGTTTCAGTAGAGTGGGTTGAGGAAGTATGTTTCTGCAATTTGGGTGAACTGACTCTTTAAAAGGCTGTGGTGCTAAATGTGAGACAAAACTAATTCTAACGTGTCGTATTTAGTGGGGTACAACCACATTCTGGGCTTCATCTTCACGCAACAAGGGCTTAGCAGAGCACTTAACACAATGAAACAACACGACACAGCGACGGAACCCCGAGTCATGGCTTTTAGCAGCGGCCTTTGTGATTAAATGTTGTAATGACAGCTGCAGAAACAGGACTCGTCCCCTTCTCCTATCCCCCACAAGTTCTGGAATTCAGTGTGTAGCAGCTGACCGTCTGCTAGGGGAACTCCGTTATGGAATCCATGTAAATACGTGCATGCATATGTTGATCCCAATGGCCTGTCATTCATCCTCCAAATAGCCTCACACACCAAACACCTCCATCATGAGGCGCAGATGTAGGGTGACCTCTTGTCAGGCCTCTGGTATCTGTGCTGTGCAGGGTGTTTCTGTCTGGGTTAGTATAGAAATGTGCATGTGAGTGAGCGAGTGTGTCTTCAGGGGGGGGGGAGCCAGCTGGCCCACTGAAAAGCCATCTGACAACACAATTCAGGAAGCACATTCCTCTACTTTTTGCTTTACAAGTGGTGCGGAGAGGGAGGACGGTGAGAGGGGTGGTGAGTGACCCAATGGCAGCCCAGAAAGACTCAGAGATTTGGAGGGGGGTATTTAGAATGTCTTTAAATGTAAAGCCCCTCTGGTGTGCATCCTCGGAGGGGCGATGGCGGCAGCTGCCGGACAATAGAACCAGAGCGTGTACACACACACACACTTCTCCTTTCACTGGCTCCTGGTGGTGGGGGTAACCTGACCCCAGGGTCCGGGCCCTCCCCCTCGAACCTGGGACAAAGCAAGTCGCTGCACCCCGCGACCCTAGCAACAGCCGCCCAGCATCCCTCCACTCTTTATCATGCAGGAGCTGGCGCGCTACAACTCCTATTGTGCAAACTGCTGAGGCTTTAGGCCTGCCAGCTGTTGCTCAGGGAAGAGAGCCACTCTGCTTTAAAGAGCAAACACTCAGCAGGGGAGCTGAGACACAGGGAGAGCTAGTTGGTTCACTTTTTTGCCACTTGATAATGGATATCACGATTGCATTAGATTTGGAACATACATTAATCCTGGGTTTATTTATTTTTGGGAAGTGCATTTTCCAACACAGGTCCATAGGAGGCTGAAAAGTTCAACAACAAAAAAGAAAGTACATCCTACAACCAATGTTGTTGCAACATGTGCACGACGTAAAGACAGTCTTGCACACACTACCTGAAATGCACACGTTCTTTTCTGACATATCTAAAAACATGTCCTTCATTTTTCAGACGCATGTAAGATGCTGTAAAGGCCATTTGATGATCTATCTAAGAGCACATTTTTCCTGAGGCTCTGCACAGTACATGTATCAGCAGCACATACGGCTCTTTATGCAGTTTAGTGTTCAATGCCAGTGATAAGACTGAAGAAAATAGGTTTGGCCCAGAGAGAAAAGAGGGGATAGTGATTCTCACTGCAATACTTCTGTTTCACAGATAAATGTGTTACAAATGTTCCAGGGTTATACCCCACCATGTTTGTTTGTGTACCTTAAACTGATGTTGGCCTGCTGATTAACCTGGGTGGTGCTGTTGGACCGCCGAAGGTTCTTGATGGAGCGGGAGCTACCAAAGCCGACATCGCTCTGTGGATTTAAAGAAGTGTGTTAATGAATTATAAGATGTTTTCTGAGACAAGCAACTAATAAGACTGTCCTGATTTGCCCCTGCATCTTGGTTAGATCGATGATGTTACAACTCATAAACAATCCATTCTGTAGCCAGCACAGTTTCTCACCAGGGTGTTGCGTTTCCCTCTGCTGTCACTTGCCACAGAAACCGACACTGACCGAGAGAAGTATTTCCCAGGTGATGCACTGCTGGGTCTCTTGGACATGGATAGCTGGGAGCCTGACAAGCTGAGATCCAAGGCATCTCCTGAGACACCTGTCGGGATGGATGAAGGGCTTCGTGTTGGATGCATTCTTTGAAAACCTGAAATAGAGTCAACAAGGCGTGATTATGAGACACAATAGGCCCCGCGGGCTTTTTGGATTTAGAAGAATAAACCACAACAACAGAGGGAGTCACAGCCACTTCCCTCTTCACGGTTTGTCTCCCAGGGTAACCAACAACAAATCAACTCTATTTATACTACAGCTGGGATAGGTTGAAAACGTGGAGAACAAGCTGAAATCAAAGTATAACTAACAGTATTTACAATTACATGAATTGTTTTGTGCTTTAACAGCTTAATGTTTATTATGTTGACTACGACTCAAGCTAGGTAACGTGTAAAAATAAATACAATGTAATGATGATGAGGCTATGAGGCTAATATAACCCTGGAGTTGCTAAGTTTAAGCCTTGAAAAGCAGCTCTTAAAAAACATAATTTTTGCTCCTGACAACTTTTTACAATTGCTGCTGAACAGTGATAGAAGAAGTAAAAGTAGCAATACTAAAGTGTAAAAATACTTAGCTACAAGTTAAAGTCCTGCATTCAAAATTGCACTTACTTAAAAGTACAAAAGTATTAACATAACAAATACACTTAAAGTACCAAAAGTACTCGTCATGCAGAAGCGCACAATATATTTTAAATTATTGTATTATAATTATTCGTGTATTTGTGTATTGTGTTCATAACTTCAATGATGCACTTGGACAAACAGGAGTTGTATATACACTACTGGCTAGCTTAACCTGTAAGAAATATATGATGTCTTAGTTCATTTACAATTTGTATTAATAATCTAGATCTGCAAAATAACTAGTAACTAAATCTGAAAAATAAATGTAATGGAGTAACAAGTACAACATTCGCCTACAAAATCTAGTGGAGTAAAAGCAAAATGAGAAAATATTGAGTAGGTACCTACATGTTTTACTTAAGTACAGTTATTGAGTAAATGTACTTGGTAACTTAACTCCACTGCTGCTTTACTAGAGCAGGTGTATGTTAGCTCTGTTAGCTAACGTAATCATCTTCCCATCACAAACACAAGGTTGTAAAAGCATGCCAGGTATGATACACATCGTGACGTGTGAAACGGCAATAGAAGAAGCTATAGAAGAAAAACACAGCAGCTGGTGTGAGTTAACATAATTGCAAGCTAGCTGTTTGTATGCTACTCTTACGGTAAGCTAACAGTTATTATAGCGTAACTAACGTTAACGGTTCATGTAAGAGTGACGCTAGTAGTAACGTTACCTTGACTGCTACAGATAATTCCCAACTGAATGTTTTGCAATATAACTTGACGTAATTTAAAAAAGTATGTTAAGATACTATCTTTGTTAAATCACTGCCTTATTACAGCTGCCAAACTAAGCTAACGTTAACGGTTATTGGTTGGAAATAATAACGGTTGTGTTTCTGGCTTGTTTCTTTCCAGCGTTTCTCTAGATACAACGTTTATCCCACAATTAACCTAAAATGTGTTGGTTGCTGAAGAAGCAATGTAAGTACTTACTTCAAAAGCTGGTTGGCACCATTGCTGTTAAGCTGTAGTACGCGTTACGGTTTTAATTCCCAACACAATCCTCCTGATACCCAGTGAAAGTACTCCGTTGACTCACTGGACAAACACTGGGAACCAAATAACGCGTAACATCATCTCTGTGGTAACAACACACGTAATTGCCGCCTCTGGATGTCTGTGATTGGTTAAGGGAGATCATTGTCTCTTGGTTCTGTCATCTGATTGGCTGAACGGAGCTGTCGGTCTACTGAGTTGGATTCCTAGGGGCGTGGATCGAACAACGGTTTGGTTGACTTTGCAAAGGGAGGTGTGATGGCAAACTGATTTTATGGATGTCCAGAAACGGTTGTCCATTTATTCAGGCATTGCCCAAATGAGTAGAGAAAAAACCTATGTGGTAATTGTTACTGAAAATATTTACGAGAGTTTTGTCTTGCTTAGAAGGAATGTGTTTCTGTTCATGTGTAAACAGTTATTCATATTATTATAACTGACAAAAAAAAATACCACCAAGTGTAAAATGTACAAGTTTTATTTTGTCTATGCAATGAGTTCAATAATACACTATTTCATCTCAATATTCTTCAACCTCTTAAAGTCAAACAATAAAGCATGTAATGTGATACGATATCTAATTCTTTACCTGATCTTTACACCGTTAAACTTAAGTGTTTCAAATGTTTCCCCATTTGTTTTATCTATTTATACTTTACATAAAGTTATGTACTTATAAGTTGTCTTTAGAGGGATAAATCAAGAGCCTGTCTTATAAAATGGACTCAATTTTAACAGCTTCGAAAATGTAAGATGTCTTTATTATAAGACAAATAGAAAAAATAAAATAAAAAACAAATTTAACAAAAAAGAAAAGTAATTATTCAACGTTGGAAAATGGTTTCACCGAAAACTAAATTCTGATTAATTTATAATCAACTTAAGTATTGTTCCCTGATTTGTTATTAACACACTTTACATCACATAATTCATATGAAAATAGGCCTGCTTTAAATACATATACTGCTCTATCCTGTCACTTTCAGACATCTCAAAATATACAGATATATTTAGACTCATCAGAACATGCCCTATCATTATCACAGACATTCAATCCTAATGCAGATATTGCATTAATGATATAACAATAACAACACAAATAAATGGCAATATAAGAAAAAGATCAGAAATAAGACTGTAATCATAATTTATCTTCTTAATTTGAACTCCACAGCAGCCCTCCACACGTCAGCCCCATGTCCCAGAGTGGTGTCCTCTGATAAAGACTCGAGCTCCAGCAGATCTGAAAGGCCTTTCTTCTCCAAATGGTTCTCTAAGGTGGACTTGACGCTGAAGACAGCAGGGAGGGTGGGTGGGAGGGAGGACACAAACAAAACAACTGTTAGCACTGCATCCATTGTTTTCACCATGAGCAGGCCTATTCACTTCCCTGCCCAGATGCTGCTTCAATAGAAATGACCTGCGGCCGAGGGGATACAACTTAAGCTGCTTTCCCCTGACAGATGGCTGCCTGGAGGCCGGGGTCACGCTCTCATCCTGGAAGTCAAAAGGCTTCAATACCAGGGGACAGCCCCTGGGTGAGACCACCACACTCTACTCTGATTCAAACTGTCTGAAATCAATGGATTCCTTTAGGGTGGTAATCTTTGAACTGACAATATGCACACTTCTGATATTCAGGAGCTTAAAGAACATTCCTAAATACACAATTGGTTAAAATAGGGAAGAAAAGCCAAAAATGCTAATGTTTTGGGATTGCTTTACCATTTGGTGTGTCACCTTCTAACCTCACAAATGGTAAAATGGTTGTGTTTTCACTGTGAATGCAAATGTTTTGCTTACTCCCAATGGGCTTGGTAACCCTCGTCAGGCACGTCGTGGTTGATCTTCAGAAGCAGAATTTCATGCAGCTCCAAACAGAATGTTTCAACATCTGTGGCAGCAAGGAAAACCTTCAGCCCCTTCCTCTCGTCCTCAGAGAGCTTCTTCTGGAACTTTGTGGGTAGCTTCTGAAACGGGTCCTGAAACATGATCAGCAATTGGGTGTAATAAAAAAATGTAAATACTTCAGTGGAATCAGAATTAATCAAATTCAGTTTTTATTGGGGTCAAACTGTGGGCGCCTGCCGTGTCAGACAGCACACTTTCAATGGATTACAGCCCAGGACATTTAACTCTGCATGGTGTTTGGGGTCAGTCGCCGGCAGCCAGCGGGGTCACGAGTGAGAATAAAGCCTCAAAGAGAAATGCCGTGGTCAATCCATGAGTTTCTTTCATGGATTTTGTATTTTAAGTCTTAAAGTCTTAAAAGCGATTGCAAATGTTGACTGTTGTGACTGCAAAATCAACTATTGTATGTTATAATTCAATTTCCTCTGCCAAATCCTAATAAGTCATGTATTTTTGTTATACTTACTTGCTTTCTGCTTAGCATTAGCTCAGACTTCCAAGAAGTCAGGATCTGCCAGGTGGATATGCTGTGTTCAAGTTTGCTCTCTCCAAGAGCCTATAAAACAATAAATAACATTATGACAATTATGAAAAATGTCAAAACACCATGCCAAGTTATAACTACTGTATTTATGGCTCTTATTGTATTTGGTTTCTGCCACAGCTATTTGAACCAATGCATTTGTGTATGGCAAACTGGTTAAACTTGTTTCACTTGTGTAACTCAACACTAGTAACTAGTAACATTATCTTTGCATGATAATGCATATTAAGTGGAGATTGAATTTCAGAATCTGCATTGTAGTACAACACAACAATAATCCAATGTGTTCACATGTACTTTTAAGTTAAAGTATAGCATGATGGATATTTTATTTACCTAATACCACACATACGTTTTAAAAGAAGAAAGGTTTATAACAATGAACAGTTGTTGTTTAGGTACATTGCATACAAAATGTCAACATGATCACATCCCATTCTGTTGAAAGGATTTGGAAAATGTATGATGTTGGTTTTGACTCGAGTAAAACCAACATTTTCATAATGTAGTGACATCGTTATGTAACACTTGTGCGTCTATTGGCTAGCGCTCTAACACATTGTCTGTGATATTTTAGGGGCGTGACATCTCTAAGTGGTTGATCAATCACAACAGAGCCGGCCAGCTAACCAATCAAAGTAGACAGGGCTCTGGTTTCAGACAGAGGGTGAAAAGAGGAGCTGCAGCACAGGTAGTACGAGAAAAATAAAGAGCTTTTTGAGCATTAAAGCATGGAAACATGTCACAGTATATAGGCATACATTATAAATATTAACCTGAAAATGTGCATAATAGGGCCTCTTTAAAGTTATCCAGAATAGATACGGTCAGCTTGTATATTTATTCGACCTCAGAAGACACAACATTAACTGTGTTGTAAATATCTGTGTGTCTGGAGGTTTCTACCTTGGCTACAGTGCTGGAAATCTGCTTCTCCATCTGCAGTGAATCAGTGAGGTAGGTCAGGAGTTGACCCTGTGGATCCCCGCCTGCCTTGCCAAGAAAGCGAAGGCCAATATCCACCACGTTCACAGCATCACACACATCTGTGTACGAGCGCAGCACCGTCTTCATGGCGCTGCTCACCGAACCCTTCAGCGGTTCCTGTGGTACAGACGGGGGAAAGTGAGAGGGAAGGAATTTGACCTCCTACAAAGTGGCCTCACAAAATCCTGCAGGAAAACTACTGTGAACATTCTTCGGCTGGCATTAGTCAGTTCCAGATGAAGACGTTGGTACCGTGAAATGTTCCTTTTTCAAACGAGTGTGAAATGGTCTTACCTGGTGAATCTTGCCTCTGACCTCGGCTAGAATCACAGAGAAGTCCTGCAGCTGTCTGTTTAAGTACCTCGAGGTGTCCTGATTTTGATCAAAGAGGACAAGAGCGCTGGTAAGCAGAATGTCTGGTATTCTTCCATGTATATACAATCAATAGGAGATATGGAGATACAGTATGTGAAATGGGACACCCTAATAAGCTATCTGAATCTTAAGAATCGGAAGACAGACACGAAAAAAGAACGTTTTCACAATAAATATTACTAGCACAGCTTACATTGGAGAGATTCTGTATCATCCAGAAAGATTACAAGCTAAAAAACTCCTAACACTAATAAAATAACAAAGGGTAAATCAAACACATACAAATAACACATTTTAGAGTTTAAAAGCATCTCAGAGTAAAGCAGCTTGATTTTACCGCTTGGATAAGTGGTTTTCCAGCCAGGAAGCGGCGGGCCAGCTGGGTTTGGATGCCCAACAGGTCGTAGTTGCTGTCGGTCTCCCCACCTTTCTTCAAGGTGTAGTGGCAGTGGGATAAAACCAGAGGTAGCAGCTCTCTCTCCGGGCTGCACAGGCTCAGCTGGGTTTCTGATATGCTCTCTAAAGGAACACTGTGTTCACTGTGGGGAAATAAAACAGGAGGATGTCCTTGATCAGCTGAATAACTGTTAGCTTAAGAACACAAGGCTCAGTCGAGTTGACGTGTTGTGACAGGTACAGGTGAGAAAATGTATTTATTATAGCTGAGTATTTTCTTTTCATGCTACGTTGTACTTCTACTGCGCTACATTTGGAAGCCGGGGTACTGACCTGTCCTCTGTGCGGCTGGCTCTCACCAGGCTGTTGTGAGCCTCCGACAGGAAGTCCACCAGAGTTCGGAGACAAGAGCCCCGTCCATGTCGGCACGGCGTCAGAAACTCCCCAGAGCTCTCGGTTGTTACCTCCTCCTGATACAAGTTCACATCCAGCTCTGCTGCTGCAAACACACAGGCGTGGGAGAAAGTAAAAGAGTGAAAAGAGGAAACACAAGGCATACATAATCATTAGAGTTGTGAATACCTGTTTTCATTTGGTTCAATTGTATTTTTATTTCACAATTGTATTAGATTTTGTACATTAAAAAAAATGGACAGAATTGTTACATTATATAGTTAGAATATGTTATTATTATTTCACATTTCACAAGATATTATGATACCAACATTGAAGACTGCTTATATTAAACCCTGCTGTCCAACCAGTTAAGATGTCAACCCTAAGCACTCTTACAAATAATAAACCTAACAATGAATTTCAAATAAAACGTTTTTTAAAAAGTCTTGACCACATGTTATTCTATCAACAGTAATATCTAGACATTATGTCACATTTGGTCCCTACCTAAATTCTAATATTGATCACAAAGCTGGCATTGAATTGAAAACTTAACTTTGCCTTATGAGGAATATTAAAGACATACACTTTCACAAATGTATAATGTTTAATTGAGTCCTCTTTTAAATCATTTTGAAACTATACTTTTATTGCAAAGCTCACCCAGAATTGTATAATTATACATTTGTAATATAATGTTTTATGTCACAAAGTATCTTTAAAGGGGCCTTATTTTGCAAATGTAATGTTAATATTTGAGTGTGTGTGGAGAGAAACTCCCTCTTAACAGATCAATACATAATTCACAATGAATGCAGTGAAAGCCACACAGGAATAGTTACACCTTTATAACTTTACATGCATACATCAGAGTGAAATGTAAATGGAGATATGCTTACAGTTGGCCACCACTGCTCTGAGGCAGTTCCACACCTTCATGAATTTCTTCACTCTCTCATTCAGCATCTTCTTCTGGTATCCTAATGAGGACAGTGAGAAGGCTCAGTGTGTGTGTGTGTGTGTGTGTGTGTGTGTGTGTGTGTGTGTGTGTGTGTGTGTGTGTGTGTGTGTGTGTGATGTCAGGAGTGGGGTATGTTGAATTAAAAGTGAAATGTTGACATACCTGCTGGTATCTGCTGTAACATCTGTGCAATAGTCTTATCTGTGGAGTCTGATGTCAGAGGAAACACCCTCATCAGGTCGGACTGTAGAGCAGCCAGCTCAGGCAGGTGATGTAACTGCCTCACGCAGGGTATCTGGGACAAACACAGGCAAAATAATATAACACTCGTAACATATATCATATGATAACATTCAGTGATGCTGCGTTGGTTAAAATCACTGTAAAGTAACATCACAAAAGGACCAATCATGGACATGAGAGAGCTTAACAACAACAGCTTTACATCTTAGAGCAGCGTTTCTCAAAGTGTGGGGCGCGCCCCACTGGTGGGGCGCAGAGATGTGATAGGTGGGTCGCGAATGGACGCGATGAACGGGAGATTATTTTTTTTTATTTAAAAAAAAAATGTTTTGGACCTCAGGCCGTAATCGAACCTGGGTCCTCGCGGGCGGTAGTGGATTATTACAGCCGGAGACTCGCAACGGCGGTGGACTTTCACAGCACCGCTGCACCGGACCTGCCGGAGCCGCCAGAGCCTCGCAACGGCGGGTGTTTGCGGCAGCGGATGCGGTACCGGCGCAGCGGCGTTGTGAAAGTCCACGGCCCACATATGTCAGAGCCAGCGGCCCACCAACGGCAGCGGCCCACCAACGGCAGCGGCCCACCAACGGCAGCGGCCCACCAACGGCAGCGGCCCAACGGGAAAAGTCCCGAATTTCCTGATAGCCAATTCGAGCCTGCTCACACACACACAACTGAAACCAAAGTCATTTGCAGACATATGTAAAAATCTCTCATACACGCATGTGAAACGCTCTCACACACACACACACACACACACACACACACACACACACACACACACACACACACACACACACAGCGTTGCAGTCAGGAAGAAAAGCAATGTGGAGCGGCACCTCACCACTTCATAAGGAGTTTAACCGTGACACTTTTCGAAATCCCATTTGTGTCCCCCCATTTTACAAATAGGCATATGTTTATTATTATCTTTTAACGCAAGCAATCATCGCCATGGAGGAGCACACAGCCTCTGTGAGCGAGAGAGAGAGAGAGAGAGAGAGAGAGAGAGAAAAAAAACCTTTATCTATTTAATATAGCCAAGTTGTACAAAATAAAGTAAGAAATCATTCCAATGTGTACTATAGGACAGTAAACAGTTTAAAAGGGGAGTGATTAGTAATGCTTAAATAAAAAGAAAGAATGCTAACTAGGTAACATAAGATAAGAATACACAAGTTTAAATGATTTGTTATTGGTTGAGATCATATTCTAAAGATGTTTGGATTATTTAAAAAGTATACAGCTCCCTTTCATAGAGTGTTGAGAGATGTATCCATAAATTCATGTTGTGCTCAAAGTGCACCAGATTGCTGCATTTCACTGAAAACGGGTCCCACAGACCCAAACAGCACACAAAGGTTAAAGGTAAGCATATAATAATGTTAAAATGTGCTAAATATATACACTGCAAAAAAAACTGAAAAAGAGGAGTAAAAGTAGCTCACGACTTGTTTAATTTTTTTGAAAGTAGCTCTCATCCTAAAAAAGGTTGGAGACCCCCCCCCCCCTGTTATAGAACGATACATTTGACCATTTTAAGCTTGGCCTACCATTTTATTGGAGCGGTGAGGAACAGGTGGGAATGACAGAACAAGTTTGAGAACCACTGTCTTAGAGTAACAAGAGAAGATGACCTGAACCAGGTCGACTAAAATAGAAGAGTTAAAATAATAAAGCACATGATATTGAAAAAGTAAAAAGATTTTGAATGATGTTACACAGCTAAGGTCTGGTCGTCTCCTCTCATTACTCTGAAATGTAAAGCTCTTGTTGGTTGGGCTTCTCACATCCAAGACATTTTGGGGAATAAATGAATAGCATGTCAAGATTAAATCAAAGCGTTACTGTCATAATATTACAACCTTTTTTTCTTGACATTGTTACGTTATTCTCATTAATCAACTTAATTTTCCTTTAAAAGAAAACATCATCTTAATTAGAGTCCACTGTGCCCCCAATCTTCGTCAGATATTTCACATGCCCCTGAAGATGATGGGTACCTTGGTGATGAAGAGGCTCAGCAGGGGGAGGGGGCTGCGTCCCTGTGCCTCCTCCACCAGCTGAGAGAAGCGCTTCACTGTCAGCGTCTGTGGAAGAGTCCAGAAGGAGGAGCGGTGTGTCGGGCAGTCGGAGGGGAGGGTCAGCATGGAGCCGGGGTCCTTGAAGAGGAGAATCCTCAGGGGGCTTCCAGCGAGACCATCATCAGCACCGATTCTGTCCTGAGCTTTGGACAGATTCTTCTTCAAATCCTGGAAACAGACAGGTGGAAGTAGCATCATGTTATCACCATGTGGCAATCAACATCTTTGTGTATTTCTTTTATTCCTCTTTAAAGATTTATTGATTGATCACATTTTTTATTTAAGGCCACATTTCCACCAATTTATGTATACAAAATAATAAATTCATTCAAATACTTTAAAAGTTCATAGTAGGAATTATTTTTCACTAAATTGGAGGTTTGTTAACTTATATTAAAAGCTTTTTTCTCAAATAATAGTACTTTATTTTCATTAAATTAGTGTTTTTATAATCTTAATATTACAACCTTCTTCCTGAAATAATATGGCTTTATTATGATTCAATTACAGCTTTTGTAATCGTATTATTACAACCTTTTTGATCATAAAATAATATTTTTCCTGAAGTAATATAACTGTGCCAGTATATGTATATATTTTTAATCATTTGAATGTTCTGTTTTCGATTCCTTAAATAAATCGGTTCATTATTTGTTCTTTTGCCAGATTCTAGGAAATGAAGTATTTGACACCCAAATGTCCCCGTAGAAAAACAAAACCTATTTCCTGGGAATTGATTCCAGTTCCAACCTTGTAAAGGATCAATGCACTGGTTTAAAATAACATGTATTTCTTACTTGAAGAACGGGGTTGATGGCAGAACCACAGACAAACTTCTCCCACTGTTGCCGTCCTTGTCTGGAGGACAGATCCTGTGTTGCTCCACGGGAACCTATGGTCAGATTATAGCAAAGTAAGATTACATGTTTTTTTTTTTAAAGAGCAACAAGTTGAAAGTAGTTGTAACGTCACCTGTAGTAAATCCTGTGCAGGTATTGAGAATCAGATGAACTGTGACGACTGTGTTGTCCATGTTCTGATCCAGAGTCTTCCCCAACACATCCATGTCCTCCTTAAGGTGCTCCCACAGGAAGTTGGAAACATCAGGGGGCCTGGGGTGGATCATCTCACCAACTCCCTTCAATAACCACATTAAACCCACAGGAGTATTATTATACTGTGCCATTTATTTAACACCACTGATATTCAAAATCTTGTGCAAATTGAACTGAAGTCTCACTCGGTTGTTTTTGATGGAGCCCTGAAGCATGGCGAGGTGTGTGAGCAGCCGCAGGATGCAGGACTGAGCGCTGGTCATCTGTCTCTCGGGGGCCTCAGACCTCTGGTGAGCACTTCCTAATATGTGTCCTGTCCGAGTTTGATCTGTGACACTTTATACAGATGGGAGGAACATTAGTTAAATCAATCTAGGACTGTCACACTAGCAGATTTACGTTACACAATCAGTGTGGCCAAAATGAATCCTGAAAATGTTATTTTTTAATATCTATGTATCCGACAAGTGCAAAAACGCTACAACGGCCAAAACATTTCCATTTGGAAAAACATGCTGCATTTTTTTAAAACAAAAATATGCCAAAACACATGCAAATTAAGAATCTACACCAACTGGACTGGACTTGACAAATGCAGCATTTACTTAAAGCTTGTCCAGTGCCTTGCTCAAGGGCCACTACATAATTAGGTCTGTTCGGGACTTGAACCGGCGACCCTACAGCTTACAGTCCAAGCCCCTACTGACTGAGCCACTGCCGGGCGCTTTTAGTGCTGCTCTTAATTTATGTTTTATATTTGCATCACGTTTCTCCTAATTGGACATGTGTTGGGCCGTTGTAGCGTGTTTGCACCTGTCGGCCCCTGTAGAAGAGAGAGACTGTTACAAAAGCATAACATAGTGAAAAGACAACCAGGTAAACTGAGAGATAAATAAAGAACAGAAAGAAACAGAAATTGTTTAGAATATTATCATAAGAATATTGTCAGTAATAAATCAATAAAAAAAATATATATATTGAGGGACCCCTAAATAAAACACAAATAATTAACAAATAATACTGTGACAAAGGCTGTAGAGAATAATACCTTTGCATTGCAGTAAATCCAGCCACTGGGTTGTGGTTACTCCCACCAACTAGGACCCCACACGTGTGACATTTTGCTGTAACCACTGGTCTGCCACACTTAGATAATAGAGAAGCATAACATGTATTATTTATTGAAATCTGTATTCTTAAAGAATGTTTGGCAAGAGGAATACAAAAACAGCTCATACCTCGGTCACAACCAATGGATGCCCATTGGCACATTCTGTGAATGATGTAAAATAAATTATAAATATATCCTCTATGACAATTCAAATAATTTATAATAAAAAAAAACTTATATGTAAAATACTTACTGTAGAATTTTGATTTCTGTCCCAGAGTCTTCAACTGTAGGACTTCACTCACATTATCGTGGGGCATGGTTGGCAGAAAGGAGTTCTTAGAGGAAAAAGTAAGTTGCGTTAATGTGCAAATAGTTTAGAGTATGGGGAAGGTGCATTATAATAAAAGTTCATTCTTTTCAGTTATATCTGGAAATGCATCATTGTTCATACAAAACCTTCTTAAGAAAATGTGATTTAGCAAAAGCAACAGCTTATCAACTGATATCTTCTGGAATGTTTTTTTGATCTGTGCTTGTATTCAACATCATTGTTGTTAACTGTAAACTAATGATGGTGTTCAGTGTCTTTTTGATATAAAAATCATATGGAGAAGTGTAGTTTTGCACACCGATAAAGTTGGAAGTTTGTAAGTATGTAATGTGCCACTAGGGGTGTCTCAATAAAAACAATAACTCTACCTTCACTACAGATTTCATTTGGTTTGAAAAAAGTTTGGAAACATTTGGAATAGTGTAACTACAGAACAAGTTATTTTTATATTATAAAAGTACATATTTGACCTTTTAACCCTTACCCTAGTCCCTAGTATAGGGCTATTCAAAAAACTCAAGATTTAACATTTCCAATATTGCAATCTTGGTTCCTATTTTTGTTAATTTATCTGTCACGTCTTCTGATCTCCACACCTCATGTTTGTGATGCAACTATTTTCTGCAAAGTCTCCCAGATGTGGTGATATAACTATGACATCATCACTTATTTTCTTCCAGACAAGAAGTGATACATTTTGGGGCCTATTGGGCCTTTCAAATATCTAGAAACGTCTTACTGTGACATTCTGAGGCTGGGAGGCTATCTGATGAAGAGGAAGCAGTAGAATATTTCCACTGAGCATCACAGAGTCCAGGTGGAGCAGCAGCTCCAGGAGGCTTTGTCTCTGAGCAGGAACATTGCTGCTGATGCAAAGACCTGAGCCCGGTCCACCGATGTGATTGGACAGGAGCGCAGCACAGAACTCCCTCAACTCCTTTGACTTGACGTTTTTCAGGAGAGCTTCCAGTCCCGCCAACTCCTGTAAGTTCATTTGAGCGACTTGTTACAAAGTAGATATATTATAGACACAATTGACATTAGATAGGACGTATAGTGACCTGTGGGGAGGGAAGCATACGGGGGTCAGGGCATTTGTAGCGGCAGGTGACCTGTCTGTACAAGGCCAAGGCCAGCAGGCCCATCTGAGGATCTCTCAGCTTCTACAAAACACAAAAACAACAGTTATTAAAACAGTGACTACAAATAAAACAGTCATTTAACTGGGTTTCTAAAGGGCTTTCAAGCACCATGTTATTAGCCTCAGCATTTACTGTTCAATATGGGAATTACACAAATAAATAGACAGTAATTTACACACAAACAGTAATCATTTAGTTTAATCCACATCAGGCATTTATATGCAACATTTAATAGTTTATGACTAACAGTTATTTATTTAGTTTTGACCACTTTAGACATGTATAATTTGAGGCTAGTGTCTAAACAGACAAGGATCGAAAACATACCGGTAGTTAGTCCTAATAGGAGCCAGAAAAGTTACAAATTGCGTTAGGTAGCTTATTTTTCTAGTTGTATATTTAAAAGCATAAACATTGACCAAATAGTTAAAAAATACTAAATGACTGAAATAAAAACAAAATCAGGCTTATTAATAATTGAATGTAAAAACATAATAATATCAACTTTAATGTTGGCACACACTGTAAATGATGAGTTTCACATATATGTGTAAAACAACACTAAAGTTATATTTATTAAATGTGTACATAGTGCCTGGTTAAAGTAAAGAGTTGTCTCTGCCCTCTACTGGTTTTTAGGGGAAATGACAGACTGCACTGAAGCAAGACCATTGCTCATAAACACACTGAACTAAACATTTGAACTATCAGCTGTGGACTCATCTGACCTTTATTTGTGTCATGAAGCTGTCGGACTTGTTTTCCAGCAGCACATGGCCCACAGCTTCTCTCACGGCTCCGTAAGCCGCTCCGCAGCACAGGAACGGGTCCATGTTAGATGGCGTTACCTTCTGTGAGAAAACATCATATTTTAGTGTTTTTTTCTTTATGTCAACACTCCTCTTTACACAGTAAACAGTTCCAGCTTATGGATCACATTTTTATAACACAAGGGAGAAGGTCATAGTTGGAAACAGAGCAATTTAGTTCCATGCAATGGTGACATTACGTATTTAGTACTCGGTTCTCAAGAAAGCTTGGTATTAACTGATACAATGAGTAAAGCTGAAGTTATAAGTACATAAATAAGATGATGGACAAGTTCATAATAAGTAAACTGCTATATATTTTTCTTGTTAATGTTTGAAAAATCTTCAGGCTCCACCTTTTGATTTTGTGTTATCAGAACCACTGATGTGATGTTGGCGTTCAAAATGTATAATAATTCAGACGTTTTATAATCCAAAACAAATAATTGTTGTGTCTTTAATTGCATGTCTACAGCAAATAACTGCCCTTGTTAGAATAAAAAATGCTCAAATAAAAGCTGTTTTGTTTTAAAAGGATATCAATGTTTTCTTAAAAGTACGAAAAAATATTATTCTTATAGTTATAGAGATTATCAAAATAGTTTTCGGGCCCCTTTACCAGATATGCGTTCTATAAGACATCTTTACCTGAAGTCGGAGGAGGTCTGCAGGGAAGAGCCACCTCCAGGCCGGGATGTTCAGCAGCGACAGTATGCTGTCCATACCTGAGCATTTGTTCAGGGCCCGGAGCAGGTACACCCTGTGCCAGTCATTCCCTCCATCCTCACACACCGCCTTCACCTGCTGCAGGAACTGAGCCTCCATGTCCTTTGGTCTGCCTGCATTTCACAAAAGAACATCAAAACTTGTTACATACAAAATCTTAAGGCCTCTGTCCACAGAGCAGTTTTTTCTGAGCGCTTTGCAATTTTGGATACGTCTGCTCCAAGCGCTGTCAGTTGAAAACATTTCTACTTTTCAGAAAGCACTAGTGGCTTCACTGTAGAAAATGGGAGGAGAAGCTTGTTTTTGGCCATGTCTTTCAACAAAGACCGAAAAAGCCCAGTTGTTGGAGCAGATCGGCCAGGCTGACTGGATGTTGCCACCAGTTAGTGTTTACTTTAATCTCCGTACATTCATCTTTCTCATCGTTCTACAGCTGTCAGATTGAGCGGGAAAAAGCTCATTTATACAAAGTGTGAGAGCAAGAATCTTCCGGTTGGTTGTAATGGTGAAAAAACAATGTCAAACAAATTGAAAGTGTCATAAACAGATAATAAAATCCAAGGGAGCAGGCTAGTCTGTTTTATAAAAGTGGTGATACATTGTTGAGATATTGTTTCCATAGAAACACAAAAAAAGCGATGGGAGGGTTCTCAGCCCAGGGCCTTTCTGCCAGGAAATGTGATATGTGGACAAAGGCCTTTTGTAATGTTGTACTCCTCTAAATAGAAAGATTGCAGTGATTGTATCCAAACAAAGTTGAGCATTACAGACCTTGAGCTGCGACAGCTTTTAGCAGCTCTGCAGCAGTGCTCAGGTTGACCCTCAGCCGGGCCGTGTTGAGCAGGAACTCTGCGGGGTCCTGCTGTCGGTCCGGAGTCTGTTTCTTGGCAAAGCTGCTCAGGAATCTGATCTCTGCTTGTCTTTGTTGTTCTGCACTCTGCTCCACTTCTCTCGCTTCTGAGCACAGCAGAGAGTCCTGAGAAGAAAAGTAAACATTTTCAACAAAAAGTGCAGTATCTGGTTATGTATTAATGAATGCTTTGCAGAAAATCCATGGTAAAAAAAGTCACAAAGTAATAAGACAATGAAAGACTTTAAGTGTTTTACCTGGAAGCAGTTGACAAACAGCAGGTAGAGTTCAGTACGGTCTTCTCTGTTCAGGAGATTCTCCTCCAGATTCTTCAGGTAGATCTGAATGTGAGCCTTCACCTGATCAAAACTGAGGAATACACCACCGGTTATTGTAGATACAGTAAGAACACATTTGGGGCACTTATACTTGAGAAAAGTTCCAGCTTCATGTGGCTGTGTGTTAATGACATTTTGTGTTAAGTGTGTGGCTCAAATAATCTCTGACTACGAGAATCTTCAACATTTTAAATTAAAAAAACTAGAGTCCTGATGTTTTTGCATCACAAATAGGACAACCTATTTTTGTGAACATCCACTTTACACTCATAACAATCTTCTCTAGTAATGCATTAAAAATGTTTATATATATATATATATAGCAACATTGTGTTAGTCTGGTTTTTTTTACATTATAATGCAAATCAGGCTCTATTTCTCACTAATCACTCTACCAAGATAGTAAAGATAGTTTTTAAACCTACATTAAAAACGTTATCTTTAATAACCCTACACATATGACCCATCACCCAACAGGCTGGAATTTGGGAGATTTTCATTTCCATTGGTATCGTCGATTTTGGCATTATAAATGGAATTCAATTACGGAAACAGGCAAATGTTTTAATACATCAAAAAAATGAAATACTTTTCATATACTTATATATAGACACTATATTTTACTTGCTGTGTAACTGTGTTTGATTGAGTAAAGGGTTTGAGTAATTTCCCTGCACATGCTCACTGGATCCATGCCCTCACCTGTACTGCAGCAGCAGTTTGGGCAGCACAGAGCGCACCACTGGACTGTTGTCCACACACTCCAGGAAGGGAGTGAGCTCTCTGGTCCGGTACACGTCTCCTGCAGCACAACGAGGATTGAATACAAGAGTAAATGCCTCGTTAGCACAGCATCTTCAGTTATCTGGTTATTATTATCATTGACCTATTGTCTCACTGACCGTTGGCGGAGACCAGTAAGGAGAAGAGCAGCTCCACCACCCCCTCCCCGGGCGTCTGTCCCTCTGACAGGCAGAACCTGGACACCACCTCCAGGAAGAAGGAGTTACAGCAGTCCCTGATCGCTGCCTGCCGCGCAAGTGCTGCCCTGAACCAGGAAAATAAAAAAGGTGCTGACAGCTGATTGATTTGTCAGATAATAGAATCAGGTGGCCATAGTAATGAGTGTCTCAGACTGATGCATATGGCTACATAATTATTTAAAAATGGTCCTGAAATTGCAAAATTGGACTAGTGCACAATCAAAATTGCAGTAAGCACAAAATGTGGGAAAGGCAAAATATTTGAAAATATCATTCTGAAATAATGATTGTGGTGTTTTAGGGAAGTATTGGTGTTCAAAGGGCATTCTACAGACTTTATATACATCCTTGTTTGGCACAGATCATCTTTAAAAATAAATCCCACCATGATTATTTTAATACATTTTGCATGTGGATGTTCCAAAGAGTATTATTCCCTCTAAAATAGCGAATCATAACACAAGAAAAATTACAAAATGTATGTCAAATGTTTTTTCTAAATTGTGCAACTGTTACATTCTAAAAACTATAACATGACATCATTACAATCAGATGGTATGATGAGCGTGTTAGCCAATAGCTGCTCTAAACATCCTAAATCTTAAATCTTAGGCTATCATTTAGAATTTATTTTCATACACATATTTTTACAGGGTTTCATTTCATAATAATTATCTCTTTTATTACCTTAAAAGAAAAAATCATGCATTTCAAATAACCCATTCTTCAAAAGAGAAAGAGAATTCTGAATCCTTTCCTATCATTTCTGAGTGCTTTTTCTGAACTCACTTGACGCCGGGAGAAACAACCGGCTTGAAGTTAGGTGGCAGGTCTGCCCTGCATTTAGGACAGTAACTGTGTTCCTGAATGCAGCGTTGCAGACAGGCCAAACAGAAGACGTGCTGACAGGGCAGGACGGCCGGCTCTTTGAACTCCGACAGGCAAACTGGGCAAGAAATGCCCAACCTGTGCAGAACATATCATGAGAAATCATTACTGAGTGCTGCAGTGATGACGTATTCATGTAGCCAACCAGGGAGTTAGCATCGCAAGGGCTAACTCGACAAAATGCAATTGGATTTATCCATTCCATTTGGATTATTGCAAAAGTATTTGGCAAACACATTTAAAATGCTTACAAGTATTGTTCAGTAAGATCATTCCCACATAGGTACCACTGTTATGATATCAGGGTTGCCAACTTTGGGTTCCTGGCTGGAGTGAGATTTTGATATCATGGGTTTAATTACACATATGCGCACTAAATGACTGCTATCGTGTCAGCAGCGGGACCTTAGCATATATATAGGATATAGAATATATATACAATATATACAAATACACAAAATTGGACACAGACTATAAAGGGCACAAAGTTTCATTCACTAATGAAAGTCAAACACATGTTTGTTTCCACTGTTTTATTGTGTGCCTGATAAGCAATTAATTGACTTATCGTACGATAAATAAAAATGAACTCGATAAATTGCCATTTACATGAGGATGTGACTCGCAGTTTGAAAGGATGTACTTCAATTATTATTATATATTATCATTATGTCAGGGGTCTAAAATGGTCATACAACGGTGCCGACAATATTATCGGTTATCGCAATAATTTCCTGGAAAATGTATCACAGACTTACTCCAAACTGCCAAACATATTAATTAACACACTCTATTTTGGCCTAGTAGAACAATAAGCAGCAGACTTTTACTTTTTTATCATTTCTACTGGATCTTAGATCTGCACTTGCGCAATACGGGTCGGCAGTTGCCAGAGAGTATTTGTGTTGGGTAATCTCTGGTAGGGCTAACCCATACAGTGGTGGGGTGAAGTCAGTATTTGCATTGTAATTACATACACGCTCCCCTTGACAGTGAAACGCCACGCCTGAGGTTTAGATTATTTCCCTGTCTCAATCCAAATTGAACTGTATGAAATAAAAAGGCACATTTGTCTTGTAGTAAATAAAAAGGGCGACCTGGAGCCAATCCTGCAATTTCCCCACAGGTGAAAGAGTTGACATGCTGAAAACCAAACCCCTGCAGGGGGTCTGGGGGATTCTCCCCCAGGAGATTGTTTGAAATACTAACATAAAATACACATTCTGGTACTCTCTTGAGAAGAAAAATAAATAAATCTATTACTACACGACATATTTAAAAAATTCTGATTGGCCAGAAGTATCAAAGATGTTCTATTGAGAAGACGATCACTACCTGACAAAAGTTTTCAAAACCGTTTCTAGTCTTCGGTATTCTTGTTTTTGGCGTGAGAATAGTTTGGGCAGCGTGAGAGCGTGAGATTGAGAGTGAAAGCGTGTGTCACACGCCAGATGCGTGAGAGTTGGCAACCCTGTGATATTTGAAGCCTAAATGCTATCACTAGAAGTAAAAAGCTAACGTTAGGCTAAAGAGGAATTACATCAATTCACCTCTGCTAATGTTTGTCGTGATGAGTAGTAAACCTTATTTCAGGCATCTTAGCAAAACAATTTTTAAAAACTGTTTGCTTTGAGACAAAGTAACCGGAAGTGGTAAAATGCTAACGTTGCTAATGTCTGTGTGTTAGGAAACATTCCGGCACCACTCTGAAATAAGAACTTTATTTTTATTTTAAGAAGATTATTTTGTTACTTATTGTGTACATTGCAAATTAAAAGTATGTATTGTATTGAATTGAACAGTGAAGCTGTGGTTAAATAATAGGCTAATTTAGTCACATTAAGCTCATTGATATAAATTCAACTAAACCAAAACAGAGAATAGAAATTGTAAAGGCAGATCCTGACCTCAGGTCCCTGCTCATACACTCATCGTGAAAACAGTTGAGGATCCGGATCAGCTGCTGCAGTGTGTCCACACTCTTTACATCCGGTGACTCCTGCATCAACTGTTAGGAAATATGAAAAGGAAGTCTTAAACATGTCTTCTTTTTTCCCACAATCTGACTGCTGATAACTACAAAAAGTGTTTCTGTTTTTAATGTTCAACTATTGCAAATATGTTTTGTTCTTGTCCCTTAATATACTTGTTATTATTTTATTTCTACTATTCCTGTTAGGTTCCTAAGTTGCTTTTGTTGGGGTTTATACTGTGTTTAGTAGCTGAGGCTTGCCACAACACCTGAAATAAAGGCTGCCTTTGCAAACAGAATAACAAGTGTGTTAACATTAACCTTCAGGTTAAATAAGTGCAGGTGCTATTTCAAATAACAAATTAATTCACAAAAGTCATTGTTTATGCTTTTATCTGCTTATTAAAATGTCGCAAGTCACCAACCGTCATATCATTTCAATTTGTTTTTCAGTCATATCAAGATGATTCACAGAGCCTAAAGCTATTTTACTTACGTTCAGGTGAAGGTTGCAGTGTTTGAGAGCCAGTTCTTTCAATCTTGAGTCATTTTTATTAACTTTAAAAATGATGTGCTGTATGAAAGATGCAACAACCAGCATCCCATGCCACAGTGACCTGAAAGGGCGAATGAGGTCATTAATAAAAAGTCAAATAACTTTGTTTTTCTCCTCACTGTTTATCTTACCACACTCACCTGATGGAGTCCAGTTGGTGCAGACAGCTGGGGCTGCAGAGGGTTCTGTATTTCTGACCGAATGCTCGGTCCAGACACGGCTGCAGGAGTTTCATCCTGCTCATGAAGGTCTCACACTCCTGCTGGGACGTGACTGTCAGCAGTTTGGTCTGTTCAACACACATACCAAGAGCTAGAATATCCTCCACCTGCAAGAAAAAAGAGACATACAATAAAAGATTATGACAAGTTGACATGTTTTAAATCACACATATGTATTGGCCTATATCTCAGAATGTAATTATTTTATGTGAAGAAAACTGAATTACATAGTGAGTTTTAAAGTTTGGATTATTATTTAAGATTTAAACTACAAATCTAATTGAAAAGTGGCACGGTAAAGACCTAAACACAAGTTATATTAACCGAGCATTCTTTCCCTGAAAATCAGCCTGTTCAGCATTAGTATGCCAATAAAATAACCCAATAGCTAATGGAAACAAAAGCCAGGCGTTATTGAGAAGAAAACCAACATTGAATTTCACAAAGAAAATTAGCCTTTTAAATATGAATTAAAATATGTCTAATACAGACCAAATTCAAGGTTAAAATAAATAAAAATGTATGTCTGATGCAATATTTAAAGGAAATGAACTGCTCAAAATGTATATAAATTGCTTAATTTGAACAAACTTCCTTGTGTTATTACTCTCTGTCCGAGTGTCAGATGTTCATTACTGGTATTGTTATGAATTGAATATAACATATAATATCAATTATTATGTCACTTAGTCAAGGATCGTCAGTTTTCTCAATGAATTTAAAAAAGGGTTCCCTAAGCCCCGAGCCTGTTTTTCAGGTCTGAATTTGACCTTTTTAGAGAGATTTAGCAAAAACAAACCACTTCTGGGGTCATTTGGGTGGATTTTCCATATCTCTGGCCCCCCTTGTTCGATTTTGCTGATTGACATCTCTTTCTAACCGTCAGAGCCAATGGAATCGAGGGGAATTCCCACATACTCCTTATTTGGTAATGTGTGTGTGAGACTGACGCACAGCCAAAACCGGAAGCTGCGATAACTCTGGTGGCTACCATTAGCAGCTAACTTTTACTCTGGATGGAATTATAAATAAAAAAATTCAAATCCACAGAAACATTATCAACCTATGGATTAACCAATTCAGCCTCATTTTTCTCATTTTAATGCCATTGAACACGTCTTTTGATCAGATTGACAGCTACGGTGAGACGATCTCCCGTAAAAGCTCCGTAAAGGTACGCGTTGTAATGTCTGAGTTTGCTTCCCCTGTCGCGAGTTCGGATCACTTAGTGATGATACTATACCTAAATAATCTGTGGAACCTCAGCTTTAATCGTATATCTTGTATGTGCAGCTACGATAAGTAATAAGGGTATCTTAAACTTATATCTTGAGTTCTGTGCTAAATTGTGTTAGCATTTTTCGCTCAGGGGTCATTTAGATGATTCTTATGAGACTTGTGTTTTGTTTTGGTAAAAATGGTTTGTATCGTCAGTTAGCTGAGATTCTTCCCGTTAATCTGGTATAACACATTAATAGGTTCTTAAATATTAAGATGCCCTGAGACACAGTGTTGTGAGGCTTTAAGGCTTAACAGTTAAGGGAAAAGGCTGGGAACCACGCAAAAGGTGAAAGGAATTATTTTAGAGGTATCTTATTAAAAAACTGAATACATTTGGAGGTAATGACAGAATGTGAAATACTATTTTCTTGTACGCAACCTATTTGTCCAAACAATTTCCTATTTCAAAAAATAAATTCAAGAGTCACGTTCTAGAGATTCCTTAAGGGTATTCTCACCATTGCTGGCGGCTCCCTCTTTCCCCCCTGCTTTTGAACATTGTTGGCTAGCTGGGGCTGCAGCAGAAATATGTGGCAGAGAGTGTCCAGTCTCAGGGCAAAATGTTTGGCAGCAGCCATTATCCAAGCAGGAGAGAGCTCAGTGACAGCACCCAAAGATGTCTGAAGCTCGGACACATAGCCCAACATGGCCCTGGTGAACACCTGTGTAAAAGGGAAGAATATTACTGGCTGTTCCCTAAAACATGTCTGTCCAAATGTTAGACTCAAGATGTCCATACCCTCAGTTCGTCCGTAGACTTGATCTTCAAAGCGAGCAGCATAAAGTCTTGTAGAAAGTGGTGGCCGTACTCCAATCTCTCTTCTTCTGAGAGTTTCTGGAAGTGACTGCCCAGCCTGCTGTTGGTGAAGGAGCTCACAAACTGGAGAATCCTCCCTGTGCCATCCTCTCTTACTAAGAAACAGTCATAAAACCACAAAACATTTGACACAATTCGAAATAGATCACGCTTACACACGCAAACATTATAATGGTGGCTAAGTGAATGTACTGGTGCAGTGCATGAGAAGGACATCAACTGAATGAAAGTAGGCATAGACCCAAACTGTTGATAAGAGATGTTCTATAGTATACAAAACCAAGATAAAGGCAAACCTGGCATGAATTCTGATTCTTCCCACAAACTTTCAAGGTGGATTCTGATGCGCCAGCTGAATGGGGCAGCACAGGGTTTTTCTTCACCATCCAACAGGAAGAAGTGATGCACAAGCACCTCCTGGTCTGACTCACTAGAACATATGATAATCAAAGAAAAATTAAGCCTTGTGTTGCTTAAATTCACTCTGTGACTTATAAAGAACACGTAATCCACAATACCTTGGGTTTTGGATGGTTGTTAAACCCAAACTCTGTGAGTCTGCCAGGATGTCCAACCACAGCTTCATCAGGCCCTCGCTGAGCCTGTCACCAGAGAGCAAGTCCAGATTTGCATACCTGTCCATAACTTCCAACATGTTCGCCAAGATCGGAGTCACGGTGGACTGCAGACAGCGCCACAGGGTATGTCTGTCAGTTGAAGACACAAAAGAAAGCAGAACGTGATCAAACCGTTTATTAGAAACAAGAACATTTTCCACATTTCAACAGCTGTGGTTTGATTCATGCCGAAAACAAATCCCTTTTTCCTTGTTCAGTTCTCTTTTCTTTACAAGTTATATTGCTAATGAACTTTACCTCCAAGTTCCACCCTCCTGTAGAGCCTGGCGTTTCTGGGCTTCTCTGCTCACCCACTCCTTAGGAGAACGCATCAGTTCTTCTCTCTGTGCCAAAGCCTCTGCCAGTCTACTCAACATCACCTCCTGAAAGTGGGCTTTAACAAAATACAAAGTTGACATCAATCAGATAGAACGTTTTTAGACTGAGCCTAATAGACATGATGAATCACAAAAGTGATCTACAAACCCAATCATTCTGTTCAACTCTATAGTAATAACCTAAAAATAAAATGTTCTGATGACCATGTTTACCTCCGATTTGCACTTCATCAGTTCTCAGAAGAGTCAGAAGGATGTGCATCCGCTGCATGCCTCGCGATGTCACACCATCGGGTTCCCTCATCAAACCCACAGCTTTTTGGATACATGATCTCACTAAGGAGAGGCTGTCGAGATGGGCTCTATCTCCCTGTACACAAACATAATTGAGTTAAATTAAAAGCAACATTAAAATATAAGATTAGTTTTTTAGAGGAACATATTATATACATTGTACCAACCTCGGGGTCTTTCCTTTGCTTCAATGTTTCTCCATCTTCATCATGTTCTATTGAAGATCAAGAATACTGTTTATTTTCGGTGCAACATTGCATAGAGAACAATGAACTACATGAAATTACTTCATGTAGATCAGGGGTCACCAACCTTTTTTAGGGTGAGGGCTACTTTCAAAAAATAAAACAAGTCGGGGGCTACTTTTACTCCTCTTTTTTTTGTTTTTTGCAGTGTATATATTTAGCACATTTTAACATTATTATATGCTTACCTTTAACCTCTGTGTGCTGTTTGGGTCTGTGGGACCCATGTCAATTTAATTATTTTAACCTGCTTTATTTGGGGGTGGGCCTCACATCTTCCAGGGCGGACCTCACCTCCTCTAGGGGGGACCTCACCTCCTCTAGTGGGGTCCGGGGGCATGCTCCCCCAGGAAGATGTTTTTTAAAATGTTGAAGTTAAATGCATCAATCTGGTGCACTTTAAGCACAAAATGAATTTATGGAAAAAGCTCTCTCAACTTTCAGATGAAAGGGAGCTGTATACTTTTCAATAATCCAAACATCTTTAGAATATTATCACAACCAATAACAAATCATTTAAACTTGTTTATTCTTATCTTATGTTACCTAGTTAGCATTCTTTCTTTTTCTTTATGCATATTTTACTAATCACTCCCCTTTTAAACTGTTTATTGTACTGTCCTATAGTACACATTGGAATGATTTCTTACTTTATCTATATTAAATAGATAAAGGTGTGCTCTCCCTAGCTCTCTCGCTCTCTCTCTCCCTCCCTAGCTCTCTCTCTCTCTCTCCCTCTCTCGCTCTCTCTCTCTACCTCCCTAGCTCTCTCTCTCTCTCTCTCCCTCTGTCTCACTCGCTCACAGAGGCTGTGTGCTCCTCCGTGGCGATGACGGCTTGCGTTAAAAAATAATAATAAACATATTTGTAAAGTGGGGGGACACAAACGGGATATCGAAAAGAGCGGGGAACATGTCCCCCCCTGTCCCCAGTGGAAATTACGCCATGCGTGTGTGTGCGTCAAGTGCAATAAATATATATGCAAGTTGCAACACACACAGAGTAAAGCTCTGCCCCTCATGTGCTGTATAGGCTGGCATGACTAGGCTGTTCAATGGGGCTGATGTGTTGTGTAGATTCTGCCAGAAGGAAAATCAGCGGGGAGGTGCTACATTGCTTTTCTTCCCGACTGCAACGCTGGTCCGCAAATCAAGCAAGAACGTGATTGGTCGATATTCATTGTGGGGGTGGGGGGAGGAGGGGTGTTCGCTATGATTTAGGTTTCCTTTATGCATAGGGTAGATTCTTTTAATTACATTTCCTTTTTTGTTTTGTGTATTTTATACATTTTGGATTTGCTTGGCGAGCTATTTTTAGAACATGCCCCGCGCGGGCGACCGCAGGCACCGTGTTGGCTACCCCTGATGTAGATACTCAGAAACACACATTTAATACCCAAAGGTTATACAGTTTCTACCTGAAAGTGCAGGGTTAACTAGGCTGCTAATGAGAGTTCCACAGAAAACCAACAGGTTCCGGCTCATGTCGTCTGAATCCCTCAAGTCATCAATATGCACCGACTGCCAGACACCTTTGTTTGAAATAGACAAAACATGACTTTAATCTAGTTATGAGTCATGTATAATGCAGTAGCAAATAATTTAACTGCAATAATGACCACATTCCATAAAGTCCTCACCTCCTTGGAAACCAATGTACTGGGATTTACTTGGGATCCTAGAAACCCTCACAATGAAAATCACCCAGCAGGTCTGATGCTCCAGTGTCATCAAGTAATTCATGGTGCAATACCTGAAGGCAGATGAAATCATAAACACACGTGAATTGCCTGTAATGTTGTTTTTATCGTCTGAACCTGCATATAGTCATGTTTCAATCTGAATCTTGAAATGGAACCCTACTTTGCTGATGCTATGAGCTCATCGCTGCAGTGGGATTCCTCGAGGTCCATCTGGATTAGCATGATATGAAGAGAGTTGTCAGCATCTTTGAGGAAGGCCCTGACACAGAAAGAGTAGAGTAAGAGAAGATTAAAAGACAAGAAATAAAGAAAATAACCATGCTATGTGTGTGCATAAAGCTGAGTTATGATCAACACCGAATGTGGTTATGATTAAATCGTTAACTGTGAGATTTACAGCATACTTTTGGCCATAATTGCGCAGCCCTACAAATGAACTAAGATTTCCATACACATATTTTAAGCTATTGTAGTAAGCCCGACCAATACAAAGCAGGGTATTAGGATAATGTCACTACTCATGTAGTTCCTTTAACTTTATTAAGTGTGCAGAGCAATGTTGATTAAACATGGAAATTTGAAGGTTGGATATTTGTGAAAAATGTTTTTTGTATATATTAATAATTGAAGATGTAAAGTAATTCCAGTTTAATGTTACTGTTAAAAAGACGGTTATTTTTGTAATCCTTTTTTTATTATTGTCACGCTTGGTGGCCTCAATGTGTGCATTTGATTCAGATACAGGAAAAGTTGCTTTTGGAGTGGGCCTCATATATAGCCCTTAAGGTCAGAATAATGCGTTCCTCGATAAGCCCCCCCCCGCAAAAAGCTTTTAAAAAAAACGTATAAAATCCCAATTGAAAGAAGGCCATGTTGTGGTTATCTGAAAATGTGGTACCTTATATTGTTGCAGAAGGAGATCTCGGTGTCAAACTGGTGGAGTGACAGCATGAGGATCCTGTCAGTTTGTAGTCCTAGAGCATTGGCTAAAATGCTGACATCTGATCTGGTAAGCAAGCCCGAGAATGTAGTTATCTATGCAAAACCACAAGGAAGAAAGTTATGTAAAATTTGTAGAAATTGCAAAAAAATAATAAAAACTAAATTGGAGCAGTAGTGCTAACCTACCTCTAGAAACTTGCTGGACCCCTCATGCTTGTTCAGGAAATCTTCCAGGAATTCCCTAAGGCAGTGATGATGCTGTTGCTGGAAGTACAATCTCTGGAGTTTCTCCTTCTCTTGGTTTGCCAATTCTGAAGACTTGAGCCTCACAACAGCGTCCGGGGTTGCACAGTTCAACAAGAGACATTTAGCTAAATCCAAGACTTCTTCTTCCTCATTTGCTCCAGGAGACTCAACAGCATTTTCTGTTTCCATCGGTTCTTCAAGCTCAGACATCACTTTGTTCTCACCATCACATACCTCAGTGGATTCATCATCGTTCTTTTTCATTGACTCAATTTCTTGCCCTTTTCCTTCAGTCTCTATGTCCATTGCATCACCCAACTGACCATCTTCTTTATCAGGGTCTTCTTTCTGTTTGTTGGCATTTGGTCCATGTGATTTGTTTGGATCTTGTCCTTCCAGGAGGTCTTCTTGATCAATTTGTTGATGTTGTCTTACTGTACTGTCTTCACCTTGTTGTGCTCTACTTTCTAGTGCTTGCAAGAGAGCACTGGCACAGGCATCTCCATGGTGGCCAATGAAAATATCAGACAACTTGAAATATTCTGAGGCCTCACCTGAGAAATCATTCACCCACTCCTTCAGTTTGCGGTGAACCCTGTGTTGCCATGGTTCCAGATCGGTACTCCTATCCACCCTGTGTTTTTCAAGCCTGTTGATGAGGGGCATGGGGAAGTGCTCATAGACCTTCTTCTGGTCCTCTATCACCACCAGTCTGAAGTGTGTATGGACACGACATTTGACTCTGTGGGAACCAAGACCAAGATCAACGTATTGCTGATTACTGAGGTAAACGTAGTACTGGTTCAAGGCATCGTACAGGCTTTCGTAAAGATTTTGCATGTTGAGGAGGATGACAGTACGTCCGGTCTCCATGCAAGTCTTCACACGGTTCACGTTACGGCAGATTTGGGCATATTCCTGGTCCTTCGGGAATCCTGAGCCAAAGACTATTTCAGGAGGTGGATATTCTCCTTTGGCGAAGATGTGTTGCTGAAGGAAATGGAGAGCTGCATTGTTGGTGGTCAGCAAAAGGAGGTAACGGCTCACATGGTTGGTGTCATGGTCAAGATTTTTTTTCACCATTTTCAAGGTGCTTGGTCTTGGAATTTCTGTTAAGTTCTGGAGAACCTCTTGGAAGAACATTACGGGGTCAAAATCCTCTGGTTGTCCACTGAAATTACGCAAGATGGCCTCAACCAACTGTCCACCATCTGGCTCTTCTTGTGTTGAATCGACAACGGCAAAGAGCATTTTGACCAGGCTATAATAGTCCCTTAGACCAAAGAACTGATTCTTTGTTATCTTATTACAGATACTCAAGAATGCATTTGCCAAAGATGGGAACAGGTGTTTGATTTTCAGAAGAATTTGGTTGGAGGAGGAGCAAATTCCCTTGGCAGTTGCCACAAGTTCATCCTCACTCGGATCACATCTTGACACAAATATTCCTCTGTTCATTTTTGCTGGGTCAAGAGCCCAGTTGGAAATTCCAACAAAGCCAACCTTCATGTGTGGATCTGGCTTGTCGTTGTCAATGCAACCATCCTCCAAGAGAGGGTGAAGAGTCTTCAGGGGCATCTTAGGAGAATCTTCTGCAAGTCCTATCTCATCAAGGACCACCACAGATACATACTCGTCCATGTTTTTGTCCTTCTGGAAACGGGCACAGTTCCTGAATGTCCCTATGATTCCCTCTGGACTTGAGTGAGGACTGCACTGGAAGGAAACCATATGAACTTGTTTGAGTTTCTTGAATAGTTCACAGTGTGAGTTCTGGCCTTGCATGGCATCAGCGACCACTGTTTTAGCAAGCGACTTCGAGCTGCCTGGCTTACCAACCACAAAGAGTGGGATCCTGAGCTCAATGCAAACCACCATGAGAAACACATTCTCTTTGAGAGCAATATTTTTGGCTATGGTCTTTCCTGTCTGTATGTTCTGAAGGAAGAAGTCTTGACAGGTTGAAATCTCTTGCTGCAATGCTGTTGAAGAGCAATGAGGGTCTGGAAAGTACCTACAAATCACGGAGAGGTACTCATCTTTGGCCACCAGAGATGGGTAGTAGCAGACGCCAACTGAAAGAATCAAGCACTTCCATGTTTTATGAGCCGCACTGAGGGGAGAGCAGTTGTGGAAAATGACCTCGCTATGCTGGTAAAACCAAACTAGCACCTTCATAGTCCTCTCCACATCTCTGAGACTCACAAAACTGCACTCATTCTTCCGACCTCGCATATATTCCTGCGAGGCTGCCAGCACATTGGAAATGATGTCCTTGCAGGCTGCTGGCAACCGATGTTCTTCGAGTTGCTTCTGCACAATCTGTTTGATGTAGGAGAGTTCAGTTGAATCACTCAATTGACCAAAGTCCCACACCAAGGAAGCCATGCTTGGTGGCAGAGGATGAACTCTGTACACCAGCTGCCTCAGGGGGACTTTGCCAAGACGGTCTTCTGTTTCATCTGCCTTCACTCTGTATCCTAAACCAGCACGTTCCAAACGTTTAACCATTTCAGGTGAGTGCTTCCTGTAAGGATTACATGCAGCAATTATTTTTAAGCCACTGCCTGCTTTTAGAGGTTCCCCTTTCATTGATTGGTCACACAGGATTTCCTTGATGGCAAAAAGGGCCTCTGTAGTGTTGCCTTCGTCAAAGAACAAAATGGTGTCTAGTTTGTGAGATCTTCGGTTATTTACAGCAAGTATCTCTGCCTCTCTCACTTTTCTGTAGATCATCTCTGCTGTTGTTCCACCATGAACCTTGACAAGTACCATGTTTTCCACAGGTTTTTGCTCCCTCTGCAGAGCACAAAGGAAACGGACTAATCTGGTTTTACCGCAGCCTGTTTCCCCCATGATGACAACTGGAATTCCACATCGGAATCTCATGTGTATTGCCAACATCTTCATCACATTGTCAGCAGTGAGTTCATATGTTGGGTCTGGATCAAATGTTCCGTCCATTATTCCTTTCTCTGCACCAACAACGCACGAAATCCTTTTGATTTTGTCTGCCCGGGGCAACTGATCAAAGTCTTCTGTGAGACAAATCGTTTGCCGTTCCAAGTCTTCAAAAAGTTTTTGTGACATCACATCTTCTATCAGGACTTTGTTGCTTCGAGGATCAACTGCATTGAATGTGTTTTGCCTCTGACATTTCCGCACATTAAAGCCCAGAAATGACATTGAGAATCGGTCTGCATTAAAGAAAATGTATGGATGAGACTCATTTTCCCAATGCTTGCGAATTGTCAGACGGGCAAGAAGGTCATCTTCCAGACTGTTATTGATGTGCAGCATGGAACTTTCATCAGATGTGTTCAGAGATGGCGTAGCAAAATCTTTTGCCATTCGGATCATAAACTTCACAACGAAGCCTTTGAAACCGGGAAGCTGGTCAGCCAGAAAATCTGGATTACAGAAAATTGAGTTCTCACAGTCTTTCAGTTGCACATTGAGGAACCAGGAGAAGTTCTTCAACTCTGCCCAAGATGGATCTTGCATTCCACAGTTTGACAGAAAAAGATTGACACACTCAATGTGATTTCCCATTATAGATCCTTCCTGGTATTTAAACCGATCCAGATTCTGATTCTGACTGTAGAGCTTTAAGTACTGATAGGGTCTTTGAATACCCTCACTGCAAAACTCCTGCTCATCCATGAGTGGATCAAAGGTCGATTTTTTCAACACCCCTTTACTGTCCATCAACTGCTTCACCTCTTTTGGAGGTCTACAATGGATTGTAGGCAAAATGTCAAGAAGTCCAAGCTTCATCTGAATGAGAAAAAATAAAAATAAAAAGAGGTATGGTCTCAATAAAAAGTCAGTTTTTAAGTGATTTTCATTCAAGGAGCAGTTAGGTTGAATACGATTGCAAACAGTTATCATCGAATCATCACAGATGAGAGAGGGTACTAGAATTGCGACCAGGTCAATGTATACGAGAGAAAAAAGGCTGTGGGAACCACTGCACCAGCTCTGTTGAGATCAAGCGCTTAGTGATGTGTCTGAATGTCGAGCCCCTTAGCTTTACAAGGTGGTGGAAGAAACTATATAACAAATTACAGAAATAGGAAAACCCAAAAAGCATAATTGGGCCTTTTTGATGTCTAACGATCCATATAACATGACTTTTTAATGCAGCATTTTTTTGACAGTTAAAAATAAAAATAAATCAATACCTCTTTTGGTTGGTTTTGAGTGGATTTGCATGTTCTCAGGACCTCAACTGTAATCAAATGAGAAACATTTCTTCTCCACAACATGCCATGGCTGTCACTCAAACAGCCCAGTACCAACAGATGGAACAGGAGCTCCTCTAGACCTGAACGGAGCTAAAGGGTAACAACAGTACAGAAAAAATACAGACTTTCAAGTACAACCATCAACAGAACAAGGCATCTGCCAAGACAAACAGCTGTGCATACTTACTCCAGCGATGTCTATGTGCAGGATCCAAGGGTCCTGCTCTCTCAAGGGGACAAGTTTCTCTGAAAGAGTCTTTATCAAGGAGTCCATATCAACACATGGCTCAATCAGTCTGATCCTGATATGTTTTGCTCTGGGAGATTTCTGCTGGAACTTCTCAAACAAACGATCCACAAAAAGGGATTTTCCTATCGAAAGAAAAAACAAATGTATTCCGTCAGGATAAATGTTTCATGAAACAACTTGAATATTGTAACTGTATGTGTTTATGGAATTTTGAATGATAGCATTTAACCAATATTTTGTACGTAACAAACTGATTCAACATGTGCCTCTATTGTATAAGCATTATCATAATGGCATGCCAGTTAGGGACATCCTTACCAACTGCAGGGCGTACAGATGACACCATCCAGACTGAGAGCTTATCAGGAGAAACCTGTGTCACAGGGTTTTGTGGGATGTTTTGTGTGAAGTGGTGATGTAGATATTTCCTGGCAGTCTCTGCTGTTAGATTCATCCCAGCCTGTACTTTGAAATTGCTGAAGAAAGAGGGTAAATATCTGTGCTGGTGCTCAACCGGACTGACTATAATCAAGCGATAATGAGGGTTGGCACTTCTCTTAAGAAAGTCAAAGAGCTCCCCAGAGGCCTCACTGACATCATATCCCAGCAGCCCTGGATTGACGAGAGAGTATATCTTCTGCCAGTTTCCTTTTGAGCCCTGACCGAGGGCTCGGCGGAGAAAAATCTCCACCTCCTCCTCTGTGGTTTCCTCTTTGCAGACTAGAACCTCATCAGTAGATGGAAGAGGTTGATCTGGACTCTGCATGTAAAAAGACAGGATGGTGGTAAAAACTTCTGCACTGGGACAAATCACAAGATTGGGTTTTCCCTCCTGGAGAACCAGTGGAAGATTTCTTATGGTCTGTTCCTGGTTTATTTCAGAGAGGCATGAGAGGAAATTGGCAAGAGATGGGATGTCCAAGTGCTCGTCGAGGTACTGTGGCATGTCGTTCTTGAATTTACACCACAGTTTTTCAAGACTGTCTTCATCGCAGTTCATCTTGTCATCAGTATGCCCGGGTAGGGCGCCCTCTGTGGCCTCATTATGACACTTCAAGACACCATCATCTTCATCCTCTGAGGAAAAATCCATCAAATCAAGAACCTCCTCCCTGTCCTCTTCACTGTGTCCCGGTGAAGCTGGTGTTGAGTCCATAGAAAGAACCGATTGATCTTCATTCACAAACTTAACATCTTCCTCTTCCTCATCATGCTTTGAATGAATACTTGCTGCATTAATGTACGCTTCTCTGACATCAGTAGGAGTGCACTGAGGCTTTATGGGGAAAAGTAAAAGCCATAACTGTGGAGGAACTGGCGCTTGACGTTGACACACTTTGTGTATCCAGTGGCACAGGTACACCATCTGCTCTGAGGTGTAGTGGTTCAACAAGTTAAAGGAGGAGCGCATCTCACTGATGAAGGAGCACCATTCGTCTTTGCAGCTATCCATGGAGTGAGTCAGCTTTTGCAGCTGCTCGGTCACCTCGCCGTAGTACGCCATCTCTTTACCCTGCAGGGATAAGAAGGTGGCTTTGATGCACGGCTGCTGCTGTTGTGGGCAGCATTTGACCTCAGCATGCCAATCCCTGAAGAGCATGTTGCCGGATGTTTGCATCTGTAGAAGGATGGTGCCCAGCCTTTGAACTCCTTCAAAAACCTACAGCACAGGAAGGGATGTATACAGTTAATATCAGAAGATAAAGTAGACCCAAGGACTGCACTCGACTTAACATTTTTCAAGTTGAGCAATAGTCGCCAATTATGGCAATTAGGCGACTAATCGTTGCACGTATGATGTATTGCCACTGACCTCTGTAAATCTGTTGACTTGCTCTCTGCCGTGCTCGCCTTTGGAAGACATGAGCATGAGCTTGTTTTGTAGCTCCAGAAGGTCTTCCAGCTTGTAGCTCTTGTCCTCTGTGCCCCTTATTGTGACCCGTATCATGTTCTGTAGACATCTCTGCAAACAAGAGAAAATCTTAAAATCTTAAATAACTTGTATGCATGCAGTTAGCATTGTTCATCTTAGTATCTTAGACTTTGAATGTGTGTCATTTTTCTGAACATTATCTTTTGCGCAATGTAGCACAGTAATGAGGACTCTACTGAGCAAGGAAGATGCTGAAAAGCTTGCTCATGTTATTGTTGATAAAATAAATAGCAAAGAAAATTCATTCAATAATTATCTTTATCTTTATCAGAAATACTTTAATAATCCCAAGGGAAAATGTGTTTCCATGACAGTTGTTCCACTTTAGAATTAATAAAATACAATAAAACAAAACGAAATATATTATTAAAATGTAGATTAAAAGATCAAATAAGATATATGACGATAATAAATTAAAGTTATATGTCCAGTAAAGATAAAAAATTAAAATAATCAACTATTTTATAAACATAAGAAGATATGTGCCAGCTTATCGACTCAGAGTACTGACACTGAGTTTAAAGTGTAACCTTAATGGAAGATGGTTCACGTACCTTCTCTGTGTTTTCATCACACCACCCTATGTGATAAACTCCATCAGCATTAATAGAAGAAGCCAGGGAGAGGGAGGACTGCTCCACAGAGCCGTGTGTCTCCTTCAGTGCTTTCAGCCAGTTCAGCAGGCGAGTGGATTCTCTCTGGAAAACAAACCCAGTGGCATCATTGTCACTTTAACACAGTAACAGGGCTTATATGTTCTGCATACAAATAAAGAATTACCAATTTGTCTGGTAGCTTGTCATCTCTGTTTTGGGTGTCCCACACCTGCTGAGCACACTTCAGGATCTCCTGAAAGCCAGCCTCAGGGGAGAGGGAGTAGAGCAGAGGAGCGTATCCCATCACTGCATCGTGGAAACACGCCACCTGGTCGATCTCTGTGTCATTCTCTCCAGCAGAGATGGAAGCCAGGTCCACATACACCTTCACATCGCTCATATCTGTACAGGGAACAGAGTAGTAAGCAGGCATCTTCCGCAGGACTGAAGAAGATTTATGGTTTTGCACTAATGTGGAGACTCACTTTTAAGGTTCTCTCTGACCCAGCTGACCAGAGTCTGGCTCGCAAGAAACTCTTCCAAACAGGCTGTGTGATGCTTGGTGACTGTGGAGAGCTGCCGTTTGGCTCGAAACAGGTCAGCAGTAAGGGACCCCAGGGGCCTCTGCTTAAATGTGTCTTCTTCCTGTTAAGTCGACAATTACATATTAAAAAAAAAAGTTTTCCTGTTAAGCCCCTGTTTTTCAGGTCTCAAGCTCGAAAATTACATTCCCAGAACACATGACCATATCTTCCCTTCTAAAAGGGTTACATTAATAATCTTTTTTCTCAAAGCAAGGTTACACCTGTGAGTTGGATGTAGAAGTGTCAGAATCAATATGGATGTTTTTATTTTAAAGTAAATTCAGATTGAACACAGTAAAAAAATGTAAATTATTGTGTACGTCCAAAAACCACCCTTGAATGATGATAGACTAAAAGCTTTAGGAATACAATCTACAACATATAATAAGTACCCTGTATCAAGATTGATGGAAAACAAGTGAAATTTGACCTTTTTAGAGAGATTTAGCACAAAAAAAACACTTCTGGGGTCATTTGGGTGGATTTTCCATATCTCTGGCCCCCCTTGGTCGATTTTGATGATTGACATCTCTTTCTAACCGTCAGAGCCAATGGAATCGAGGAGAATTCCCACATACACACACACATTACCAAATAAGGAATGAGAATGACGCATAGCCAAAACCGGAAGCTGCGATAACTCTGGTGGCTACCATTAGCAGCTAACTTTTACTCTCCGATATTTACATAAAAATGGAATTATGGATTATAAATAATTTGTTCAAAGTGACAGACATATTATCAACCTATGGATAAACCGATTCACCCGCGTTTTTTCTCGTTTTAATGCCATTGAACACGTCTTTTGATCAGATTGACAGCTACGGTGAGACGATCTCCTGTAAAAGCTCCGTAAAGGTACGTGTTGTGATGTCTGTGTTTGCTTCCCCTGTCACGAGTTCATATCGCTCAATGATGATACTAATACTTAAATAATCTGTGGAACCTCAGCTTTAATCGGATATCTTGTATGTGCAGCTACGATAAGTAATAAGGGTATCTTTATCTTGAGTTCTGTGCCAAAGTGCGTTAGCATTTTTCGCTCAGGGGTCATTTAGATGCTTCTTATGAAACTTGTGTTTTGTTTTGGTAAAAATGGTTTGTATCGTCAGTTAGCTGAGATTCTTCCCGTTAATCTGGTATAACACATTAATAGGTTCTTAAATATTAAGATGCCCTGAGACACAGTGTCGTGAAAAAAAAAGACCCGCCGAAGGGCTTAACAGGTTAAAAAGATCATCAAACTATGAAAAGCAGTTGCGTTACCGCGTTAAATTTGAAATCTTTACTTTAAACCATTAAATGTAACTTTTACCTCCTGCCATTCAATTACATTTCTAAAAAGGTTCCTTTAATTTAAATGACAGATAAAAAGTAAAGTAAGGAATAACAAGAGTATTCTTTCTTCTATGTAGCCCACTGCAACTCAATTCCTTTTTAACTGAATTACGTTATCACAAGACAATTACCAGTTGGCTGAGAGTTTCAATTTCTGCAAAGTTCCCAGAAAGCTTCATTTTTTCTGCGATTTTCAGCATTGCACTGGCTGCAGCGGCCGCCTCGTGGAGCTGTCGATACTCCTGGATCTGAGCCAGCCTCTGCTCCACCCAGTTCTCCTCAGGTTTGAAGCTTGCCGACTCAGAAAGTATCTCAGACATCAGACTCAGCTCCTTCTTCATTAGTTTCCCGTCGCCCTGGTCGTCGGATTCCATCAAAACCTCATCGAGCTCTTCAAAAGTGATGCTTGCATTGGCCATGCTGACACCGAGCTGAGAGAACTCTGTGATCAGCGGCTGCCAGATGATTTCATAGATCTGTGTCAGGGTGACTGGAACAGGAGATGTGCAGGGTTGCCTCGCTGACGCCAGAGATGCAGCCTTCCTGACCCAGTGGAACAGAATCAGGTTGCTGTGTTGCAGTTTGTGCATCTCATTGGACATTTTCAGGACATTCATACCGACTTTGTACCAGAGGACCTGGGAGGGGCCTGTCTTTCCCAGCTTCCCCTCAGAATCAAAGGTCTGAACAAGCACCAGTCTGTTCAGGCTCACAGTGTGCAGAGCTGCACTGTGCTGCTTCTCCAGAGTTAACATCTCAGGAACTGGTTGAATAAGAACAAAAAAAACATACATATCCAAACTCTATGCAAAAGTTCTCTAATTTAACATAAAACTATTTGGCAATGGGTTATTTTTCCACTTTGATTTACCTGTGAGGCTTTCTGCCACCTTTGCCATCATTTTTATCAGTGTATCCATTTTCTGTTTTCGTTGCTTGAAAGACTCCAAATCCTTCTCTCTCTGATCCAAAACCACATCTGCACTGACAGGAACGCTCTCAGATTGCATGTGTTTCTTGTCTGTGGAAGACATAATGCAGCTATCATTAATTAAAAACATTTCCAATAAGGGGGAATATAATGTAGTAATCAAGGGGGGATTTTTGTAATGAAAAGATTCATACACTGCTGATGAAGTCTCTTGAACTGGTCTCTGGATTTCAGACAGGTCTCCAGATTTCCCAGGGCCACGTCTCCCTGAAGCAGCGACTCCACCAGATGATGCAGAGCGGTCACACAGCTGTCGAAAACCTGTCGTGCAGCATCATCCACGTGGATCGACTTCCAATCAACTGCACCAAAAAAATGCCATTGTTACCATTGAAAAACTAAAAACTAAACTAAAACACCCTTTAAGGATAACATATCATATAAATGAATGATAAAACATGAAATGAAGTACTGTGAGACAGCAGGTGGTTCATGGCAGACTGTGGATCTAGCAGCTGGACTACAGAGTCGTCTCTGAATCGTGCTGCTGATTCAACCACAACAGCAGACAAGACAACAACGGGTGGGTCCTTCGTCTTAGAATAGAGGCTCCGCATCAGGCCTCCCTCCTGCTTTCTCTGAAAACAGAAAAGTATGATAATCTAACTTTTGTCATTATTTCACTCTTGATTGACCTGCTTTGTTAGAAAGGTTTTGAGAAAGATGTACTTATGAACACTCAGATGGAGGATGTCATTAAAAGAGACAGAGTGGTGCACTGATGACCAAGCCCGCCTTAAAACACGTGGGTTTGCTATCCTGGCTCCAAGATGGTGGAATGAGCTCCCCATTGACATCAGGACAGCAGATAGCCTGCATATCTTCCGGCGCAGACTGAAAACTCATCTCTTTCGACTCCACTTCGAGCGATAGAATTACTAACAAGGCACTTATATACTAATATAGGACTGGCTTATCTATAGCCAGCTGAGTAGCACTTGAAATGTTTGGCTCTATGATACCTGATGTACTTATATGATTCTGGGTTGTATCTTCCTGGTCGTATGTACTTATTGTAAGTCGCTTTGGACAAAAGCGTCAGCTAAATGCAATGTAATGTAATGTAATGTCTCGAAACTCCTTTTCCCTCAACAATTTCCTTTTCCGAGCGCCACTCTCAAACTTTTTCTTCTTCGACATTTTCTCCTAAACAACCTTCATCTGTCACTCAATCACACGTAATTTCAATAAGTCACATGTGAAACATATTCTCATTCTGATTGGCTGATAAGTGACTGTTTCGGAGTCATTTTTTTTTTGAAAAATCTCTGGAATCCATCGATCTGATTAATTAGCGGAGCAAATGATCAAAATACTACGGAGGGAAGATATTTGCGTTTGGATTACTGGTCTGGGGGAAGCTCACGAGTGTGTGTATACATGTGTGTGTTTGTGTAATTTTGCGTTTGTGTGTATTGTGTTTGTTTCCCGGGGAAAACACTCACGAGAAACACCGGCTGTTGTTGTGCCTGCTGTGACGTTAAATTACCCCGTTCTCCGCTTGTAATTATGCCGTTACAAGCTTCAAAGCTGTATTTATCATCTGAATTTGCTGAAACAAGTTTAATATTCTGAAAGCCAAGACTTTGTTTATTTGAAATCAGATTGAAACAAACTGTAACGGACCCTGCCGTGTTATCTATGATTACTATACACCTTACATTCATAATTTCAGCCGGAGGTGCAGGGTGGCGAGTGAGAGCTGTCATCTTCCCTTTACAAGCTTCAAAAATGTATTTATCGTGTTATTTTGGTCAGCCCGTGCATTAAGGCGGCCCTGCTGATGACGTATTTGTGTAGGCCGTCCAGGAAGTTAGCATGGCTACATGTTCTTGATTCTTTAACTTTTTTTTCAGCATGATGATCTCCACATGACACTCATTTTATGATGATAGAAAAGCAAAAGCAATTGCGAGAAGTAAAAAGCTAACGTAGGGTATACAAAACGAAATCAAGGTAGCATGACTTCGTATCACCAGTGCTAAGCTAAAGGCGGCTAATGTTTGGCATGACAACATTTAGTCACATTTAGATTCTTGTTAGCAACCACTGCTTTAAATGACACATATAAGGTTCAGACATTCACGAGTGGGGTATTCGCATCTTGATATCTTAAAAAAGTGAAAATTCTTTTTGAAGCTAGTGTTAACCACAGATCTTATTTCAGGTAACTAAACAAAAAGACGTTTAAAAAAGAGACAAGCAGTAGGAAGTGGTAAAATGCTAACTCGTTTCTGGGTTTTTGGACTCAATCCTGCACAACTCTATTACATGGGTTAGCAGGCATAGGTGTTGACCGTACATTAACACCCAAAGGCATCTAATGAATACAGAGCTTTCCCTGTAAGGACGCACCTTGAACAGATCATTCATATGCACTGTACCTGACAGATTTCCTTGATAGCAGACTGACACAGCTCGTTGAAACTTGTCTGTACCACCTCGTCACTTTTTCTTATGGCTGAACTTTCAAGGCAGCAGACCAAGACTTTGTCCTCTTCACTGGCCTGCAAAAAAAACACTGTAAATATTCTGTAAAGAGGAAAGCATTTACCTGCTGCGACTGGAACTGCTGCTAACAGAATACAAACTAGACAAGGTCACTCACAAAATTAGGCTGAGGGTACAGTATTATAAGAGATAAGCTGTGCACATACAGATACTCTAAATATTTTTCCCACAGGCTTACACGTGGTTATGTCTAATAATGCCTATAATAATGTCTTTACTCTGATCAATAAATTATCACCTTAGAAATCCTCTTCTTCAGGTCTTTTTTCAGGCTCAGCCTCCAACTGGATGAAACTTCTTCAAGAGAGCATTCCACCTTCAGCAGCGAGTCCCACATCTGATCATTAAGAAAACAGGGTTCATTTTTCACCTTTTCAGCATTTATTTTTGTTTCACTTTATCTGTTCGCTGCAAACTGCATACAAGAAAGAAGCTAACTGAATAATTAATTTAAATACTTCCCAATATTCTTTTTAATGTTTACCTCAATTTCCTTTGGATAGCTGAGTGTTTTAGACTCAGGCTTCAAAAGGGGTTTGTGCAGCAATTCATCTCTCCACTCAATGACTCCCTGCTGCACGGATTGTAGAACCTCCAAGAGTTTCTTATTTAAGGTCTCAAACTCATCTTCCGAGGACTGAAAGGCACAAAAGAAACCATGAATTAAATGTACTACTCCAAAATAAGGCAGTCATAATGCGTTTTAAATAAATGATTACCTCTTTCTTCAGTTTGGCATCCACCATGTCTGCCAATTTCAACACCAGCTGGTAGGAGAGGACTGCAGCGTGGTACGACTGGACAAGTCGGGTTATTTCACATGTGTTTGTCAACACACTGATGCTGCTCTTGAAGACCAGTTTTATATTACCAGATTCAATCATTCTACAGACACAAAACACAAGTTACAGGGAGCAAAACAACGCTAGAATGCATCATGGGAAATATTTCAGCCCTTACCTGTCCTTCTCTTTGTCTACCTTCAGCAATAAATGGGTCAGGATTTTATGAGTGTGCTGCATGCAGAAAATAAAATATTACAAAGCGTTATTTTGCTGTTATAACAACAGTATTTGGAGTGTTAAATATTTATATGTATGAGATTTGTCCACCTTTACGTGCTCCTCTGCTCTGTTGTTATCCCTTGACTCTACACATCTTCGCAGTCTGTACAGCAGACTCTGGATCAGGTGTTCTGCAGATATTCCCGCCATGTCTGAAAGTTCCGGAAGATCCTCAAATGCGACCAGAGATAACCAGCTCACCAGAAGCAGAGGCATCTCCTCAGCCTTTTTTAAGTGTGTCTGGATCAAACCCAGCATTTTCCTGTGAACAAGTAAAGTGTTTTTAAAATAAAATAGCATAATCTGTTTTAGGAAAGTAAGGATGCTTTGAGACACACTCACTTCCTTTTGTCAGGTTGGGACTGTATGTTCTCCCTGAACTGCCTGTAATAGACACCTTCAAGTCCTGACCAGTTCTCCTCCTCCACAGACGGACCCACTTTGTTTGCGTCCGCTCCCGGCTGTCTGAGCCTGAAGAGCAGAGGAAGGAGCAGGACGAGCTCTGACACCATGGAATGAACACAGAGGTTCATCAGAGCCAACAGCACACTGAAGGGAGGACAGAGAAGTGGGATGAGGCAAAATCCATTCATGTAACAATTTAGTTTCTGAAGAGAGCACCTTCCTTACACATGCACTAAAATCTATACACACTACAGGAAAGGACCAAAACCTAAAAAGCATAGTAGGGCCTCTTTTAATAGTGTTATTTTGCCCCAAAAAATTATAACATACCTAATTGTTTGGGAATTGAGAAATACTAAAAAGGTTTTTGGTAAATTGTTTTATCTGTGAAAGTTTAGCATAAATAAATAAATGTTACCTTTTTGCTTATGTTTGCCTAATTGTTTACATTTTTGCAATCACTTTTTTAAATGTCCATTATCTTAAATATTCTTCACTCTGCTTTCATGCAATTATTGGCCACACCAAATGCAAGAGCGCAGAGCGGAGCAGAGTAGATCCTGATATTAGGAGTTCCATGTTCTGAATACAGAATCAATTTGAAAAACGGAACCGATTTTATATAAAGAATGTGTGTCAGTAGGCTACATATTTCAGAGAGTGTAATGAGTCATGGAAGCTATGGAAGATAGTGGAAAGAAACCGTGTAAGTGGACCTCTACTTTTGTCAAAATTGTCAATTTTGCTAGACTTACAATGGTAGATTTGGGAACTGTCCAAGCAACCCCTCCAGGTTTTCCTTGTCCATTGCAGTCTCTGAAGACACGAGGACACACAGCTCAGCCAAGCCTTTCACTCCGAGGCTGATTTGACACCTTTTGGAAACTATGAACACAGACAGGCCCTGAATGAGAGGACTGCTGCTCCTCCAGCTGCCGGGGACTTTCTCCTTCGGCTCTCCTTTTAGAATCTGAACCAATGTCTCCGCAATCAGCTCAGATGTCTGGGAATAAATTAAATGTGGTTAAAGGTGCACAAACATATAATGAATACTTTGAACAATACTCTTCTTGTTGCACCAACCTTGATCATCGGGGGTTGAGAGTTGTCTAGGAATCTCATTCTTCCATGTGCAGAATCGAGACTCCACATAAAATGCAACAAGCTGTCACACAACCTCTCAGTGCTCTGTTTGTCTGACAGGGTCCATTTCTGGAAGATTCTGTTAAGCAGAGTCCCCGCTGAGGCCTGCCAGGCTTCTGATACCGCAACACTTTTTGATCCGTGCCATCCCACCATCTTACCAACAGACTGCAAGAAACTTTGCCCCTCATGACGATAAATGAAGCCTTCGTAAAGGTGCAGCTCTAGATAGAACACAAGCAGGTTTATGTGAAAGACGAAAACGTACTGTAAAGATATGTTAGCCTACAAAAGTTAAATGATTGCCTTACCTTTAATGTTTGTGTCCAATGGGATATGAACGTGTCTTCTAGTGATTCCTGTCTTTGTTTCTTTGGATCGTTGCTTCACACCATACCAATACGTCCACAAGGTTCCTCTATTCAAGTCCCGCTCTTCAACGGAAAGACTTGCTTCCACCAGATATCCTTCCTTGTGTTGTCCACCACTACACAGAACATATTGAAACATCTGTGGTGACATCTATACTGAAGGATATCTGAACAATGATGCTCAGAGCAATGGTGTGTGGATTAGATAATGCTCTTGATAATTAAGGCAAATGTTATCAAATCATATTAATAATGTGGCCATGTAGAAGCAACTCATGGTTGACACTGTGATTAACACTGACTCTACAGAGGCTAAATGCATCCCTGTCTACAGCAGCTGAACAATGACTGCCATAAAGGACCAGAAATATGTTTTTTTTAATACAAAGCACTACAAAAATACAAAATAAGTTTTGTAATTAAATCTTAATTGGCTTCAAATTCCTGTCCTCATATTTTATGAAGTCAACAACCTTAAAAAATTAAAGGAAATGTTTGTATTGTGGTGGAGAGAGAAAACTGTTTTTTGAACACAGTCAAATAACGATTTTGAAAAGCTTAACGCCAACAAATAGGGATAAAAGAAAGAAAACATGTTGGAAATGATTAGATCTATCTTTTTTAAAGCCTTTTGACTTTAGGATATTTTACTAATTATATCAGTGTAGCCTGATCTTTGGCTGCTACAGTGCATACATATGGGCTTACTCTTTGTATTTTATTTGAATATTCGTGTAATAAAAAAAGATTGAAGATGTATCTATTTGATACAGGCCTACTTGTACCTATGGCAGTGAAATAACTGCAGTAAAGTAAACAGTACAGTATTTTGTAGTGAAGTAGAAAGTAGAAACACGTGAATATACTTAAGCAAGGTACAAGCACAGTACACAAGTACAGTTCTTGTATAGATGTTACATTTCATTAATGCTTTAAATCATATTAACTGTATACATGATCTAATAGTGTGAGACAATGTATACAATGGGGCAACATGTCCTAAACTGTTGGTGTAAATGTTAATACCCTCAAATGAAATTTGAGTCAGAACTTAAATTACATGGATGATTTGCAGATTAAAAAGTGAATACTTACACAAAATGCGTCATCTTAAGGGGTGTTTGCCCTTCATCATAACACATCATAAGCGTGTCATGGTCTTGGTTGAATCTAAACTTTTTGTCCAGCACTGCGTAGATGTGAACGGTGAACATGGGAGCAGCGGGTGGAGGTCTCACTGGGCTTCGACCCCTGTGGAGAGGGGAGAATGCACGTTAACTATCCCACCAACCACCACAGTATCAGATGTTGCTGCTTGAGCCTGTCTTACCGTGTGCTTTGGGGTGTTTTTGTGTTTTTATCCGCTGCTTTGGAGGCTTCCACATTGGACTGGTTCTGACTCCCGCTCTCTCCAGACACTACTTTGGGGTAAGACTTGGGTTTGGCACCTGCAGAGGGATTCTCCTCTTTAGACTTTGACTCCTTCTCAGGGTTTTGCTTCTCGGTTGACTCTGAAGTTGCTTTGTCATTGCCTTTGTTTGCATTTTGCTTTAACTGATTCTGAGCAGTGTTTTGCGTTTTGGCTTCTGGCGTGTCTTGTTTCTTCGTCTCCGTCTCAGGTTGAGTCTTCTCATCGTCTTGTTTTGTCTCAGATAAGTCGGTCTGTGTTTCCTGGTCGCTGTGACAAACAACAGGAGTTTGTGTGTATTTAGTTGTATCTTTTGGCTTCTTCGTCTCCGTCTCAGGTTGAGTCTTCTCATCGTCTTGTTCTGTCTCAAAGAAGACGGTCTGTGTTTCCTGGTCGCTGTGACAAACAACAGGAGTTTGAGTGTGAGCTTGTACCATCTTAACATCTCCATGGCTTTGTTCTTCCACAGTCTGAACTTTGTCTTCCGCTTGTGGATCCACATGTTGCGTTTCTACGGGCCGAGTCTCCTCAGTTTGGCTGCTTGTTCCTACAACCTCCATCTCACCTTTATCTGTGTCTTCACTTTCAGAATCTGCATCTTTCTTTACACTTGAGGTGCTCTTTTGTGTTTTCTGTTTCCTCTTTCTCCTCCTCTCTTTGTCTTTGACCTTCTTGTTGTGATATCCTGGTCTTTGTTCCTGGAATACACATCAACATAAAGATTTGCTTTTATTTTATTGAACGGTCACTCAAATAATGTGTGGGATTTCTTCCTATGACTGCATTTCTACCTTATTTCATTCATGTTAGGAACATATTGTTTTAGGACTATCCTGTTTTGTTTTTGGGAAATGTACATCTTTCTAATTGAATAAATAGATGCTGAACACCTGTGAGGGTACATGGGGCCTGGAACATATAACAATCATCACATTTGATGAACTGAGCACATTATGCATGTACAAATACTTAGTTACTAGGGATTATGGTATTTATTTATTTTTACATTCCAAGCTTTTATTGAGGTTTACATACAAAGCTTCAAATGTCTTTCCTCATATTTTAAGATGTTATCACCCTAAAAAAATAACAGGGACATGTAGTTGTTGTTACTGTGGTCAATTGAATGTTGTGCCTTTAGATTGGTTGTAGGTAATAGCTAAGAGCTGCATACCTCTCTTTGTGTGAAAAATGTGAAAATGGAAAACAGCATACCTTATTTCTTTTCTTGCGTTTTTTGGTTGCACCATCCTCCCCTCGCTGGGATCCAGAGGTGCTGGGGACGTTTCCTGCTCCCCCCTCCATCTGTAAGGACTTTCTGAAGGGAGTCCCTGTTCCCCTGATGTCTGTCTATGAATATAAACATCTCTGTTACATCCTCCATGTCTCTCTGGGACACTTACTATTCAAGTCAAATCAGTTAAATAACCGTCAGTTAGAAGAGAAATGCTGACACTATAGATTCCAAATGCAACTCTTCGTTAGAATTAATCATTTATACAACTAAAATAAACAAATATGTCACCTAGTCTGTTATATAACACCACAAGGGTTATAAATACCAAGTTATCAATACAATGAATACATTATAAATCAATACAAACATAAATGTCAGCTGACTGACTGATTTGTATTTCTCTGAGCTAATTTTAGGTCGTTGACGATTCATTAAGATACAAAAAAGGTTATTAAATCATATAAAAGTGCACACAAGCTACTTCATTCTTTTTACTAACAACATGTTTTAGTTACTAGCTACTTTGCAGATTTATATTCTTAATACAACATGTAATTCAACTAATACATTATTAAATATTATGATAGGTTAAGCTACTCAGTAGTGTAATTCATTAACTGCGCCATTCTGCAGGAGTACGTTTGATACTTAAAGTATAATGCTAATGTTATTTTACTTTTACTTATAGGTACAATTTGGAATACAGGACCTTAACCTGTACTGTAACTGAGTACTTCTTCCACCTCTGCCTATGTCAGGTACATATTTGGATTACCTGTAAAAACTGCACTAAATGTAGCTATATTGCACAAGTGAAGCAGTTTATATAAGACGAATGACATGTCATATATTTATGCTATGTTTACTTACCTTTTTAGTAAGAGGTTGGCACGGCCTGTCAGCTGATATCTTGGAAAACAACTTGTGAAGAATTGTTGCGGAAATGTTTTTTTATATCTGCTGCAACCTCCCTAGTTTTCACTTCTAGGGATGGTCGCGAAATTACTCGACTACTTTAAAGTTGGCGGTTTCCCTTTGACGTAAACTCTATCTAAGCTAACATGCTAATTAGCAAAACCTATTTCAACATATGAATCATTTTTAAAGCACTTATGGTTAAAAAATCGCCAATTAAGACACTATACTCATTCGTGATTTACTAACAATTTCTCGACAGTCCCTAATGCAGAAGCCTGGGTTTCAGTTTCATTTCTCTCTGAATCTCATCAAACAAGAAACTTATGCTGCGTTCATTTACCCGGTAGTGTCTTTCACTTCAGGATATGGGCAGTTTAGAAACCTATGATTTTTTCAGGTTTCAATGCTTTAGGTTTTTTGTGTTTATCTAAACGCATATATTTTATAATACCAGAGGTTGAATGTAAATACATTACTTAAGTATTGCATTACAGTACAGACTTGAGGTAAATGTGCAGCTATTTACATTAGAAAGTCCATTACTACTTTACAATATATTGCTTCTAGTAGGTATATTGTTCATGTTATAATCATGTTATTGTTTTACTTTTGCAGCATTGCTTTTATTTCTATTTGTATTTAATGTCTATTGTTGGCCCAGCAAGTTTGTACTACTACTTGGAAGCTGTTGTGTTTATAAACAGTTTTCCTCAATTATAACTGCCAATTATTTTTTGCAATTTCCTGTCACCAGATTGCACATGAATAGATTGTGTAAATCCACCACTATCATGCCACATTCTTACACCTACCAGCACAGTTATACACTATTTCACAGATGAATACTACAGTAATAATTGCCCAACGATTTATAAATGGGTAATTTTCTGCAAAATGTGTACTTTTAATACTTGCTAATTTATGATCGTCTTTGCAAAAATCCGTTGTTATGAATACCTTTTTTTTTTAATACAATTTATATGCATTAGTCCAGACTTTTTCTTCATTAGGCGCATTCACACTGCGCCTGCGGTACTTTTCCCACAAAGGTTCATGCGAACTTAGTTCAAGAGGACTATTTAAAAATCGACTTCAAAAATGTTTATTCAATAGAAACAGACAAAATACAAAGCATGTCCAAAACAAGTTATTTTGCTGGAAACCAGGCTACTAGTAAGATGAAGAGCAAGCATTCAAATAATGAGTATATGAAACATGATAACTGGAGGGTTGTTGTGTTAATGGAACGCTGGTTGTTGTCATGGTGAAAATACATTTAGAAAAGTTGTTTTCTATAACCAGATACATTTGCTGGATGATGACCCACAGGTCAAATATGTAAATATATCACTGCAGTGAAAAGGCTGAAGAGTAACTGTATCATTTGAAATGGTTGATTTAGTTAACAAGTAGTGCAATATTTATATTTACACAAGGTATGGACTAAAGTCAGAGGACACACTATCTATCAAGGATACAAATACTACAGATGTTGCAGAGCCACCTTGTGGTAAAAAAATATACAACAGTATATAAATACAAAAACCCCTCTTTATGCAGGAAGTTTATCAGAGACAGTCCAATGAGAAAAGATGAGCAATAGGAATAAATACATTAAAAAGTAATATTGGTTTCCGCTCCATTTCCCCCCCAACCCCCAAAATACTACAAAGTTCAACACCGTGTTATAGGCGTGTGTAAACTGTAAATCAGTTTCACTTGATCTCTTTAGGGTTTTGTATCCTGCATTACCTTTCTAATTATAATTTATTTCCTGTGTTACAATTTAAACATGTGATGTAATTGCAGCAATGAAAAATAGTTTCCAAACATTCGAGTGTTAGGCCTAAAATGAGATGGAAATAACCTCACCTGTAGATAAAAAATGTATCCGTCAGTTTCCTAAATTCCCTCACTTTAGCAGAACGAGCTAATTGAACTGGTTTGGAGGCTAAGAGCAATATCCTGCATCAAACATAACATTGCTCCCACCAGGCATGAGGATGTGTCTCAAAGCGTCATCATCCTTAATTCGAACTCTCAAGCTGCAGGTTTCTTGATTCTCCGAACGACCACCCTCCTCCTGCCTTGACCCCCAGCATTGAAGCCTGCAGCCCCCCCCTCCCCTGGCTGCCACCCCGGGGTCTGGCTTCACCTCTGGGCTGTGAAGGCTTCCTTCCTGAGCGCACGTCGTCCACAAAGCCCTCCACTCCCTCGAACTTGCCGGTGAGCTCAGAGAGGCGCTCCTTCAGGGCGTTGAACTCCCCGTACAGATCTCCCAGAGCGTCTGACAGCGGCTGGATCCTGAGGGAGGGGAATTCACTTGTATTACTTACAATAAAAGCTATTTTCACCCGCAATGAGGACGTGAGAGGAACATATAAATAGAATACAATCTCATTATTATAACAAAATGGCCGCTTTCACAGACATGCAAGAGTTCCCACCATCTTTCCAACATTGCAGCAAGACACAATATTTTTATGAGTGAATTTGTGTCTTTGAGTACATTTTCTGTCTTTTCTGAGTCTTTTGTCAGCATTGTGTGTCATCTATGTGTCTTTCTTGTGTTTCTTTCTTGTCTTGTGTTATCCTTTGAGTCATTACGTGGTGTTCTTGTGTCCATTTGTAGGTATTTGATGTCTCTTTAAGGTCATTTTGCATCTGTTCTTGGTTGTCACTTTGAGGGACATTTTTCAGGTGAAGGCCAGCAGTCCCCTTTGGGCCCCTGTGCTCGGTGGGCCCCTTCATTAACCCATCCATGCATCCTGGTTGAATGAAAACAGACCCTCACCGTCCATAGTCGGGCAGCACGGTGCTGTGGTCGTGCAGCAGCAGATCTCTGACCTGCGTCATGATGGCGTATTTCCAGTTGTCTAACACCAGCGTGAGGTTGGAACATGCTTTGGTGTTCACTTTCTCCGCTGCACACAAAGAACCACAGAGAAACACAAACCAACACAAATCAAGATCATTAAATAACGCGCTTTTTGGATATGTTTGCTTGTGAAATTATTCAAAAGTAATTATTCAAATAATCCTCCGTAGTGGAAATCACCTGAATCAAATATCTAATTATAAAAAGCTACCCAATGCAGTATGGGTAAAAGCTCTGGATCCAGTTATTGAAAGTAGAACAATAGAAAGAAAAACACATAAAGAAAAGAAATAAGGAACATTAAAAGAAAAATATATCATAAGATAGAAGTAGAAATTGTTATACTTAGTGTAATATCTAATGAATCATCTGTAACTCTGGATATCAGATGCAGTGGTTTGCAGGGAAAAGACATCTGGCTTTAGTGGCTTGAAAGTGCGCTTTTCAGTTGGGATGTTAAAAAGACATCTGTATTATATTTAAAAAACAACAACATTAAAATAATAATATTAACGATAATAAAATAGTGGTCAACATTCCCGCATAGAATGCAATACAAACTGCTTTATATAAAAGGCAATAATTAGAAACAATTCACCACGGGTAAATACCATAAAATAGGATGCATTTCAATATAAAAAGAAAATAATATGAATATCTAGGAAAAATGAATTTTTAGGAGAAAGCATTGTTATAAATATGTCTTAGGTTGCATCAGAATTAGAGTCCCATAATTACACATATACTAATAACAAAAACCACCAGACTCAGTTTCTTACAGGCCATAAGACAATCAAACACCTGAGCTTGCACTATTTTTATTGTTATTTTTATATTTATTTTTGTATGTTTTGTAATTGCACTGTTGAGGAACTTGCGATCTCAGTTTTTAATACATGACATAATGACAATAAAATCTTTGAATCTCACCGGACAGCGTTACATTAAATATCTTTAAAATGTCTATTTAGGAGCGGCCACAAATTAAAATAGTCAATGCAGTACTGTTAAAACATAGTAACATAAACATGTGTTTAAAGCACTTTGTGTCAAGTTTAAGATATGTTTTTTTTAGAGATTAAGGAATTATGTTAAATTAAAATGATAAAAAACTGAAACCTCTAAAACGATATGTGATAGTAAATGTACTTTATTCCTCACCTGCATTTCTGAAATCCCACTCCGGTCTCACACTTATTTTCTTTATCTGAGCGGCACACAGAGCCACCGATAAGACGAGCAGAACTCCAGCAGTCTTCATCCTTAAACACACACATACATAAACACACACACACGTTTAAGGGTATTAAAAAAAAAAATGCTTAATCACATAAGACATCCACAACTCCAGGGCTAAAAGTAAAAACAATGTGAAAACCCTACCTGTAGTGGCAGTCCAAAGTGAAGTAATCCAGTGAAGTACAAGAGGATGGAGGGTATATTCTCTGCAGAGGGGGAGGGTCTTCTTCAGTCTCCACTCCCATCATATATCAGGATTCACTTCAAAGTCTGCCTCAAACCTGTTCCCTATCAGAACTCTCAGCATCATTCATCATTTGTCAACACTTTATAAGACTCTGAGGGTATTTGATGTCTCTTTGTGATCATTTTGCATCTTGTCATAGTCAATGTGCCTCTAGTCGAGTGAGACAATGCAGAACATGTCCAGATAAAAGACAGGAAAATGTATCTGTAGTGTAAAAAGCTGCAATATGATCTGCAGAGGTGCTGGAAGGTTTACGGTCACGTCTAATTTACACATTCCTGTCCTTCATCTGTTATCCATCTGCAGCCCTGTGTGTGATGTCCAGGATCACCTCCACTGGACTCCACCTGCTCACTAGTTAAACATCTGTTATGGCAGATTCACTTACAGGGAACTCTTCATGTACCCTGGAAACGATCAAACATGTACAGAGTCTTGCGGTTGTGATAACACGGCCATATGTGCACTTCAGGGGCTGCAGTAGCCTGTAATGTGTTCAAAGTGATTTCCCCTTGTTTGACTGATAAAAGAACGCTTTGTTCATTCTTTTTATGGATTCACAATTATTCAACTAAACTGATAGAGATTATTGTGAACCATTAAATAATTTGTCCACTTAAATAAAGAAAAATACAAGTTCAATTGTCTGATTCCATTTTCATAAATGTGATTACTTGTGAACAAAACAAGACATTTGAAGCCGTTAACTTGGACTTTGGGAAACTCTGATTGCCATTGACATGTAATAGGCCAAAATAAGAATTGAGAAAAATAATTTAACAGCCTTTAGATGTTTGTAGATCGTAGAAGCACAACCTAACACTCATTTAAAATTGTGGTACACAAATACCAACTCATTGCAGGGTGCCAATCATTGACCAATTTAGGGACCTAATAATACAATAATCAAATATTCCTTGAAATGTATCTTTTGAAAATTATTCTAGTTTTTTTCAATAAAAAAACAGTGGAGTTTTTTCAACAAACTGGCATTTAAAGGGTTAAAATCCACAAAATATAATTCATATTTCATATATGTATGTCAGGCTGGAGTAGTTTTAAAAGACTGACTCTTTGAAAGTGGGAAAAAATATGAATATATTATATTTCTATCGCAGTTTTTGTGAAGGTGGCAAGTTTTGGCCTTAGGAACACGAGTGTGAGTTTTTGTTTAAACCTGACACTGCAAAAAAAATAACAATGCATTCAAATCAATGTTGCTGCCAATCATTGACCAATCTAGGGACCTAATAACAATAATCAAATATTCCTTGAAATGTATTTTTTTTTAAATTATTCTAGTTTTTTTTTTTTCAATAATAAAAACTGTGGAGTTTTTTCAGCAAACTGGCATTTAAAGGGTTAAAATCCCCAAAGTATAATTCATAATTCATATGTGTATGTCAGGCTGGAGTAGTTTTAAAAGACTGACTGAAGATTGACATGTTATAGGCCAAAATAAGAATTGAGAAAAATAATTTAACAACTGTTTGTAGATCGTAGAAGCACAACATGACACTCATTTAAAATTGTGGTACAAAAATACCAACTCGTTTTAAGGTAATTTAAAAACAGTTGTACATCTGAGATCACTGATTTGTAAAAATATTTATTTTGGTCACAATTCTTATTTTTCTATAGATTTTTTTCTCATCCGTTTTCATGCATTTATTTCATGTCTTTTGATTTGATTGTCGTTCACTGATTGGTTATTTTCTACTAATTAAATGTGCTTCTTGTTGTCATTTAATCAAACTTACATGTTCTAAGCGGCATGCCTGTATGCTGCAGCATTAAGACTTCCCTTTAATAGAACGAAGTTATGTGTCCATAAATCATTAAAAAAAAGTCCTAAAACAAGTAATGGAAACTACACTGAACAAAAATATAAACGCAACACTTTTGTTTTTGCTCCCATTTTTCTTGAGATGAATTCAAAGATCTAAAACATTTTCTATATACACAAAATAACCATTTCTCTCAAATATTGTTCACAAATCTTTGATAGTGAGCACTTCTGCTTTGCCGAGATAATCCATCCCACCTCACAGGTGTGGCATATCAAGATGCTGATTAGACAGCATGATTATTGCACAGGTGTGCCTTAGGCTGGCCACAATAGAAGGCCACTCTGAAACGTGCAGTTTTGCTTTATTGGGGGGGTCTGGGGGTGTCCGAAAACCAGGCAGTATCTGGTGTGAGGGGTAGGATTAGGGTTAGGGGTAGGGTTAGGGTAATGTTGTGAATCGAGTGGCCTGTGTTTCTCGTCCATAACATACGCCTGCCCATACCATAACCCCACCACCACCATGGGCCACTCAATTCACAACATTACCCTACCCCTACCCCTCACACCAGATACTGACTGGTTTTCGGACCCCTCCAATAAAGCAAAACTGCACGTTTCAGAGTGGCCATTTATTGTGGCCAGCCTAAGGCACACCTGTGCAATAATCATGCTGTCTAATCAGCATCTTGATATGCCACACCTGTGAGGTGGGATGGATTATCTCGGCAAAGGAGAAGTGCTCACTATCACAGATTATTTCAGATTTGTGAACCATATTTGAGAGAAATGGTTATTTTGTGTATATAGAAAATGTTTTAGATCTTTGAGTTCATCTCATGAAAAATGGGAGCAAAAACAAAAGTGTTGCGTTTATATTTTTGTTCAGTGTAAATCTATAAAGAATTAAGCATTTCCTATTCTTTGAATTTTTAAAAAGTCTTCATTTAAATGATGCCTTATTTTATGACTTTTCCGATTGACATTAACAAATCAAAGACATTAACAGCAATACGAATTTGTTGTTTTTTTTATTATCATTTTGTTTCAAATCCAGGTCAACAGCATACAACTTTCTGTGTCCTCGGTCAGGACCGGCTGTAAGACCAGAGCATGCTCGCTCAGCAAACGGCCCGGATCAATACAAAAGGAAAAGGTCACCGCCGTCCGTTAGCATGACATCAGAGAAAACGCTCTTAAGAACTCACACCGGGGGGGGGGCAATAATGATATCAACTGGGCAAAGAAAGAAACCAAAAAAACACACAAGCTTCTTTCAAATTAACCTACAACTAAAAATATATGTCATGGAATCACTGTCAAGCTCTTACAAAGCACACATCTCATTAATTCATAAATGGCAAACCAGCGTCTCTCGTCCCAACTAAGAAGCTCGTTTCCCCGGCAACACCCCGATGAAACGCCACAGTATTTAGTAATTCAATCCTGCCAGATCCTTTTAGCAAAGTAATGACATGGAACTATTTCATGGCGAAGTGCACAAAGGTTTGAGGAAGAAGGACGTAGCGATGTGAATGTTTTCTGTCAGCAGCAAACATATGGAGGATGTGGATCTACAAATCTGTTGTATGAGCAAAGGCATTCAAGTCAAACCAGATGAGTTTGGTGACAGACAATAAATATGATTTTAAAAACTACACTGGCTTTTCATTTAATATATGTAGACATATGTTCCTTTAGAATATTGTTGATAGTACTAAAAACGTCATTATGGCAACACATTAGCTTACCAACACTCCCACTTAACTTTGCATGGACAATATCAATGTGGTCCATTTCGCTGAACCGATGCTAGAAATGCTACGAGAATCTAGGCGGGGCCGTTTAATTCAACATTTTGTTGCCAGATGTGGAAGTTTCAAATGATATCACAAGTTTTGGTCGACAAATGTGCCTCACGAAAGAAGAAAAGGGGAAAAAACTGTTTTAAAAAAGAACCAGTTTTAAGCAACTATCCTCATATGCATACTGCCGACTGTGATATGTTAAAGGTTACTTAGTTGAAATGGAAAACAAAAATGTCCCCACTCACAGCAGTGTAAAATGGAGATTGTTTTGTTGTCTCTGAGATGTCTGCCTCCTTATATGGATAACTTCCTGCCACATTGCAATGCTCTTAGCACAATCATCTGCATCAACTGCAGGGGTGAAGGCAGACTCAGAGACGTATAAACTCTGTGTATGGCTATCGAATATTGAATAGCTATGGAAATCTGTTTTGCAGTTTTGATGAACTGACCCTTTTTAGTGCCATTGAGGAGAGCTAAGTGCTTTCACATTGGTTTAAGCCTTAGCCCCTTCCAAAACACCGACAAAAAACATCAATCCGACGTCTCCTGCTGGAAGAGGCTCGGGGTTTATGCTTGTAAGATTACAATTATTTGTAGAACATAAATCAGACCATGCCAACTTCAAGGTTTAGTTCCAAACACGGACCATCATCATCCTGCTTGAGACAAGTGAAATCAATATGCATATTTTCTCTCCTCGTAGTGACCAGTGACCCCTCACACTTGGAGTCTTCAAGGATGAGTCGTGGTTACCCAGCAGGGCCCCATCCGCAGGGCCCCATCAGCAGGGCCCCATCAGCAGGGCCCCATCCGCAGCGCCCCATCCGCAGCGCCCCATCCGCAGCGCCCCATCCGCAGCGCCCCATCCGCAGCGCCAGCGAGAAAACCAAAGGAGAACCCCAGGTAGGGAGCGAGGGAGAGGATATTGGCGAGCACCAGTTGTTTCTAGAAGCACCTGGCGGCTAATATAGTGCAAGTCAGTAATAATGTTGGGTTTAGTTGGGTTTCATCAGAGACGGCACATACAGCTGATAAAATAAGCTACATATTATTTTTGCTCAGGTTCAAACCACTGTTAAGGTTGAGTAAGGGGTGAAACGCTCTTTGTTGATGCCTTTTCAACTCTGGGACTTATTCTTAAAGTAAATTAATACTGAAAATATAAACTCTCTACTTACGTGGATTTACTCCGGAGCTATTTAAGAGTTTTCAGGTCTGAGCTGTGACTGATGATTGTACTTTAAGGGGCTTGTCAAAGAGACCTGCGTGAGTAGAGTCCATAGATTCAAAACATGAAGGTATCGCTACAATCAGATACAAAAAAGAAAGAATTAAATAACAGTATCATTCCTCAAATGTGTTTATACACAGCACGTTATTCCAGAAGACGTTGTGAGAGTGAGAGGGGCACTGATGTGAGAGAACATCCAAACACTCCAGTCTCATTTGATGGGCTGATTATTCAGGGTGGGGGGGATTGAGGGAAAGGGACCTCAGCCAAAAGAAAAGTGCTTTACCTTAACGAGCCTCACGAGAGCCGCTGTGAGGAGGGATACAGAATAAACACAGTCTGGTTTTATTTTATTTACTCATTGAATTAGGTGTAAACGAGTGCATCCCCTTCATCAGCAGCCTGTGAGATGGGAAGGCTTCAGAGCGAGGCGAAAGAAAAACAAAAAAAGGGAATCCAAATCTCGCAGCTCGTCCTGGTGCAGCGATGAGATTGGCTGGGGGGGATGAGATTAGGGCGGGACATAGGGGTGGGGGCAGGGTGGTTTTTTTTAACTGTGGGGCAGGCTGCACATTTCACAGTGCTCTGTGCCGGGCTGGTTCATAAAGGTGCAGTGGAGGCAGGACCACATGGCCGAGGAGGAGGCGGGGGCCGAGGGGCCGCCCATGGCCCCGTAACCCTGAGAGCTGGAGGGCTGCCCGCCCACTGTACCTGAGGAGAGGGAGGACACAGCATTAGCTACTTTTTGGTTAACACAAGCTAAATAGATTTTCATGCTTTGTTCCACAACATCAAATGCGTCACTAAATACCCCACTGGTGAAAGTTTCTATGCGTCACAAAAGTGACTGCGGTTGCAAACAGGTAACTAAATGAGACTACTAAATGTAATCAAGACAAACATTAGCCGCCCTTTAGCTTAGTGCAGTCATGTTACTGTCATTTAGTTTATAGCCTAACGTTAGCTTTCTACTTAAGGCGAGTCTACTGCATGTCTTAGTCGGACAATAAGGTTTCTCTTTTACAAAGTCAAGCCCTTTTCAAACATTCTGAAGTACCTTTGAAGCTTTTCCCACACCTAAATACACCTATAAATAGGGCAAAGATAGAATACTAGTATATGCTCGTCATCAAATTAAATGAGATGTTATTGTACAGAAAGGGGACAAATTAAAAAGGAAAACACAACACAGTGTCATGTTTCAAAATGTGTCAGTTTTGACTATTTTCGAACTGCAAAAGGTATTAAAGATGTCTGTAACCAGATGCATCAGTTAAATATTCCACACTAGTGAGATCTGTACGGGTATGACTGAGTGTGATGGGCAGAGACTTACTGCACAGCTGCTCGATGGTGGCCCACTGCTCCGACTTCTTCCAGGTCTGGGCCAGATCCTCATCAGAAGTCCTCACTGCATCTAGTAGCAACCCAATGCTGTCCTGCACAAACAAACACAAACTCTCATCTATCCGCAAGACAATTCAGGGATAAAATACACCAGCTGGTACAAGTCTGGTTTGTATAGAAAACGTCCAAATTGATCAAGCATCCAACAATTTGTTATCACCCTTTGATCGTCATGATGGGCCTGGGGCCAGTTTCAAAATCTGTCAGCATGAGTGAAAACATCCTCACAACAGTAACCGCTTCCAGACTGGAGAAGAATGTGGGCTCATGGTAACCCGTTTGCTGCTAAACAAAAGGAAAACAAAGGGAGTATGGACTTACTCTCAGAGGCATGACCTCATTGGTGACGAGGAAGAGGAGCAGATGGAAGTCCGACACGATCTCCAGGAACGACGTGGAGGTGCTCTGGGACAGGTATGTTGCTAAACTGTGGAAGTTCTGCAGACACACAAAAACAAAAAACAAGATTGGTTAATACATTTATTTCAATTCTATAGTTGAACAAAAATATAGAATTTCATTTGCAATAATATTCCTATTATTCTGAATATGCTTTTACAATTGTTTTCAGTATTTTACAAAGCATTATGGCCCTTTAAAACAAATAAAAACGACAAGACTTAAACACTTGGAATAATAGCAACCCAAGCGATGTGGGATTCATCAGTACACAAACAAGTCTAGGGTTTATTCACACATTTTGGATCCGTTTGATATTTGTATAACACATTTATGAGCTTTTTCTATTTGTTTTTTCAGCCTTAAGGTATATTTCCCAAATGTAAGAATTTAAATAAATTACAAAATAAAATGTATTTAACAAGAAAATGTAGAAACTAGTTTTGCCAGCCACCTGTATTGGGTTTAGTTGATGCAGAAATGACTCACTTGTGTCTCTCCCATGATGTCCCGGTTCTCAATGGGGAAGCGTTGTGTAGAAGAGAAGGTGTACTGGGGGTCCTTTGGAAAAGTGGTAGTAATCTGAAAAAATAAATAAATAGTGTCAGTAAATTAAATTGTAATAAAAAAAAGAAGCTGAATGAATAAACACATGCAGCTGCTGAGCGTAGAAACAGTCGTACTCACATCTATGATGAGATACTCCACAGGCAGAGGCCGAGCTAGAAACGTGACATCATTTCCAAACTTGTCTTTGTCCTGTAGAATGGTAGGAGGGAAAATAAATGATCACAAACAAATAGTCTCAACACCTGGATACAAACATCTGGATGATCAAACTCATAACACCTGGCCGTAATAGCAAAGTGCTAGTTAATTAAGTTCAAAAACAGTTATATAATATCAGGGTTCATACACTTTTTCACCAATGGTCTATTTTAACATGGAACAGGAAAATAAGGTCTGCATATGAAACATGTTGTGCTTATCTAAAACAAATCAAATAGTAGGCTTACTAGCTTCTACAGGCTAAAGCAACTCAAATCTCACCAGCAAAACACCTCGTCAGTTAAGCCCCAGGCCTGTTTTCCAGGTCTCAGGCTCCAAAATGACATTCCCAGAACAAATGACCATAACTTCTCTTCTAAAAAGGGGAAAATTAATAATCTTTTTCCTCAAAGCAATGATAAACCTGTGAGTTGGATGTAGAAGAGTCAGGATCAATATAGATGTTTTTATTTTAAAGTAAATTCAGATTGAACATAGTAAAACACTTTAAATTATTGTGTCCGTCCAAAAAATAAAATTACTTATAGTGAAAACCACCCTGGAATGATGGGATGGTAGACTAAAAGCTTTAGGAATCCAAACTACAACATATAATAAATACCCTGTATCAAGACTGATGCAAAACAAGTGATATTTGAACTTTTGAGAGAGGTTTAGAAAAAAAAAAAAACACTTCTGGGGTCATTTGGGTGGATTTTCCATATCTCTGGCCCCTTGGTCGATTTTGATGATTGACATCTCTTTCTAACCGCTAAAGCCAATGCAGAGGTAGACATTAAGGGTAAAATGCCACTGGCCCTCCGGGCCGGTGGAATTGTATTATCAATGGCCCCACCATTGTAACCACTGGCCCGGAGCATTCATCCAAAAAAATCGACTAATAAAGAAAATTAACACATTTGTTGCTATAGTAATTTATGCATTAACTACATTACTACTTGTACTACAACATTTGAATCATCAGTTCTTCCTCATGTTCCTCAATTGTTCATATTTGGTTTATTAAAATAATGATATTGTGGTCATTGTTAAAAAATGTCTGCTATTATTATGAGTATTATTATTTGTATAATGCACTTTCTGCCTTCCTGTCATTAGAAGTTAGACATGTAATGGCTATGTAATAGATTAGATTAGAACCTTCATTATCCTAAACTGCTGGGACATTTCCATACAGCCAATACCTTTATATTGTCTACTCTTCACTTACTAGTCAGCATAGGTCGGCATTGATGTACAGAGCCGACAGAAGACCTTGTTTATATTGGCATCATATTGAGAGGTGCAGCCAGTGACGCGTCCTAAAACCAGGAAGTAAGCTGCTGGTTCCCTCGACAAAAAGCAATGGGATTTCTCCACAGGGTTTTGGAAAATAGCTGGAAATAAGGTCTGTGGAAAACAAACCTGTTTGATAAATGCACGTTTTGTTGAGCCGGATAATCTCCACATGTCTACCCTACTTTTATAATTTTCGAATCTTAAATCTAATCGATAGATTATAAAAGGGTTTTAGGACGTGTCACTGCACCACTCTATAGAAGACAACTCCATCGATCAAGCTGGCTGAAACTTTCTCTCCCTCTTCTTCTCATGCTCCCTGTCACTCTCCTTTAACTCCTCCGGTGACTTTCCTTTATTTGAAGATTGTTTTTTGCACGGCGCTTGGCCGGTTACCGCTGCTATTAAAAACATTTTGGCGACAGTCTGTTGTGAAGGAGCGCGCTCCCGCTCACGGGAGCCTGCTCGCGCTGCACTCCGCAGCAAACAGCTGTTTGCTTTTCACCCAACAATGACAAGCGACTCACGAAACGCTATGTTGTAGCGTTAATAAACGAAACAATTTAACTAAATTGCTAGTCAAAATACCAATACCACAGGAAAAAAAAAAATGTTAAACAATATTTTTAGTGGCCCGAGCGGGCAAGTGGAAAGTACGTTATGCTGGCCCGGGGTGTCTAAATAGTGCTTCCGGGCCAGCGGGCCATTTATAACGTCGAGCCCTGCAATGGAATCGAGGGAAAGTTCCACATACACTACCAAATAAGGAATGAGAATGATGTGTAGCAAAAACCGGAAGCTGCGCTAACCTCTAGTGGCTACCATTAGCAGCTAATATTTATTCTCCGATTTTTGCATAAAAATGAAATGATGGATTATCAATTATTTTTTTCAAAGTGACAGACATTGGATTAACCTTCAGCAGCGGTTTTCTCGTTTTAATGCCATTGAACTCAACCTTTGATCAGAATAACAGCTAAGGTGAGCATATCTCCGTGTTTTGCTACCTAAATCTACGTCGTGTGTTGTCTGTATTTGCTTCCCCTGTCACAAGTTCTGATCGCTCAGTGATGATACTTATATTTCTATAATCTGTGGAATCTCAGGATGTTAGCTAAGCTCGTTTGTGCAGATCCAATAAATATATCGATCGGTATAGCTAGAGTTCTGTGCTAAGTGCGTTAGCATGTTTTCGCTCAGGGCTCATTTAGACCCTTCTTGTTTTGTTGCGGTAAAAATGGTTCGTATCATCAGTTAGCTGAGTTTCTTCCTGTTAGGAGGGTACGACACATTCATAGTTTTTTTTAATATTAAGAAGCCCTGAGACACAGTGTCGTGAAAAAATAAAAAAAGACCCGCCGAAGGGGTCTTTGGGGCTTAACAGGTTAAATGCCATTTTATGTTTCATTACTATATGATACAGTATTTATTATCATTATAGTATTACTATTTCGGCGATTAGATAAAATATAAATTATATTTGATTTAGTTACATTTCCATGACCTTTGGAAAAATATTGTTTTCTATAACTTTTCCAGGGCCTGGAATTAGCATTTTGAATTTCCATGACTTTTCCAGTTTTTGAATGACCGTAAGAAGCCTGGAATATGGATAATGAAGATATGTTGTTTGTACACGCCGGAAGCCTCACCTTGAAGAAGACGTCTGGTACGTACTGCTCGGAGCTGGACTCTTTAGCGTAGCCCAGCTCCGGAGCGTCTTTGCAGGGCAGCAGGCACTCGTCTCTGACCAGAGCCATGCACTGATTGGACACCTGATATCCTTCAAAGTGCACCTGGTTATCTGGACCCCCTGCACACAGAAAGACACGTTTAATCATTAGTTGGTTGAAGAATAATCACTATCACAGTTTTTGTATTGTTTACTGAATAGAGTGGTACAGGAATGAGTCCAAAGACCCGGGAGTGAGTTCGAATTACACCACTTCAGGTTCCCTCATTTCAAAGTTAAAGTTTTTGCTAAAATTGTTATTGGTTAGATTAACAAAATGACATCATCGTCTGTGATCCTGTCTCATTATATACTTTGTTATTTTGTTCTAGTCCAATGCTATACTATAAGTGTCATCTATGTAGTACAATGTTCTGTATCCATTAAATATGTATTTATTCTTTTCTTCAAGCGTACAATTCGACCATTATAGGTGCAATTATCATGATCAATAAGTGAAAATTGAATATATGTACAGTGGGGCAAAAAAATATTTAGTCAGCCACCAATTGTGCAAGTTCTCCCACTTAAAAAGATGAGGCCTGTAATTTTCATCCTAGGTACACTTCAACTATGAGAGACAGAATGGGGGGAAAGAATCCAGGAAATCACATTGTAGGATTTTTAATGAATTAATTGGTAAATTCCTCGGTAAAATAAGTATTTGGTCACCTACAAACAAACAAGATTTCTGGCTCTCACAGACCTGTAACTTCTTCTTTAAGAGCCTCCTCTGTCCTCCACTCGTTAACTGTATTAATGGCACCTGTTTGAACTCGTTATCAGTATAAAAGACACCTGTCCACAACCTCAAACAGTCACCCTCCACTATGGCCAAGACCAAAGAGCTGTCAAAGGACACCAGAAACAAAATGGTAGACCTGCACCAGGCTGGGAAGACTGAATCTTCAATAGGTAAGCAGCTTGGTGTGAAGAAATAAACTGTGGGAGCAATTATTAGAAAATGGAAGACATACAAGACCACTGATAATCTCTCTCGAACTGGGGCTCCACGCAAGATCTCACCCCGTGGGGTCAAAATGATCACAAGAACGGTGAGCAAAAATCCCAGTATCACACGGGGGGACCTAGTCAATGACCTGCAGAGAGCTGGGACCAAAGTAACAAAGGCTACCATCAGTAACACACTACACCGCCAGGGACTCAAATCCTGCAGTGCCAGACGTGTCCCCCTGCTTAAGCCAGTACATGTCCAGGCCCGTCTGAAGTTTGCTAGAGAGCATTTAGATGATCCAGAAGAGGATTGGGAGAATGTCATGTGGTCAGATGAAACCAAAATAGAACTTTTTGGTAAAAACTCAACTAGACGTGTTTGGAGGAGAAATAATGCTGAGTTGCATCCAAAGAACACCATACCTACTGTGAAACATGGGGGTGGAAACATCATGCTTTGGGGCTGTTTTTCTAAAAGGGACCAGGACGACTGATCCGTGTAAAGGAAAGAATGAATGGGGCCACGTATCGTGAGATTTTGAGTGACAACCTCCTTCCATCAGCAAGGGCATTGAAGATGAAACGTGGCTGGGCCTTTCACAGGGTATATGCAGGAATCCTGAAGTCAAATTTAATACCTTTTTAAGACCCTTTCCATACATTTTAAGACCTCATCGCAACTTCGAGTTCTAACCGGTTACGGTTTAATTGCTTCTGTACTCTGTGCTCTTTCATTCCAGTACAACTCCTCAGAAACCATTAGAAACCAGTATTTGACCAATAAACAAAACAATTGACAAAACTTTGAACTATGAAATATATTAAACTTTGGTGAGCTTCAGCGGGGTAATGCCATATAGGAGCTCCCTCACAAATACCCAGGGGTTAAATTGGGCTGGGGCTGTCCGGGGCTAAGCCCGGCACATAGGACGATGCTCTGACGTCATCACCCTCACACATTTGTCATATGTTTACAAAAAACGTTATATATGTTAAGACTTTTCTCGTTCTTAATATAGACTATATTTAGGGTCGACATGTGTTGCCCTTACTTTAAAATAGCAGATCTCTGTGACCAGATATAGTTTGGCTTAGACCCCGGCCCCACGAGGACGCATACAGTAAAACGCATACCCAAACGCAAAAAAGTCTTCCGTTCACACGCATTCGATTCATTAACGTGTCCGTTCACACTAGACCGCTGGAAATGCTGGAAATGCTGTAGTACATATGCCAGGCCTGTAAGTGGCGCTGCTGCCGCCACAAAATACACCAAAAGCAGCGAAGAAGACCCCGGAGCATGGTTGTCATGGTTGCCCTTCTGTTTATTCTCCGCGGTGGACGGCGTGTTCTCCTGCTGTATATCTCTCAGGTAGTCCACCAGCAGATAAACCCCCCCCCCCCCACAGAGCGGAGCAAGGCAACGAAACTTAAAATAAGAAGCAGCATTTTATGGCACGCTATGCATGGGGCCACCTTGAGGGGGTTTCCCGACATGTTGTTTCAGTAAATTAAAGGGTGTTTCATGTTGTCGTTGCTGTGGACCTTCTTAATACCTTGGAAAATGCCGTTTAATACTTTTTAATAGCCTTAATATTCGCTAAATTGATTTATCAACTTTTAATACTTTTTAAGACCCCGCGGACACCCTGTTTCAGCATGACAATGATCCCAAACACACCGCCCGGGCAACGAAGGAGTGGCTTCGTAAGAAGCATTTCAAGGTCCTGGAGTGGCCTAGCCAGTCTCCAGATCTCAACCCCATAGAAAATCTTTAGATGTGATTTCCTGGATTCTTTCCCCCCATTCTGTCTCTCATAGTTGAAGTGTACCTAGGATGAAAATTACAGGTCTCTCTCATCTTTTTAAGTGGGAGAACTTGCACAATTGGTGGCTGACTAAATACTTTTTTGCCCCACTGTATGTGTTATTTATGAATCTTTTTATCTTGCTTCATTTTTATTAATCGCTTCATTTTTATTAATCACTTTATTTCTCCTTTGCTTCATTGGCCCTCTCTTACAATTGAATCTCATCGGTGTCGTTTTAATATCATTTCATAACTTTGATAACATTGCCATTTGTCCAACTTCTAAAGCTCTTGTGACACAAGTTGTCATGAAGAAATACGAACAACTGTCATTTACCTAGCACAAATGTTCTCTTTAACATGTTAAACATTTCAAATGCCCATGACAGAGTAGGTAACACCTTAAGATTATTATTATTATAATTATATGTAGCACTGTATTAGCAGCCTTTTTCTCTGTTGAGTAGCTATAGGTAGTTAATGTAGATTACTTGCATTTAATAAACAACCACAATGTTTAAATAGTTATCAAAAAGGTAATTCATCAACTAATACATTCCTTTGTTTTTCTCAGCATCGAGTTTTTCACAAAAAGGGAAACAACAGCTATAAACAAAAATACAAACAAGTCCCGCCTGATGTGTAGAACCAATTAAAATACCAACTAAGAAGTTTGGCACACGGCTAACATTTTTTAAGGGTTTTTCTGTCAGTGTGCTTTGTATCTCATCTAATAGCTCTTAACACATGAAACTGATTAGCAAACACACTACGTCTTTACACAAAGGAAAATAAAAACAGATGGACATTTCTGCTTCAGATGTGAAGCCATGACGTCAGCGTCTCATTAATGCAAATGAAAGTGGTGAGCTCACTGTTACATGTGTACTTTTCTGGAACCAATCATTGGCACGGTTGTAAAGGAGGGAAGTGTAACATGTGTCCTTGATCCTATGGACCTGAGAGCATCTGGCCTGAGTTAAGCTGCTCCATTGGACTCAACATTACTATGTATGCAGATACCCGAGAGGAAGTAAGACTCTTTAACAATCGGCCCTCACAACGCTTATGTTGATGCTGTTTTTACTGTCAGTTAATACTTGTGAGTCGGCTGGCTAAGACACATTAACGGGAATGTTCATTTTAAGATTGTCAGCCGCATTGTTTGCAATTTCATATGACTATGTATAAAGTTTTGTTTTGCCTCAATAGAAAGGAAACGGGGACAAAAATACTGATGCAGGCAGTAATAGAACCCCGAGGGCTAGAGTAAGGACTCCTTTAGCACATGCAGAGGCTCTACCTGTGGCCTGTACTACAAAGCCAGTTTAAAAGACCCTGGATATCTTTGTGTTATTTGCTTTTATTATCCAAACGTGATCCTGCTAAGCTAAAGATATACCTTGTAAATTGTCTGGATGTGTGATATTTTGTAAAAAAAAAATTCATATCTCTTCAAATCCACCCATGGTGTACCAGTTAAGACAATTCACATGTTGTAATGTTTGGTTGTATTGAGTTGTAACGATAAGACCTTTGCAGTCAATCCACAGACAATCATCTGGCTATTTTGATCATTGATTTATAAAGTAAAGTCATTCTTAATGCAGAAACGGATTTTTGTTCAGCTTTTCAAATGTTGAGATTTTGTGTTTCGCTCCGTCATAAATCTTATAAAGCTAAATATTTTGGGGTTTTGGAGTGACATTGTAATTGTCGAACCTCTCCTGCTACATGTGGCAGTTAATACTAGTAAAGAAGAAACTGGAAAGTCTTTAGGACCAGATGATATTAGCTTGTATAAACGCATCATACCAAATACAATGGTTTAGGCAAGAATGACAGCATCACTTCAGCCTCAGTGACTATAAACCTACCTGTTGCCACCACGGTCACAAATTTGGAGCCAAAATGTCCGTCTCTGGAGAGTCTGCAGGGGTTTGAATGTAGATTCTGGAAGTATCCGGCGGTGATGCACTCCTCTGCGCTCAGGTAGTGTGAGTCCTGACAGCAGAAAGCAGCATGTTAAACAACAACAGGGGAGAGCAGCACATTTGTGTCGTGAAGAGGTTTTCTTCTAGTGAGCTGCATCCTCACATTGTTTCTCGTGTAGCGGACGGTTCCTATCCTCGTGTCCTCAGAGAGCAGGTCAGAGAAGATCCAGCCCACCTGGAACAGGAAGAAATTGATCAAAATAATTAGTTAACAATCTGTAAAAATTATTAATGTTAGTCTTTTTTAAAGCAAAAAAACCTATTCATAATTTGTGCTTCGGAAATGTGGATATTAATTGTTTTTTTTAGTCTTATAAAGATATTTACAAATACCTTGGTATCTGGCTTGATGATTGTCTCTCTTTTAAACTTCATGTCAATAACCTGCTTAAAAAGCTGAGGGTTAGGCTAGGTTTCTTCTACAGGAACAAGTCCTGTTTCTCGCTTGAGGCCAGGAAAAGGCTAGTCACTGTGACCTTTTGACCTGTGCTGGACTATGGTGATTTGATTTATATGAATGCACCTGCCAATTGCCTGGTCAAGTTAGATGCTGCGTATCACAGCGCTCTGAGATTTGTGACAAACTGTAAAGCATTAACCCATCACTGTACCCTGTATGCAAGGGCTGGTTTGCTTTCACTAACTGTACGGAGGCTCAGTCACTGGTACATTTGTATATACAAAGCCATGTTAGGGAAACTTCCATCCTACATCTGCTCCCTGATCTCACGGCGAATTGTAAGTGGCTACTGCCTGAGATCGCATGCTGTGGTTTTATTAAATGTGCCAACTGCTAGGACTGTCTTAGGGAAGACAGCTTTTAGATGCGCAGCTCCTCTGTCTTGGAATAGTCTGCAATTGAAATGGAAACTGAGCAATCTGGTGCCACTAAATGTTTTTAGAGCTCGGTTGGATGCTACTCAATCGGAAGCTGTTGGTACCTGCTCATGTGGATAGTTATTGTAAATTGTAATCCCTGTAATGATGCTGTAAGATGTCCTTTTTGTTGTTCTGTTTATGTTTTTATGTTTCATGTGGAACCTACTTGAGCAGGTCTCCCTTGAAAAAGAGATCAATGATCTCAATGGGATACACCTGGGTAAATAAAGGTTTGAAATGAAATGAATAGTAAACATTTTTATGGACATGTATATTTCAATATTTACTGACATTTTATTGTCCAAATAATAAATTGTACAAAAATTAGTAGATTAATCAATATTGGAATTCACTTTTGGGTGAAGCCGAAAAAATAAGCGTAAAATGATCTTAATTCATACGTCCACGAAAGGACGTCCAAAAAGAATGAAACAAGAACAGGAAGAGTTAATGGCGTACACACACACACACACACACACACTTTTTATTTTAAACCTGCTAATCTGATATACACTTAATTGTATTAACACGTGACTCCTAGTGCAATATGTAAGTCAACGCAGTTCCCTTTGCTGTAACAATGTTAATTGTAAATCCATTTCTGTGCCAAAGGCATAGAGCTGGAACACTTTGACAGAGAAGAACTAATCCGTCTTGAATTTGAAGTTGGTCTCAATGCTGCAGAACCTTCATGATTCAAATGAAAGGTACAAAAGAAAACCTTTGTCTAAAATGTAATAACAAAGCAGTGCTAAACAGAGCAAGCGAAAGAAGGCCAACCTTGGTCAGGCCCAGTTTGGCGGCGATTTCGTCCACAGCTGCAGCTTTAGGATCGTCCACCAGCTCCAGGCTGTTCTGACTGGCGTTCTGAAACACAGCAGGGACAAGTGTTACCATCACATGACAACTCAAACAATGAATGAGGAGTTTCTTTGTTGATGGCAGGTCAGACTGAAGTATACGAAACAAAAAGGACACTGAAATCAACTGTGATACATTGGAGTTATTTGCTCACCTGTGGCGGCTCGTAGATGGCGGCCACCTCGGCTCTGATGCCCAGAGGGATGTCTTTTTTCTCAGTGAACCTGCCGTACAAGTATCCCATCCTCTGACTGCCCGTCTTCCTCCAGAAGTCCAGGAAGCGGTCAGCGATGGTGTGGTTCTCAAACATGATGTTGTCCACGTGTCTGTATTTCTGGGAGAAGAACAGAGAAAGACACATTTATGCTCCAGTATTTGGGGTTCACTTTGGCCACAGGGCCCAAACACAAGAGCAGGTTATTGTTTGTTTCAATGCCACGCCAACACCAGCTCCACCTGTCCAAATGGCAAAGTGTAGTTGCATAGTAGATGCTGCTCGTGGTCAACGCTTTGAATTAAATGATTATGATTTTATACTCAATCCATTACTACCAGTAATTAAATATCTTAAAAAATGTACGTGGATATCAAGGAAAGGTTTTTGACAGGACATATAAGTCCACCAGCATCAGCTGTGATTGTTTTGCAGTGTGTTCAATGCTGGACAGAATGTGGGTTATTGTTGCCTCGCTGCTGAGTGGAGATGATCACAGAGCAGGCCAGCGTCTGTGTAATCTTCTCTCTTACATTTATTTAAATATATACTTTTGTCACTTTTGGCAAAGACAAAAAGGCAGGGAACAAAAAGACAAACGACATTCGGCAAAGGGTCGGATATTACAGTGAAACAAGAATACAAATATAATAATAATAAGTCAATCGTCAAATGAATGTAGAGCTACCCAATTAATAATAGGCTTTACATAAACCCTGTAATGGGACTCTTCAAATACTAGGTCCTAAAGATTTGGACTGAATCACAAACTCGATTATAATTATAATAATAATAATATCCAAATGTCAAGACTGATCCTGATGCATCTTAGTTTTTTTAAGTGTTTTAATTGAATGATTAAGTAATTACAGGACAGGTGAAGACAAGAAAGAAAAGAGAATTTACAAAGTAAGAAATGACAAAATGGGAACTGTTGTTGCACTCACTGAAAGCTTCATTTCCAGACACAAAGGCTCGTTCCCGTACCTGTCTGTTGAGGGTGAGGGCGCTGGGCTGGCACTTGGTGCAGATCCCCTCGGGCCAGGGAGGGTGGCCCTCACAGCCCGACTTGATTTTACAGCTGAGGTTCTCCAGAGCTGCAAACTTCCCTCTGGAAGGAATGAAAAAAAAAGTGTCAAAAATGAACAACAAATTAAAGGAAAGGTCATATTTAATTAATTTTTAACACAACTACTTACTTATCAGCTCCACCGGTCAATTTCCGGAGATATGCGTGGAATGACATGTGCTTCACTGGCGGGTCGAGGTGATTCAGGTAGTCTTCATCGAAAGGCTGACAATAAGAAAAGGTCAAATAAGTCAAACAAATCTCTGCACTATAGTCTGGATAGTTGAAGGGAAAGTCTCTTACCTCTAACGGAACACAGTGCACACATTTTCCAAGGGAACCGTGGTGACATCTGTAACAAGGAAACAATCATGAGGTCCCTGACATTTCTTTTGAATGTGGATTTAGTTTGCAGCAGTGAGTTGTTTTTCTTACAGCTGTGGATCTTTGTTCCTGTAGATCTTGCCGTCTTGTTTGGACAGATACTGATCGATCTCGTCCTCCTGGACCTGGGGCGCTGAGAAGGACCGGGGGATCATGGAGGCCGAAGAGGAGGATGAGGCAGTTGAGACAGGTGGTAGGGATGAAGATGTGTGCGGGGTGGCCGTGTCCATCACCTCCCCCGAGGTGGAAGGGGATCCTGAAGGGACCAGATACAGCATGTCGCCATGCCTACAGAGAAGAGAAGACAAAACGTGTGACCCATGTAACTTTTGGATAATTATTCAAATATGTATTTTCTTAATCTAATACTACTACATTATACTGTACGATTGTTTTCTAATTTCTTTTAGCAGATACAGGCACATGGATGATACTTTTAAAAGTTACATTGTGTCTTTTCAAAAACTCACAGAACTCAATGTGATTAAGGAAGGATCTAGACTTTACTGACGCCTAACACTGTACACGTTTACTTACTTGATCTTAAGCAGGCTCAGCGTTTTGTTCTGGGAAAGGAGCTCTTCGGTCTTGTTGCGGTTCAGGTAAACAGAAAACTCGGAATTTAACCCAAATTCTTTGGCCACCTGAGAGAGAGGTACGTTTGCTGATTAGAATGGATCACTTGTATTTAATCGAATCAAATGAAATCCATTTAAGAGGATCAAAATACACAATGTTCTCAATCAGCCTCAGATGATAAGTATATCAGAAGCAGAGGTTGCGCTAGACTTTTTCACTGACAGGATCGTAAAATTCAGTATTACCCGTCGGCCTTTACACTCTGGGGGGGGGAGAGCACGGTCGTGAACTGTCAAGGGGGGGGGAGAGCACAGTCGTGAACTGTCAACGGGGGGCGGGGCGCACGCTCGTGAACTGTTAGCGCCGTGTTATGCATGCCCACTGCACCTCGCGGGAGTGCGCACAGCGTAAAGCCAAAACTCAGACATTTCAATGATTTGTGGGCAAAGTTGGGTTTGGAAACGGTATCATTTCCTTTTTGGCAGGCTTAACACCGGAGCCTCGCTGCGGGGAAACTTTAGCGCTGTTCTGAGTTTGTTCTAATCCTTCAAAATGACGGACTGCTTTCAGATTTTTCCGTCATTGTTAAAAAAAATCCGGACGGAAAATATTCGGTTACCGCGACCTCTGATCAGAAGTATCTTTAAAATCCACTCTTAGAAAGAGTTCAAAGAATATGTGCAAAGGAAGGTGTCTCTCTTCGAACAATACCAATCACCTTACAGAAGCAGATTAGCATAGAGCCTCTTGGAACGAGAGAAACTCAGCATGTAGCCAAACTAAGCTGTTAAGATCACACCGAGCTGGGCGGCCAGCATAGTATCCCGTGGTACTTCAATCACCACATCACGTATCAGGAGGACCACCAGTCTCCATAAGCCTCCGTTTCATCACTTCAGTTGAACAATTAATGAACCTTTTTAAGAGCAGAACGGTTATCTCGGCATAAAACCAAATCAGGATGACACTTATAGAAGAATATTTCAGACGGCTGCATTGACCTCTTGACAATTAAACCAATAGACCATCACAAACCATCTAACAGAGCTTTTTTCTTAATCTTCAAAGTCGGTATGCTACAACTAAGCAGACAGTCCAAATCCTTGAGGATAAAGTCATGGACTGCATTGGACATGAGCAATGATTCTGGTTATGATCCTATATTAAGAATAATAATGTTTATATGTGCATAAATAAATGAGGTTATTCATTCCTCAAAGAAATACAGTTTAGTAACTAGGTTACTGATAACTGCATTCTATTTGCACAGGCGCTCTATTGTTAACACAAACAAGCCAGAACAGAGAGCGCCATGAAATATTAAACACTACGCTATACACTTACATCCACTTCAATGCTAATGTAGTTACCGCTCTGTCAGCCCTGAGAGCTTATAATAACATCTCATTGTAACCGCTTTAGCACGCCATCAGCTGTTTGTTTGTAGGGCATTGACCCTTTTTTTTTTTTTTTCACACACACACACACACACACACACACACACACACACACACACACACACACACACACACACACACACACACACACACACACACACACACACACACACACACACACACACACACACACACACACACACACACACACACCACACACACACACACACACACACACACACACACACACACACACACACACACACACACAACACACACACACACACCACACACACACACACACACACACACACACACACACACACACACACACACACACACACACACACCACACACACACCACACACACACCACACACACACACACACACACACACACACACCACACACACACACCACACACACACACACACACACACACAGAAAGCAGCTAGACTATGAACCACCACACCGGTGTCTGTCACTTTCACTACTCAGGAGAGCCGTGGCTGAAGATAAGCATCATCTTTAATTACCCACAGACAAGACTCCGTTTCTGTGGCTGTCAGCATTGTTTGTATTTCTGTAACGTCACCTGGCTGAAGCTGTGCTGGTGTGCAAAGTAAACGGTGCTCGATAACTGGGCTAAGGTGCTTCCATGACACAGTATCCTGGTTTCCTTTGGATTACTTGGAGAGAAACTATTATGCTTTTTAGGTGTTCCCTTTCCTGTAGTGTGTTATATAGATTGTGTGCATGTAAATGGTCTGCAAAGGCTAAAATCCCAAAGTTCTCTCCAGAGGGAGTTTCTCTCCCACACCCACTGAATGAGCATAATACGTCCTCTTTAAGCTTGCCTATTTGTCTTTCAGAAAATGGGATATTGGCTAATGGAAACAGGGAATTGTTCGAACAACAACTCGATTATAAATGGGTTATCCATGTCCATGTCACAGCAGCAGTCATGATTTCTCTCAAGCCACAAAAAAAGAACAGATATTACTGTGTTCTGTCAGAATCTATGAGAAACAACATCACTTTGATCTCCTTTAATTTCTTCTCCAGATACTAACCTGCAGGTCTCTGCACTGTCTACCTCTGATCCATGGCTTTCTATTCAAACTATCAAAGCCTGCACATCCGCAGGGAATGAGCCCATCTCCCCACATTGATCTGCAGGCTACACCATCCTGCCTCAACACGGAGACATACATTTTTAATGAGGTGCTGCTGCAATGCTTCACTGTGACTGGTCTGCTGTTGGAAAATGGTTCTATTTTAGGTTTTTTAAGTCCATTAACTCAAATTAATTTAAAGCAGTAATTATTTGTACATGCTTATGTGTGAACAGAAGGGGATAGGGCCAAATTATCTTTTGAATACGTTTTTTTATTCTCTGAAGTGTCTGGGTTGTAATCACAACATGATAGTCGACTGAATTGTACACAAATCTCCTTGGCAAGGCATGTGTTAATAGCGGAAACCAGTCGAGTTGCACGATATAGCTATATAGGGATGCTTTCACAATGAACACATCGTGAATAGCAGTGATATTGCACACAGGGACTTATATTTATTTGTTCCATTAGAAAAATACACTTTAAAATGTAACTATCATTCATTGGTACTTTTTGTTTTTAATTAAATGTTAAATATGGTGAGTGAAAACATTTTGAAAGTAATTTATAATTGTATATAAGTACTAAGTTGTTTTGAAGCAGTGCAATGAAAAAGGTAGAAAGGCAGAGCTGCAATTAATAATGTTCTTGCAAAATGTAAGTAATGGGATATTTGCGTCATATCATGCAGCTCTATGAGCCAGCTTAGCACAAAGGCAGTGCAGGGCTGACCTACTCTGGCACTTTCTGTACAGCTCCTTACATAAATGAACAATGAGCAGGCAGAAGCACAACCCAGGGAAACACATGTTTACTTTGTGATATCAATTCCCATGTTGGTGACTGCATTACTGGAGAAAAAGGATGATAACAGGTGGACGGTATGGTGTGTTGTTGTACCCTGGAACACACTGGTGGCTTCAAAAAGAAAGCAAAAGTGGATTGTGTGATTTGACAATTCAACCCATTATTACTTGAAAACGGTTGTGTTTTTCATACAGTACCTTCTTTAAAAAAGCAGTAGCAGTGTCCCTCTTGGAAGAAGCAATTTTCTTCATGCCATCTGGGGATTGTACCCTGACGATCTAAAAAGAGACAAAGACATAAGCTATACCATTTCATGCAATTGGGATAGGACACTCCATTGTTAGTTACATTTTCAATATGATTTCCAATCACTTGTCAGAAAAACAATGGCCATCCTCCTCTACCCCTCTTTACAGTGGTGACAGTGTCAGGATACTATGACAGCGATGACAGTGCAAAAAAGTAATGTTAACGTTAGCCTAGGAGTCTCTAGTTTTCATAAAATAGCTTTGGTATAACGACAAAAACATGTCGAATATGACAACGTTAATAAAGCTGTCACGGTGTGGAGGGGTCTTTCGCAGTCAACTTTTAATGAATCAACAACATCTTGGCTTCCATTATATCCACCAATTATATGCTGGCCAATGTTTGGCTAATGGGATGCAGTTGTATTCCTAAATGTAGCTTTTATTTTATCCAATGACGCCTTGTATTATTCAAATGTCGTCAGAGAGCCTATGAGCTAATATTAGCCGGTTAGCTAAACAGGCCCCAGTCACCCATTGCTAATGATAGCCAGCGAATGTTAGCTACCAAGCTAATTCTGCTGCCTCATCACTCCGGACTTCGGCTAACAAGCTAGCTATTGTTAGCCGAGTCTACCCTTCACTGCCGTTAATAAAACATGCCGTTATGCTTACAATAGTATCCGCCATGTTGCACTGGGGAGTCCTCCCGATGTCGCTGCGTATGAAGACAGAGACACTAAATACAAATGTCACGTATTGTTACTGTCTGTCAACGAAACTCCATCCCACAACTCAAACACCGGGTGTTGCAGACATTAGCGACCGACAGTTTCGCACCGGTCCTACACCGAAGAGACCACGGAGGAAACACGTTTTTTTTCAAACTGAGAAGGCACGTTCCACTTTTTTTATTTAAAATTGCAGTTGTTTATTGTTCTTCAACTACAATTTAGAGGATGCTGTGCAACAAAGCAGATTAGAACTTCAAAAGCATGTCAAATATTATAAATATATGCAAGGCATGCCCAGGTAACGGTTTGGTTACCAACTGCAGGGGACCATACCAACAAAGACCCACCTGCACATCATTGTATTAATTGCAAATGTGTGGCTAACGCTTGTTGATGGACCCTGATTCGAAGTCCCTATTTAGTTTAGCTTCTATAGTGTATATGTGTCAATAGAATCAGGTTGAATCATTACCACAAACCAAGATTCACAGCAGTCTTCTGGCACAGTACTGTATTGTCCCTGGGATTTTGATAAAGCTGCAACTGATAGTGTAGTGTGCACTGTATGAAATGCTCAACGTATTGCACTGCTGTATTAACTTTAACAAACACAGTTTCATCAATTGCATGATATGTATATTATCAAAGTCTAAATATCCCTTTCCTTTAATATAATTTGCATTTTTTAAATGAGTTGTGCACATTGTTGTATTTGTTACAACACTACTTTAATTTTATGTTACGGTAAGGCTGATAAAAACAATATAATCTGATAAATAATTTGGTGAGAAAAGATACATCTCCATTTTTATTTTACTTGTTTACTCTTTAATTTTTCTTCATGATGTAGAAATTACAAAGCTTTATATACATCTCTTCAGATCTGAACATTTACTGAAACATCCATCCTTGTAATCCCTATGCCTCCATTACCACTACAGAACACTCAATGAACACAAGTTATTTAAAACATCAAATCTTCCTTTACCAGCTAGCAACCTATTTGTTAATATCTTCTTTATTTTACGTTTGTTTATTGTATACTCTTTACATTTCAAATGATGTGCAATGCCTTTGTTTTGACATGCTGCTGTAATGGAAAATAATTCCCAATTTGGGATCATGAAAGTATTTCTTACCTTATATCTTATCTTGTCTTCATTTGAAAAAAAATGTAAAAGAGAAAACAGCTAAATGAAACTCAAGGTGTGCATGCATTGATCTTATGAACAACAGATTGGTAATATTCCAGAGTCTAAACATGAACAGCATGAAGGATCAGTGATGGAGATGAAATGATAATGAAAAGAAAAATAGATAAATGATGGATGAAAGAAGAAATTGCTATATATATTAAAAACAAAAATATAACACACAGGACACAACAGTGTTGTGTGGAAGTATGACAAGAACATAAAACACAAATGTTCATATACATTCATATTATACAAGAATGACATTCAAATAAGAGGGGATATACAATTTAAGTAAACAGAAACACAATCATAAAAGCTGTGGTTTTTTTCTTTACACATATTATGATGGAAGAAAACCAAATGGTATTTTAAGTTTTTGTGATGGTCAAACCAAAGAGACAAACGGATAGGATTGATTCAAATGATCCCACTTAAAAGGTTACGATCAGAAATGTCAAGCTGGTTCCCAGTCTTTACATAATTCAGAGTTTGTATCTTACGAGATGGCGAAGGAGGCGTAGAAATCATATGAAGTGGGAATCCAACCACTTCTTTGTCACTACATTTCAGGTTGCCTTTCTTTTGTAAATGTCCTGTTTTATCTGTGAGAGAAAGATAAGAGGAGAAAGAGAGGAGAAAAGAGACAAGAAGCAAGCGAAGAGAAAGGGATGCGTGTGGCGCAGTGGGGATTGCGTTGGTGTTCGGATCAGAGGGGGCACAGGTTCAAACCCCACTGCAGTCAGCATGTCGTTGTGTCCCTGAGACACTTCACCCCAAATTGCTCCTGTGCGGATTGCCCACAGTATTGAGTATGTAAGTCGCTTTGGATAAAAGCGTCTAACAAGTGACTTGTAATGGATGCTAAACTTGAGCCATGCTTGTGAGGACAGAGGACAGTTCCTTGTTTGTTATTGTAGTTTGTTTGGAATAGTTCCATTTGAAGTTAGAAGATGAAGACTGAGGCGGCAGTACGAAGTGTATCGATGCAGCCTGTACTCCTCAGTGGGGGCTCAGATGATGCCGTACTTGGCCAGCTCATTGAGCTCCAGGTGATTGAAGGCCTCCCAGGGACAAATGACGGTAATATCTGCAGAAATAGAAAAAAGATATGGTTATTTACCGGTAAGCCTCTTCATATAACAGCTCATTCAAAATGCATTTCAAAGTGATCTCACCGGTTCCTAAGCCCTCCATTCCAGGGATATCATCACCAAATCTACAGAGAAAAAACATGTTACACACCAACACTGGCCATTATATCTAAGCCTCTGATGAGTCCTTACCCTTGGATTCCCTTCTTCGGAGGCTTGCTCTTGAACTGACGGGTCTGCCTCTGTTTGAACTTGGGGGGTCCTTTCCGTGGGGTGGAGGGGCCGCCGGTGACGCGAGTGGCAGACTTTATCTCAGTTTTGGGCACCTCAAGATTCATTTTGAGAAGTTAGGATGCCTCTGTGCAGGCTTTAGAGACACCGTTCTGAAGTATAGTAGTCACAATGATATCTTTTTGTTTTGGAAAGGAGAAAGAAAAAGGTTCAAACAACGAAATATGATATCAGAATCTGAATACTTGAATGATCTCGGGGTTCATTAGGTTTAATGACAGTTCCTTTATTTGAGAAGGAAACAAACATAGGCTATTTATTATGTAGATCATTGTTGACTACAAACACCCGGGTGCAATACAAACGATTGTATAAATATAAAAAGTGAAAGTAAGAATATGCAACAAAAGATACAATACAATAAAATAAATGTATGATATATTTTAAAATACTAATACGAGTAAAATGTCTAATAACATTCCAAATAAAATATTCATGTATGACGTTAAAGTAAAATGTTCTGTAGAAGATACAATTAAAATAATAAAGTATACACATATTGATAGAATCATAAGGTCAAGTAAAACTACTTTATTGTACTACAATATATTACATTGATATTACAATATATACAATTAGTTAATCATTAAAATCTTGTCACCTCAGTCTGACAACATTAATCGTCTTACTGGTGATCAGCAAGCAGGATTTATACTCATATATATCCTCTGATTGAATGTGTGAGATGGAATACACCTTGCAGCATGTTCTCTGAGGATGAACCAATTTCTCATAATCCCTGGCTCAAGTTAATAAGTACTCCCCCTTCTCTGTTTCCAAATGTAATCTTGTTAGAGCAAGGACAACACAGCAGACATGCTGAGCACGCTCTGAGGGTCTCAGTGATCTGCTCAATGACACTGACCCTCTCCAACAAGGCTGGATCTTAGTGTGCAGTAGTTTTAGATCAAAACATAGTGACTGCATGTGTAGTCTATAGACTTGATGTGGTTAGTTTGGAAGATAAAACATTATTTTGATGTCCAATCCTTAATTGCATTGTTGAGGAACCTGTGACCCAAGTTTTGTATTGGTTACATAACTACACCGTAGTTGTGTATATGATATGACATTAAACCTTTGAATCTTCAATCTTTGAATCAATGCTTTGCATTAGTTGTAGACTATGACCAATGCTGTGACCAATTGGAAGAACGTGCAACATCTTTCAGGCATATTGGACTGTATGTTGAAAATACTTTGACAGGAACCCTCAGTACTATGACTGCAGCAGTATCAAAGCAACTGGCAAGCACGATCGCAGGCATTGGATTTCGTCTCAGACTTTTCTGAGAAACTGATATCCATCCCGTGTTCTGGTACAGCTGCTTGTTTAGACACTATTTGATATTACAGAATATTGTCTTCCGTTGAAGGGAGAAAATGTGTGATTGTTAAAAGTATCTTTTTCAAAGTAAGAAAGAAAATGTATCCTCATATGTACATCAGTATCAAAAGGTTTCAAACATGACTTGGCTCTAATCATTTGGCAAGCTACCCCCTCCCTACAGCGCCCCTGACTGACACATCTTCTGTACAAAATGCTTAATAAACAAAGTACGCAAGAATCTGTTTCCTCAATATATTATGATTATGTCACATTTCCATCTTTTCAGTTACAGTGACATCATTTCAGGTAAAAACAAAGATTGCAATATCAACAATAACCATTGACCTCAATTCATTTCAAGAATAACAACATCAATCATTACTCTTTAACTCCCCCAGCTTCTACAATCTCTACATATTCCAATATATGTGTGGTTTTGATGGGGATGAAATAGTGTGTTTACTCACCGGCTGATGGGAGAGGTGATCTGAGCACAGCACTGTGTTGAGGAGCTCTATGCTGGGCTTGCTGTGGGGGCCAGTGGGAGCTTAGGGCCCCTCTTATATGCTGAGCCAACAGAAGATTATGAATGCCCTGAATCCCTGCTCGATGTCAACACTTCGCATGTTTGGGCTTTGGGTGAAATCAGGTGATGGTGAGGATGTACATCTGTCAAACCTCATTATTTTGGATGCACAAAAGTGTTATTTAGAAGAAAGCATCATTCATTTTGCATTGCATAAACATGGTTCAATCTGATGGAAAATAGTATTAAGAGCCAGAGCTCTATATTTCCTTAACATTTCATTCTGCAATGGCCATGGGATCAACATCTGAGGTTAGTATATGTTTTTCAGAAAGAGATTGTTGTCATTAAAAGTCTGATTACATTTTATTTAGCTGTTTGATCCAAAGTGATTTACAGTAAGTGCAACAAACCGTAAAGATACTCAGAACAAAGAGAAAAGTGCAGATATCTTCTTTACAAATAAGCCAAACCTTCAAATGGGCTAAACTCTTTAGGTGCTATTTTATTTTAATTGTATTGAATGGCCTCGGCACAAGCCAAACAGGTGGGTTTCAGTTTGCGACGGAAGGTGTCTGGCCTTTCTGCTGTCCTGATATCAATGGAGACCTCGTGCTACCGATTAGGAGCCAAGATTGCAAACAGGTGTATTTGTGTTGAGAAGTACCTGGGTCCAACTTGCAGTGATATGCTTTACCTCATTTTAAATACCAGGTCCATTTCTCTAAGAGAGCAGGGCACCTCTGTGGATAATTCAGCTCCAAGAAAGAAATGCTGAAGATGGATTTCCATCCAAGAGAAGTCACTGAAGACAGCTCAGTGCTCTGTACATGGTCAGATGTGTGTGCTGTGTTTGTCCTCCTGTGTAATAAGGACTTACAGAGGGCCGTTACCAGACTTCTGCTGACTAGGTCGTGCAGATCAGGGTCAGCATCCCCTCACACACGGAGAGACTGACAGCTGCAGACAGCGGGTGTTTCCACCGCGGCTCACAGAAACACGTCACTCCATCAGGGTATTGATTCTGCTCTTCAAGAAGCCTCCTTTATTCAGCTCATTCTAAGTCATGTCAGTATGAAAACATCCTTATTGGGAACATAGAGCCACAAATAATAATTGATTCATTGTTTCAATCGCTATTTTGAAAATCAAGTAATTGGTTTGAGTAACTTTTAAAGAACAAACTCTAAAACCTGATCAAATGAATTGCAATAACAGTGTGTGTACTACGGTCAGTCAGTGACTAAAGCATTCAAAAGAAAACGAAACAATCTTCATGTCAGCTCACAAAGACAAACATTTATTTAACAAACAATTCTTAAAAATACATTTCAAAATCAAAATAAACTCTTAAATATAATGAAGCAAATGATCATTATACACATACAATTATCATTTAAACACTCCAGTTCAAACCAATAATAAATAATGTGCTTTATGATGAAACAATGAATCAATTCACTACTAATTAAAAATGAAAGGTAATATTAAACCAAATACATTTTTAAATGAGGCCAGAAACATTACGATGATCTTTTAACACAGTTTCAAAAACTCACCACTTCAAGCTCAGTGCAAAATAATGTGAGGACAATCCTTCCTGGCTCGTTAGTTACGTTGTTAAAACAACATTAAGCAACAATTGTGATTTAACTAGTGGCATTCCTAGTAGTAATAACTGCTTTGTACTCACTGAAAAGAAAAAAGATCGGGAAGGACAGGTGGATTCCTGAAGGCCACAGCTTCTTGTCACATTTGAACCCGGTAGATTTGATGAGTGTGCGTAAAGTTTACAAGATTCTTTGTATGAGTCTCACAACGCTCATTCATGTCGACACTGTGATCAAATCTATCCTTCACGTCTTTTTCAAGAGCCTTATCTCCATCTTCAGGTAGGTTTTAAGGTTTTCATCGAGGACGCTTTCCTCAATGGCTGCGAGTGCCAGGTCTCCTCCGTCGTGGTAATACGCCAGCAGCTGCTCGGCGTGTTCGATCCACACACAATTATGGCAGCCGCTCATGCAGCAGTGGCCGGGGGCCGGCGGGGGGCCCTGGTCAGGGGTCCAGGCAGGTGTGCTGTTGCTGGGCTTTGCTTCAGTGCACTCAGAGGAGGGGTCAGTCAGTGTGGGGGGAGCAGGTGGTCCGGTAGAGAGGCAGCGAGCGGCACCACTGTGTTGTGTCCTCCACCGCTGCACAGGGCACTGACAGGGCGGATGTCTCATGTGCATCAGGGAGAGGAAGCACAGCTGAAACACAGTAGAGTAACATGTGATTAGTTATAGTCACATTTTGAAAAGATATTCCATGCAATCATTTCTTCACTCGGTCAGTATTTTTCGATTCCAAACTATTTTCTTTTAATGATGACATAAGAAAGGAAGGCAATCTTATTATTTTGCAACATCTTCTGAAAAGCTGCAGAGGTTAGTAGAGTTATCAATTAGATGACTGGCAGAAAATAAATTGCCAGAGATTTTTGATAAACCTTAATTAAACATTAAAGTTGTTTTAATATATTTTTTTAAAACAGCAGAACATGCTGTTTTAGCTTATCAAATGTAGACATTTTTTTTGTATCATATTAAAGTGAATGTCTTTGGGTTTTGGAGTGAGAAAACAAGACAATTAGAGACATCTTCTTGGATTTTGAAGAACTGGAATGGACAATTTTCACAATTTTTTCTTAACATTTCAACATTTGACTTAACAGTCAAAAACCTCAAATCTAAAGTATTTTTAAGAAGGCATGAAATAGGGAAAAGAATAAAGGAACTCTTTGTCTATGATGTGTGAATATCTATGTGCAAATGGAATGACACTGAGATAAGAAGGAAAGAGGCAGTTTGATAAAAGGAACAGCTGTGATATGTTCGGTTGCATTTCTTACTTTATGTTTAAGAGAAACCCCCCAGAGGAAGACTCTCAAGTAACAGTGGCATTGTGAAAGTGTCTCTTTAGTTCAGTTTGGGTTTCCATGTCAAAACTGGAAAAATCACAGCTGTTTAGAGAATGTCTCTGGCCCAGGTACACTTAAAAGTAATGCATACTGCTACCTATAGTAACAACATCTATGTTAAATATATGAAACTTAGCAATGTGAATGTATTCATCTAATATGTTCCCCTTTACTGTGTGTTCTATCTGTCCTTAATATCATGCACTGATGATTTAATTTGAGTAATGTAATAATGAAAGCACAAGGTGTAAACATTGTTGTAGTGAATAACTGCAGAGCTTGGGACACATTTAAACTTAATTAAAGGCACTGCCCATTATTAAACGGTAGAAATAATATGGTGTATTGTATGCATATAAATACAAAGTGGTGTAAACAAGGAAAGGTTAAAGTCAGCCTGTCATATCTGCTAGAAATAGAAATACCGTTAACATTAGCTTCTTTGCCATTAGCTTAGCCACCAACCTTTCTCAAAGACTCCAATGACCTAGCGGCATTTACACGCAAACACAGCATTGTCGCAGAAAATACGACACTTGGTTACATGTGGGTATACTTCATTTTTTCTGAGCTGTGGTATTTGTGGTATATTGATATTTGCTCCCTCCTGAGTGTGTTTTCCATAGCGTTAGCTGCCTGGCAAGCTAGTTCTTCTTCTTCTTCTTTAGTGTTTATTGGCGGTTGGCAAACCAACTTTTAGGTGCATTACCGCCACCATCTGGACTGGAGTGTGGACAAGAGACTATGCAGTAAACAATAAACAAAATAAACAAAACAAAGAACCAAAACTCTAGATTATTTTAAATTGATCAATTTCTCTTAGAAACGTAATAATCTCACAAAATATATTGACTGATTTTTTCCCTAACAGCCCTGATGGCGACAAGTCATGGAATGTTGGCAAGCTAGTTGCGTCACTTCAAATTGGGATGAACCATGACCTATGTGTGTGGTTGTAAACAAAATCGTTGATTGGCCAACTGGAAATAATATGACCAATCAGATAGCACGCTTCTCAAGATTTAAACCAATGGAAAACGAGAATTAGTTTCTGGGCTGTTCCCAGAAGACTATCTGCATTTCTAATCTCTGTCCAGCAGGTGTCATTGTTTCATCGGTATGTCCCATGTAAAGATCCAAAAGAGAAGTGGTAATCTTACAAAAAAGCCCATAAACCGTAAATAATAGGGAAGAGAGAAACCCCACACAAATTAAAAGACGATAAAAACACATGTATGTATATATTTATGCTTTTTACATAATAACATTATTATCTGTAAGTGAGGTTTTGTTTGTGATTTGAAGTCTCTCTCTAACTTAGGTTCATGTCTATTTTTATATTGTTGCCAAGCACACCTTAATTGCACTGAACAAAACCTTTTGCAGCTGAGAGATGGCATCAGTTGCTGCGACAGAGAAACCCTGCTCAGATCTACGACATGATGTCGGCCTATCTGTTATGTGTTAACATTTACTTTTAAAGATGTTTTTGTTCTGTGTCAAAGGGCCTATGTATTGTATTTCCTCGTCACAATGATCTGTTCTTTTATTCAATTACTAACAAAGAGAAGAGATGTAATGTCACTTCTCATTTGCAATGTTTTGCCAAGTCATGAATCTGATTAATTTAGATTTGCAACTTAGATTTGACTCTAACACAACAACAAGTCATCTACTATTTAGTTTGTTTAATTATATTTACTTAACATCCTCTCAGTTCCTAAATAATACAATAATAATGTCGTAAAAAAAACGTGACAGCTAATTCAGTTGTTATTTACCTGCAACATACAATCACATTGCCTAAGCAAGAGGTGAAGATGTGGCAGACAGCAGACAGACAACAGGTGACACCTCGGGTTATCACATGTGAAGGTAAAGACTCTGCTGTAGTCAACACAAAGCAGATGGTAGCATGAACAACATTCTGCTAGGAATTACAAATGACTCTGCAGTACACTTTTCAAAAAGCATTTATTATTCGTTAAAATATCTCATAACTGTTACTCCGAGTGCATAAGGACAATCAAAATGATGTGGTCAATGCTCAGGAATTTAGAAACAAGACTTTCTTTTGATTTACAAACAATGACTTGGTCCCACTTCAAGTAGAGGCAACCAGTGTTGTGATTGGTCAACCGCTTAGAGATGTTCCGTCCCTTGGCCTATCACGTACGGTGTGTTGGAACGCTAGCCAATAGAAGCGTGAGTGTTACGTAGCGATGTCACTTTGTCAGGGAAGTAAACAAAGGAGTCCAATGGAGGCGTTTCAGCGATGTTTCCTCTGGAGGGAACACAGGGGTTTGAGCCTTTGCACAAACACATATAACACTACAGGAAAGGGAAATAATAAGGCCACTTTTATAAAAGGAACTGAATACTTATTTCAACTCCGAAGGAAACTGATATGTGTCCTACCCAGGTGAGTAGGAAGCTGGGATCATATTGTGGGTACATAATGTAATCAGAAGCCAGCTGTAAAGAGCATTAGAGTAAATCAGATGTTTCTGTGAAGCGGCTCCTGTATGCTCATAAGCCAGAGTAAACCCTCTTTCTTTGTGTGTGCAGTGGTTCTGTCTCATACCCTGGATATTTCTTAACTATTTGACCCATTCGCTGAAGCATGAGGAGGTGTGTCGCTTGTGTGTGTGATGAAAGAGAAGGATCGAGAGTTCCCACAGACTTCAATGTTTGCAAGCTACATCCATGGTAACGTGCAGTGGAAACATGGCAGCTGCTCGGCCTGGCATGAGATACCAGGTGTGTGGTGGGGCATGTTATCTCACCAGAGGCCCACGATGGCACTTTATCCCAATGGGAGCTTCTGCCTCGCATTTACGCTTCATACAAACTCATATTTATGCAAACAAATAAAAGCAACCACATTAAAAGCAAGCCCTGCACGGTAGCTGAGTAAATAAAGGAACAAAGACATTGGTTTTAATAGCTGCAAGGATACAGGATTAGTGTTATGATAATGGTTTTATCTCTATCATAATAGATTCCATTTCACAGAGGGGGTTGTTATCATGAGGCGTGCCTGTTGGTTCATACTTTACTCTGTATGTAAGAAGGGCAGAATAGATGTCTACTCATAGGGTGACATCATACTGTGGATATAATACAACTGTACAGGGGTATCAGTCCATTGAAAGATACCCAGCTGATGTATAGTGTTTACAGTGACATCAATTAACATGAGTGAACAGATTGTGAAAAAGTGAATCAACTAGCAAACAATGAACAATTCTAATTTGGGTTAACATAAGCTATTTTCTATTCCTTTCTTGTCTGAGAAGTGCCTGCTTTAAGGGATCGCAATTTCACAGATAAAGGGTATAAAAAAACAATAGGCTGAAAAATGCTTAGACACTGAAAACTGCAGAAATTAATTCTTTAGGTTTGTCACTTTAAGAGACACCTTTAACATTACAGTCATTTGATCCCTTTAATATAAACACAAAATAATATTTAGTGCAGCTTTAAGTAACAACAATTATATATGTTATTTAAAGCGTTTTTATTTCAAACAAAGCATTTCACATACTAGTACCAGGTGGATCAAACTGAAAGTTGGTATAATGACATGGACACCTGTTGACAATACATTCATTTAAAGTCCTATTTTCACATTTGAATGCATATACCATTGGGGAAGAGCAAGTCATTATTATACATAAGAAGCAAGCCTGTAACCTGAATAGGAAAATACAATTACTTACTTCATACTACCACAATACTACTCAGAGGAGAGAAGCACACCTTCATAACAAAAATATACAAGCTAAATCATAATAAATATTGTTTTTAAAGTATGTGCTCCCCTAACTTAAGTGTTTGAATCTAGTGTCTCATAAGATGTCTTTTTTTTAGTTAAAATGTTTGCTGTGGTCCTTCTACATCTCTGAGGGCTTCATATCTGAAACCAGTGTTTTGTTATCAAATCAAATCCTGATTGTCCATGCCTTCCTGTTCCCTTTCTGCAAATAAAATGTATTCACAATTAATTGTAATGTATCTTTACACTGTAGTAATACTCCTTTCGTAAAAACAAAAAACCACTTTGTCTAATACTGATTTGCATTTAATATATGTACAATTATTGAACATAACACCATGACAGGCCACAAGAATAAAATAATCACACTGTATGAAAAAGGCTTTCCATTCAGGTAACATATATGACTTGATATAGGTCACAGTTAAGACCTCTCAGAGCTTGGTATCAGATTGTGTAGGTCAGCTCACCGACACTTTTAAGTATGTTAGGTATGTGAGCAGTGAGGAGGCTGAGGGGGTTTGTTTTCTGCAAGACCACCACGGCTTTCCTCACAAACAGCCCACCCGACCACCCCCACTGCTGGATTAGGTTTCTCTCCCTGCTCTACCTCCGGCTGCCGTTTCCTAAAGGCTTGCAGATTGAAGGAAATAAAGATTAAATCTGGCACATGACTCATACTTAAAGAAAATAAACTCAAGGGAGGGAAACTATTTTTGATACAGTTAACATTTCACACGACTCAGTTGTCTCCCAAAGTGCAGCCTGTGGACTCCCATGGGTCTTCAGGGAATTCCCCGAGGACTTGTAAAGATACGTCAACACATACTTTATTTTATTAGTAGTACTTGGCAAAACGATCATTTTGTATTTGTAAACATGGCTTTTTTCCGTATTTGGGTGATCATGTGGTTCTTTATTAAGCACCGGCGTGGGGATTACATTTCAATGTATATAATAACAACTACCACGGGTGCCCACTACGGTGCTGTGGCTTAGTTGGTTAAAGCGCCTGTCTAGTAAACAGGAGATCCTGAGTTCGAATCTCAGCAGCGCCTTTTCTTTAAGTGCAACATAGTTTATTTGAAAATGTAAACGAGTAAAGTGTGGGGATAATTTACTGGAATCTAAGCATTAGCGATCTATTACAGTCTATCTTTAGGTTTCTGAATATGTAGCTCAAACAGATAAGCCATAACACACTGTATACACAGTTGATGATTTCTGCATCACCATCCAGGTCAAAGTTTGTTTTCCAAAGATATCTTGGTTTATGCAAAAAGTTATACAAAAATTTCCATCAGCCTCAATGCACTTGTTTGTGCCACGTGACACATTTTTAGCATGCTAACCATACATGCTAACCGTCGACTCCACCCGAAAGTGTTTATGATTGTGTAAGAATTACAGCGGTTGAGATTAATCAATCTGCAAATAATATGTTTGAGCGAGTATATATCATGACGTTAAGCTGCATTAATTGTATAAGTGAACACTGTGTAAAGTTTACGTCCATCGCTTATCCATGCTGTTTCGTCCTGTGTCCGGTCCAGTGTGTTCTGCCTAAAGGTCCTCGGGGGAAACAAACACTGACCAAAGAAGGTTCCGGGACGAACCAAGTGGCGAGATAGGCGTAGGGTTTCTGTTTTAGTTGGGAATGTATTTCTATTTATTATGGTCAGTTATAATGTAGGTTTTGGGTTAAATTCACAGATGGCAATAAACCACTATTCATGCATGCACATAATATTATAGATATTCGTTATAACCATTATGATGACATGTGTATTTATTATAAATTACCTGTGAATGGTTTCTCCCAATAAAATCCTCTATAATTAGCCAGTCTTCAGTCGGAGGGAAAGTGGTGAACACCTACATGCTGGCTGTCTGTTCTCTTGTGGTGTTTGCTAAAGAAAGTCACCATGGTTTGCAATTCTACCTCCTCTCGTGGTCGATTCTTTTCCTGAAAATCCAACCGCTCACAGAGGGATACTTGATATGTAAAAAAAAAACCAGTCTGACATAAACAACACAACTTTTTTCAAGCTGCAGGCATTCTGCATGAGGGATTAGTTATATAATCCGTTTAAAACCCCGTGTGCACAAAAGGCCTGGCAGTATTTCCAACTATTTGTATATGGCAAATATTTCCCAGGAAAGCAACCTGGGAAAAGATTATCTGTAATGTATGACCCTGAAATAGTTTAATTTATTTATTTAACAAAGAGATGTTGAGTTTTTGAAAAATAGTTAAACAGTGGCCGACAGTACAAACGCGTAACTGTAAATGGCTGGAAGATTAAAGGTGGGGTAGGTAATTAACTTCAGAAACACTTTTTGTTATATTCCATTCTTAACATCCCGATAGCAATGAATATATTAAATGCTTTGACAATAAATACATAAAAAAAGGTCATCTGTGGAAGCCGTAGCGCTGTAAAAAGCACGACCAATCATTTTAGCCGGCCCGGCTAAAATAACTGGATGGTTTACCTGCCTGTCAGCCTTCCATCTCATGCACAAACTTATCTCGTGCCCTCATGTGCGCGTTTGTGTGTGTTGGAGGAGGGGCTCTGTAATGCTGCGTTCACACCAGACGCGATGCGATGTTAGGGGGCGGCGCGATTACATGTAAAGTCAATGCAGAGACGCGGACAGAAGCGAATTCGCTCCGACGGCGAGCATGATGCGGTTGATGCGAATTCCGCGGCGCGATTGAAGGGGGCCGCGACAAACGCTCGAGTTCAATTTTTTCAACTCGAGCGTCATATTCACGTGACGCGATCTCGCGGTAGCCAATCAGCGGTGAGGATCTCAGCCTGCCGTCACTGACGTTCAACCAGAAAACATCAACCGTTAGCTGTTAGCAGTTAGCAGACAGAGCTCACAGCTCCTCGTATCTGTTCAGAAACTGGGCAAAAGTTAAACAAGTACAAACCACAGACTGTCTGTGTCATGGCGAATACAGTCGCTGCTTTATTTATGTCTGTAGGCCGTTGTTGTGAGCAGGGGCGTCGCCTGGACCTGGAAACATTCGGGGCTTAGCCCACAGTGGCGGCGCTAGTCGAATTTTCTACTGCAAGACTCCCCACACGCACATACACAATTGCGCCATCTGGTGTCACAAACGTGTGCCTGCATTAGCTTTGTTACGGCAATGGATTGTGGGAGATTCTCATAGCACGTGAGGATCTCTTGAGCAGATTAAAAAACAGCAGTTGAGAACACACTGAAAAGTTACCGAAGTAACGAGAAAGCACATGAGGTCTATGACAAGACCAAGGCCCTGTGCAATGATCTTGATATTCCCGAAACTGTGACACAGAGGAAGAAGCGTAGAACCATGGAAGACTTTGTAGTCCAGGCATCATGTGGAGCAATGTGAAACATTAAACATAAATAAACTGGTGTACAAAACTCACATACCTGCATTTCAATGGACAGCATAAAAGGACACGTGAGCTGGGTACTGTTGCTCAGATTAGCTATTGATGATCACGTTGATAAATCATATAAAACAAATAGCCACAAAAAACATGTTGCGGTGACTGTGAGCATTAAACAATTAACATTAAACTAAACAAACACAACAGTACATTATTGTCCTTATAAAATAAAAACATACCTTTTGTCCACCGAGATAATACAGGCACCTTACCCTCAAGTGCACCAAGTCAATTGTTTCTTTGTGCAGGTATTTGTGCAGGCCCTGAGTGGTTGAGAGCAGTGTCTGGAACATGACAGCATGTAGATGGTACTGAGTTTTCAAAGCTTGCTTTCCAGTCCCTTTGCTAGAGGGGCTGAAAGGCTCCCTAAAGTCTTGATCAAAGCAGGGAGGTTTTTGACATGCCCAGCGAACAAGTTGTTTGTCCCCTACCTCTAGCTGTTTCTGAAATGTTTGCAATCTCTGATGGTAGACAAGAGATGTGGAGAAGAAAGAGTAGAGACACTCCAGTAGATCAACGCAGGTATGTGAGTTTTGCACACCAGTTTGTATAAGTTTAATGTTTCACATTGCTTGTGAAAAATATACTACCACTATACGATCACTGATGTTTTGTTGTTGACTGGACACTTATTTTGTAAAAGAGATAGCATGTTTTTTATTTAGCCTTTATTTATACAGGTGTAGATCTCATTGAGACTCAAGGTCTCATTTTCAAGAGAGACCTGTTCAGTGGTAACACTACCACACTACCACACAAAGTTACAGACAGACAGGACACTAAAGACAGAGGCAACACTAAAATACAACACCCTAAAAAAGTAGTCATTGAAATCCATATACAGTAGTCAGATATAGCAGGTGCAAACACCCACAGATGATTTCTCCAGCTTTTTTAAAATGAGTTTAAAATCCGTGATGGGTATCAAACTGGTCAGCTTAAGTTCCTGCTGAAGTGTGTTCCAGGTCGAGGGGGCAGAGTACGATATGGCTTTTTTCCCAAGCACCGTGCGTACTGAGGGGACGGACAGAGTGATGTCATTTTGAGATCGTAGTCTATAGCTGTACTGTTTGTGTGATATGTAAGTGGATATGTAGAGGGGCAGCAGTCCAAGCATAGCGGTATAGATGAGTTTGTACCAGTACAGTGATCTGCGCATTGATAATGATGTCCAGTTGACTAAAGCGTACAGCGTGCAATGGTGTGTGAGGGGTTTACAGTTGGTTATGAACCTTAGAGCCCCATGTTAAACAGCGCAGCAGATGAAGGGAGTGAGCTGAGGCGTTCATGTACACAACATCCCCGTAGTCCAAGAGCGACAAAAATGTGGCAGCTACAAGCCATTTCCTCGCAGAGGAGAAGCAGGCCTTATTTCAAGTGAGGATCTCTTAAGCAATGCAGCTCACGTGTCCATTTTATATGCTGTCCATTGAAATGCAGGAAAGTAATCACCAGCTCTGAGTGGTCTGTTGCCGAGGGGACACTACACCGGAGTTACATAAGCAGAGATAAAGTGCTATATTGGGGGGAACTCACCTCCTCTGGGTCCCCCAGGAAGATTTTTTTTAAATGTTGAAGTTAAAAGCATCAATCTTGTGCACTTTGAGAGCAACATTAAGAGATATGGATACATCTCTCAAAACCCATATGTCAAAAAAAAATCTCAGAATCAGAAACGGGTTTATTATTTAAAAACATTTCATTTTCCAATTAAATCATAAACTATGTCAAATTATTAGAAGTTGTTAGTAATCAGATTAAACAGAAAAAAGGGATGGAAGGAGGAAATAATAATTCCTCATCACTTGCTGCTTCCTTCCTTTCTTCATCCTCTACTCTGTTTGGCTCATCTGTGATGACTGTGTAGGTAAACACAAACAAGTATGTAAGTCAATCAGTTTCCAGCTCTGTCAAATAAATGAATTTCAAGATACACACATTTGTCTTCATTAAAATGAGTGTCACCACACTGTCACAAAATGTAATACTAACCAATTGAAAATAGTTACATTTACATTGGAAACCTCTTGTAGATATCACTATTAAGAGTAGTTATCTGCCAATAGTACAGAATCATTCCTATACAAATGCAGTTTGAGTAATTCACTTAATATATTCACTTAACACTTTAATAATAATAATATATAATATTTTTATAGCGCCTTTCAGGAAACCCAAGGTCGCTTTACAAGTCGGGTAGGGGGGGGGGGAGTAGGGGAAAAGAGGCAGACAGGTTAAGGGGGTGGGGGGGGGGAAGTAGCGGAAAAATAAACCTATTAAACTATCTATACAGTGGGGAAAACCTTGGTAAAAAGGTGCGTTTTGAGGGCTTTTTTGAAATTGTCCAGGGTTGGGGCGCTGCGGATTTCGGGGGGGGAGAGAGTTCCAGAGGGTGGGGGATGCCACACTGAAGGCTCTGTCACCGAAAGTCCGCAACCTGGTGCGGGGGGTGGAGAGGAGATCCTGTCCAGATGATCTTAGCTTCCGGGATGGAGTGTGGTAGCGGAGAAGGTCAGACAGGTATTGGGGGGCGAGGGCATGAAGGGATTTGTAAGTCAGAAGGAGTTTATAGGTGATACGGTGCTTGACTGAGAGCCAGTGGAGGTGGATCAGGGTGGGGGTGATGTAGTCATTTTCACTTAATACTCTAATATAGTCATCTTTCTGCATCTTTCTGCATTCAAAACTAAGGAAAGCTGTACAATTTGACATGATAATGAGGAAAAAAGGCCTCCGACAATGCAGATAATTTTTTGATCATATCAATTTTAAGATGGGGGTCAAGGCTTAATATTTGGGAGGATAGTGTCCCTTGCCCCCTTTCAGGAGCCCCACTGGATTGGCTTTGATCTGAAATATTTGTATAAAAAGCTTGTTAGCTGGCTGTCCATCTCATAATGTTCACATAGAAACTAGCTGTCAATAGGAAATATCAATCAGAAGAATTATAATTTCATGCAAAAATCTGTCACAAAAAGAGGTTTCACATTTAAATGCAGGTGTTGTTATGGCAACGTCAGTGCCCAAACAGCCACATTTACTGCTGCAAATACGTTCAAACATGCTGTCGACGTAAAGCAGTGGCAACTATGCCACCATTTCAGCTGACTTTTTCTCAGAAATACCAGGGCTGCCAACATTTGAGTTCAGCTTGGAGTGAGATTTCATTTTTGGTGAACCGAAAAAAGAAACGTTCATGTGTACAGTGTTACAAATGTATTGAACATGTACAAACTGTACTACACAGTGTACCCGCAACTCTTAAAATCAAGTGCTATTTTATAAGTGTGTGTGGGGGGGGGTCCTCACCTCCTCTAGGGGGCTCCGGGGGCATGCTCCCCCTGGAAGATTTTTTTTAAATATTGAAGTTAAATTCATCAACCTGGTGCGTCTCTCAACACCCATATGAAACAGCACTGTAAACAGATGTTCTTTTTCATTATGGATATTTTACAAATCACTCACCTTTTAAACTGTATTCTTGTTTTACTGTCATATAGTATGTATATAACTGTTTTTCATTTATTCTCATAAATGGTGACCAAAACGTTTGAGAACCACTGAGATAACTAGACTAAAGTTAACTATCTAAACTACCGGGAGCCAGTGAAGGGAGCGGAGGAGTGGAGTGGTGTGGGAAAATGTTGGAAGGTTAGCCTGGTCGATCCGATCTTCATTCAGAAAACAAGCATTCTAAAAGGTTTTTTGCCTGCGTCTTGTCTGCAGACTTGTCAAAGCATTAATTCATGGTTTTGACTAACCGGTATCAGTATGTTGTTACTTTGGCATCATTTAAAAACGTGTATTATAATTTAATAACGGTAAAATATGTTCATTTTGTTGTAGTTGTAGCCCCCGAGTCAGCGCGTCTTGTTTGAATGATGCGAGTAAACCTATGGAGTAAACACAGCTGACAGCCACGGTGAAAAAAAGCGTTTAGAGCGATGCGATAAGAGCGAAGCGAATATTCGCATTTGTAAAAGGTCTGTTTTCTGACCTTTGGAAGGTTTGGGTTGTGCAGAGTTTGGGTTATCTGGCTTCCTTTAATGTACTGTACATCCGCTACATTAGTGGTGCCAACAGTTCAAAACAGTGTTTCTAGTTGCAGCTGTGTCAATAGAGTGGGCAAACTGCGCCCCTCAAAACAGGGAAAGAGAGCAAAAAGCTTTTTCTGTTTGACTGCGCTCCCTTTATATGCTGAAATTCACCATCAATGGCGCCTCTGATAGTGATAACCAGTTATTTTCCATTTGTGGTATCTGGTAGTAGGATGAGTTCACACTGTGACAGCCAGCCTGCGGTGAAAAGGAAGAAGGGAGGTGTTTTGGTGCTCAGGTGTCCTTCCTCAAGGTCCTCCTGGCTGCCTCACAGCACCAGCTTTGTCCCGAGCGTACAAAGACAGCACTGTTCCTTTTCCCAGAGTGGACTACAGCCGCGCCACTGACCAAAAATGACATGTCAATGACACACCTCAAATGAGAACATGCCAGAAATAACAGAAACATGTTTATGTATCTGCCAGGAGGCTGACTCAGGAGATAGTTTACAAAGAAAGCAATTAAAAGTCAGATTCCAATTGAAATATTACATTAGGAATTCAAATAAACCTTTGTTTTAACAGCTTTGACATTTTAGGAGAACCATAGGAGTGGATGATAAATTAAAGGTGGGGTAGGTAAGTTTGAGAAACTGGCTCGAGATACACTTTTTGTTATATTCCATGGAATGCTCTTAACATCCCGATAGCAATGAATATCTGAAGTGCTTTGACAACAAATCCATAAATAAATTTCATCTGTGGAAGCCGTGGCGCTGTAAAAAGCACGACCAATCATTTTAGCCGGCCCGGCTAAAGTAACTGGATGGCCTACCTGCCTGTCAGCCTTCCATCGGGGCACAAACTTATCTCGTACCCTGATTGGTCATGTGCACGTTCATGTGTGTTGGAGGAGGGGCTCTGTAAGGAAGTGGCAGATTTTCTCCGGTTGTGTATTTTCAAATTCTAGCGCACTCGAGCTGGTTTCTCAAACTTACCTACCCCACCTTTAAATGAAGGCTCTATTTACCTGCTTCTGTTTCAGCTGGTTCCCTGTTGCAGTAATCAAAAAGCCATCGTTAACATCATGAGGAACACCTGGGCTTTTTTTGTGTCCTACTGCTATATTTACATATATATGGTAATCAATTGAAAAACAGATGATGGAAATGCACTTTTGTAAATGTTGCACTGCTGATATAAAATTATAATTTCTTTAATAATAACTTGCCAATTAGTTTTTCATTCATACCACATAAAAAGATATACATGTTTACTAGAGGCAAACTCCAGTTATCAGTTGTTAAACCAATGCAAACTTTAAAATGGCCAGCAAGTGGTTGCAAAAATAATTCAGATTATTGATATTTTCCCGATGTGTTCATTGTCTCTATGGCTAGTTTCAGGTCTTGTTCATTGCAGCACGATCGTTATTTTGTAAAGTATGGTTCAATGTATAAGCTAGATAGACGATAAACCCGAGCATGCTTTATGGCCAGCTAACTTGTGATTGACTGGTCGCTATTCGCTAATATGCCCACTTTAACCCTTTCAGTGTTTTTTTTTTCATTTCTCAGATTTAGAAAATGATCATTCTAATGACGTCCACAACACAGCAAAGGCTTCTCCCTCAGAGGATGTTCCAGTAACAGTGCAACAGAGGAAGAGTCCAATTAAGAACAAATGAGCATGTAAATCTACAGAGTATATCAGTGTTTCAACCTGTGGGCCGTGGCACCTCTCCAATAACATGTTTGCAAATCGCCATTGCTGTATTTCGCATGGCATGAAACTGAATCCTCTAGCCAAACGTATTGGTGGATTCAGTGTTTACTCTGAGTTCAAGCTGCTGGTAAATCATTCCTCAGTTTGCGAGGTCACATGAAGGTCTGCGATGGCTGACTGACTCTAAATAAAGGGGCTTGAATGCATAACGTGTTTCTGCCATGAGAAGTAAAGGTGCACTGGCCAATCAGCAGCCCTGGATATAAACACCTACACTGTGAGAGAGAAGCAGCTCTGTAAGGTAGCAGCAGGATGTCAAGCTGTTAATGAACAACAGGTCAGTTTACTCTCTGAGAATCATAAAACGTGCATCATAGGATGGGCAAAGAGACAACAACAATAGTGGGGATGAATTACAGGATTAGGAATCTAAATACTGTTTTATGTTATATTAGAAAGCATAAAAAAAACTAAAATACACAAAGAAGCCCCAAAATATACTGTAAGATATTACCTAAACATTTTTTTTGTTTATTGCTCCCCTCTTTGTAACCTAAATATCTAATAATAATAATTATAATAATAATTATAATAATGATAATAATAATAATAATACGTTAAGATTGATGTTTACATTTTTCTATTTAATTAAAAAAATGTATTCATTTTTTTAATTCTATGTTTGAGTATATTGGGTTCATGGGATTAAAAATTATCTTATTCCTCTTTCTTTTCTGAGAAGTTATTATTACAAAAAACAACTCATGTCAACTCATCGATGGCTACAGTGTGCTGAGCTGTGGGAGGGAGGCCTGTAGTGTTCTGCATGGGAGTCGGTGGGTGTTATTTTGGATAAAGATGTGGCTGTGAAGTGCCAGAACTCTGGGCTCCGGTCTGCCCGCCAACTTTGCTGTTTTTATGCTGAGGTTATCAGTGTCAGTACCCTACTAAGTGTTAACACGAGGCAAAGCTAAATGTAGTAACAGCAAATAAGATGCATTGTTGCTATAACGTTGAAATGCTGATCACCTTAAAGAACCATTCATATTTACAATAGATCTGCATAGTTTAATAATTGTACTTCTAATACTTTTACTCATTTTTTGAATGCAATATTCCATTACCTGTCTGGTGATGGAATAAGTTTACGGTCCAGCAAAGCAATACAAGCAAAGATTGGTGCAGACCAAAACAGAGCTAAGGTATCTGAATAAGTATAGTTGACTTCCATGCATCAGGGGACCAGGTCCATGTACGCTGCATGTCAGTTGTGCGCCTTTTAGTGTCCCCGTTTCCGTAGTGTTTTGAGCTTCATGCAAGTTCATACATGTGTTCTTTTACTAAAGCAAATCTTGAATGCAGGACAGGCAATGGAATATTTTAATTTCAGTGCAGCAACAGCAATATAAAGATAAGCAACATATATGAACACTTTAGTACACTGTACACACACATAAATGAAGACTGGGGAGGCTGTTTGCATGAGTTATCTGCTTGTTTATTGCACTGTGGGGACTGTTTTGTCTCACCAGATGACACTGGCTTTTATATGCACCTGTGTTATTCATGTTTTATTATCTTTGCTTTTAAATGAGTGTTTTAAAATACCATTTTATAATATGTTTCTGCTGCTCTATTTCTTAATGCTCTTAATGTCTTTCATTTTTGTAGAGCACTTTGAATTGCCTTGTGTTAAAAGGTGCTTTATAAATAAACGTGCCTTTCCTGTCACTACATCAGGCCCTCTGTGATGAGAGAACCTGATGCCATTAACACATATCAAAGGCTCCATAACAGCTTCTTCTCTGCTCATTCCCTTCAGACAGCTCTCTGCAGGTTATTCCCGAGTGCGACTGCACACTGTTTGTGTGCGTGTCACTGACTAATTGGACAAAGCACTGGCTGCTGGGATACATGCACTATCAGCAGGATGCAGGCGCTGGCTTCTAGCAGCAATTAGCTCACAGTGAGACTCTGCGGGAGCTGCCGTCCCCCCCGGACCCTCAGCCTCACCCTCCCACTGCTCTACTGCCTGCTGGGAGTTATAGGCTCATACAGGGATAAGGATTTCACAGGTTTCAGATTGGTTTGGATTTTAAGTTTTGATATCTTACAATATGATCACAATTGATTCATATTCAGTACATAGGGGTGCAAATGTTCGGATCTTCTCTAGTCGATTGTGTGCTAAAGGCCAAGTGGCAAATGATGGCATTAAAACATAGTAAAGTGTGTTTTTAAAATGATTTTTGAGTTGAGTTTCATTTTATTGTTTAAGTTATTTTAACTGATTGCAATAATGTTTAAACAAAAGGGCAAACCCCAGACAAAAGTTAACAATTATGCACTCTAAACAAATATTTTTTAGCTCGAAAGTTTTTTGAGAGTTTAAAACCTCTTCAACGGCAATAATAAAAATGGTGATTTAATAGGTAAGTTTATTTATATAGCCCACTATCATAAATGTTACATTTGTCTCAGTGGACTATATCATTCGTACAGAATATGAATACGACACCCTCTGTCCGTAGACCCTCACATCAAGGAAAAACTTCCAGAGAGAAACCCCACAGTTTAAAGGGAACATGGGAGAAACCTCAGGGAGAGCAACAGAGGAGGGATCCCTCTCCCAGGACGGACAGACGTGCAATAGATGCCGTCTGTGAATGAAAAAGATAATACATTTACAACAGTCCAAATGCGTGAGTGTGCATGTGTCTATAATAAGAAGATGAATCCAGGTGGATGTCAACAATCTTGTGGGAGCCATCAGAGAAGTATGATGAGAGTCAGGCAGGACCACAGTGACAGGTTCATCCACGACTCAAGATCCACGACTCAGGATCACAGTAACAAGCACAGCCACGACTCAGGTCCATTAAATAAATAACATTTGCAGGTTATGTTCCATTTTTATTCCTACATAAATAACACATAAGATGCAAAACACATTTCATACAATAATACTCCACACAAGTTTGACTTTGTGTGTAGGATAACTGTCGTAGCTGCAAGAAAACATTCCTATATAATAATTAATATTTTTTCCCCAGCATATTTCATTTCATTTCATTTGACTCCTTCATCTTCTTTAAATATTTTCACTTCAGGCACTGTAAATCAAGAAGACAGTCATCATGCATTTTCTGCAGCTCCATCAAACAGTACAGAAGCTAGTAGTATAACAATAAGGTCTAAAATAAAGAACTACAGGTCTTCTTTTCACCCTGCAAACTTATGTTATTACCCAGTCTATGGGAACCAGGACACAACATAACAATGCGAACTCCCCACCCTTCTCACTCCCAAGAAATACTCAGTGACACCAAAAATCACCTTTAGTAGTTTAATTAATGCTTCTATTAACGTTAGACAAAGCCAACATAACAAACAAAACGTCTGTACAAAAGGACCTTAAACTTACCTAACCAAACAAATAAAATACAGGCATCTCACTTTACTCCTACCAAAAAACAGGAGAAAACAGGATTCAAACAAAAGGGCTTCTCACCCCTACTTTAAACTCAAAAGCATGTCACCAATCTGAATACTTACAACGGTACAAAAGGTTACTGCTTCCTACAATGATCAACTTTGCCTCACAGGCCTACATATTTACAGGGGTCTGAAAAAACACAGTATGCTGACTGTTGGGAGCAGGAGAGGAAGAGAGGGTCGAAGGACTTCCTTGCTGCAGCTCAAATAGTGTGGTGCCTTCAGGTGGACCAATCAGGCATTAGGAGGCAGCCGATCTGCTAAGATGAACCTCCTCACTCACACACACTCACACACACACACTCAGGAGGGACAATGGCATGGCAAAAAAAAACACACAACATAAGGACCCAGGGTCATCACACCTAACATGATCTATTAGTCAATTAGCCAATTCTCAAAGATATTGAAGTGACTGTTATTTTGTATATATCGATTGTTGTGCTTTTATTTAGGTCTTAATGTGTGCATATGTATAAAACGGTATTTCGATCTCTCTGTCTGTACATACAAACTGAAAGATTGACAATAAAGTTGACTTTGACTAGTCCTGTTCCTGGTATCTTCTGTAATAAATCAGAGCTTTAGATACATAAAACATAAAAGGTGAAAAAGACAAAGCTGATGCATATTCCATTTATCTTCTCAAATGTCTTATCTGGCCCTCAGCAGTAGTTTTCTTCTGCTTCGGCCATCATGTTAAATACAGAATCACTGATCAAACACATGTGATAGCAGGGTCTGCTGAGCCTGAAATAGACCTGGATGTGGCCTTGTGTCACCTCCTCAGGAGAGTTGGAGGTTATCAGGCCACAGCAGTTGGAGCGCTTATAAATCACAGAACGACCCCCTTGAACACAGCACCAAGCAGCCGAGCCAGGTCAATAAAGACACATGAAATATGAGCAGGGGGAAGTGGAGGTCAGATCTGAGTGTGTGGTGTGTGTGTGTGTGTGTGTGTGTGTGTGTGTGTGTGTGTGTGTATTTGTGTGGGTTTGTATCAGAAGGATCCATGTCAAAAGATACAAAAGGCCTTGTAGCAGATAATCAGGAATGTAACAAAATACACATAACTTAATTTATTTCCCCTTTTTAGTGTGTTTTTGCTAAATGGACTGTTATTAATACATGATAAATGGACTGTTATTGATCCATGATACATTTACTGCATTTATATAGCTTTATATAGTTTCCAGTATTTGTAACCTTTCAAAGCGTTTTTTCAGATGAAGGTCAGCATTTAACCATTTTCACACATTCAGAGAGGTATGCCCTGCTCAAGGGAAGCTAACATTCACACACTGTTGGCCTTGCCATCGGGAGCAGTTTTTAGTTCATTATCCTGACTCGTCAGCGAGCGTCTGGTGGCCGGGCTTGCCACGGAGCCCGGCCGGGCACAGCCCGAAAAGGCAATGTGGGCAACTGAAGGGGACTCTTTAATCTTGCTGGGAGACTTCAAGCACATGTGGGCAATGATGGAGACACTTGGAGGGGCGTGATTGGGAGGAACGGCCCCCCTGATCTGAACCGGAGAGGTGTTTTGTTACTGGACTTCTGTGCTAGTCATGGATTGGCCATAACAAACACCATGTTCGAACATATGGATGCTCATAAGTGTACGTGGTACCAGAGCACCCTAGGCAGAAGGTCCATGATCGATTTCGTTATCGTATCATCTGACCTGAGGCCGTATGTTTTGGACACTCGGGTAAAGAGAGGGGGGGAGTTGTCAACTGATCACCATCTGGTGGTGAGTTGGGTCGAGTGGCGGGGGAAGCCTCTGGATAGACCTGGTAAGCCCAAACGTGTAGTTCGGGTGAACTGGGAACGTCTGGAGGACGCCCAAGTTCAGGAGGCCTTCAACTCACACCTCCGGCGGAGCTTTTCGGGCATTCCTGTGGAGGTTGGAGACATTGAACCAGAGTGGTCGGTGTTCAAAGCCTCTATTGCCGAAGCCGCGGCGGGGAGCTGTGGTCTCAAGGTCTTAGGTGCCTCAAGGGGCGGTAACCCTCGAACCTCCTGGTGGACACCGGTGGTCAGGGAAACCGTCCGACTGAAGAAGGAGGCCTTCAGGGATTTCAGTCCTCGGCAGTAAGTCGGACCCATTTCCGGTGAGGGTTGGCCTCCGCCAGGGCTGCGCTTTGTCACCAATCCTGTTTGTAATATACATGGATAGGATTTCTAGGCGTAGTCGTGGGGAGGGGGTCTGCAGTTTGGTGAACTAAGGATTGCACCACTGCTTTTTGCAGATGATGTGGTTCTAATGGCTTCATCGGTCTGCGACCTTCAGCACTCACTGGATCGGTTCACAACCGAGTGTGAAGCGGCTGGGATGAGGATCAGCACCTCCAAATCTGAGGCCATGGTTCTCAGCAGGAAACCGATGGACTGTCAACTCCAAGTAGGGAATGAGTCCTTACCCCAAGTGAAGGAGTTCAAGTATCTTGGGGTCTTGTTCTCGAGTGAGGGAACAATGGAGCGTGAGATGGACCGGAGAATCGGAGCAGCGGGAGCGGTACTGCAGTCGCTTTACCGCACCTTTGTGACGAAAAGAGAGCTGAGCCAGAAGGCAAAGCTCTCTGTCTACCGGAACATTTTCGTTCCTACACTCACCTATGGTCATGAAGGACCGGTCATGACCGAAAGAACGAGATCGCGGACACAAGCGGCCGAGATGGGTTTTCTCCGCAGGGTGGCTGGTGTCTCCCTTAGGGATAAGGTGAGAAGTTCAGTCATCCGGGAGGGAGTCGGAGTTGAACCGCTCCTCCTTCGCGTCGAAAGGAGCCAGTTGAGGTGGTTCGGGCACCTAGTTAGGATGCCACCTGGGCGCCTCCCTAGGGAGGTGTTCCAGGCACGTCCAGCTGGGAAGAGACCAAGGGGTAGACCTAGGACCAGGTGGAGGGATTATATCTCTTCGCTGGCCTGGGAGCGCCTTGGGATCCCCCAGTCAGAGCTGGTTGATGTGGCCAGGGAAAAGAAAGTTTGGGGCTCTCTGCTGGAACTGCTACCCCCGCGACCCGACCACGGATAAGCGGGAGAAGATGGATGGATGGATGGATATCCTGCCCAAGGACGCTTCTACATTTTGACATCAGAGCCTAGGAATCAAACCACAGACCTTGAAATTGGAAGACCACCATCGACCACCTGAGTCAAATACTCTTTTTTTCTGTGTTTGGTTTGATTCGTACAAATGTATTTATGTAGGTATGAGTATACATTCAGGGGTGCATGTGTGTAATTGATGGACAATCAATTACTCACAATTAGTTTTCTTTCTACTCTCTTTTTTATTCTCAACGTCAATTTAGGTTGCATTCAATTGTCAACTGTGAGCATGAATGCTAATGAAACTAAACTAAATGTAATCAAATTACGAATCAAATCTCACCCTTATAGAACTATTTTTAATCTGTAATTAATGTTGTGTTTTATATATTTTAAGTGTGTTGTTTTATGTTTTTATGAATTTTTACTCTGTAAAGTGTATTTGAGATTCAAGAAAAGCGCTCTATAAATAAAATGCATTATTATTAATGTTTTAAAACTGTAGGTAATTAGTATGTAGTATTTACACTTTTTAACAAGCTATATCATGCTATAACTTTGTATTTGTCTTTGGGTCAAATCTGACCGATTTACTACTTTCATCGATCATAACTTTTTTGTTTTATATTCGATTGCATTAAGGCTTTATGATATCCTTCACAGTAGACATTTGAATTTATAAAATTGCTGATCACCACTTTTTGGATGATTTAGTCAACTTTGTAACACCCATGGTGTTCACGGTCAAAAATTACCGCCATATAGAAAAGGAATTAGTAACCATCCGGATCAGATAAACACACACACAAACACCCCCCCCCCCCCACACACACACATACTCTAGATGTGTTCCCCCCCCTTAGGTGCCCAATCCCCCCATGTGAATCACACCTGGCACTCACAAACACACACACACACACACACACACACACACACACACACACACACACACACACACACACACACACACACACACACACACACACACACACACATGCACACACACACACACACACACACACACACACACACACACACACACACACACACGTGTGCACACGCACGCACACACACACGCACACATACTCTAGATGTGTCCCCCCCCTCAGGTGCCCAATCCCCCCATGTGAATCACACCTGCACTTACAAACACACACACAAACTGAAGTTACCTACTGTAACTCCAGCTTCTATGAGTATTGGCGTAGCCCTCTACATTACATTACATTACATTGCATTTAGCTGACGCTTTTATCCAAAGCGACTTACAATAAGTACATTCGACCAGGAAGACACAGCCCAGAAGAAAACAGAATCATATAAGTACATCAGGTTTCATAGAGCCAAACATTTCAAGTGCTACTCAACTGGCTATAGATAAGCCAGTCCTTTATTAGTATATAAGTGCCTTGTTATTAATTCTATCGCTCGAAGTGAAGTCGAAAGAGATGAGTTTTCAGTCTGCGCCGGAAGATGTGCAGGCTTTCTGCTGTCCTGATGTCAATGGGGAGCTCATTCCACCATTTTGGAGCCAGGATAGCAAACCCACGTGTTTTTGCTGATGGGAACTTGGGTCCCCCTCGCAGCGAGGGTGCAGCGAGTCGTTTGGCTGATGCAGAGCGTAGTGCACGCGCTGGGGTGTACAGTTTAACCATGTCCTGGATGTAGGAAGGGCCAGAAGTGGCTTGAAGTGGCTATCGCTATCGCTATTGGGTAATCCCCCCCTGCGCACCCGCGCAGCACTGAAACACTTGTAGTCCACGCCCACCCGCTTAGAGGGCTACGCCATTTACTCATAGAAGCTGGGGTTACAGTAGGTAACTTCAGTTATATTTCGTATATGGCTTCGCCCTCTAAGGCTATCGCTATTGGGTTAAGGGGCGAAGCATGATGTAGTCTGCGCCCCACTGGGTCCTCCCAGTACTAGAAGCACAGACACACCTGCTCAGATAATAACCCATGCCTATTGCGCCATGCGGGAGGGGACGAAGGCTGGGAACAATACATACCTGCCGCTGTGAGAAAGTAGAGACGACGGTCATACTTTGCCTAGTGACAAAAAGAGGGGGAACAGCAGCTCTCCGCGTGCAGACAGGCAGGAGAGCGCCCAGCTGGTTCCCTGACGTTACTCACTCTGACAGGACACTCAGTACAGGGTGTGTCAGAGAGCAATGGGAGACATCCCTCAAATACAATTGAATACATGAACAGGGGGAAGACCAAGATGCAGCAGTGCAAATGTCTTCCACTGACATTCCTCCGTGCAAAGCCGTGGAGGAGGACATTCCTCTGATGGAGTGCGCATTGATGTTCTCCGGGAGATCCACCCCAGAGGAGACATATGCCTGTGACACAGCTTCATACAGCCAGTGTGACAGCTGTTTTGTAGACAGAGGTTGCCCGATCGAGCGCTCTCTATAGTGCACAAACAGGCGCTGACGGCGCAAGACTGCCGTGCGCGCCACATAGCAGGACAGCGCGCGCGGACAGACAGAGGAGACGTGGCTTCTTCCTCCGACCTGTAAGGAGGGGGAAAGAAGCCATCCAAGGTGATCACTCTCAACTCTAAAAGAGCTTGTGATGACCTTTGGCATAAAAGCCGGGTTAGGGCGTAAAACAGCTGAACTGCCATCTCCTTGGATCCGGAGGCATGACGGAGCCACAGGGAGAGCAGACAAATCACTCCCCCTTTTCTCTGATAGAGCCAAAAGCAGTACTACTTTGGCTGATAACAGTTTAAGGGGAACCTGGTCCAAACGTTCAAATGGGGCTTTGCTTAGTGCGCGTAACACCAAAGCCAAATCCCACTGAGGTGCCAGTGCGCGTGACACAGGTCTGAGTCTCCGTACTCCTCGCATAAAACGGCTGCTGCGCTCTGCGAGCCCCTCTGTTTAATTCGCCGGGAATATACATTGCTCTGATGGAGAGCAACGTGTGTGCGCGCGCCCAGAACAGCAGCCGCCTGGCTGCGTTCAATCAATCAATCAATAGGATACGGCTGTAATAGGCCTAAGGCCTTTTAGTCGCTCATAAATATCGTACAGATCGTACTCCTCCCTGGCGATTGAGGTAGGCTGCTTCCATAGCCGTGGTCTGTTGTCTGTGCGAATCAACACATTGATTGTACAGCAACGGGTCGACTCCCCCGTTCTTTTCCGGGATTTAGAAAATAGCGGGAGTAAAAACCCCTGATTTTCCTCCCTTTTCAAAACAAAATTGCTTTTTTCAACAGGAGTTCCTGCAGCGCTGAATGGAGCGCAAGGCACTGTTCCTGGGATGACAGGAGTGTTTCTTGTATCCCATGGAATTGCGGGGGGGAGAGGCTTCTCTGTGATGTGCCGTAATGGTGACGAGCCACGACATCGCCCTCGCCACCGCTGCCCGTGAGGCGAAATGGCTGCGAGGGAGTCTCCACACGCTGCATTTCACTCCGTCTCTCATCATGAGGTGCGTACACACCCAGGGGATGAGTAGTGGTGTGTGCAGTGCTGTCCACACGAGGCGTTATAACGGTGCTCGTGGGTTTATTATGACCGTGTGTAGGAGGCATATCTGGGACAGAGGAATGCCGCAAGCTCTGCGGTTTATAAACCAATAGGTTAAAAACAGTAGGCTTCTGCAGCAAATGAACCACATGAATAACAGGAGTGTTTCCTGTATCCCATTGAACTGTGGGGGGGGGGGAGGCGAACTGCAGGGTGTATCCTCTGCTGATCAGCCTGTTCATCCATCTGTCCATCAGACACACGCGCTGCCACTCTGAGAGCGGGCGCACATGCTCGAGATGTTCTGTGGTCGTCATGGTGACGAGCCATGCCAGGGAGCCTCCACACGCTGCGTTTCACTCCGGCTCTCATCATGAATGGAGGTGTGTGCAGTGCTGTCCACACGAGGCGTTATAACGGCGCTCATGGGTTTCAAGGCAGGTCACTCCACAGAAACTGCCCTCCTTGCTGTCACTGAGGAACTGCACACCGCCAAAGCAGCATCCCTCTCCTCTGTCATCATCATGTTGGACCTGTCAGCTGCATTCGACATGGTGAACCATCAGATCCTCCTTCGCACTCTCCAAGAACTTGGAGTTTCAGGCTCTGCACTTTCCCTCCTCACCTCATACCTCAAAGACCGTACCTACAGGGTAACTTGGAGAGGGTCCGAGTCCGACCCTTGTCAATTATCTACAGGGGTCCCTCAGGGCTCTGTTCTTAGACCCCTCCTCTTCTCCCTGTACACAAACTCGCTCGGATCGGTCATTAGCCCGCATGGTTTTTCATACCACTGCTATGCTGACGACACCCAATAAATTCTGTCCTTTCCCCGCTCAGAGACCCAGGTCGTCGCACGCATCTCTGCTTGTCTAGCTGACATCTCTCAGTGGATGTCTGCTCATCACCTCAAGCTCAACCTTGACAAGACTGCTTTTCCTTCCGGGAAAAGATTGTCCCACTCTTGACCTGACGATCAACATCGGCACCTCTGTTGTTTCCCCGACTCAGACTGCAAGGAATCTGGGAGTAATCCTAGATAACAACCTATCCTTCACTGCAAACATCGCTGCTACAACCCGTTGCTGCAGATATACGCTGTACAACATCAGGAAGATTCGTCCCCAGCTGACCCAGAAAGCCACCCAGGTTCTGGTCCAGGCTCTCGTCACCTCACGCCTAGACTACTGCAACTCCCTCCTGGCTGGTCTACCTGCATGTGCCATCCAACCTCTGCAGATCATCCAGAATGCAGCGGCTCGTCTGGTCTTCAACCTTCCAAAATGTTCCCACACCACTCCGCTCCTCCGCTCCCTTCACTGGCTCCCGGTAACTGCTAGAATCCACTTCAAGACACTGGTACTTGCATACCATGCTGCGAATGGATCTGGCCCTTCCTACATCCAGGACATGGTTAAAGTGTACACCCCAGCGCGTGCACTCCGCTCTGCATCAGCCAAACGACTCGCTGCACCATCGCTGTGAGGGGGACCCAAGTTCCCATCAGTAAAAACACGTGGGTTTGCTATCCTGGCTCCAAAATGGTGGAATGAGCTCCCCATTGACATCAGGACAGCAGAAAGCCTGCACATCTTCCGGCGCAGACTGAAAACTCATCTCTTTCGACTCCACTTCGAGCGATATACTAACAAGGCACTTATATACTAATAAAGGACTGGCTTATCTATAGCCAGTTGAGTAGCACTTGAAATGTTTGGCTCTATGATACCTGATGTACTTATTTGATTCTGTTTTCTTCAGGGTTGTGTCTTCCTGGTCGTATGTACTTATTGTAAGTCGCTTTGGATAAAAGCGTCAGCTAAATGCAATGTAATGTAATGTTTATTATGACCGTGTGGAGGAGGCGTATCTCGGACAGAGGAATGCCGCGAGCTCTGCAGGTTATTAACCAAGGTTAAAACCGGCAGGCTTCTGCAGCGAGCCCTGCTGTCTACTTAATCAACAGATTAGTGGCAGCCGGCTTAATTAGCGAGCTCTGCAGTTTATTAACCGACAGGTTAAAACCAGCAGGCTTCTGTAGCGAGCCCTGACGCCGTGGCGGGTGCTGCGGCCGCTGCCGCTGGGGACGCTCAGCCTGGAGTACTGACAGATCAAGGATGGGTCTCATTCCCCCGTTCTGGCTTCTCTGTGATGTGCTGTAATGGTCGTCATGGTGACGAGCCACGCCATAGCCCTCGCCGCTCCATGAGGCGAAAAGGGCTGCAAGGGAGCCTCCATACGGTGCGTTTCACTCCGTCTCTCATCATGAGGCGGGTACAAGCTCAGGGGATGAGTGGAGGTATGTGCAGTACTGTTCACATGAGGCGTTATAACAGTGCTCATGGGTTTATTATGACCGTGTGTAGGAGGCGTATCTCGGACAGAGGAATACCGCGAGCTCTATAAGGCCTCTGCTGCCGCTGTGGACGCCGCAGCTGACATGCTGGCGAATGTCGTCCGCCTGTTCCGCGGCCGTCTTCATGGACTCCACCATGGCGTGGAACTGGGGTCCGAACAGCCCGTCCGGGCTGATTGGAGCGTCCAGTAGCACTTTTCTGGCCATCTCCGTAACAGACGCCTGCTGCACCCAGAGGTGGTGCTGGATCTGTGTCACCCACGCGCAAATCCTCGCCTGGGAGACAGCGACGGACGCGCACAGAGTGAGCGCCGTGCTGGCCGCCTTGCTGATTTCCTCTGCCTCGTTAGCGGCCAAGGTGGTGGACCGCTCAACCAGCGTCACCACCGAGTTGGAGAGCAGCGCGATGTTATTCGCCGCCGCCGCCTGAAAGGCACACTGGTGCATCCGGTCGGCCTGGCGGGCGCTCAATGTAGGGCGCCGTCCGGCGATTATGTTGGCCTGTCTTACCCCAAAAAACGCCGTCAGGCTCGGCTCCAGAGAAGGGGCGGCTGGGACACCAGCATCTGTGAACCCCTCCACCTTGGTGAGGGGAACAAATGTGGCCACCGGAGCCTTCAGGGTCCTCGGGTTCGCCGCCGTCCCCTCCTGGAACCTCCTTATGGGCGGGAAGCGTGGCCAGATCGGGTCACTCCTGACCGTCTGCACCGTGCACACCTCTCCTGAGCTAGGGGAACGGGGAGATCTCTGCAGGCGGCCGCCTTGCATATGATCTCCGGCAGTTCCCCTAGGATGCCACCTATCGCCGGTAGCGCTGTGGTGATGGAGAGGGGGAAAGCATGTTCGGCTGCCAAGCTGGCACCCTGCTCCGACTCTGTCTCCCCCGTCCGGGGGAGAGGAGGGAGGGGAGAACCGAATGGTGAACCGTGGAGGGAGGCGGGGTAGGAGTCGTCTGACTCCTGCCCGGCACTCGGCCCCAGGGACACGAGGCCCCCGTCCACGGGCTCATAAGCCTGGACGGGCCGATGGTCCTCCTCGGCCGCAGCAGCGAGAGCGTCCGCTCTCCGCTTCCTGTCGCCCGAGGGGAGACGGTCGCAGTGTGTGCATGCTACCTGCTGGTTTAGAGCCGCGTACGCGTGCTCTGACCCCAGGCAGGATTCGCATACTGTGTGCTGGTCATAACTCATTATGAACCCAGAGCCACATGAGGGACAATCTCTCACACAATTGTCACTCATGTTTACTCTGCAATTGAAGTGTCTCTTGTGCTTCAGTAACGGGGTGCTGAAGAAAAGAGGGAGCAGATTGTCAGGCCTCCTTCCTATTTATACCGGAAGGGAGCCCGAGGGTGGGGCCCACCTTGCGGGTGGGCGTGGACTACAAGTGTTTCAGTGCTGCGCGGGTGCGCAGAGGGATTACCCAATAGCGATAGCCTAGAGGGCGAAGCCATATACGAAATAGAACACACACACGGAACAATTTGACACATTTCCCGCTCTTATGTGCCCCTCCCCCCACATGGATCACACCTGGCACACACAATACATGTTCAGTGTCTATTCTTTGTATATTTCCTGCAGTTGTTCATGTATACCAGTAGTCTGATACAATATTTACAGTTTGAAAGGGTGTTAAATGAAATTTGGTGATGACTAATGGTTTTGTGTTAATGTAATAGCAGTTAAAACAGGACTGGTTAAATCTGACCGCGAACACCAAAGTAAGGGGGGAACACGAAGACAATAGGAGGGTTAATAGTGCTGCTCTGTTTCTCCATATTGTCATATCCCATTATGCATGTCAGCCTGCTCTTTTACTTATCCTGACCCGTGCTAGCTGTTTTCCCCTGCTCTCATTCTTTATACCAAGTTACGCTATCCAGGTCCTTCATACTGCTCTGTGCTAACTAAGCCCCCAGATATACTATATACTGGTATAGAAATCTTTTTATCTCAAAGTGTTTACCTTAGAACTCCTGATAAATCATTGAAATTAAAATGTTAGTTTGTCATTAGTTAAAGCAATATATTTAGGTTTTCTGGTACATTTTACACCCATTTATGAAATATTCCTCTTACATTTTAAGAGTTTCTGTTACGCAGAGTGAAGCAGGTAGGACCCAAACGCAGATTACACTTGACGATACCTTTATTTCAAGGACTTTAAATAAACTTGGACAAACAAAACACTCTTCGGTGAACTGGGTCACATACAAAAGAAGCACCAACACTGAACACAGGACGAGACAAGACTAAATACAGGGAGGGATAATTACAAGACAAGACACAGCCGGGCAGGGGAGGAGAAACACAAGGGCCACAGGTGAACACAATCAGCTAACGAGACACAGGTGAGGAAACTAACGACAGGAGGAAAAACACAGGGAAAAGGACGAGACAATAACCCAGGAGGAAAACATGGTATAGAGAACAGTGAAAACACCCAAACCTAGACATAGACCCGTGACCTGACATGACAACCGTGACAGAACCCCCCCCTCAAGGGACGGATTCCAGACGTCCCTAAACCCCAAAAACAAAATCCAACACAGTCCAGCAGGGTGGGTGGAGGGGGTCCGGAGGAGGGATGTATCCCTAGGCCACCAGGGTGGGTGGAGGGGGTCCGGAGGACGGGACTAAGCTGACCACCCAGGAGCCCAGTAGGGGACCAGGAAGGGATCTCGGGCGGACGGCCCGGGGGCAAGGCAGAGTCTAAAGTGGGGAACTCGGGCGGACGGCCCGGGGGCAAGGCAGAGTCCAAGGTGGGGGTCTCGGGCGGACGGCCCGGGGGCAAGGCAGAGTCTAAGGTGGGGAACTCGGGCGGACGGCCCGGGGGCAAGGCAGAGTCCAAGGTGGGGAACTCGGGCGGACGGCCCGGGGGCAAGGCAGAGTCCAAGGTGGGGAACTCGGGCGGACGGCCCGGGGGCAAGGCAGAGTCCAAGGTGGGGGTCTCGGGCGGACGGCCCGGGGGCAAGGCAGAGTCCATGGTGGGGAACTCGGGCGGACGGCCCGGGGGCAAGGCAGAGTCCATGGTGGGGCGAAGGCCACAGCGGGCGAACTCAGGGGGCCGAGCATGAGGGCGAAGACCAGACAGCTCCGGAGGCCGGGCAGGACCCGGTGTCGGCCGGACAGGAACCGGAGCCGGCGGGACAGGCTTCGGCAGGATCCCCCACGGAAGAGGACCAGGAGTTGGCAGGACCCCCAGCAGGAGGGTGGACGACGGGACCTCCAACGAGACAGGACAAAGGGTTGGCAGGACCCCCGGCAGGAGAGTAGTCGGCGGGGCCTCCAACGGGACAGGACACAGGGTTGGCAGGACCCCCGGCAGGAGAGTAGTCGGCGGGGCCTCCAACAGCCCAGGACATAGGATTGGCAGGACCCCCGGCAGGAGAGTAGACGGCGGGACCTCCAACGGCACAGGACATAGGGTTGGCAGGACCCCCGGCAGGAGCGTAGTCGGCGGGACCTCCAACGGCACAGGACATAGGGTTGGCAGGACCCCCGGCAGGAGCGTAGTCGGCGGGACCTCCAACGGGACAGGACATGGGGTTGGCAGGACCCCCGGCAGGAGAGTAGTCGGCGGGGCCTCCAACAGCACAGGACATAGGATTGGCAGGACCCCCGGCAGGAGAGTAGACGGCGGGACCTCCAACGACACAGGACATAGGGTTGGCAGGACCCCCGGCAGGAGCGTAGTCGGCGGGACCTCCAACGGGACAGGACAAAGGGTTGGCAGGACCCCCGGCAGGAGACTAGTCTGCGGGACCTCCAACTGGACAAGACATGGGGTTGGCAGGACCCCCGGCAAAGGGCTAGTCTGCGGGACCTCCAACTGGACAAGACATGGGGTTGGCAGGACCCCCGACAGAGGGCTAGTCTGCGGGACCTCCAACTGGACAGGACATGGGGTTGGCAGGACCCCCGGCAGAGGGCTAGTCTGCGGGACCTCCAACTGGACAAGACATGGGGTTGGCAGGACCCCCGGCAGAGGGCTAGTCTGCGGGACCTCCAACTGGACAGGACATGGGGTTGGCAGGACCCCCGGCAGAAGACTAGTCTGCGGGACCTCCAACTGGACAGGACATGAGGTTGGCAGGACCCCCAGCGGAACCTCCAACGGTACAGGACATGGGGTTGGCAGGACCCCCGGCAGAAGACTAGTCTGCGGGACCTCCAACTGGACAAGACATGGGGTTGGCAGGACCCCCGGCAGAAGACTAGTCTGCGGGACCTCCAACGGCACATGAGTAGGGGCTTGAGTGGGGACTCGAGAGAGGGCTTGAGAGGGAACTCGAGAGGAAACTGGAGAGTGGACTCGAGAAGGAACTCGAGAGGTGACTCGAGAGGTAACTCGAGAGGGGACCTGAGAGGGGACTTGAGAGGGAACTCGAGAGGGGACCTGAGAGGAGACCTGAGGGGAAACTTGAGAGGTGACTCGAGAGGACACTGGAGAGTTGACTTGAGAGGTGACTCGAGAGGACACTGGAGAGTTGACTTGAGAGGTGACTCGAGAGGACACTGGAGAGTTGACTTGAGAAGGAACTCGAGAGGTGACTCGAGAGGTAACTCGAGAGGGGACCTGAGAGGGGACTTGAGAGGGAACTCGAGAGGAGACCTGAGGGGAAACTTGAGAGGTGACTCGAGAGGACACTGGAGAGTTGACTTGGGAGGTGACTCGAGAGGACACTGGAGAGTTGACTTGAGAGGTGACTCGAGAGGACACTGGAGAGTTGACTTGAGAGGTGACTCGAGAAGGAACTCGAGAGGTAACTCGAGAGGGGACCTGAGAGGGGACTTGAGAGGGAACTCGAGAGGAGACCTGAGGGGAAACTTGAGAGGGGACTCCGGTAGGAACTTGAGAGGGGACTTGAGAAGTGTCTGGAGGGGAAACATGAGAGAGTTGGTTCGCCAACAGAACACGGGGTGCTGGAGTCGGCCGGTACGCCGACAGGACACGAGGAGCTGGTGTTGGCTGGGGAGCCAGCAGCAGACGAGGTGCTGGAGTCGGCCGGTACGCCGACAGGACACGGGGTGCTGGCGTCGGCCGGTATGCCGACAGGACACGGGGAGCTGGCGTTGGCCGGTAAGCCAGTCCTGGAGCCGAAACTGGAGTCGGGACCAGGGGTACTGGAGCCGGTACTGGAGCCAGAACCATGGCTGCTGGGGCCGGAACTGGGGCTGGAGCCATGGCTCTTGGGGCTCGGGCTGCTAGCTTGGCCTTGCGACTCCTTTTAGCAGCCGCCTGAATACTCCGTGGACCTCCATAAGCCAGACGAGTTCCAGAAAACGGATCCTGGACAGGAGCAGGAAATGGGGAAGAAGCAGGGGTTGACTCCAGACGGAACACACCGAGACGTTTATAGTCAGCAGGCTGGAAATCACACACCCAGATGAAGTTCAAAATCCAGCCAGGTAAGAATTTCACCAAGTCTGGTTTCTCCATAGCCAACCGGTGCGCCTCTACCAGAGCGGCCTCCTTCTGCAGAACACTGGACGCTCCCTTCCACCAATCATAGCAGCAAGCCAAATCAAAGGAAAAATTCAATAATTCCAGCTCGAACGGATCATCTGCTGGGTCCATTTCTGGTTGGTGCTTACTGTTACGCAGAGTGAAGCAGGTAGGACCCAAACGCAGATTACACTTGACGATACCTTTATTTCAAGGACTTTAAATAAACTTGGACAAACAAAACACTCTTCGGTGAACTGGGTCACATACAAAAGAAGCACCAACACTGAACACAGGACGAGACAAGACTAAATACAGGGAGGGATAATTACAAGACAAGACACAGCCGGGCAGGGGAGGAGAAACACAAGGGCCACAGGTGAACACAATCAGCTAACGAGACACAGGTGAGGAAACTAACGACAGGAGGAAAAACACAGGGAAAAGGACCAGACAATAACCCAGGAGGAAAACATGGTATAGAGAACAGTGAAAACACCCAAACCTAGACATAGACCCGTGACCTGACATGACAACCGTGACAGTTTCAGCTTTATTAAACATTGTATCATCATCTACGCTAAGAATTAACCTTCTATCTTCCTTTGGTCAAAAATCTATTGTATGTGCGGCTCGTTGTCCACCTTTGAGAGGCTGTATGTAATGGGGAGCTGGCATCGGACATTTTAAAAGCTTAGATGGTGTACTCAAACACTGTTAACACATTGAGAGGCAGTTGGATGATGAGAAACTGGATACTCTTTGTCAAAACATTACATTCGTGCTAAGTCCACCCTAAGTGGAGTCGCTGCACTGTGGTCTCCCCCTTCAGTGTTGGAGTTAGAGGATGTTAGGGGTTACAATAAAGCATGCTGCAGTGTCTTTCTCTACTGAAGATAGTTAGGCATTGTAGAAAAACAGATCACTGAAACCATGATCAATTACCTCTGCTTCCTCTGATGACCTCGATGAATTCAGCCATCTGATATCAATGAGGTTGGATCGATAAATGTGTTTGCACCAGTTGATGAACATTATTGAATTTGTTTGCCTGCTGTTAATCCTCTCAGGACACTGGACCTCCCCCTGCTATCCAAAGACATGATGCACGTGGATTAAATAATACGATCATAACTCTCTGGCCCAGAGGTTGGTGACAAAGGGTGGATTTTTATTCAAATACATACAAAAATAGTGAAAATGAATTAAGGAATTAGTACAATTCCAAGCAAAATACATGTAGAGGGTAACAAAAGCCTGGAAAACTTGTTTGTCTGCAGCAGGACATTTATTGCTTATTTCATTCTTTTATTCAACTTCTTTAGGGGATGCTTAGTCCTGAGCTTTCTTTTTGGTCCACATCAAATGCTAACCATGTCATGATCCCACCTCTGACTTTATTTATTCTGTTTTATTTTGAAAAGTTTTCTTGCCCTATGTCATGCCTGTTTTTACTTCCTGTCTTTGTGTGTTTTCCCACCCATTTTATTTCCTTATTGGTTCCACCTGTTCATTGTTAGCCCTGCAATGAACCTGCTCTCCTGTACACCTGCACTTATCCCCTCATTAGTTCTGCTCGTGTTTCAATCTTTTCTTTTTTGGGTTCTCATTGTCGTGTTCAGGAATGTATTTTTCACTCTGACTGCCCTCACCATCTCATGAGACACATTTTGATGAGTAAACATACTGTTCATAACTTGACAAGTGACCATTTATTTGGTGTATATTGAAGAGATTTCACATGGTGGCTTTGGTACAAAAACAGAACATTAGGATCAAATCAAAATGATTAGAAATGTGAAGGTCCATCACCAGTGTGATATCATTCCCAGCAACAACATCTGTATCTTTTTACAAAGGGTGAAGGAGGAACCATCAAAAATGCACAGCAGAGATAAGCCAACGATTGTAAAGACTAAACTCCAAAGTAAGGTCTTTAAATGTCTGGTTTTGTCAATCCAAAAATAGTCACTTAAATCTGATATAAAACAGAGGAAAGCACCAAATCTCAATATTTGAGAGGCTGAAAACAGCATTTTCTGCGATTTTGCACACACTCCAGAATTTGGCTTTTCTTTTTAAATCATTTTGTGACCTTCTCACTGAAGAGACTTGCAATTACTTGCCCTAGACTTCTGCTTTCAGACGTAGTTAATTATAAAGTTATTACCCTATCTGATAATAATCCAATGCAGAGGCAATCATGTAATATAATGCATTATTGTATATATATTAAATATGTATATATGTATTTTGATATAGTCTTAAAGTTACAACCGGCCCTTTGAGTGCAACCATAATGTCTACGTGGCCCGTGATGACATTGAGTTTGACAGCCCTGTATTAAGCTATTGAACTTTAGGGACCATAGATTGTACACTACCATTGTAGGATCACTTGAGTCCCATATGGGTATAACAAATCTCACCATTCTGTGGACTAGATATAGTGAACCGGAAATGAGTATGGATACAGCTTTTGGATATTTAACATTGAAGAACTACAAATCTCATGAAGCTTTGATACTTCTGTAGCTAAGACCTAACGATATGTTTATTAAAGGCTAACCTAATATCTCTGTGAGATTGACAATTATAAGCAAGTGAAACAAGCTAATCCCAGGCGTGTTTATGGCTCTATCCAAATGATTATTTGATTATTAAAAGCGATCTATAATAATTGAATAGCACACAGCGGTGCTATAAATAGTATTAAATACACATATTCATAAAATGCTTTCATGCAGTGTAGAACCATTGACACATTAATAACATATTTACATTAATCCAACACCAGAAGTTCAGTTGTATGTGTGGTTGTTAAAAATATTCACAAATAGAGGCACAAGAATAGATCCTATAATTAAACTCACATGTGCAGAATATGTTAAATATAAGTGAAGATGATTTCATTGGTGCCGCTGCAGTGACATTCATGGAGTTTGTGTGTGTGAACACATTGAGATGATATTTGCACCATCAACCCGTCACTCTGGAGCTGTGATTGGCTCCAGCAGAGAGCTCACAGTCCATTCCCAGTGAAAGGCCGCCATTGCAAAAAGTCTTTGTTCTGCTTCATCCCCTCGCTTTGATTTGCAAATGAAGCTCTAAACTTCTGACACCCAGTGGCTCATGGGAAAGAACGGTCAACAGAAGCTGTTTTCCATCAGGGAATGAGGCAGTGTTTGCCACATGTCTGTGCTGAAGGTTCCTCTTAGAAACAGCTTAGGGAACCATGGAGAACAGCATAAATACAGCCAACAGGTGCAAATGAAAAGACATTAATTAAGTTATTTTGAAGGGGTATTGGGGATCTTCACCACTGGGACGTCCTCTGCAGACCATTTCCCTGCAGATGAAGAAGAGAGAACGGTTGTTAACAGCACATTATTGGATGCAGATGACAACGCCACTGAAAACCAGTGTACAGTGTTATATGGTTGGCTCTGAAAAGCTTGAGTGCAGCAGCTTGGAGTCAAACAGTTGTGACCAATGACGTGTCTGAAATAAAAGTTTCTAATATTTAGCAAAACATTTAGTTTCCATTGTATCAACACTAGCTGTCAAACAATCCATTGTTCTGAATAAATGTATTTATTCAAAGATCAGTGATCCGATATCATTGATTTATTTTGAAATAATGAAAGGAATGTCTTCTTTCTGCCTAAACACAGTGCAATCCAACAGAGTTTTGTTATAAAATGGCTTTTTGTTTAAGTGTATTTTGTGGATAGTAACCTAATTTTGATAAATGGGCACATTTTGTGATGAAAAATCCCCTTAAAATGATATATTTTTAAGAAATATTGAGTAAATACAAATATAGTTAACTTTTTTATGTTGTGTTTTTATACATGGAATGGTGATTGGGTTATTAAGACACAGAATGAGTTTGGTGAAAAAGAAAAATCCATTTGACTAATTCTTAAGGAAAGATTTGGCTAAGTATGTCTGTCCTGTGTGTGTGGTTAGCTTAAAACACGACATAAACTCTACGTATTATGAGTCATCTATTAAAATGTCTAAAAGGTATAAATATGGGTCACATTGAAATCTGCTTAAAATTGACTACAGCTTCTGTCCTCCGGAAATAAGAGAACCATACTCTTCAGAGCCACCTTAAAGCATGAAGTTGAGGGTTTAATACTCAAAATGTAACTTTTCAGGTTAAAAAACAAATAACAGACTTAAAAAGTAAATGGTATGTACAGAGAGATACAGACACTGCAATATGACCTACAAATGCAATCCTTTTCACCAACATTCTTCTTGCATTGCAGTCAGAAAACAGATAGAAAAGTACAGCATATTGAGCAGATAAGGTAAAAGAGAAGAGGCCTTAAGAGAGTGAGCTCCACAAGGTAAGAAAAAAGAAACCCCAGACAAAGAGGTGATTCATAGTGAACCTGTAGGAGAAGTTGCTATGGATACTGAGAGGTGGACATGCACAGAGGCAGGGGAACAGAAAGCATCTGGAGGTAAGCGAGTTGATAAGGAGAAACAAAGACAGGCGTGGGGGGGTTCAGGGTACCACGTACGCTGTGTCTGTTTGTGTGTGCGGTGCTGCTGCTGTCAGTGAGGGTCGAGGGGGTGCTGCTCCCGCTGTTGGCTGCTGAGCTGGCTGAGGCTCTGGGGATGATCATGTCATAGGACACGTCCGGAGGGTGCTGCACAACAAGGGCCAGGACACAAACATTCAGAGACCAGGATGGGAAAGAACATACTTTTTGGAAAGACCTCCACACAAATAGTGTACTGAGCCAGTTTGGATGTTTTAAGGGGGTTGTATGAGAAAATGTATTCATATTCAATGTATTAACTACAGTAGATGGAGGTTGACACGCCCCCAGTTTAGAAATCAGACAGAAGCAAAGTGATGCACAGCTTTTGACGTAGGCACAAGCGACACAAATGATGACGTGCAGGCTATATTTATAACATTTGACTGCTTTACCGTGATGACAGACAGCCAAACTGAAGCCGTTTCATCCATCTTTACTCTCGCCATTGCCACCAGGGTCCGTTGAATATAAGGGATCATTTAGAGTCTGACTTTAAACAGAGCATAGATAACCCCTTCAGTTAACTGACGACAAGATAAAGCCAAAGAATCTAAATATAGTGTTTTGCTATGATATTGATTGTTTAACGTCCAAAATGCATATTGCTGCTGACCCCTCCGACAATACTTGCTGTTAAGCTGTTGCTTAGCTTCAGTGTTGGTATTCCTGCGTGTTTCTCCAAAATGGGGGCGTGCTGACAACCATGTTCTGTAATTAATATACCCACTGTGGATAAGTATCTCAAATAGCCCAACTTCAAATCGTTTGAAATACCTCTCCCTTCCTGTCTATGTTGTCCTGGATAATGCATTGCCTATCCCCAAGCTGTCCCTTCAAGCAAAAAAGCTAAAACCCTCCAAACTCTTGGATAAAATATTTTAAATCTTTATCACATTTTTGCATATGTACATACCTATACATTCTCACAATTAAACTCTCTAAGACAGGGGTGCCCAACCAGTCGATCACCTGGAGATTCCCAGTCGATCGCGAGATGTGTCTAAAAATAGAACAACAATATTCTGTTTTATCGTTAATGTCCTATAACATAATCCTCCTGTGCCAGAATAATGCACTTGAACGCATCAAAGCTTTGTGATTGGCGTGACCCCATGTGTCGGGGCGTGGCTGGTGGGCAGTGGGCACTAGTTCGCTGACGTTGTCCGTGTCAACAGGAGTGACAGTCCGCACACACACAATTATGGCAGAAGCAAAAAAGCCCAAAATATATTATTTTCAGTGGGAGGATGATTATTTTTGTATCTATTCCAATTCAAAGTCCATCTGTCTCATCTGCAATGCGAGCGTGGCTTCACCGAAGAAGGGTAATTTAGGAGCGGCATTTCAAAACGGTGCACAAACGCTACGAGACGGAATTCCCTCCTAAATCTGCCCTGCGCTCTTCTATTCGTTGCGTGCATATGTAACAGAGTTAAACATGTGAATACATCATTATAAGTTTGTGAATGTTTAATTCATAATAAGTTGTGAATTTTAAGAGATGAGATTGTTTCATTTAATATTTTAAGTTTTGTTTCGTGTGGGAACACCTTCCCGTTGAACGTCTTTGTTTACTTCCGGTATGTATTTTCCACCCTCTTCTACCATCTGTAGAATCAGGAGAATCACAGAACGGCCGGTCGATTCGCTGACGGCCGCTTATGTTTTTAAATGGCATCATTTTCGCTAGCACCCCTTTCCTGTCATCATTGTCCAAAATCAACAGACTTTACCTATTTTTGTCATGGTTTTGACTTGACCTGTATTTACTTTTTTTAAATTCCTTTTCTGTTTTGTTTATATATCACCAGGTTGTCTTTGTGCTGTGAGTCTTAGCTTTCCTGCATCTGAGCAAGTGGTTTTCTTTTAACCTTACCCCGTATATCCTGGATTTGGTGATAGCCTAGCCCTTTTGTTCTGTGTTTGCCTTCCTTTATTTTTGTATAATTGTTGTTAGTTAGAGAACAGATCGTTTTTTAGCCCCTGCCCTTTTAAGGCTGGAGCCACACGAGGATGATAACGCAAATGGACCGAAATCAATATCAAAAAAGTCTTCCATCCACATGCAATAGGCACCAGAAACGTGTCCGTTCACACGAGACCGCTCTAAAGCGCTGGAGACGCTATAGAACACATGCCGGGCCTGTAAGTGGCGCTGCAATTTGGAAATATTCATCGTAAAGACCACAATTTGACCAATACATCTTTCATGACACTTCTTGTAAATGATCATCCCTAAATGTCATCAAACATGGCATGTAGCCTTATCAATAAAGAATAAGTAATAGACTGCTGTGGTGAAAACCTGTTTGTCAGATAAGATCTGTGGCGCAAACAGGTAGAATGCTAACTCATTTCCGGGGTTTTGGGAAAGTGTTACTTGTGGTGTTCATTTCAGTTTACATTTGCCTACCACAGGGCATACAGTGGAAGTAAACCAGCTACTTTACAGCCTCAAATGCAGCATTCAAATTAGTTTCTCTGAAAGCAAACCCCAAATTTGTTTGTACTTACAATCCCCCCTCCTTTGCTGATAATGGCCAGCTCAGTGGGCTGGTACACTGAACCCCTCACCTGCCCTGTGTAGCCGCTGTACGGAGACACAGGCTTGGACCCTGTAATGCAAAGAGACAACAAACGTTACAATCTTGTCACATATCAAGTCCTCTGAGTGATATCTCTCTGCCTCCTAATTGCTATCTTTCCCTATCAAACATCTCTTATATCTTTATATTACAACCACTTAAGCTACAAAGCACTTAATCAGCAGACCATGATGCATCTGTCCTTAATCTCATTCGTGCTTGCATCCTTAGAATGAGAGATGACTTTATTAAAATCAAACGTTTTCCTCAGGATGAAACAGTTGCCACACCTCAGTTGCCATGGAGACTATGCAAACACAAGGAGTGATGGTTCTGGTGGGAATCAGAGGGAGTGTTTGCATGGGACACAGTGGTTAGGGATGCAGTTAGATACTAGACACTCATTAACAGGAATGATTCAGACACTCTGAATACCTGACTGCAACTCTGGGAACAACATGTGTACATATGGTTGGTCACAGTTTCCATTCCGCACCTATTATGGATTTGTATTCATCATGTCTCCCAATACATTGAACAAAGTTATCTATAGGGAGTAAACTGGGAAGTTAAGGATAAAGGTTGAATTCAAATGATGCTGCTCTGTGTCATGAACCCAGATATGATTAGCCTTATCACACAACAGCTGTGCATACAAGAGCCATCTTTTATCAATATTTGAAAATAAAATAATCTTTGGTTCCAGTAAGGTATAAAAAAGGAAATGTGTTTGCAGATTGAATAAGGCAGTGAAGTAAGGCTGAGAGGATCAGATAATGTCTCAAAATAATGTTGTTATCCGGCAGCAAGGCTGTATTTTAGAATTCCTAAAAACTGAAGCACAACAGCCATTTTGTATCTAGTGTTTAATGTAAAAGCTGAATGTATAAACGCACTCCAACTGTTGTAATGAAAAACATAGAAATATAGTAAATGTGGGGTAAAAGTGAGGGTTTCTCCCTAAAACGCTGCAGAGAAAAAGCCCATACGCTTAATCAAACATAAAGGCAAATATACAATGGCAGCATTATAATGGGTTAAATATATATATAAAACTTACAAAAATGCAGCTAAAAAAAGAACAAACTGGTTGTTAAATTAAAAGGGTTCGACCCCCCTAACCCTAACCCATTATTTGCAACATACTTATATGGAACAAATTGAACTTTGAGCAAACACAATAATCAACAAAAAAAATAGATATTTATAGGGCATTTTTATAACTGACTAACTGGATACATGCCTCCTCTTTTGTGTTTATCACACAAGATGACACGGCACTAGTTTCACTGGTGGCTTTCCACCTCTAGACCACAGTGACACAAGCTGACAAACTAGTGACATTAACAGCCACATTACAGCGTCTACCTCACCCTCTATGATTATCCACTGACTCCAGCCCTGATGACCAGCTCTCTCTGCCTGAGAGCTGCAGACTTATGTTCTGATCTTTGTGGCGTTTTTTTACTGCATCATCATCCTGCTCAGCTCAGGACTTAAACTGCAGCATATCAAATTGTGTGGGGTCATCACGTAGATGCAAAACAACCTTTTTGAGGACAGTTAGGAAGGTAATCAGCCCGTCCTGATGTTTATGAGGGCTATACATTTTTTGAGGTAATTCAGTCAAAAGACAGAACCTACAAATCCATGCAGACATTTTGTTGAGCTTCCGATATGATTGATATTTATTCAGGGAGGAAGCTGTGTGTATATGTCACATGCAAAGTTTATGTATGTGTGCTTCGAACCCTTCTTGTTAGAACCATTCAAACAAACCAAGCCAATACCTGCTAAATTGAAAAGTTGAGCTTTGATGAGGCAATATTCATGCTATAGCCAAAAAAAAAAAGGAAAACAGGACATATTGTTTCTATAACTTGGTGTGCCCAGATCTAGAATTCATCATTATGGATTTGATATAAACCATTAAGAAAGGTTTTCCTTTTTTAAAAGAATATAGTCGCATTTCTGTATTAGAGTTTTAATATTTTAGAGCAGTGGTTCTCAACTGGTCAGGCCTCGGGACCCACTTTTTACTTGGTCAATACATCGCGACCCAACATTTTGAACCACTCAAATCTATTCAACAAAAAATCGTGCTGTAATATATATACGCTTTTCAGCATACAATATTAATCAAAGTGAAGTACAGTGCATATATTCCTTATATCCCTTCACAGAACTAAAGTATGCTTTTAAAAAATGTTTAATGAGATGATGAAATCAAAGCTGAACTATATAAAAAGGCACGCATGCTGAAAACCCAACCCCAGCAGGGGGGTCTGGGGGGATTCTCCCCCAGGAGATTTTTAGAAATACTAACATAAACTATGCATTCTGGTACACTGAGAAGAAAATAAATAAATCTATTACTACCCGACATATTAATAATATTTTATGCCATTGTTTGTTTTTCACTTTGTTCTGACATCTTGCTGCGAGAAGAGTAAAGAGGAGATAGTCTGTGTGACTTACTTTAAATTGTGGGTAAGGGTAGATAGCTCCCATTGTTCTGTGACCTGTCAGTCATCAGACCGTGGGTCATATTTCATTATGTGTTCATTTATATCTGAAGTTGTAACCATGGATGTATAAAGAAGAGTTCTACCGCAAAGTTATTCTCCGTGGGGCCTTCCGGCAATAATCTTGATTCTGATTGGCCAGAAGACTCGAAAAAACATCAGCAAAGATATTTTATTGAGAAGATGATCACTATGTGACAGAAGTTTTCAAAACCGTTTATGGTCTCCGGTACTTCCAGTCCAACGCAGACTGCATGCAAAGCGTTAGAAAATCGGGCCTTCAAAATAAAAGTTTGAGTTTTTCCCCAAAAAAAGAAATTCCAATATTTTTTTTTCCCAATTTTTTTTTCTTCACTCACACATCCGCGACCCACTCGAAACGGGTCCGCGACCCACTTTTGGGTCGCGACCCACCAGTTGAGAACCACTGTTTTAGAGTAATAGTAGTAGTGTAATGATATATCAATGAAAAGCAATAACTCTAACCCGAACTACACTGAACAAAAATATAAACGCAACACTTTTGTTTTTGCTCCCATTTTTCATGAGATGAACTCAAAGATCTAAAACATTTTCTATATACACAAAATAACCATTTCTCTCAAATATTGTTCACAAATCTGAAAAGATCTGTGATAGTGAGCACTTCTCCTTTGCCGAGATAATCCATCCCACCTCACAGGTGTGGCATATCAAGATGCTGATTAGACAGCATGATTATTGCACAGGTGTGCCTTAGGCTGGCCACAATAAAAGGCCACTCTGAAACGTGCATTTTTGCTTTATTGGGGGGGTCTGGGGGGGTCCGAAAACCAGTCAGTATCTTAGGGTTAGGGTAATGTTGTGAATCAAGTGGCCCATGGTCGTGGTGGGGTTATGGTATGGGCAGGCGTATGTTATGGACGACGAACACAGGCCACTCGATTCACAACATTATCCTAACCCTAACCCTAACCCTAACCCTAACCCTACCCCTCCAGATACTGACTGGTTTTCGGACCCCCCCAATAAAGCAAAACTGCACGTTTCAGAGTGGCCTTTTATTGTGGCCAGCCTAAGGCACACCTGTGCAATAATCATGCTGTCTAATCAGCATCTTGATATGCCACACCTGTGAGGTGGGATGGATTATCTCGGCAAAGGAGAAGTGCTCACTATCACAGATTTTTTCAGATTTGTGAACAATATTTGAGAGAAATGGTTATTTTGTGTATATAGAAAATGTTTTAGATCTTTGAGTTCATCTCATGAAAAATGGGAGCAAAAACAAAAGTGTTGCGTTTATATTTTTGTTCAGTGTAGCTTGTATGTTTCAATAGGAAATGGACAAAAAACCTTTCAAAGCCTCATTTCAAGCCTAAAGATGGTTAAAACTAACTATGAAGAGGAAATAAACAACATTTGAGTCTCAGAGGAGATTTGTAATTTTAGCAGGTTACACACCTTGGTTGGGCTCGTCCATAGAGAAAGCCTTATTTTCCATGAACATGTTCTGGGAGCTCTGCTCCTTCAGAATGGTCTCGTAGCCGACTCCTCTGTTGGGGTACAGATCGTCCCCGAAGCTTTGCTGACTGTCATCGTTACCGCTCAAACTGCACATGTCAGGAATGGAGTAGAGGATGAGGAACGCCCATCCATTGGCTACCAAGGCGATGGCCAAGGTGGGGTCATCCCATGTGGGCCCCCCTCTCCTCTCATTCCCGTAGACGTACATGGCGATCCACGCCACCCAAATCCCCACAGAGACTAAGCTGGTTAGAAGGATAAAGGCACCGTCTTTCTTCCACTTATTGTGTTTACCCGCCATGATGGCCAGGCTTGCCACCACCACAGCCAGGATCAGGGTCATCACATAGATCAGCGCCATGACGAAGTCCTCGTTGGCGATGTTGCAAGGAGTAGCCGTGGCTGTGCTAGTTTCTGCTGTGGCGTTGAGTGGCCCCTGTGGGTGGCGCACTATGGTGATGATGAGCCACTCTGTGTTGATGACCACCTCCACCAGCCACAGCGCCACTGCCCCCAGACCCAAGGCCCAAGCCCGGGGCCCACTGTTCCGCCTGGCGAGGATGTTCAGCCTCACGCACTGCATTAGGAGGCAGGCGAAGCAGCCGCTAAACAACACCCCGAATAGGAACCTCCGGGAGGCACAGGTGGAGAAATCCTTTCCGACAATGAAGGCGAACGTCAGGCAGAAGAGACCCATCGTGAAGAACAGGAACCAGGCGTGGAGGCCCACCGAGCTCTTGCGGTTCTTGTCTGGCGTAAAGGGTATGCTGGCCAGAAGCGCCATGAAAAGCACAATGGAGAAGACGATGCCAGCCGACGCGAAGGCCTCCAGCACGATGCCCCACACAGCATCAAGGTCACACAAGTTGTAATAAAGGGAGTCCACATTGGAGCCACAGCCGTGAGGGGTGTTGTTGGCAGCCATGGCTACTTGTAAAGACCAGAATTTAGTTTGGACAAGTTGTTCTGCAATCCTGCCAGCACCTGTTCAGAAGGACAAACAGGGAGAGTCTGAAAAATGTCTTGGACTGTTGAGTATTAACAAAGACTCGTCACAAATACTGGAATAGGATACTGTTGTCTACACCCAATTAAGCAAATAGTACACTTACATGAGTCAGTTTACACACTTCCCCACATGGGATTCAAAGCTTTGTCATGATGTTTAAATAGAAAGTAATTTGATACTCTTTCAGAGCTAGAAAGAAATAGAACGCTGAATGTCCAACTATGGACTTTTCCCTAACTTTGACGTTAATCATTAGAGGGATCTGTGAACAAATATTGTTTCTGTGCATTGCGATTACACTTGAATCAATAGGTGAGAGTGCATTAAACCTTAAGTGCTATGGGTGGACCTTTTAGTTTTAACAATGCACAAATCAAATCAAAATCATTGGTACTTTTAATGATGATTTATTTTAAACAACATAAAATCAGAGTGGAACAGTGTGTGGAACAGTTTGTGATAAACATCTCCACAGCGCCTGTTTTTGCTTTTCGCTGTGTCTGGCTGGTTATTTATGTCCCCGTCAGATTAAATTACTCTGAACTGAGGACTCTGAGCCAGATCGATAGATTTCTAGTGGCGGAAGTTCAGTCTTTCTAATTTCTTTGACTCTATTACGACAAGGATCTTTCTGGAACAACGTTATAACCTTTTCTGGTTTGAATGATTTGGTTAGTCCCTTATTTTTGGGTGGCTTCAAGAGGTCTGTCAGTTCTTTTGTAATAAATCACTTATATGTTTTTTTTCAGTTTAGGGTGTGACCTCAAATCGAAAAATTGAAGCCACTTTTTACCAACTGAATAACAGAGACCTGTGATTACACTATATTAACACGTCAATTGTATTTTTACCTTGTTACCATGGAAAGCTCAAGGACCAACCGTTTTATGGCATGTTTGCTATTTCTGAATGTTCAAGGTAAGAACATAAGGCATAATTTCATTCCAGTAAGAAACAAAGACCAAAGACTCCCAGCTGGTACAACATTTTTTGTTTTGTCTTTCCATACAAACTTTGGACAGAGATAAATCAAGGACAGGGAAACCCCTGATTCCTTAAAAGCTCTATCAAGCTCCAAACAGAACAATTAAAAAATCAATGAATCGCAACTATTTTATCGATCATGCATTCATCTCTACTATCTCAAGTTCTTTCATAATCTCTGAAAGAAAACAAACTCACCACAAGAAGGTCCATAGCATTTCCGGAGCTTTCAATCATATCACATGGTCTTTATCAGCAGGAAGAATTTGTCCAATTATCATGGCTTTGTTAAATTGCTGATCAAAGCTTCTGAGCCACATTCAATGAGAATCTACAATTCCAAGATCACTAGGCAAACTCCCTGCTGATAAAGATCATGTGATGTGATTGTAAGCTCATCAACATTTACTAAATGGACCTTCAGGTGAGAATGTTTTCCCATCAACAGCCTAAGGCCCCGTCCACACAGAGACGAAACGGGTTGTATCCGCTACAGTTCTCGATCGTATAGACCAGGGGTGGCCAACCAGCCAGAGGTTAAGAGCCACATTTGTTCTATGTTACTGCAAAGAGCCACATCAAACACACAGTCACTGATACCGCTTGTTTCAGTTTGTTGTTTTCTGGAGACAAGATTTCAACCACGTCACTGATGCATTTTTGTGGCATTGGGATATATTTTTTTGAAATCCTCTGGAGCAGAGAGAGGAGCTGTGGATTATTGTTATTGATTAATGCATCAGTGTTTCTTAGGGTCAAAAACACTAAACTCACAACTTAAAATGAAAGCGTTTAGTCTATTTAATAAAAGAGCACATGTTCAATGTGAAAAGTGACAGTAGTTATAGATTATTTGCAATTTGGTGCTATATATTTAAAAAAAAAATATGATATATGTGTTTAATCAACGATAGGTTTCCCCCCCCCTCAAAGGTGATTGGTTCACTTCATCGCAGGTATTATTGTGATTGGCTCTTGGGCCACATCAAAATTAGATGCGCTGTCATCCTCTCATACTGACACCTGACACCACACATACACACGTAGGGAGAGCCGGGACGAAAGTAACACGGGATGAAAGTAACACGGGACAAAGGTAACGGAGCGATTTTATCCGAGCCCAAACAACTTTGACCGGCCAAATTACGTCAGAATTATCAGCATTCAATACTTAACAGACCTACTAAATATCAGGTTTAACTGTCAGGAGTAGCTAGTGTTGTCACGATACCAACATTTTGGGTTCGATACCAAGTCAAGAATTGCGATTCCGATTCTTTTTCGATACTTTTCTTAAAAAAAGGGAAACAGTCTTAAATGTAATTATTGTGCTTTATTTCACACCAGAACCAGAACCATAACACAAACTTTTAAAAAATGAGAACAATAAATGACAAGAATTCGTATTAAATAAAATTAATACATGTCTGACAGACAGGCCTCGTGGTGTCCGTTTAGATATAGCTAAAATACATCCAAATGTAGCTTCTGGCGTCTTTTTTGTCAACAAGCCGAGGCGCAGCGGCAGTTGCACTCCCACTTGCAGCCATGCTTCTCGTTTTCTCACACGCTCTGGCAGCTAGCGCGTGGCCGAGTGCACGAGAGAGGGGAGGGACTGCAGGCACGGCTGCAGTGCAGGGAGAGGAAGCAGAGCGCTGAACACACACGGCTCTTATTAAAACGGCGCTTTCTCGCTGGAGTACTTTTCCCCGACATTCTTAAAGTACCGATACTAATGAAACGGAGGAATCGTCAAACGGCAGGGTATCGCGGTACCTTTCAAGTATCGGTACACCGTGCAACACTAGTCAGGAGTCAGTGTCTCTCCCCCAAACTCACACATATACAATTCGATATGAACTGAAGAGCCGCATGAAACTAGGCAAAGAGCCGCATGTGGCTCGAGAGCCGCGGGTTGGCCACGCCTGGTATAGACGGTTCGTCCACACGAGGCCAACACGGAAAACGATAACGGCTCCCAAGGTGGGTAGATCTGCGGACAAAACGCTCTGGGGGGCCAAACGGCTCCGTGTGTACGCCCTATACCAGTGACCATCCGGCCCACCAGACATTCTCATTCGGCCCGCACGACGGGGGTGACTGTGGCGTTAGTGCGTTCGCCCCCCACTAATTTTTTTTTATACAACGTCTCGTGAGTAATGTGCAGTACCGGAGTCCAACAGAGAGTCGTTGTCGTCGCCCCCCCCCCCCCCCCCCCCCTTGGATAAATGTTGGCCCTTGGACAAATGTAGTTGGTGATCCCTGCCCTATACGATCATTTCCTGATAACGATGACGCCATAGCCCCACCCTTCCCCACCTCGACTGCTCACCCCCGCGTCACCCGCGTCATAGCTGATGTGTTTTGCCAACAACAACAATGGAGGATCACAGGGTTGCTTTCGTGCTCAAGACACTACTGACCATGATACAGATCTCAAAATCTACAGCTCCTCTACCACAACCATCAGCAACAAGTGGACATGGAGAACTACATGAACTACATGTTGCTAAATCCACCGCGGAGAATAAACAGAAGGGCAATCAGGCCGCCATGGCAACCATGCTCGGGGGGTCTTATTCGCTGCTTTTGGTGAATTTTGTGGCGGAAGTACAGCGCCACTTACAGTCCCGGCATATGTACTACAGCGTCTCCAGCGGGTCTAGCGGTCTTGTGTGGACGGACACGTTTCTGGTGCCGATTCCGTGTGGACGGAGGCCTAAATGTGTGAGATGACAACGAAAGACATCAACAAAATGCTCCCCAAGGTTCTATCGTTTACCATAGGCGCATTCACACTGCAGTACTTTTCCCACAAAGGTTCATGAGAACTTAGTTCATGAGAACTCTTTAGTTCTCATGAACTAAGTACAGATCGCGTTCACACCGGAATAAGTCCCTGGGGGAGGATTAGGCACATGAAGCCGCTGACGTCACTTCTTCTTCTTCTGCTTTGGGTTTACTGGCAGGCCGCAAGCCACGGCGTATACTGCCGCCCAAAGTCCCCGGCCGGAAGTACCCGGAGTTGGGGACTGGCTTCAGTAGAAGCTGCTGGGAGTCCCAGCAGCTTCTACTGAAGCCTTCCGAGTAAATCGCCAGAACGCCGACACCTCCTCATCTCCACCGCTCCCATGTTTTATTGTGTGTTGCCATAAGTTAGTCTCTCTGCGTTTCTGCACTGGGCTAATGCTAATAATGCTAATGCGAGGATAATAAAATGGCGGCTTCACAAAACTTTTTGGGAGTTTTACGGGGCGTGGTTTGCAATCCACCCAGCCAATCAGAAATATAGCTCTTTTCTCACAAGAGAGCCGCACGAAAAGTCCCTGCTCTCTAGCAGGGACTTTCGTGGGGGTAAAAAGGTTCTCATGAACTAATTTTAGTACCGGCTCTTTTTGGTGTGAACGCGATAAAAGAGTTCTCATGAACTAAGTTCTCATGAACCTTTGTGGGAAAAGTACTGCGGTGTGAATGCGCCTCATGTGATATTTAGCAATGTGAACCACTGAAACAAAATATTCAAAGTGTAATGTTATAAGTCATTTCTGGTGTCAAATTCTTGCTTTCATTGTTTGCTTGCCTTAAATGTTAGAACTTAAACGCAACATGATAAATATAAAATGAACAACTTAGAAGACAAAGGGGGGTGGGGGAGTTCACAGCAAAAATCTTTACCCAGGGTTTTCTAAAAAGTTGTGTCAAGCCCTGGAAGGACTCACTGGGTTTGTTGTCATTGTCAAATTATGTGTACCTCGTCTATGATAACCTATTAAGCTCAGTTTTCGTAACTTGTATCGATTTCTCACTAAAATAAATAAAAGGAAAACCACCTTTTATTTCCAGTCGTGTTATAATTAATACCTCTGTTAATAACTCGTCACTATTTAGCTTACATGCAGCATATGTTCTCATATCAATATGAATATGACGTTTTTGTGCATTTAAACTATTAAAAAGCAGTTTCACACATTTTCGGTTGTTCACAGGGACAAGACCATTGACATTAACCTCGTGTACAATTATAAAAAGATATCTAACTAGATAGAATAGAAAAACTGTTTTTGTAAACATATCACAATCGTACAAATCTAAACGAGACAATTCGCGTTATTTTAACAAGATGGGTCTGATGTATACATGTGTAAGTACCTTTGTGAAGACTTCCCCGCTGAGTTGGTGGTTGTTGATCCCGCTTTTTGAATCTCTTCTTCACCTGCTCCTCCGGCTGCCACCGCTCAGTTGACCGTAAATCATCGAGAGTAAAAAATAAAAGACAAGTCAACTAAAAAGTTTGCAGTCTTCGGTAAATCTCCTGGAACTCCTCACGAGACTGGTCCCTGCAAAGCTCACTTCATACTAATATAAACGAGAATAAAAGTTAAAGAATCCTCCACGAGCGTTTTCCAGCGAACTGACTGCTGTGATGGTCTCTCTCTCCTTCTCTCTTACACACTCACTCTCTCTCCCCCTCTCTCACGCACGTGCACACACGCACGATCTCACTTCAATGCATGACTGTACTTCCATCAATCAATATCTAATATACATTTGTTTTAATGTTTTATTTCTTTAAACATCTTTCAGTGTTTTCTTGTTGTAGCAAATTAACTTTACATGTTTTCTTTATGCAAGATAAAGTGATGTTATTACAGCAAAATTAAACATCCAACATGTGCGTGGTGTTTAGGTGGTGTGTAGTGACATCTAGTGGTGACATGTATATGGGCTATTCTACCGGAAATGTTTTGAAATGTTGTATGTTTTCCCAACACTTTGTCCATATATATTTTGTACACTAAATTACACATAGGCCTATCTAGTAAAAGAACCGTACATTTTGATATCGTATTTTCAGACCGTATTGGAATGTTCTTCCTCTACCAAAAATGGTCACTACCGAAACATAGTACATACACTGTAGTAAAAAAGTATTATATTAACCTGTTAAGATTGTTTTATCTTCCCTTCTCTAAATAGTATTTTAACAAATATTTCTTGAGGGTTTTCACAATTAAATGAATTAAAGTGCATTTGTAATCAAATTTCAAAGTTCAATTTATACAATTCATAAAAATCATAATGCAAACTTTCTTTGTAAAATGCACAATAGTGATCATATTGATTCCAGAGTTGATGATTGTTGAAATTGAACATACATTAAACCAATCAGTATCATATCCTTTTAGTTGATAACTCAATATACTTATTTTTTTACAAAACATCCAGTGTTTCGGTAGTGACCACAGTATTTTGTTCTCAAGGTTGTATCATATTCCCTCAATCTTATTGCTTAATCTTAACTCATAACATGCCTTATGTTGAAGTGTGAATGTTTGAAGCTACTGACCCAGAATCAGCACTTTAGTAACAGGCTGAAATAGAGGGGGATGAGGCTAGAATGCATGATCTGTTTGGTATTTTGAGCAAAAAACTTCATAGACATGTTTTTTATATATCTGAGACCAATATGCCTAACAATAGTATAATAGGAGACCTTTAAAGTAACACACTGATTTTCAGACTTTAAAACACATTTATTTCAATATGATGGGATTTACCTGCTTACCATTCCATTCTGTCACTACCGAAACGATCATGTCGATTACCGAAACATAACCATATGTTTCGGTAGTGACTGTTTCGGTAATGAAGATTCTAGCTAAGTTTGAGCATAACTAAAAAATGCTAGCAAGTAGCCTACATGGTTAGCATACACGTTTTTGAAGAGGTTTACACTCATAAAAACCTAATACTTTGCATAAAACCCCGAAAAAGTTTACTTAACTGAAGATAATATGTGTTCGGTAGTGACAATTCTTAAAGTTAAAGATTTTCAGATTTTAGAGCAGATTTATATCAAAAGTATGGGATATAGCCAGGGGTGCACATAACTTTCTCATTGAGGTACTCAGTTGAGTACCAGGGGGGTATACTACGAAGCAGGATTTTTGCTTAGCCGGCTAACTTCAGGGAAAACTCGGGGTTTCCGGTCCTACGAAGCTGGTTCTCTTTTTAGCAGGCTAGATCTCCATGGTAACTTATGCTGTGCGGCTAACCTGGTCGGGACCAGGTTAGGTTGCAGGCTAAGAGATCAACTCAGTGAAAGCGCTGCCTGCTGACAAATCAGAGCTCAGTGTGCGGAGTTTAAAGCGATCAAGTCATATTACAGGAGAAAGGAAATACAGAAAAACTGCCGTTGCAGGAAAGACCGCCGGCAAAAATCACCGATTGTGTGAACGTGAACATTAATAGAATATCACCTCTCATCTTCAGAGCAATCTGACTATTATAACATTAGCATTAAGAAAGCTTAATTAAATATCTGCCACAACATATGTAACCGGATCAGAGTAACAGTACAGTCCGCGTCATATCACATCATAATGTATCATATATTTCCTTATCTGAGTCAGCTGAGCCGTATCTGGCCGTGCAACACTCACAGTGTCACATATTGTATGCAGAAGTATTATTTTAAGCAACACATTAAGTTGACGAAACACTCGAGGGCTCAAAACCCGAGGGCACCGAGCCTTCGCAGCAGCTGGCCCCAGGCTCTGGAACACTCTGCCCCTCCACGTGAGGTCGGCCCAGACCCTAGGGGTTTTTAAATCCACACTTAAGACTCACTTCTTCTCTCAGGCCTTCTAGTCAGAGCGGAGCACGACTCCTGACTATTCCCTGTGTTTGTTTTATATCTGTTGTAAATTATTGTCTTTTATTGTGATTATAAGTGTTTTTAATGCATGTACAGCACTTTGGCTCGACCAAAAATCGCTTTTAAATGTGCTTTATAAATAAAACTTGATTTGATTTGATTTGATTTGAGTAAAATGTAATTAAAGTCAGATCGTGTCTTAGACGGGCAGTGATATCATAAACCTGTTCATGTACGCATTCAAACACTTGTTGTATTCACCTTGCAGGTGCAGCTATGTGGCTTTTATCCTGGATAAAGTGTTTAAGTCACGGATGTTTATAAGATAAGTTTAACTTCTTCATATGTCTAATATTAAAGTTCACTTTTCATTCAGGAAGTATGACGCTGCGCTGTCAGTACGCTTGTCCATGTTTGTGATTGGTCGAATGCTCCTAATACCACCCCTTTCATGTGAACTCGCACCTAACTAGATAGGACACGGGTGGCTTGAGCGATCCACTTGATAACCCGCGTCGTATTACATTTTAGCGAGAGCGCGTATGTTTTGGAATAGGCCAATCGGCTAACTGAAACAGGTTAGGTTGAACCAGCTTCGTAGTACAGGCCTCAGGAGTCAGTGTTTGGTACTCCAATTTATGTGATGAAGCCCTCTGTGTTGCTTTTATTTTAAATCGTATAATTTCGGACTTTTGTTGCCGTCTGTGAGGAAAAGAAATGGGGCTCAGAGCCTCAGGATACTGAAATCTGTATTTATAAAATCTTTTTTTCCTTCTAATTTCTTATTCTTTTCAAAATAACACACTGTTATTTACTCACCAATAACACACAATTATCCTTGTTTTTATTTATTGGTTTATTTCCATAATCTCGGGCTTTTTTGGCGTCCGTCAGGAACTGAATTTCAAAATAAAAATAACCGGAAACAGACGTAGGCCTCTAGGAGCTAAGGACACTACATGTTCTGCCCTCACTGTCATTATGAGTACAGATATGCAGACAGATAACTCCTCGACAAGTGGCAAGCGTTTATCTTCTTTAATAAGATGTTTACATCTACAAGTCAACAGAGTAAAACTGAAAGAAACACAATATACATTGAAATTAGACACTTAGCTGTGATGCAGAAATATATAATACAACGGTTAATTACGTCACTCACAAACATCACAAAATATGCATATCAAATGTTTACATGCAAAAGTGCTGTGTAATACACACTACAAAACATGTGCTAACCATACATCAAACATCAATGAATAGCAATCTACTTAAACATTAAAACCTCAAAATAATCGTTGATATCCTCTTAAGAATACGTACAAAAGCCAAAAATACTTACAAGCAATGCTTTCAACAACATAGCAAAAAAGGATGGATGCAAATTCAAACAATGATATTTCTCCTCTCTGTCCCTTTCAACCACGACTCACATGTGGGTATCACTTCCTGTGTTTTTAATGTAAGTCTTTCCCATTGGATGGTACTAACAAAAGAAGAAGAAACAAATAGTAACAGCACCACCTGCTGGCTGGAATAAGACAGCGTCTTAGACAGCACACTCCCCGCTTGACATCTATGAGCATGTAGCATCTACAGTGCGGTTATACGCGGATGACTGCCTGCTCTACAGGCCTATTAAAAATGGAAGTGACCAAGAAGACCTACAGGGTGATCTGACTAGACTTCAGGAATGGGCTAACACTTGGGGAATGTGCTTTAATACTAGTAAGTGCTACATTCTACGAACAACCAGATCAACAAACCCGCACATTAAAAACTATACTCTATGTGGCCAGGTGTTAAAAGAGGTGACCCACCAGCCTTATCTTGGGGTAGAAATCCATAACATGCGACGCTGTCCCCAGAAACTGAAGGAGACAGCTTTTGTGGCCCTAGTACGTTCTAAACTAGAGTACGCCAGCTCGGTCTGGGACCCCTACACTGATAAAGACAGTGATGCCCTGGAATCAGTACAAAGAAGAGGTGCAAGATTCATTTTTGGAGATTATGAATGGGACAGCAGTGTCACAGAAATGCTCAAGCGGTTGAACTGGGTGGAATTAAGTGAAAGGTGGCGATTGGCTCGTTTGGTTCTCTTCTTCAAGATTGTCCATAACATCTCAGCCATTGATGCATCAATGTACCTAGAACCAGTTAGAAGAAGTGCAACCCGCAAAGCCAACTCTTTGAACTTCAAGCGAATTTTCGCAACAAGTGACACTCTTAAATACTCCTTCTTTCCGAGAACAATCAGAGAGTGGAATTTGCTACCAGAAGAAGCTGTCATCGCAGAAACCGTGGAGTGCTTCCGGCAAATTTTAAGAGACATTTAGCGGGGATCATCCATCCCCCACTGAGCGTGATACCTCTGGGTTCTGCTCAGTATTAATACAGATCCAGATCCAGGTGAGATGTCACAATTACATTTTCTTTTGATTGTTCTTCTCATTAGTGTTTGGAAGGAGGAGGACAGTGTCCGTTATGGGCCTCAAGAAAACCTTGCATGTTCCTCCAGAGGCAACCTTGACTTCTATCTTCCTGACCTTTCCGTCGTGGCTGGGGAAGGTTTTGACCACCATGCCCATTGGCCATTGATTCCGATGGACCTGACTGTCCTTCAGCAGCACAAGGTCCCCTTCTTGCAGGTTAGGTCTCTCCGATTGCCATTTCCTGTTGCCTTGTAGGGTAGAGAGGTATTGGTTTTTCCAACGAAGCCAGAAAGCGTTTGCGAGATGTTGCACCTGCTTCCACTGGCGTTTGTAGAGGTCACTGTCTTTGAAGTCACCAGGAGGTATTGATGGAATGCCAACCTTCTGGGTTAGAAGGGTAGCTGGTGTTAAGATGATAGGAAAGCTTGGGTCGGTGGACACTGGGATGAGAGGTCTTGTGTTCACAATGGCTGTCGCCTTGCCGAACAGAAATCCAAGTTTACTTTTGTTACTTTAATGTAGGCTACAGCTGCTATGGCTTGTGTAGAGGCATCGCAGAAAATGCAAAGCTCCCTGTGTGTTGAACTGTGGGTTCAACACACAGGGTGTGGGTTGCTCCAAGTCGTTGTTCCGGTGCCAAAGGAAGCGTAAGAAGTTCCTGTGATCTTCTCGTACCAAGAAGCAATAGAACATCTGCTTGATGTCAGTAGTTACTGCCACTCGCTCTTCGCGGAACCGCATATGGACACCCAGCAGGCTGTTGTTGAGATTGGGGCCTGTGAGAAGGACATAATTTAAAGACACTCCATGGTGTTGAGTGCTCGAGTCCAAGACCACCCTGATTTGTTCTGGCTTATGAGGGTGATAAACCCCAAAGAAGGGAAGATACCAGCATTCCTCATGTTCTTTGAGTGGGTGTGCCGGTTCTGCATGACCGCTGACAAATATGTTTTCCATAAAGTCCACAAAGTGTTGTCTTGTTTCAGGTCGCTTCTTCAGCGTGCGACGAACTGAGGAGAGGCGTTGACTTGCTTGCTGTTTGTTGTTGGGGAGACGTGGTCTTGGAGAGCCGAAGGGCAACGGAGCCACCCAGCTGCTTAAGTCGTCTTGGTAGACTTCCTTCTCCATTATCTGCAGGAAGGTTCTTTCTTCTATGGAGTAGGCAGGTTTCTCGTCTGCGCTAGTAGACTCAGAGACTGTATCTCCCATGGTGTCTTCCTTAGAGTCCATCCTGTCGCGGTCTTGGCAATCAAAACTTTCCTTTACCGGCATGCTGTTTTGACATGGAAGGAACTAGCTTGGTCTTCCATTTTCCAAGATGTTTGTCTTGAGAACATTAACATGTCCAGGGTTGTGAGCCCTGCCAAGACAGACATCACCAACAATAACCCACCCCAGAGCTAACTTCTGTGCGAATGGAGCATTTAGGAGCCTGTTGCGCTGCTCGAGCACCTTGTGGGTCTGAATAACATCTCTTCCAAGTAGCAACAGAATATCAGCCTTGGGATCGAGTGCTGGGATCTCTGTTCCCACCGGAATAAGTCCCTAGGGGAGGATTAGGCAAATGAAGCCGCTGATGTCACTTCTTCTTTTTCTGCTTTGGGTTTACTGGCAGGCCGCAAGCCACTTCACGGCGTATACTGCCGCCCAAAGTCCCCGGCCGGAAGTCCCCGGAGTTGGGGACTGGCTTCAGTAGAAGCTGCTGGGACTCCCAGCAGCTTCTACTGAAGCCTTCCGAGTAAATCGCCAGAACGCCGACACCTCCTCATCTCCACCGCTCCCATGTTTTATTGTGTGTTGCCACAAGATTTTTTAAGGTTTATGGACATATCATATACACAACTACGCTGTAGTTATGCAATGAATGAAAATCTTTGGTCACAGGTTCCTCAACAGCGCATTACAAGACATCTATCAATATGTGTATACCTCCACCATGAAACTGTCAAATTCTGCACATTTCTTATACTATCTACATACATAAGAGTATAATTAATGTGTATAATATCAGTTAAAATAAGTGCTTCATCATAGTTAACATTGCAGGAAAGCAATATATTAGACGTTAAGTACTTTGTCAGGCTTAATATTTATCTGTAGACAGATACCACCAAAGTTTTTTTCTTATTTAAAAGAAGACCTTAATCTAAAGTATTATTTAATGTTTAAAAAAAGGTTAATTCGTTTTTCTGTTTTGCACCTCCTCCTATTAATATCTTTGTACATCCTGCACTAAACTGTTTTATTGTAGAGATCACTTATAGTATCTTCTTGATTTTTTATATTCTATATTTCTATCACAGACCTTCTACTTTCCCCCTATGAAAGTATGTACTCTTAATATATATTTTTTTTAATCAAATATAACACATAAAAACAATAATTCAATAACGTGCTTTAACCACTAGCCAGTGCACACAAGGTACACACAGCCATAATAACTTTGTATTATTAGTGTAGGACACTTATGTATGTACAACATCTGAAGATGTGTAGTTTTATTCATGTTTTCACATAATTTGACAGCATATTGCTATACTATTTCAGACTCAGTATTTACATTCTTATATTCAAAGAAAATCAGTAATATCTTTAAAAACTACAAGTCCTTTTATATCAGCTGTGCACCGTTATGGTGTAAATATAACCTATCTACGAATTAGATCAAATGTAAAAGTCAGCCGAATTAGTGTTGATACTGCAAGGAGACGTATTGTGTGAAGAGAAATTGAAGATGTTGTTTAATTGTTGATATATTTATGATCCACGTCAGGTATTCAGTTTCGGTCTTCTCATCAGGGCTCTATAAATAAAGAACTACGGCAGATCTGTAATATGTAATGCAGCCGAACCGTGTTTTACAATGCCGTTATGTGATGACTTTCAAAGAGAAAAGCAAGAACACTCGGAATTAAGTATTATTTTATTCTTTTAAAATGTTTTTCCGATTTCATATCATATAAACACCAAATCCCAACATGCAATGCGGCTAAAACATCCAATCAGCGAGCTTAAACCATAGCTGAGGATCTTGGGTAATCGTTTGAAATGCCTACGTCTGTTTCCGGTTATTTTATTTTGAAATTCAGTTCCTGCGGTCTTCCACGACCCGACTGGAGAAAAAGACGTGTTGCAGGCACGAAACACATTACCAGTAGAAATACATTGCTTTTAAAATCGTTTTGTGCAACACGAAAAAAAGGGGAAAATCGTGTTCAATAGATTAAAATCTGTCACAAACGAGCTGAGGACCAAAATGCAGAACACGGGAAACCAGAGATAGTCGGTAACCAGCTTTATTAGAGTCTATAGGCTGGTAGGAGACAACACGGCAGATAGTAGGCAAAGGGCTGGTCGGGGACAGGCGAGGGTTCCAGGAGACAGCAGGACGGGAGTCGTAGGCACCGAACGGGTCAGGGAGCAGGCGAGGGTTCCAGGAGACAGCAGGACGGGAGTCGTAGGCACCGAACGGGTCAGGGAGCAGGCGAGGCAGGCTGGTCAGGGACAGGCAGGGTCGAAACCGGGAGAGCAATCTGAGGAGTAGTGCGGGAAAGACAAGCATGCTGCGAAGTACGATCTGGCACTGAGGTGAAGGTGAAGTGGGCCTAAATACTAATGGAGCTGATGGGTGTAACAGAGTGAGAGAGAGACAGGGTGTGACTACCAGGTGACTAAGGAATGATAATGCAGAAAATAGGTGAGTGAGAAAGCAGACTGTGACAGAACCCCCCCCTTAATGGACGGCTCCAGACGTCTAAACAATACTAAAAAAACCAACAAAAGAGACCCAAGAAAAAAAACCCTACAGATACCGGGTGGAAGGTGGAGGTATGGGAAAGGTTAGTACTCGTCTGAGACTGCTCTCTCGGCCTCTCCCTCCTGGAAATCCTCGTCCTCCTCGCCCGATGACGACTCCCCCTCCTCCTCGACGAAGCCTCTGGTCCGTAGCGGACGAGTACTCCCTGGCTTAACGCCTGGTCGAGCGTGGGTCCTAGACGGCTGCTCCGGGTAACGCAGGTGGAAGTCTCGGATGAGCTGAGGGTTGAGGATATGACGAGCCGGGACCCACTGCCTCTCCTCAGGACCATAGCCCTCCCAGTCCACCAAATATTGAACCCCTCTTCCTCTGAGACGGGAACGGAGTAAACGACGAAGGGTGTAGGTAGGGCCTCCATCGATCATCCTAGGGGGTGGTGGTGGAGGGGCGGCGGAAACCATAGGGCTCTCCCGGACAGGTTTAATCCTAGAGACGTGGAAGGTGGGATGGATTTTCATGTTCCGGGGCAAACTCAGTCGAACTGCTGCAGGATTAATGACCTTGACAATCTCGAAGGGTCCAATAAACCTGGGCGCTAACTTCTTAGACTCCACCCGAAGGGGAATGTTCTGGGTGGAAAGCCACACCCTCTGGCCTACCTGGTACACAGGTGCCTTGGTTCGTCGGCGGTTCGCTGATGTGGCGTACCGGTTAGCAGACTGAAGCAGAGTTGTACGAGCCTGCCTCCAAGTCCTCCGACAACGTCGGATGAAAGCCTGGACAGACGGACAGGTAACCTCCTTCTCCAATGCAGAGAACAATGGGGGTTGAAAACCGTATGCACACTGAAAAGGGGAAAGACCAGTAGCGGAACTGATGAGGGTGTTGTGGGCATACTCCACCCACAGGAGTTGTTTTGACCAGGTCGTGGGATGATCGGAAGCCATGCAGCGGAGAGTGGTCTCCATCTCCTGATTCTTCCGTTCGGACTGGCCATTGGCCTGTGGGTGGAAACCGGAGGTGAGACTAACCGTCGCCCCGATGAGCTCACAAAACTCCCTCCAAAACACAGAGGTGAATTGGGGCCCCCGGTCGGAAACCACATCAGTCGCCAGTCCGTGAATGCGAAACACGTGGAGCAGAATCAGTTCTGCCGTCTCCTTAGCTGACGGGATCTTAGGCAGGGGTATGAAATGAGCCATCTTACTAAACCGATCTACCACCGTCAAGATGGCAGTATGTCCGTGGGACGGTGGTAGACCAGTCACAAAGTCCAATGAAATATGTGACCAAGGGCGACGTGGGACCGGTAATGGATGAAGGAGGCCAGCTGGCGCTTGGTGAGATGGTTTGTGCCGATTGCACACAGGACAGGCGTTCACAAACTCCCGGGTGTCAGCCTCCAGCGTGGCCCACCAGAACCGTTGTAGGACCATCCCCTTGGTACGTTGAATTCCAGGGTGGCAGGAAAGTCTGGAGCTATGAGCCCACTGAAGCACCTCAGCCCTCAAAACCTGAGGCACAAACAAGCGGTTAAGAGGACAAGAACTAGGACCGGGTTGGTCCACCAAAGCGGTCTTAACCCTCTCCTCAATCTCCCAAGCGAGGACGCCGATCACTCGAGGAGCAGGAAGAATGGTGTCCGGAATACCCCGGGTGTCTCCCTCCCTCCCGAACTGCCGGGACAAAGCGTCGGCCATCACGTTGCGGGAGCCCGGGCGGTAGGAGAGAAAAAAATTAAACCGGGTGAAAAATAACGACCACCTGGCTTGCCGAGAATTCAGTCTCTGTGCCGACCTGATGTATTCCAGGTTCTTATGGTCGGTCCATACCTGAAATGGTTGTTCTGTCCCCTCAAGCCAGTGTCGCCACTCCTCCAACGCCAACTTGACTGCTAGAAGCTCTCGATTCCCCACGTCATAGTTTCTCTCCGCCGGACTCAATCTCCTCGAAAAGAAAGCACAGGGGTGGAGCTTCTGGTTCTCACCAGAACGTTGCGACAGGATGGCCCCCACCCCTACGTCAGAAGCATCCACCTCCACCACCAACTGACCAGCGGTGTCTGGTACTTGAAGGATAGGAGCTGACGTAAACCGGCCCTTGAGGTCCTGAAAAGCCTCCTCGGCTGCAGGGGACCATCGGAACGTCACCTTGGATGAGGTCAGGGCGGTGAGCGGGGCGGGCACGGTGCTGTAGCCACGGATGAACCGTCTGTAAAAGTTGGCAAATCCCAGGAAACGCTGCAGCTCCTTCCGGGAATCAGGGACCCGCCACGAGGTAACTGCTGAGACCTTAGAAGGATCCATCTCCACACTTCCTTGACCCACGATGTAGCCAAGAAAGGCGACCGAAGAAGTGTGAAACTCGCACTTCTCCGTCTTGACGAACAGTGAGTTCTCCAGAAGTCTCTGGAGGACTGTCTGGACATGATGGACGTGCTCCTTGAGGTTCTTAGAAAAAATCAAGATGTCGTCCAGATAGACAAAAACATAACGATCCAACATGTCTCGGAGTACGTCGTTCACCAACGCCTGGAAAAACTGCAGGGGCGTTGGTAAGTCCAAATGGCATCACCAGGTACTCGTAATGTCCCGAAGAGGTGTTGAAGGCGGTCTTCCATTCGTCCCCCTCCCGGATTCGTACCAGGTGATAAGCGTTTCTTAGATCCAGCTTAGTGAAGATTGTAGCCCCCTGTAGTAACTCAAATGCTGACGAGATGAGTGGCAAGGGATAACGATTCTTCACCGTGACGTCGTTCAGACCCCGATAGTCAATGCAGGGTCTCAGGGTCTTGTCCTTCTTCGCCACAAAAAAAAAAACCCCTGCTCCTGCGGGTGATGTGGAAGGACGAATAATTCCCGCAGCCAGAGAGTCATTGACGTAGGTCTCCATGGCCTTCCTCTCCGGTGCCGAAAGCGAGTACAACCGGGCCTTGGGTGGGACTGCGCCTGGATGTAGCTCAATGGCGCAGTCATAGGGCCGATGAGGTGGGAGAGATGTCGCCTTAGCCTTGCTAAACACCTCCTTAAAGTCCAAATACTCCGCCGGAACCCCTGTGACATCCGGAACCAGGTTCATATCCACAGATAGTTGAGGTGCGGCGGCCTGCTTGAGACAAACCTGATGACAGGAAGAACTCCAACCTAGGATGGACCCAGTTGCCCAGTCAATGTTCGGGTTGTGGCGGCGGAGCCACGGATAACCCAAAATCAGAGGGATTTGGGGGGACCGTAGCACATGAAACCGGATTGTCTCATGGTGGTTCCCCGACATGAGCATACGGACCGGTGTCGTCTGGTGTGTCACTGTTCCCAGCAGGTGACCATCCAAAGCATTAGCCGGTACCGGCTGGAGCAGCCGAACCTGTTGGATGCCCAGCTGTCGTGCGAGCTCCTCGTCAATGATGCTAACATCTGATCCGGAGTCGATAAAAACAGCCAGAGCCTGAGATTTGCCTGTCAGGAGGAGTCGAGCATGGCACAAGGGTCTTAGATTGGGGATCAGCTCAGAGGTTTGGCCCACCAGTATACTCCCCATTACTGATGAGCTCTGTCTTTTACCTCTTCGACGTACTTCCCTCTCCTCAGAGGTAAGACTGGTACGACCCACTTGCATGGGCTCGACCTCGTACCGTGAGTCAGAGTAGGAGTGGGAACTCTCCGCCGAACCCGGAAGTCGAAATCTCCCGGAAACCGGAAGTTGTTGTCGCGAGCAGCGGGCCGCCGCTCGCGTCTGTTGCTCTCCTCTCCGAGTCTGGATTCGTCCGTCAATCCGAGAGGTGAGCTCTATCAACCCATCCAAGGAAGCAGGGAGATCATAGGAAACCAGCTCATCTCTCATATAATCCGCTAATCCTCTCAGATATGCGTCACACTGCGCCGGCTCATTCCAGCTGCTGCGACGGCTGCTGGTGCGGAAGTCAATAGCGTAATCCACCACCGTGCCGGAACCCTGGCACAAACTCAGCAGGCCTCCAGCAGCGTCGGGACCCAGACGAACGGGACCGAACACCTTCCGCATCTCCGCGGAAAAGGCAGCAAACGAGGCGCAGGCTGGTGTCTGCTGCTCCCACTCAGCAGTTCCCCATAAACGTGCTCTCCCCGTCAGATGATTAACGGAGAAAGCTACACGAGCCGCCTCGGAGGCGAAGGTGTGTGGCTGCAGCGAAAACAATATGGAACAGTTTGTGAGAAAAGGCCTGCATCCCTCCGGCTCACCAGCGTAGCGTTCCGGCGTTCCCACACGAGGCTCCGGAGCGTATCCCGTCGACCCAGGGGCTGGAGCGAGCATCGGAGCTGCGGGCGGAGGGACGGTAGCAGCCATGGTAGCGGCTAGCTGTTGTACGGTGGCGGCCATCTGTTGCATCTGGGAGGTAAGGTAAGCCAGCGTTTGTCCCTGGGTTGAGGTTGCCTGGTGGGTCTCGATAGCTAAGGTAGCTATTGTGACCTCCTGTCTTTGGATGGCATCCTCAACTCTCTCAAAGCGGTCTCTAGGAGACCCGGTGTTTGCTTGGTCCATTTCTGGCCAGATCGTTCTGTCACAAACGAGCTGAGGACCAAAATGCAGAACACGGGAAACCAGAGATAGTCGGTAACCAGCTTTATTAGAGTCTATAGGCTGGTAGGAGACAACACGGCAGATAGTAGGCAAAGGGCTGGTCGGGGACAGGCGAGGGTTCCAGGAGACAGCAGGACGGGAGTCGTAGGCACCGAACGGGTCAGGGAGCAGGCGAGGGTTCCAGGAGACAGCAGGACGGGAGTCGTAGGCACCGAACGGGTCAGGGAGCAGGCGAGGCAGGCTGGTCAGGGACAGGCAGGGTCGAAACCGGGAGAGCAATCTGAGGAGTAGTGCGGGAAAGACAAGCATGCTGCGAAGTACGATCTGGCACTGAGGTGAAGGTGAAGTGGGCCTAAATACTAATGGAGCTGATGGGTGTAACAGAGTGAGAGAGAGACAGGGTGTGACTACCAGGTGACTAAGGAATGATAATGCAGAAAATAGGTGAGTGAGAAAGCAGACTGTGACAAAATCATCCACGAATCCACGAATCAATAGATTAAAAATCATGTTGGTGAACACGAAATGCCGTGAGACTGGGTTGGGATATAGCTACTTGCCATTCAGCCATGAGGGACAGGGATGCAGTGTCATTGGGTGTTTCTCATTCTCGAGTACGCTTGCTTGGTAGCACATGTCTTCCGAGCGTCTTGCTTTAGAAGCGAGGCAAGAATACTTCCTAGCCTCGGAAAACGAAGAGTGGAACAGGCTAGCAAGTGTGCAGGTGTGCTTCATATGAGAGGCCCCGCCTTACATTTTCTGCCACAGATTTGGGGAAATTGGTCCGTGCGCAAAGCATTGTGGGGATTTTAAGACCGCAGAGTCTTTTAGCTTTTTGACAATATGTTAAGCAAAAGTTAGCCAGGCCATAGAGGAACAAATAATGATTGATTTAGATCCGACAGCACCGCGATGTGGCACTTTACAACAACTCTATTTTCCAGGATTCATAGGTTCAAGGTTGTTATTTCTCCACTTTTCAGCCATTTGAATTATATTTAATAGACTGTGCTCAGATTATAATAGAAATATATTAATTAGGGATAATCCGTTTTTTTATGGAATTTGCCTCAAAAATAAAAGCATAAACAGTGATTTATAGTGTCTATTATATTTTACCTTTATTTGATAGAAAATAGTTGGTGGGCTAAATCAAACCTTATGGTCGACAGTCAAATCCCATTTTGGGCACCCCTGAAATAGAATATGTCCATTTAATGGACATTTTAAAGCTATTGAAACCATGGGGAGACATAGGTTTGAATGTTTCCCTCCCACATGACTTTGAATATACGCATACCGTAAGTGATACTGTCAAAGAGTGTGAAATAAGACACGTTTTTTAACCATAAAGCTAATTATGGATTCTGACTCGTTTCCACCATAAAGTCCGGATTATAAGGTATTATTTTCCTGAAATTGAGCTTTGAGTGCTGACAGTAGAAGTGAATGTTTTAGTGCATATCATATGGGTTTTTAGTTAATGATTAAAGGAGCAGTCCACCCACAGTGATGCTCCTCCTGCTCTTTATATACTCATCCAGTTTACTCTCACTCACACGTGTTGCTCAAGAGCTGATTATTCCTGCTTCATTTCCCCAGCGAGGCCTCTGGCTGACCTCTGCAGAGTGGACCGCTTCTTGTTTTGACATTCATTCTCTCTCTTCAGCTCCTCCATATGGCACAGGGCTTTTAGCACTCCATTCTTTGTAATTAAGTCCTCCAACAACACGTTTTTATTCATCAGGCTCCTTGTGGTGGTCAGATTTGAGTTGTCTGTTTCCAGATATAGATCAGTGTCTGCTGTCACTGCAGTGTCCAAGTCTGACCTCCAGCACCTCCACCACATCTCATCCTTAAACCCATCCTTCATTATGGGGTCTTTAAGGTAGATTTCTTATTGACCAATTCACCGTCTCCTTGAACCAAAACCCAAGAGACACATTAGAGAGGCAGGCAGTCCTTCATTCTGTAACTTTGCAAGGGCTAAATCATTCATCTCATGGCCTTCTCATTATCTGTTCATTTGTATTCACTTACATAAAGGTTCTTAGCTTTTTCTCCATTAAGCAACTTGTATGGCTCGTTCCCAAATTCGCTCAGTATACAGATGATCATCTTCAAGGCCAGCACCTTGACTGAAATTAAGGATCTTTAATACATTTTAAGCTGTATTTATATTCTTTTTTTTGGTTCTATTTCCCTTAATCGTTTTTTAACGCATTTTTTCAACAGATTAGTATTTGGGATTTTTCTAGTCCCCCCCTGTCCAATTTTGTTATTATTAGTTTTTCCTTAAATGTATGGGAGAATCCACAGATTTGGTGTGCTTTTCTTCCTCATTACTTTAGTTTTTTCTCCACATTTTCTAAGCCTCCCCTAGATTTTTGTTATCATGTGTTCCTCCTTTAATAAGGATAAAGGGGTGGTCCTTTGAATAAGGTGCATTGATCTCTTCTGACACATCTTTTCTTATTTTCTTCTTCTTTAAATGCCACTAAATGATGAACCATCCAGATCTCTCAGGTCTTCAGGGACTGGTCAGCTTTCTGTCCCCAGAGTCAGAACTAAACATGGTAAAGCAGCGTTTAGTTATTATGCTCCAAATATCTGGAACAAACTCCCAGAAACCTGCAGGTCCGCTGCAACTCTGACTACTTTCAAATCCAGGCTGAAGACTTTTCTTTTTGTAGCTGCTTTTAATTGAAACTGAGCCGTTGTGTTCATCAGTAAAGTGGAACTTCTGTGTGAACTATTCACATCTTAAACTGCACTGTAACTTTTTATTCATGTATTTTTTCTTTTAATGTTTCTTTTATTATCTTTTCTTTTTAATGACTGTTTTGAATGTCTTTCATTTTTGTAAAGCACCTTGAATTGCCTTGTGTTGAAAGGTGCTATATAAATAAACTTTTAACTTCTTCTTATTCTATGTGTGTGCAAATAAAAATCAAATATGTTGTAGAGTTATATCTCTACATAAATGTGCTTTAGGATGACTGATTTACGTCCACTCTCGGCTGTGAATTTACAGGTGTACATTTTTGCCTTTTTCATATTTTAAAATCTACACAGGATAACAGACTCACCTGATGTACAATCTGTCTGGGCGAGTATAAAATAAACTGGACCAATCCCTTGTTAAACATTTATTCCCCCCCCCCCATATACAACTCTTCTCAGTGCTTACAGACAGGATCATTCTACATTACGGTTACATGTGTGCCAACTGCCAACAGAAATAATGTAAACAATGCACATGAAGCAACAACATGCGGGAGAACAAGACTTTGAACCTTTATCACTCAAGCAGAGACACAGGATGCTTTTCTGACTGTACATCAGGAAAACAGATGTTCCATTTTAAAAGCTAAACTTAATAAACAAACAAGCAGTGCTTTCATTTTTTTGGAGGGGTCATACATTATTCACATGAAATGTTCAGAACAGTTGCATTCACGTACTGACAAACATATTGTACATTTCAATGGCAGTTATCAAACCTCATCTCATGGAGTAGTTATTTTATCAAACCTGCTCAGAAATCTCATCACTCAGGCTCTGTTTTTACAGATTTAGTTGCTATATTTAGACAAAAGTACTTTTAATTGGGACAAACTCCTTTTGGACTTCAACATTGAACATCCAAGAACATTAAACAAAAATACTTATTCGGAATACTGAGTGTTGCAGCTATAAATTACATTTGAAAGAATTAGCTTAAGCCAGAATCTCCTTGGAATATGATCAAATCGATCATTCTGTAAAGGTACATAAGTAAAAATGATTGTGTAATCTGCTAATGTAGAGTAAACTAAAAAAAACATGAAATATCCATGTTTGAGCCACGACTGGATAAAGCCACATCCGATAAATGTTTTAGTTTCAATTACATATAGTATGCGTTTTTCTATATATAGACGTTGCATCTGATAGTACACTTGTCACTCTCTGTGGTGCTCTGTCTTGTCATGTTATGCCTCCTGACACCTGCTGAACATCAGGCAGGCTGAATAGAAACAGTCAGGGGACAGAGGCAGTTATTTGAACAGGCACAAAGGACAGGTGGCAGGCAGACAGGGGACGTGTGAGGGGGGCACCTGCTCTTTACGGAAAGACGCCACAGGCAAGGGATGTTTTGCTTTCATAACAGGTTCTCTTTGAGAATAGGGGAAAGAAAAACATAAATAATTAAAATGAGAGGTTTATTTTAGCAAGTTTCTCTTTTGTTGTCTGAAGATTTGATCTGTATTCACTGTTAGCATTAGCCAAAATTAGAATTAGCTGAAGTTAGCATGAACCAAAGTTAGGATTAGATAATTCCTCATTTGCCTTTTTTGACATGACATGCTACACAATAGTTGTAAGAAATGTAGGTAATCAAGTAGGGAAGTGTAATGGTGATAAATTCAGGTGCAAAATGTATGGAATTTTCCGAGAATATTTTTTTTTCTCAAATGGGGCAAATCATGTTCACTCTAGTAGCACTAACATATATCAAACGTTCAAGTTGTATCTATCATTTGAAGATTTGTAGCTAGGAGGTTTGTTAAAGACAGGGTAGGTAAGAATGGAGAAACCAGCTCGTGTGCGCTAGAATTTGAAAGTACACAACCGAAAGAAATCTGCCTTCAGACTTCCTTACAGAGCCCCTCCTCCAACACACACGAACGCGCACATGACCAAGGAGGGCACGAGATAAGTTTGTGCACAGATGGAAGGCTGACAGGCAGGTAGGCCATCCAATTATCAGCTGCGGGGCAGATAATTGGTCTAGCTTTTTACAGCGCCACGGCTTCCACAGATGAAATATTTGTATATATTTATTCATTGCTATCGGGATGTTAAGAGCATTCCATGGGATATAACAACAAGTGTTTCTGAGGTGAATTAACTACCCCACCTTTAAGTATCCACTAATATTCTTACATTAAACTTTATTAATGAACATTTTCAGATTTTTGTTCTGGAAATGTATGCTAACTAACACATATTAGAGAATAGCTTGTTCGCATATTTAAAAAATTATATTTACCCTATAATTTCATCTGCTCCCTGACAGCTCAGTAGATGCTGCAGCTCCATTACACTTTAATCAAAGCCTGCTCTCACATTTTAGCATCATATTACTGTCCTGTTTATTCTGACCCCCCACTGTCTTAACCAGTGTAAGGTCGCCGTCACTACACGCTCTCTCACACCCCCCTCTGTTGTTGTCAGGCAGCAGGAGACATCTTCAAAGAAACCGTCTGCATCTACATCTGTGTACGGACTCTCAGAACTCAGTGTGGGGCGACGGAGGGGCGACATGAGAGACTGACGCAGGGACCCTCAGAGGAACGGACACTGTGTCTCTCAACGTTACAGTAAACACAATGAGGACTGTAAAGGAATGGGAGCACGCAGATGGCTTACATTTAAACCTGAATGGGTGGTCAGGGGAGATGGATGTACTGTACTGGAGACTGCATTGTTGAGTGAAGCATTAAAACATGTATGGGATGATTCAGAAAGATTTCAATGAAGCTTTGAAGTTCTTTGAAACCAATGATTGCAAATATGTTGAACATTAAAGTATTTTTAACCACTTAAGCTACAAATAAGCTCGCGGATAAACAGCCATACTATTTCACATAATAAAGTTGTAACATGTTAACAACATATTTTGAATGGAGCAACATCAGCATTCACAGTATATAGGCCGACTGTGTTTGTGTCCACCTCGTCAATCTTAACCATCTTCCTTTTGGCTCTGATTTGGTCTCCACCAACTTCTGGTCAAAGTATCCAGCTGTTTAGCAGTTTAATACTTCACTTTTTTTTTAACCAGCTGTTGAGGTTTAGAACTTTCGAACTCTGAGAGTTTCAAACCATTTTAAACATTGAAAAATCTGTAGTCTTTTTCAAGCTAACAGTATGTCTTGTTAGGACGACTGACAATAGTTATATATATCTGTAAATGTTGTGGATGTCTGCTAGAAGCTATCATAAATGTAACACATTTTTGCAATGCACTTAGTTGTTCCCTACAATATGTTTTAACCGGATGAAGGATCTTAGTCATTGGATGTCTGGATCTTAAGTTCTCAGAGAAACAAGCTGAGCAAACATTAGTGTCAACTCAGCTCTCAGACCCCTGGGACGTTCTGTCCTGCAGAGCAGAGCTGGGGAAACACTGATTTTTGACATGAAACTGCTTTACTCAACATGTTTACCGGGTTTAATCACAGGCAGGAATAAACCTTCTGAACACCGAAGGCAATATTTGTAAGAAAATAAACCCATGGTCCCACACTACTTCACAATAACGCAAACACTTTTGTTAATGTTTTGATTGAGAGACCCCAAGTGGGCAGAACATGTGAGATCGTGCCTATAAAGTTCAGTTTAGGGCAATCCTTACATTGACAGATACCAACACAAATAATAATTTACAACTGGACTCCACAGTATGTAAATTGTCTATTTTATATACTAATTATGGTCAGTTCGTGGTTTGATCTCGCCCTACATTTAGTGGCATTTATCTGACTTTAGAAAAAACGCTCAACATGAGGTACCATTAGAAACCCAGTTGTTAACAGAACAAGTTACCGCTCCATGACAAATCTAAGTAAAAGTGTGCTGAATTAAAAATATATACATACAGTTAGTTTGTCCACAACCTAAAAATCACATATGCAAAGTAGCTGTTAGAAGCTTAAGTGCAGATCTCTTATATTTTTACAACACTGATACAATAATCAAACATCATCAAAATGATGATGATGTTACATCAAAATTCCAGTTGAAGCCAATGGAAATGTACAAGCTGACGTCGGTGTGTGTGAGCAAGTACTGTACATGCATGACTGTGTGTGTGTACCTTCTTGTGAGCGCATGTGTGTGTTTGTGCAGACCATCAGGCTAATCTGTGGTTTGTTTAGCCAGAGCTGAGGCAATGTTGGGGATGTAGCGGAGGGGCTGTTTGAAGAGCAGGGTCTTCACTCCTGCCGCCTAAACAGCAAGCTTTAATTTAAGGCTCCATCCAGTTGCATTTCATGAAAAATAAACAGACAGCTGGGGTTTTTGTGCCTGGGAGCATGCTGCAGAGTGCTATTTCTTTGCTCGATTGGCAATGCTCAGCAGGGTGGATTGTCTTTTGGACATTTAGCATCTTTACACAACTGCAGAAATAGCAGCCAGTTAAAAACTCTTATTTCTCCCTGTTCGCTGCTTCCAGAGTGGATATTGTAGAAGGGCAATTAAAGTAGATTAAAACCAACCACTTGACATGATAAATGTGGGTAGAATGGATTACAATTACTGTAGCAGCATGCAAATAATCACTTTCCCCCTTCCATTTTTCTTAGCTGTGTCCTTATCATGGATCCAGCTATTGAATTAACCCCAAGGAAAACAAGCCGTAATTCTTTTCAGCATTATTGTAACAATATCAAAAATCACATTACTACACTGTATGGAAAATAATACCAAAAAACTAAACAAATAAGCTGTCATCTTATCTGATTTATGTGGACAGCAACAGCCTGTACAATACCAAAAACATACTTATTTTGAGCTCATTTTAGGCCCTTTGAGTAAGCTCCGGGGCTGACTGGCAGCTGTCCACGGTCCTAGCTGGAATGCAGTGTACGTCTCTGGGGTCAGAAGTGCTCGGGGACCGTGGGATGATGGGTGTTTTGGATCAAGAGAAGGGGGCACGGGGGTCATGAGGGCTTTCTGGCTCTGTGAGGTGACAAGGGGGTGAAGTCCCGCTGTGTCCGCTTGTTGTTCCCACTGTACAGAGATGAGATGGAGGCATTGGTGGGGGCCAGCGGGTGAGGCAGAGTCCTCCGAGGATAAAGTGGGCCCCCCCTGAGCAGCAAGACATCCCGCACTGCTCCCCGGAAAGGCTTACTGACGAAGCAGTAGAGGAAGAAGTTGACAGCTGTGTTGAGCATGGCCAGCATGTTGGACAGGTCGTAGGCCAGGTGGACGCGCCAGTCTCGGTGAACTGAGGACACGTACAGATGGTAGATGACCACTACTGTCCTGGGGGCCCACAGCACAGAGAACACAGATGTGATGGCCAGCAGCATGGCAGTAGTTTTTCCAAGTAGTCGCGGAGACGCAATCTTTGACCCGCCCTCCTCCTGGCATGGCTGCTGCCTTTGCCTCACCCTCAATGTGTGGATTATCAAAGAGTTCAGCAACAAGAAGATGCTGCAGGGCAGGAAGTAGATTATAGTTACATGCATCCATATGAGGACGGTGTCCAGGGCTGTGGGGGGGTTGCTATTCCTCCACATGTCCGACCACCAGAAAAAGGGCACACCCGATACGAGGGATAACCCGAGGACCACCCCAATGATCTTCCTGGCCCGGGCCGGGTAGCTGATCTGGCGGTGGAGGAGGGGGTGGCACAGCGCCACATACCGGTCCACGGTGAGGGGCACTGTGGACCAGATGGAGGCGTGGTTTGCAGCAAACTCTGCAGCGCTGACGGAGTGCAGCAGAAGTATGGGGACGTCTCGGTGAAAAACTGCTGTCTCAAGCAGGAAGCCCACAAAGATGATGAAGAGTTGGGAGAGAATGTCTGAAGCAGTCACGGCCAAAAGGTAGTAGTACAGAGCTTTCTTAGTGCGGGATGCTAGCCTGGATAAAGCCACGGCTGTGAGGATGTTGACTGAAAAAAACAGAGACATAATGGAAAAGTTGTAGAAAATTAGTTGTATCTTAAGATCTTAAATATATGGTTCATATTTATATTTTCAACTCCTGGAAACGTATTTAATGTAGCCAAGGTTAGCTGTGGCTAGTAGCATGCTAGCTAAAGCTGTAGTTTGGCTTGTTTTTAGCTCTGTTTGGAAGTTAATGAAATTTCACAAAACAGGAAACACTAAGTGTAGCCAAGGTTAGCTTTGGCTAGTAGCACGCAACCGTAAGTTGTTAAACTGCAGTTTGGCTTTTTTAACTCTCTTTAGAAGTTATCTCAAATTTTGCGAAACAGGAAACAGAATAAATGTAGCCAAGATTAGCTGTGGCTAGGAGCATGCTAGCTTAAAGATGTGATAACTGCAGTTTGGCTTGTTTAGCTCTGTTTAGAAGTTTTTGCAAATTTCACGACTTCTTTCACAAAAATTATATATGTATATAACTCAATTTCATTCATGGTGCAAAACATATGAAATGATGTGGCATATCAGGTTAATTTTAATGGTGCATTTGTAGGGAAAACATGCATTCATAGCAGTACTGTTGCCACACAGTATCTTTTTACACAGCATCTGCAATCTGTTTTTCAAATCTTGTCAGCGGGATATTTTCACTGTAGCATCTGTAAAATCAACCGTCTTTTAAGACCCCTTCCGGCATACAGCTGTTGACTCTTGCCCTTTGGCCTTTCTATTTATTTTCCTTTGGGAACAATTAAGTGACACATCCAAATGATCTGGTGACACGTCGGCTTGTTTTGATAAATCTCTGCTGGATCAATACCAAATCACCACCATCGACTTGTGCATGAAGCACAGTAATGAGAAAAATGCAGAGGTGAACGCTGTCCAATCAATCAATGTGACATTTATTTCCACTTAAATCAGGTGATACATTTTGAAACAGATACATTCCAAGGACACTTGGCCGGAGCGACGGACGAATGGATAAATACTCATAGACTCAAACACACTGATTGCGAGATGATTCGATTTTTGTAACCTGTGAAAAGAGCCATTCATGCTTGGTCATGTGCCACAACAGTGTGACTGGTCCATTAGAGCTCTGTAATGAACCTCTAACTCACTTGTGTATTGATTTCTTCTGTCCTCTGCAGTTCCCACTGTTATAAATAGATATCAATGCAGCAATTTGAACTGTACTGTGATTCAGTGCAAATGCAACATTAACAATCAATTAATATTCTGACTCAAATGTACATTTACCTAAATTACAAAATAAGATATTTGACGTAAAAGACATGTTTTCTGGTAGGAGATATAGCTGGAGTTCATATTAATATTAAAGTAGTGGTAGCAGACGTCCTTGCCTTTGAAGACTCAAAACCATAGCGTATTAAACCCCAAGGTATAAGAAAAAATGAATTTTCTTTAACGGTCACCTATGATGCAAAATCCACTTTTTCATGTCTTTTATACAGAAATATGTGTCCCCTGTGTAAAGAGATTCTGAACGTTTCAGGAACAAATATGTGTTCTCTTTTTGTTTGTAGCAAAAACTGTGTGTTGGGTTGTTTAATTTTAGCCAATAACCAACCAAGGTAACACCCGCCCACCTTATCACCTGAATTTTCTCCTTTTTTAACCAATTATCTCGCAGAAGGGCGAGGGAAGTGGCTCCTTATTTTCATCTAAAGTAACAGACACAGAATCAGCCCTTTTGAAACAGGGCTGAAACAGAGGGGATTATGGGATGCTGCAATGAATGATCTGTTTGGTATTTGGAACCAAACACTTCAGAGACATGTTTTGTATATATCTGAGACGTATAATATATTGATGAAAAACAGTATAATGGGGGACCTTTAATTTGGGTGAACAAACAATGCAAACATTTCTCACTATAAGACATACCTGGCACTCCCACACAAAGCAGGATACTGTAGTAGATGACAGGGATGAAGCCCAGGACACATTTGGACTTCTGCAGCTCCTCAGGTTTCAGGCCCAGCTCCTGTTGGCCGGACGCTGTCACATTGGGCCAGTCGATCATGACCTTGGTGCTTCCCCTGGGAAATAAGTAGAGACAGAGACTCAGAGTTAGTGTTTTCATTAGGAAAGCAGGAAACAAGGGAAAGCTGACAAATAATTGTGATCTTCAGTAGTTTTCCTATTCTCAATAAATCCTATGATAGCCTAAACTACCTATGAAATGTTTATAAGTTTTGTGTCACATCAACGAGACACACTGGATGACGTTGTTATATGAATACCATGAACACACACTGTTTATTATTTTTTCAATCCCATATACACCTGCTGCTTTCACCAATACTAACTAAAGCACTAATTGTGGAAAATTCCGCCGCTGAAAATAGTCCCCATCAAATACACTTTTTAACTGTTTTAGTAAATTACTGAGCCTTTATCAAAAGTGAAACAATAATACTGTACTGTATGTGACATGTGTTTAAAAAAAATGTTCATCTGTAGTTAGCACAAATGGGTTTGTCAGAAGGAAAAGAAAGACACAATTGCTTTGTAATACTAAAATGGATTTGAATTTGAAAAAAAGATTTTGAAGCTTGAAAATAGAATAGGATATTTACATCGGAAATATTTCGAATGATCTTATGATTTTCTTTTATGACTAAACGGTTCATATTTGTGTCCAAATCAGAAAAATAAGAAGAACCTTCAGTTTCACAGAGCCTCTTGTTGTGCTCACTTTTTGATTTTTTCTCTAAACCCCAAATAATATGTTTTGTGTATAACATTAAGATAATTCTCATTCTCATTTGAGAAGCTGCAACCAAGAAATGGTTTAACATTTGTGCTTGAGAAATTATCCAAACAATTAATTGATTATCAAAAATAATTGATGATGAATTATTTGTTGAGGGATTCATTGACTTATTGTTGCAGCTCTAACTTGCAGTCCCATAAATCAAGTGAAATAAAGCAGCTAAAAATACACTAAAATACACCTTGTCTTTAGATAAAGTTTCATTTCGGTAAATACAATTCAATATCAATTCATCATTGACAATAGGTCAGACTTGTTTAAGAAAACTATCAATATATAGACAACCTTGTACTGTGTGAAATATTTAATTCAATTTAATGAATGTAGGGCCTAATCATAACAGAAGCTGGTTTTCAATCTTCATAATACTATTTACAGAACCCAACAATATCAAGTGTCAAACCTTTGCAGATGATGACCTGCTTTTTATTTCTGCCTCTTGCATTTGACTATAAGTGGCGTGATTCATGTTTGCTTTACGGAGCTGTTGCTGTTTTTCTGACACAAACTGTGGAAAACAAAAAGTGGGTACATTTGGACTTTAAACTGCAGGTGCACAACAGCAGATGGGCTGACAGCGATGACCCTGTCCCCCTCCATCCTTCCAGGAGTCATTATCGTCCCGTCTCCCTGTCTAACCTTTTCACCCGCTAGCCATCCATCCTGTTTTTCTCTGTCTGTCTCTCCTCTGCCTACTCTCCTAATTTACTTCACTCATCCATGAAGCTGTATTTGGACTGTGTTATCTCTTAAGCTTTCACTGGCAAACCATTTGTGGATGCTTAACCAACGTCAACATCATCGTGGAGCCATGAAACACCCAATAGGTGAAGCTGACCTCATTATGTGAGCGGGGCAATCACTACTTCTAACAGTTGGTCATATTTAATCACCGTGATAGTAAAGGCTATTTGTGCAAAATCCCTGCATGTGATTATATGACCTGAGCATTTTATGACTTTTAGCTGGAATGTGATCATAAAATTGAAAAAAATATCCTAGTGTTTGGCTGATTTCATTTCACAATAAAATAGCAGCAAGTCATGTAGTGAAAGCAATCAGTTCAACATAAGTAGCCTATGCTGTTTTGTTGAAATGAAAAAGGTCTGTGTAATCCAAACTATCGCAGGATTATTTTTTTAAAGTATAATCAGGCCATTAGTTAGCGAACAGCCACCTGAAAATGGTTAATGATATATATTTGTGAGATCAGGAAGAATGATGCATTGTTGTCTTCACATGTTGGAGTTGGCCTACAGGAGTGGGAGATTTGTCACAACCACATCTCATCTAACAACTGATAAGTCTGGCTCCTTGATTGACGTCACCAGACAAAGGCACATGAAGGTCTCAGCTGTTCTATCTGAAATGTGTGAAATCCAGTCTTGTTTGTTCCAAATGTTTTAAATAATGCTAATGTTAACCGTGGAATTGAATTGTTTTATCTGATATGCGTGTTATTGTAAAACCATGTGTAAAAAAACTGGATAAAAATGGGAATGTTATGGAAATGATTTGACTGGATGTTTCACTTTAGACATATGTCATGGAATTGCAGGTGTACACAAATCTATATTTCTAAGCAATTTAGGAATTTCTTTTACTTTGGATGAAAAGATCAGTTTGACAGATCATTCTTAACCTTTTTTTTTTAACCCCAGTCACAGTTATCTAGTGTTTCATCCAGCACAAAGTATTACAATAAGTCCATCAAAAGTACACTTCTTCAGAATTTGCAAAAAGATGTAAGCCTAGATTTCGCAGCATCTGTTTCCAAATTGTTATTATTGTGCTTTTTGCTGCCTTGTTTACCTGTAAGACGTTCTCCTATTTCACTCTTGGTTACGTAACAACATCACATGTGCTGAGATACGATATCCTATTCAGTATTAATAGGAGTACTATTGCCATAGGAGGTGTAGAGCAGACATACAGTAGGCTACATACAATGTTTGACCTTAGAGACATACTTATGTGGCAGCTTGACAAAAAAGCAGTAAAGTGAAAGTAGTCTTGGTCAGTGGTTTAAAGTGTCAGAAAAGAGTCAAAGAAAAATAATTCAGTTTCCTAAAGTCACAGTAAAATGTTCCTTTTTTATGTTCTAGCATGTTAGCATTATTAGCTGCTAAATCGCTACTGCATGGAGTAAATAAGCAGTTGTGTAAGGATTAAATAGGAAATAATTCTAAAAGCCTAGCCTGAATAAACTAAAATGACCTTCTAACACAAATGCTGCTTAAATTGACTTTAAAACATGGGGGAAATGGCTAGCAGACCAGAAAGGGAGTATAGCGCTGGCTCTTTCAGAAACAGGACATGCTTCTTCACAGGCCTCATCTCTGGACCAGGGGTAAGAAAGATGATCATTATAAATGAGAAGGTTGTGAAGTTGCCAGCAAAAACACAGCAGAAGGGAGCACTAATTACACCGAACAATCAATATTCCTGCAGCCACTTCTATAATACCGGCAGAGATCCTCCTTAATCCTGAAAGTGCAAATGAAATCTTGAAGCTGGGAGAGTTATCTGTCTCCTCTATTTAGTCTTCATCACACTTTATTCTTGGGGGAAGTTTCCTGCGTCTAATCGCCATTTTCAGTCCCCTGGGTGCTACAGATTTGAAGTGGGAAAGGAGCATTAGAGGTGTTTAATTAAGTCCACTAAAGTCTTCTTTCTCAAGGGAAGTTAGGGGTCTTGACATGGCAATCGTATCGTACTGCTCCAGTCAAGTGTCAACAGGCGGAATCCTCTGGAGACTCCCTCCTAAAAGAACATGCACTCTGAAAACCAATTCAGGCGACCTTTCACCTCCACTTAATTAAATGCATGGTTGCAAGATAAAAATGTGAGTTCATTGATTTAGATAAACATTTTAAGTTGCAAACATTAATTTATAAGTTGTGTTGACGTAATAATGTTGGTAATTACATCAACTTAATATTGTGTGTAATTTGAACTCTGATTTCTGCGTTAATTTACTTAAAACAAAATTCAAGTTGTAGTAAGTAATGCAATTGGCTTGATAACTTAATTGTTCTACACCTTGAGTTAAGGATTTCAAGTCCACTCCCACTTAACAGACAAGTTCCCACAGTTAAGACAAATAGAAATATACAAAGGACATTTTAAGGTGAGTGTCATCTTTTGTCATTCAAATACAGTAGATAGCCTTGTAGTTGCACTGTATAGGCAAACTGCTCTTTGACCAACATTAGCAGCCTTTGATCTGTGAATAGTTCTGTGAGAAGATACAAAGTAGTAGAGGCTACTGTGCGAGTACAAATACTTTGGTTACTATTGTGATATCGCTTTTTATTCAAAATGAATCTCGTGAAGCAGATCAAGGACATGCTTCTTGAGGTAGGATCCTTATTTAGAGTTGTCATTGAAATGCAAGTTGTTGGCAGTCATTCAGAATATATCCATTTAGGTCATTTCTCTTTTCTTCCTTTTTCAAAAGTAGCACAATACAATTGAAATACGCAGAGAACTATAGCCATCCGCTGCCTTGTCGTGTACCTTGGAGAAAAGGAAGAGGACCTTTTCAAGGAGTTTAGCAGCGTAATTAAAAATCTTGAAATAAAATAAAATCCACGGGCACAGTGACACAGGACACTGCTCTCTGTCAGTTACATTTTGAAGCATATTGCATTTTTGGCCACACCCCAATCAATAACATCTTAGCAACGTTCAGCATGGATAGGTGTTGACAGCAATGGCATGGGAAAAGGATTGTGGAACATTTGAGAAGTGGCTTCTGCTCTTCACTTAACCAGTTCACATATTGTATGGAACCTGCTAAACAGATGAGAAGATACTAAAACTTGCACGGTTGCGACAAAATCTGTTCACATGCATTTAAACACTAAACAAAGTACTCAAAAGCACCTCTGTGTGTCTTCAGGACCGCGTTGCCATGACGACACACACATGCAGACTCAATAGGTGAAAACAATAGCAGCGTTGCTTTAGCAGCTGGAAATAATGGCTCTGAATTAGCTAAGAGTTTAAAAAGTATGCAATTACCTAATTCATTATCTCTTATGCGCTAACCTATTATTTAATGTGCTTCAAAAGGACATGAATATCGCCTTCCTCAGTGACCGGTCCGCCCAGGGTCTGACCATACGATGGCAACCATCGTGGTCGAGGGAAACAAATGAATGAGCATTCTGCGTTAAATGTGTTCATACTGTTTGAAATAATGACTGTCGGCAGTTTAAACATCTTTGTTACATCTTTTGTATAATGGATGTGTGTGATCTGCAGACTGGCGGCCATTGAGAGTTTGTTTCTGTAGTTTTACAAAAACTTTACAGATGTTACACATTTGGCACAGGTTCTAAATATGCAAAGGCCTCTAACTTCGTTGTGATGGCAGCATGTATTTGCTGTGTCCCCATGTCCCATGGTAATATGGCTAATGTGTTTATTTATTATTTATGGGGAAATTTAAATTTGCGTTATTTATCTTTTTTTTCAAGATTGAAATGAAGCTCAGCGCAAGTTCTTTCAGGAAGACTGGGTGTGTATACATTCACTCCGCAGCTGCATATAACCAGCTCATCAGGTGTTCTCTTTAACCTATTACATTACACCTCATTCTCCAGCAGCCAATCAGCGTGCTGCAGCCAAACTATAAAATGGTTCTCCTCTCTCCTGCAGTCAGCTGTGATTCCAGGTGTTCATGCACCTTATCATATGGCATGTGTCAATACATGTTCAAACTAAATGAATTCTCTCCTGATTGAAACAACATGTGTTAAAATAAACAACTGCAGTTCAAAATAAAAGTGAATTGCCTAATATCTTTGTTGTGGAATCAATTAATTTCTTTCTTTAAAGGCAAAAACATGAACAAGCTAAGAAAAAAAACGATTGAATACAATATATTTGGAGCAACTTAATTTATAAATGGTTGTCAACTTAAAAACGTGTGTGTTCACAATGAGGGTAATTAAGTACATACAACTTCAAATTCCTTTAAATCATGTGGTAAAACAAGTTGGAACAACTTAATCTTTTGAGTAATCAACTTCAAAACTGTTTATAATACCAATTATTAAGTAAGTGGTAATTAAAAACACCTCTGATTGTAGAGGAAAAGCCTTCTCCCCTAACTCAAATAACTTTGTTGCTTTAAGACAATTTCATTAGAAGTTGTCTTAACTCAATAAACATCGATGCAAACTGTTGCGTTGATTTTCTTTGTTGAGCCAAAGCATTTGTCTTTAGAGTGTGCAGTAAGTCAACTCTATCAGGAGAGTTTGGATTTTCTTTTTATTGGGTTGTAAGAGGAAATGATCCATATTCAGTTTATTACCAACAGTACTTGCAGAATACAGGAGTTGCTGTTCTACTGTTGACTCGACTGTTTGCAGTTTGTATGTGTTATGCGTGACTTTGGTAATCCTGCACTAACCACATTTGAACAAAGACATACACCTACTTAGCGATGGAATCAACACTGATATTCATTTACTTTAGGTTGCTCACATGTGTTTCTGCTACTGCCCATTTGCTCAGCAGCATTGCTTGGCTGATTGAATTGTATTATGGATTATCCCGAGGAAAACTAGCAACAATGACAACACTTAACAACAAATGTTCCCAATTGTTACAGTACCAAGAAAACACAACCAAGCACTAGACAACCAACATAAAAACAACTAAAAAACAATCTATACATTCCAAGAAAAATACAATTTACTCCTATAAAAAAACAAAGCAGCTAAAATAATACAAATATCATTGGACATTTTACTATAAAACTGTTATCCTGGTCCAAAAACAAACCCTAACCTAATTTCTTTAGACAATGAAAGACTAAAAACTACGTAAAATACTTCTGACTAAAATGTTTATTGGAGGCAGTTAAGAAAACACACACTGGTCCTTGTCCTGGTATTGTAGTTATACTTAGGTTTTACCATTGTTATGTGAGAAGCTAAAAAGTACTGAGGAGTATAGTGATAATATTGTTCATATGATGCCACTTCTGTTGTTCTACTCGGAGCTGTCCTGGCAGCAGTCCTACCATCTTCAACACGTCAACATGAGTTTGAATGGGTTGCTCAAATAATATTATTTTGCTTATCTTCAATGTGGTAACTCCTGCCTGTTTCTCCAAACTTAGGCTCCAACCTCCATCTGCTGTAGGCAATACACTGACAACTGACAAGTCCTCATACAAAACATGAGAACTGTCCCTTTAACCAGGACAGCTGATCCACCGCTCTGCAGATCAGAGGCCGAGGCATGTTTCTGATTAAGACTCTTCCCAGGGTTTAGACGCAGCCGGAGGCTATGGGACGGGGCTCTGCGGGGGGTTCAGTGCCCAGGAAGCTGGACTGAACTTTATCTATGCTCCACTGAGTCCTCTTAATAATTCATCAAGGGACCGTGCACCTGAAACAACAGCGCTGGGGAGATAAAGGGTGCTGCAAGCGTGGCCATACAGCAAACATATCAGTGTTTCACATAGGAACAAGGAAGGATGCATTCTTGTTGTTTACCAAGAAAGTAGAAGTTACTTTTGTTTTTATTTTGGAAGCTGGACTACAGTTTTTTGATGTATCTTAATGTAGGAACTTCAAATAAATGTCTTCATCATGATGCTGTTAAAAGTTCATCCATAAGGCCAAGATCCTCGTTAGGAAGACATAATCCAGAAGTGCATTTGGCAGAAATGACAGGCTAATATGATGACAAATGTGACTTTCACTGGGTGTCATATAACAAGAAAACACTTGAGATAAAGAAATGTTCTCCATATAAAAGACAGAGTTCAAGGCAATGTCCATTATTAAACAATTGGAAGTGAGTGTGTCCAGACACCCTGCTTCCCTAAATAACTTTATAACAAGACTGTACCTTGCACCATTCTTGAAGTAAATGATGTTTAACAGCGTTGATTGCACAAGAAACATAAACATGTAATCAGACATTTCTGCATAAACAGTTAATAGAAATAGTTTATTTGGCTTAGTATGGTCACTCTCACAGTCTTACCTTCACATCCAGTTCTCTCAGCGACTTTCCACCTGGTTTACAGCCCGAGCGGTCCTCTGCTCTGTCCTTCCCCCCGATGCTGCTACAGAGTCCCCGACATCGCTGCTGGACACCCGCTGAGGAGACGTGGAGGAGGACGGAGAAGGGGAGGAGGAGGAGGAGGAGGAGGAGGAGGAGGAGGAGGAGGAGGAGGAGGAGGAGGAGGAGGAGGAGAGGAAGTCGAGTCCAAGCAGCTGGTTCATCACTGCAACGAGTGAGCGGAGGGAGAGGGGAGAAAGGAGGTAGAGGGGAGTGACACTGTGGAGAGGGCGAGGAGCGGGAGAGAGGGGCTGATCTGTGGAGGTGAGTGACTTGAGGAAGAAAATGAAAAAGAGGAGAGTACCAAGAGGAGACGGGAAATACTGATGGAAAACAATATAAAGTCAGATAAGGGTTACAAAATGTCGGGCTGTGTTCCAATACATATTCTGGAAAATAGTCAAAATACATAAACACAAAGTTGTCAGAATGCATGTATTCACTTCAACTATATGTACTAAGTACTAAATGTCAAATTGTAGCATTTGTATTCCACTTAGAATACAATATGTCCATGCACCTTACTGAATTGTAGTAAGAAGTATTAATATAACTTCACCCAAACTCACTGTAAGTAACAGTTGACCTCAGTAACAGATATACACATTTTTCTTCTACTTGTTTGGTGATAGACTTACTCTTTTTATATGCGTGGGCCAACACTTTATAGAGTGGGATCTTATTTCGGAAAAATTATGTATTGAAGTCACTGAATGGAGAGAGAAAACTTATCTTTCGATCCAGTTTGAATTGTGCCATGAGCAGAGATGGGGTCGTTACTAAAAAAAAAGTAATATATTACATATTACTTTAAAAAAAAACAGATAGCTCCTGAATGTTTTCCTATCTGACCATGGCTGTCCTCTGTCTCCTGCTATCTGTATATTTTGCGCAGTATATCTCTGCTCACGCTGTTGCGTCGGCGTGTTCTCCTGCGTGTTGGCCATGTGTTGCACTGGAACCAGACTGGAGCACACCGCAAAGACTTCAGCCGAGCACATACGAACTGCGCATGCGTGAGTGGCAATAACTCTCCTTACCAGCAGGCGGCGGTAGTGTGTATTCGTCATTCAAAACAGGCAACAACCGGAAAACAGAGAAGAAGAACAGGGTTGTGGTTTTATACTGGATAAGTTACATGTTTCGCCTGGGTGGTTCTATGTAATGTCAGAATATCACCTAAATTACTATGCATCCACTAGGAGGACCATACATTTGTCTGTACTAAATTAAGAGGTAATATTTTATTCCAGACAACAATGGTGGACAGACTGACAGGCCCACACTGTCGTCCCAAGAGTCAATATAATGTAAGTTAGTGCCATAAACAGTCAACATGCAAGCTACATTTCTTGATTGTATTAGCCCAGTGATTGTCTCATAATATTGTCCCACAAAGCAATGCACAAAGAAATGGAGAAAATACATTCCATAAGAAACACTGTTAAAATCTAGGATCCTATCAAACTTATTCATGAAGTTTGCATCTGCTTGTCACTGTTGCTGTTTGATACACATTTGATTTCACACAACTTGTACTGTACAGCATCAATTTTGAACATATGGTACGTACATAACATGGAATTGAGACACAGTGTTGTCGTGCACTGAGGTCGGCATGAGCCTCATTAAGGTCTCACTGGGATTATATTACACACACACATACACACACACACACACACACACACACACGAGAACTGGGCATTACCTACATTTATCCCATTAGGATCATTAACAAAAACAGTTACCTGACCACCTTTTGTCCCCAAATCGTATGTGGGCCCCAGGATGTGACCAAAACAAACTCAGAAACACTAAAAAAAAAGGGCACCCAGCAGCAGCACCTTTCCAATCTGTTTTCTAAACAGTAGTTGAACATAATCACAAGCAGAAGACATACTGAGATCAGTTGATCTTGTACAGGTTGCACAAGACAAATGTGTCCTAAATGTAGCTAAACCCTTCAAGAGACCACATTACATGATTTCAAATGGTTGAGATAGCCGAGTTGCAAAGCAAACAGTGCATTACTTCCACTTCAAGACACTAGTCCACTTCAAGACACTGGTACTTGCATACCATGCCGCGAATGGATCTGGCCCTTCCTACATCCAGGACATGGTTAAACTGTACACCCCAGCACGTGCACTACGCTCTGCATCAGCCAAACGACTCGCTGCACCCTCGCTGCGAGGGGGACCCAAGTTCCCATCGGGTTTGCTATCCTGGCTCCAAAATGGTGTAATGAGCTCCCCATTGACATCAGGACAGCAGAAAGCCTGCACATCTTCCGGCGCAGACTGAAAACTCATCTCTTTCGACTCCACTTCGAGCGATAGAATTACTAACAAAGCACTTATATACTAATAAAGGACTGGCTTATCTATAGCCAGTTGAGTAGCACTTGAAATGTTTGGCTCTATGATACCTGATGTACTTATATGATTCTGTTTTCTTCAGGGCTGTGTCTTCCTGGTCGTATGTACTTATTGTAAGTCGCTTTGGACAAAAGCGTCAGCTAAATGCAATGTAATGTAATGTAATGCATTAAAGGAGCAGATTTGAAGAACTAATTCATCCATCTGTTGACAAACCGAACATGGGGCCAGTGATGGTTGAAAAGGATCCTAACTAGGGAAATGATCCAATTGGCTTCCTGCCCCCTGCGGCTGCATACCATTTTGTTGGTCCAGAAAGGACTTTGTTTGTGTTTATTTGACATGCAGCATAAACCTCTGACTTTACACTGCAGCAGGGGTCAGTCAGGCAAATACAAATCCTTGGTGCAACGATCATGCAAAGACATGACTCGCGATCAATCAGAGCTATTAGACTAGAGGCGGATGACGCAGGGGGAATTGATCAGGCTGGATCTGAGTTGATAAGCTTAATTGATCCTGCATCAAGAATTTGATGCCGGAGTTAATATTCATCACCAAGATCAACACAAATCAAACGTCCTTTGATAGACGGAAGTCACCTTATAAACCCGAGCGTGTCACTGAGACGGTAGCTTGTACAGATAGAATACAATTTAAATAACTGCTAGCATTTAAATATAATGATTATTAATGTAGAGAAGCAGGTTCATTCAAATGTCTGAAACTCCTGGGATTTTTCCCTTAACATTATTGCTTACACAAAATATTCTCATCTCAAAATATTCACTTGTGCAACAAACCACTGTTCCTTTTATTGCAGGTTAAGACAAAATGTTTAAATCTCCTGCGGTAGGTTGCACAAAACACATTCATTCAAAAATATTCCCTATAGTTCAGTTGTTTTTATAATATCTGCAATACTTAAATGAGCCCTATAATGCACATTTGTAGGTTTATATTAGTTTCTTTGTGCTTCTAAAGTACTGCATCTTTCTCTTACCTCCTGTGCTGCAGCACCTTTTTCACCCTCTGTCTGAAACCAGAGCCCAGTCTGCCCAACTGCTTATGCCTCGTACACACGGGATGTTTCTCAATGTCGAGTAAAGCTGCTCCAGAGCCACTATTTCAAGCATACTACGTCATCGAGCGCCGCCGAAGGACTGTTCCAATGTCCTGCATACTTGGAATTCGAGCCCGGCGTACTTCGTAGCGAGAAATTTCGAGGCTGCACATTTGTAGACTCCGTGGTCTTAAAATCCCCACAATGCTTTGCGCACGGACCAATTTCCAAATCTTTGGCGGAAACGGCGCTCCATTTAAGGCGGGCCTCGCATATGACGCACACCTGCACACCTGTTAGCCTGTTCCACCATTCTTTGTTTTCGAGGCTAGGAAGGATTCTTGCCTCGCTTCTGAAGCAGGTGACTCGGAAGACATGTGCTACCAAGCAAGCGCCCTCGACATTGAGAAACACCCATGGTTCTGTCGCGTGCTTCAACGGAGATGCTTCCCATTCACTTTGAATGGGAGACGTCACACTTTGCCGAACTGAATTGTGGTTCCGTTGCTTCGGAACCGTGTGCACGAGTTGTTAGAGATGTCCCATGTACAACTTGTCACATGATGTCATTATGTTACGGAAGTAGACAAAGGAGTCAAATAGAGGCGTTTCAGGCAGGGGGGTGAGTGTGTGGGAGAAAAACTTTGCAGACCATTTACATCCACACAAGCCTATATAACACACTACAGGAAAAGGAAAACCCATTTCTAGCTTTCCTTAAATATTTGTACCACTGTTTATAAAAATCTTCTTGAAAGTAGCCCAGAACTGAAATGACTATTCCTTTAACATTGACCATATTTGAGTAAATGTACTAAGTCAGATGCTGCATCTTCTGCAGCTGGAAGGAGAAAAGAGAGAGGAAGAGCTAATGGGAGATACACTGATGCTGAGATCACCTGGACGCCTGGGCTGTCCAGACTGTCCCTCTGTGCAGCTTTCACCCAGAGTCTCACTGGCCGTAGACGCTGACTCTCTATCTGCGCTCAGACACACTCAGCATCATGTTATGCTCTCTCTGTAGCAGCTAATCCTGCGAGAAAAAGGTTCAATATTTATTTATGATGTGTGAACTAGTTAGGGTTTTTGTTTTGGGTAAAATCTGCACGCTTGTGAAAGGTGTTTTCATTAAAATCATTCATGCAAATCTATTTCATTTTTTAAAGGGTCTATTCAATTTTTTTTAAGGGGCCCTATTGTGCTTTTGGGGGTTCTGTATTGTGTGATAGAGGTTTTTAAACATGTAAATGGTCTGCAAAGGCTAACATCCCTAAGCTCCGAGAGGGAGTTTCTCTCTAAGGGACGGGACATTTTCTAAACATGCTAGCTAACCAATCAGAGCAGACTGGGCTGTGGTTTCAGACAGAGGGTGAAAAGAGGTTCTGCAGCACAGGCAGTATGAGATTTATAAAGGGGGTTTTGAACATTAAAGCATGGAGACAGATGCACAAAAAATACAAATGTGAACCTGAACATTTGCAATTGATGTCCTCTTTAATTGTTCATTTGGCTCCTAGAAAGAAGGATTTTGAATGTTTATGAAAGTTAAAATGTACATTTTCTTTCTCTTAGTACCATAACTGTTTTTAATTGTGTATTTTCTTCAATCTTCTCCCAGAGTCCACTGAATGTATACTGTGACTGACTGAGTCCTGCCATTATCTTCTGGTTGTCTTGTCGTCTTGATTGTTCTTCAATTTGTTCAAATCTGACCAAAGCAGTGCCTGACTTATTTGAGTAAAACAAACAAGCACTAATGTCTACATACTCACCTCAGAGGGTCAGCTCCGCCGCTGCTAAGTTAAAGAATGAACTCTCAGTATTCAATCCACTGTCACAACACAATCACACATTATGACTCATCACAGATACAGATCAGTGTCAGGATGTCTGCAGATAACTTGCTTTGGGAAGAATGTGCTGGATGTAATAAATCATATAATGGGTCAAAGTGTCATTTTTAATACTGAACTCTGCAATGTAATGTGTTTTCAGATAGTCATGGTTATAAGAAATTAAATATATTTACTATATTGTTCTAGCAAAATGATGAGCTTGTTCAAACACTGAGGTATTCTCCTGCATATTATTTCTCATCACTGTTTGAAAAAAGGGAATCACATAACAGAGGTCAAACTTGGAACACTGTGAAGAGCACTTGATGATAGCCAAAAAGAGTGCTTTATGTGTGTTTTCATGTTTTTCATTTGCACATCCCAACCACTTTAACATGTATATAAATATAACACCTGATTTAACCCAACTAAAAACCCAACTTTAACGCACATTTTCACTGGATTCCATTCTCACATCCTTTAGTTGTCTTGTGGCGTCCCCATTTCATGTCATATACTTTTGTAACTTTTGCAATTAAAAACATAAAATGATGATATCACTTGAAAAGGTTCAAAAGTATCATGTGACACATGTTCAGTGCTTGGTTCCTGACTGCTGGTGAGATGCAGCTTGTCTGCCCTTTAGTGGACATGACGTGTTAATACAACTAGTATCTCAGGCGGGAGATGAGTATTATTCTCTGTACATTATGCTGTCGTCAAAAAAAACAAAGTTACACTGGTTCTTAGTATCATTTTGGAATCCTGTTACAAACAATCCTGTTAGAAAAGTCAGTTTACCAAATCTCATAGGAAACATGGACACAAAAGACTAAAACTATAATGACTTAATGAACACATAAAGAAAGTAGATGTCAAAGGTTCAAATACCCGATTATTTCATCCATAAATTAACTTTTACCTTTGTTTTGTTTTTTCAAGCTAAATGTATAGTGTTGACTGCCTACAGAAATATAAAAAGGGGTATGTTAAAAGTACACAATGAACTGCTGACCTGACCAGCATCCAGACACACAGATCCTTTATGTCAGACTGGGATAGGAGAACTCATGCTGTGGCATCAACATCGACACGATATGATCCATACTCACAGGCGGGGGTCAACAACACTCACATGGCCCCACTGAAGCAGATCATGAACTTAAACAGCACATATATCAACTTGAGGGTCATTATCGATGACACTTCTTCTAGAACAGGGCTTGCATCTGTGTTTGTGAGGCATATTTCCCTTAACAATCAGGAGGATTTAAGCCCAAATAGATTAGCGAGGAATATTGATCGTATAACTAAGCCCCCCCCTTAATGAAGCGTGCTGTAGCCTGAAGCTGTGAATAAATTGCTTGTGTTGCTGTGTCACGCACATGTTCTGAACTGGGTGAACACACTGACACACATAACTGTCTGTCCATAGAGGGGGAATAATTACTCATAATCTTTACTTCATCTGATTGGGTATAAATACTCAAATGTTACAAGTCCAGCATTCAAAATTTGACTTCGAAAAGTACACAATACTTAGCATCCAAGTATATTTGAAGTACCAAAAGTAAGTACTCACACTGCATAATGGCCCAATTCAGGATTATATAAAGTATTATATTAACCTTTCTGTTGTCTTTAACTGAAATGTGACCCAGTTCCAAATGGTTTTATGTCGGAATAAGGGTTCATTTGATCTAATTACCACACAAATATACCAGTACCTGATACCGTCAAGATATTTTCCTTTCATCTTAACCATATATAGTCAAAATATGACTTGCCTTTCTCCAAAATTGGTTGATTATTTTGTAAATAAGTTAAAAACAATAAGAGTTAAACGTGAATATGAGTTGGAAATAAGTTTGCTAAACGGCGTTACACAGTTTTGGGTGATGATTTTTGGTATATGCTTTATAGTCAGTTTACCAGAACAGGTTATAAAAAACATATAGTATATTTTGAATAGAAACTGCATACAAAAGAAATTTTAATTAATTGTTCTCCACATGAGCGTTTAAATACCACTCCCTCGTTGACAGAAGTGATCAAGGCTGTGATTGTATCAGCTGATGATGTTTTTGTGTTTTTGGTTTGAAGACACGTTTTTTTTTACCGCTGTGCTGCAAGGAGTAATAAGTACCTTTAAGTTGTTTGCTCTACTTCACTGTCTTCGTCAAGTTACCGCATTTTTACCGCATTTTTGGCTCAGTTGAGGCCCCCTCCGCAAGGTGAGGCCCCACGCAGTAATTAAATTAAATGAGAATATTTACAAATTGTAAAAGTCTACAACATTTACATATTGGTTGGTGCGAATAAATAGATATTAAAGTAAAGTGCCCCAAAGTTGTACTTAAGTTAAGTATTTGAGTATGTTTATTTAGTTACATTCCAGCACTGGTTCCTGTTCAAGCGTCAGTCCTGGCCACAGCTCACAGTGAGATGTGTACATCAAATAATGTTCTACTCAATCAAACTCTCAACATCAAACCGAGCCCCCCCCCCCCCCCCCGCCGCGGCCCCCTCATCAGATCAATGACATGCAGCAGGCATTAATACCCAAGGATAGGAAAGTCAGAATCAAAGTGGTAGCCATGGAAACAACCCAGGCCTGTTTCGATCGATGAGGGTGTGTGTGTGTGTGTGTGTGTGTGTGTGTGTGTGTGTGTGTGTGTGTGTGTGTGTGTGTGTGTGTGTGTGTGTGGCAGGCCGGATGTAGCGAGGAGAACCCCCTGTCCCAGTTTCAGACTCAGACCCCCTCACCCTCCACAGCAGAGTGGACAGGAATCCAGACGCACAGTGGGCACGGACGGAGGAAGACAATGGTGCAACAAGGCGTTCAGACCCAGGCTGGGATGCTGTGTGTGGCTCTCTGTCTGTACATGGGAGCAGCTACTGCAGGTGAGTTAAGGGCCATAATGCTCCAACATCAACAACAGGAGGAATCACTTGCAGTCTGATCTAGTTATGCTTCATTTAATATGTTGCTACACAAAGACTTACTGTGTGTGGGCCACAGGCAGTATTGAAAATGAGTTTTTGATGTGTCATTTAAACTAATAATAGTAATAGTGGATGTACTCATGTCATGAAAATGAATGTATTATATTTCAGTGGTGCATTTAAAGAGTTTTTTAAACTGTGACTTGTTTTTTGGTAATACTTTCTGCTACAGGAATTCAAATGTAGGGCAGGTTCATTTATACATCTATTTCAATTCAACACAACGAAAAGTAGCACTCAAGTTTAATGAATGCACCAGCACTTACAATGGTCTGGCTTTTTGAAGCTAATATATAAGCACTTTTCTTTTGAATCTTTATGGTTTATTGCACTTATTGTAAGTCACTTTGGATATAAGCGTCAGCTAAATGAAATGTCATTTCAAGCAGGCAAAGTGCTTCACATTAAATCCTCAACAGCAACAAGACAAACAAAGCGAATACCACACACCACTGATGACCATTTGAATTCTAAATATTAAAATCAGCCATAAATATCCAGGAGACTAGAATATGAAAACAAGCTAAAACATGAAGTTATATAAGAAGGGTATAAATAAATGCAGTGTAAGAAATTAAAATATCAGAATGACTTCATTCATCCTACAGTGGGAACATTTATGTTTGTGCAAAAGACCTGCAGTATATGGTGACAGAAATGGCAATATGAAAATTAAACTGGAAGGAAAGTAGGTCAGAAAGGACTGATTGCTTTTGGAAGAGCAGTGCAAGTTTTTTGCCTCCAAAATGGAAGTTTCCAATATATATTACATATGATCTTCTGGGCAGGGTTTTTCATTTTCACCATTCTTCTTCATAATAATCAAATAATTCTGCACAATCCCTAATAAGGTAAATTCAGTTTATGTACGTCTGTTAATTGACACGTAAAAGCTGACAGACTGTTATGAACTTACTTATGGCCCATAACTGAGTTTATGGAATGTTTGTATCAAAGTGAAAGGAAGAGATACAGAGGAATCACACGGTGCTAGTACAAGCCAAGCATCTGATCCCAGCAGTAACAGTAACAGTGCACAACCACATCAGCTGCAACAAAGCTTTAATTAAACGTGACCCACAATGCTTCATTATCCAGACAGTGCAGCTGGATTGATCAATGGCATGGTATTGGGTGATGCTGCCCCACTATTTGCTCCAATTTATAACTGGCATGCAACTCCTGGCATGCATTTGTCATATTCACAACAAATGCAAAATAAGTCGTTAGCAATAAGAATCTGAATGCTTATAGGCTACCTTTAAAAATGCTAATTAAATATGTTTAATCATGAGAAGACTATAAAGAAAATAGCAAGTAATAGTAAGGGGTCAACTCACAAAAATGTAAATTAATTAAAGAGTTATATAAGTCAGTTATTGTAAATAAATGTAAACTAAATGTAAACATGAATGTAGTTATTTTTTAAGCAAAAGTGTATATATATATATATTTATACAAAATCAAAATGTGTAAACAGTTGCGAACTTGAACATTAAAGATGCCCAATGATTCAAATGGTTCACTGTGACATGTCTCCATGCTTTAATGTTCAAAAAGCTCTTACTCTCATACTCCCTGTGCTGCAGCACCTCTTTTCACCCTCTGTCTGAAACCAGAGCCCAGCCTGCTCTGATTGGTTAGCTGGCCTGCTCTGTTGTGATTGGTCATCCGCTTAGAGATGTCCGACCCCTTAGCCTGTCAAGTACAATGTGTTGGAGCGCTAGCGTGACTGCTACATAGTGATGTCGTTATGTTACAGAGGTAAACAAAGGAGTCCAATGGAGGTGTTTCAGGTAGGGGGGGGGAAGTGTGTGGGAGAGAAACTCCCGCGTGAACTTTGGGATTTTAGCCTTTGCAGACCATTTACATGCACAAACACCTATAACACACTAAAGGGACAATGCCCAAAACATAATAGAAAAATAAATGGTGCATTTAAGTATTCTGTTTTGGAACCTTGCTTTAATCTAACTTGTTTTCCAATCTGATAACTCTATTTATTCCTCCTCCTTTCCCCCTCCACCAGGCATGCTGAAAGTTGACATGACCTCGGATGGCAATGGGGGGGGTGGGGACACCATCAGCCACTCCCTGACCCTGGTGCAGCGTCTGGAGGCGCTGCTGCTTCAGGGGAACGGCAGTGACCTGTCTCTCCGGGTGGAGACCCCCAGCGCGGACGAGGTGAAGGTGATCCAGGCTCACTCTCTGGTGCTGTCCCTGCAGAGCCCCGTGTTCGAGGAGATCCTGCTGAGCCGCAACAGCAGCAAGCTGGTCCTGAAGGAGAGCTCCGACTGTGCAGCTGTGTTTGATAAGTTCATCAGGTGGGGACACATTTCATCTCAATATGTCAGACTGTGTGAGAGTCACTTCCACCCCCTGCTTCACCCAGTTTGATTGAGTCATTATGCCTAGAGGAATGAACTCTGCAACTGCAGCCCTACATTAACCGAGACAAACAATCAATGAGTCCAACATAAAACAGATTGACCAATCAGGGAACTGCTGGGTTGCTCAATAGCAGCTCCTGTGGTGTAGCAATAAGACATTGAGGAGCCTGTGCTGCAGGAGCAATCAATACAACTATCTATTTTTATCTCAAATGCTAATGAGTTTGACTAAAAGCTGTTTTACAGTAGACATGATATCTGCCAGACTGAGACTGAGACTGCATTCATTCATTGAAACAAAAATAAAACTACACCTTTCCCCGAATACCATAAAGGGTCAACGGTAACCTTTTGAAGAGGAGGATGCTGTGAGATTACTTTGATTGAATTAAGTCTGACAGAAACACAATTCTGTACAATTGCACTCTATCTATTTTCATAAAAACAACAGTATTTTCAGCGGTATTTAGCTCTTTGTGTTTGGTTTAATAACACAAAACTGTTTTGTTCTGTCTGCAGAACCAGCAAGCAGTTTGTTTTCAGCAAAAAAGCTATAATAAACCCACCGGAGTACCAAATGCTAGACAAAGTTAGCATGTAGCAGCCACATCTAATTCTCAGGAGTTGGTTGAGACCAAAACAGAGCTAAAAGAGATTAAATGTTGAACTCTTATCACCATGTCTAGATCATTTTAGGGTTGTACTCCATGTGTAAATGCGCTTTACATTCATCAGGTAGACTTAAACAACTGCATTTGGATGATTACGTTGCTTTACCTGCTGGATATGTAGATATGCAACTGTTTGCTAGCATATTAGCATGTGATAATGTGCTAAGTTGTGTTCTTTAGCTTGTTGTGGCGTTCTTTTGCCCCCAAATGGCAAAAATGCTGTTGCAGTCCAAGAATAGTGGGTCTTGATGTTGGTAAAACATTTTCCAACTAGCTGTTTTAGGCTAAATGGTCTCATTCTGAATGTATGTATGTTGTTGATTCAAATGCTTCACCTTAAAACCCCTTCTTCCTCTTTCTGAGCAGGTATCTGTATTGCGGAGAGATTTCACTGCGTCTGGACCAGGCCACCCCTTTACACAAGCTGGCCACTAAGTACCAAGTGACAGGCCTCCAGCAGGGCATCACCCAGTACATGACCAAGAATCTGGCCCGGGAGTCCACCTCAGGCCACGTGGCGGGCTGGTATGAGTACGCCGTGCAGGCCGGGGACGTGACTCTGAGGGACAGCTGCATTCAGTTTATGGCGTGGAACCTATCGTCGGTGTTGCAGAGCGGGGAGTGGGTGACCATCAGCAGCCAGCTGCTCATGTCCCTGCTTCAGCGGTCAGACCTGATCCTGCAGAGCGAGATGGAGCTCTTTGCCGGGCTGGAGGCCTGGATTATTCAGAATGATCCGGACGGTCTGACAGCGGAGAACGCTTTGAGAGCGGTGCGTTATGCCATGATGCCGCCACGAGAGCTCTTCCGCCTGCAGACCCAGTCGGCCATCTTGGCTCGCTATCAAGAGTCGGTGCGCGACCTGCTCTACATGTCCTACCAGTTTCACTCTGCGTCACCAATGCAAATGGCCAAGTACTTTGATGTGAACTGTAGCCTCTTCATGCCTAGGAACTACCTGTCCCCAGTGTGGGGGTCTCCCTGGATCATCAACAACCCCTCACGAGACGATCGGAGCACCAGCTTCCAGACGCAGCTGGGGCCCAGCGGGCACGACTCCAGCAAGCGGGTGACCTGGAACGCCCTGTTCTCGCCGCGCTGGTTACCCCTCAGCATGAGGCCGATGTACACAGATTCGGGCGCCATGCAGCCAACACGTGTGGACGGAGGTCGCCCTCGCATCATTATCACGCCGGCCACGTCCAGCGCAGAATTCGCCGGAGTTAACTTCCAGAAGACGGTGATTGTGATGGCTCAGCAGCAGGGGAAGGTGGTGGTGAAACACGTCTACAACTTCCACCAGAGCACGGAAGAAAATGGGGATTTCTTGGCTGAAGCCGACCTGTACCGCCGGACGTCTGAATACCTCATCGACAGCTCCCTCTTCCTCCATATTGTGGTGAAACCTCTGTACCAAAGCCTCATAACCAGCAAGAACTGACCCTCTACCAAACCCAATCCAACCATGTGAAGCAACATCTCATATCACATGGTGGGGATCTGAAACCTCTTTGAGTGTGATGTTTGGATCATTTGTCTCATGTTATTGCTGTTTCATTGGGCAATTACCACACCAAAGCTTTATGTATTACTGCTTGAGAGCATTTTTCAATATTGGAACATGTTTCAAAGGATACGTCTGGTGTTATTATATATGTTTTAAATCCCATTGATCAAAGTCTGATGTGCCCTAGAGCTCCATTGTTGTCCAAAAACTATTAAAAACACATCAAAGAGCCACACTCCCTTTAGTATTTTTGACTCAATCACACATCCACGTCCTGTTGCCCCAATTACTCACCAGAGCATCAAATATAGATCAATCTGCCACTGAAAGTAGACCCCAACAAATGCACTATTGCATCCCCGTTGACGTTTTTTGCAAGTAATCTACAATGCCCAAATATTTAAGGGCATTACAATGTCTTTCTATTTTTTGTATTAGAGTCTTTATTTGTAAGCTGTCTGTAAAGCTTTCTCTTAGAACTGGTGTTCTTGGTGCTGTAAACCTAAAAGACACTGTCGCTTTTGGTCTTTTCATGGAATTTGCTGTCAAAAAGAAAAATATGTAATATCACCAGATGCATCTTTTATGTTTGCGGTTCTGTTCTTGTTACATTTTATTTGTATTTTTGTTTTTAATATTGGTGCTAATATTCCTAATTTGCAATTAAGGGGTCACAGTTGTCATTCATCACCCTGAAAGCACCAATTTGCTGATTGAAAAATAATCACTAAATCCGTGCTTTCTGGGCACCAAATGTAATCTTGTTGAACTTCAGGTGCTCCAACAGGCCCGTTTTGACTCTTTACTTTTAATGTATTTATAAAACTACTCGTATAAGCCTTCACACCAGAGTACTGTAGCTGTCAGAGTAACTTGTCATTCATTCATTCATTAAAGTCATTACTTAGTTTCACTTCTGCATTCATCAATGTTACCTGATAATAAAGATTTTTACTGAACTTTAAAAGTAAACTGAATATTTCCCCTGTGATTTCATGTAATCGTCACCTCAACACCAGACACAACAATTATTCATTTCATTTAAGACAAGTTTAATTACAACCCGAAATTAGGCTCTTAGTAGGGTTTTATAATATGTCACCCTGTACTCTCGATCCGGTTGGGAAAACTGCAGAAATGCAATAGATTTTAAATTGTATTTACAATATGTTATGCATTGTAAGATTAAACCAACAAAAAGTACACAAACAGATAGACTTGTGAAAAAAAACTCCCACATACACATAGTTTATTTTTACTAACTTATTATATTTGCTTATGTAGATGTACCCTAAATTCACTGGATGTAAGTATTAGATTGACGACTAACTCTGAGCATCTAAAACATATCCTGGATGTTTTTACACATGGGTTTGTTTATTTATCATTAATAGCCTGATTTCACATTTCATTCTTTATTGCATGAATATTTTTAAACTGATAAAATCCCAAATCTTCTGTCTCCAAATCCTAACATTTCAACAAAATACAATAAGATCTAGATGTTCAAATGTTTGTTTGGGAAATGCATGACACTTTGCTCATATTTAATCAAATTGTTCTTTATGTATCAATTTGGAAGGTGTCATGGTGACATGCAGAGGTGGGAGAAGTACACAGATCTTGTACTTGAGTAAAAGTAAAAATACTAGAGTGTATGAATACTCTGTTACAAGTAAAAGTCCTGCAATCAAAAGGTCACGCAAGTGAAAGTACAAACATATTATTTTCAATATATACTTAAAGTACCAAAAGTAAAAGTAGTGATTGTGCAGATTGGTCCATTTCAGAATAATATATATGATATGTTTTATAATGATTGATCATGAAAGTGTTCTCAAAGCTGGTGAAGGTGCAGCTAGTTTGAATGACTTTGTAGACTGCAGGGTAGCTGGTGGATTTACTCCAGGTGGAACTAAAGTCTGATTTAACACTTGGTTATATTTCACATCATTCATCCACATCTGTGAAGTAACTAAAGGTATTATACATGTAATGGAGTAAAAGTACACCATTTACCTCTGAGTTGTAGTGGAGTAGAAGTTCAAAAATAGCAAAATATTTAAATACTCCAGTAGAGTATCGCAAAATTGTACATAGGTCTACTTAGTTACACTTAGTACTATACACCACTGGTGACATACATTATAAATGTCACCTTTATGTTTTGTATGCACATCATTTAACTATTGAACTAGTTAAAACAATTCACTAAATACACTAACATTTTTTATTAAAGTGTATTACTTTAGTTAATTTGACTTTAGTTGTACTATCAACCACTGCACAACACACTACTTCTCCTTACACTCGTTACACTCGAGTTCCACAAATCCATCACAGAAATGTAAATAAAACCGCTCTCTAAACGCTCTGGACTCCATTTCCCATTATCCTTTGCGCTCCAAGCAGGAAGAACGTTCTCTCGCAGGGGCTCGCACTGATCCAAGTTAGGAGCTTTCAGCTGCCAGCCTTGGCCCATCATGTAAGTGCTGCGGAGAATTCTTTGCAGTGCAATTGCAGAAATTACCTGTTTTCCCGACGCCTGCGGGGGCCGTGCAATCACACCGGCGCTCTGTGCACGGACACGCACGCTCCGGACGCAAAAAGGCTCCAAGTGCATGAAGATCGAGGCTTGTATTTTGCATCTTTGTTGCAAAAAAACAAGCCGCTGAAGCTCCATTGCGAGGGCGATGGAGGGAGGGAGTGAGAAAGAAGGCAAAGTCTTTTGTGCTTCCCCTCCCCCTCATCAAAGCAAAGGGGAAATGTCTCAGCCAAAGGGAGGTAAGCATATGAAACCGATCTGTGCAATACTGTGCGACATCATGCAATCACGGCTGCACGGTTTGCAACATGCAGCCGCTGCAGCTCGGCCGGTGCATTTTAAAGTTACATGGCTTTAGAAAAGGGTCAGTTGCATTTCCTGTTTAAAGATCTTCCCCTTTGCACAGTTCCTGGTAAGACGATGCTGTGTGTGTGCTCACTCACATTGACGCTGTTCGCAGGGATGTTGTGCACAGGGCGCATTTTAACAGTCACGAGATAGACAAGGACAGTGCAACTCTTTATAATGAAACTCTGCACGACTTGATGCATGGCTTGTGACCATTGCTCAAGGTAAATACTGGAAGCAGAGTCGCGTGCAGGGCTGCACATATGCGTGGTTCTGTGCGTTGACGTGACAACCTGCAGCTGTCAGTGGTCAAGTTTGTTTATTAGGTGTTGATTTGTTCCTGTTTACGATCTAAGAATATCATCTGTTGTCAGGGTTGGGAGGGTAACTTTAACAATGTAATCTGTAACAATTACTAGTTATATGAAAAATAAAAAATGTATTTAATTTAAAAGTAATCATTACTTTCCCTTACTTTTGGATTACCTCAATATCAAATGCAATGCAAATAGATACAAGAGAACAAAATTACAATAACGTGATTTTTGCTTAAGTGTATTATGTAAGACAACAGAACAATGTGACTTTTGGAAAAGAATATATTAAGATGTGTCCTCTTATAGGATAGTCCTCCTATAGTATAGTAAACAATGCTGATTTAGTTTAATATATTGATTAAACATGGTATTTTTGCTAACTAATCAGGTGTTCACCAACTGCATTTGAAAAAACATTTGAAAGTAGCCTAAATGTAAACCAAAAAGAAAACAAGCAGTACTATAATATAATTCTTTTGTAATCCTGCTTGCAATACCCTTTAAAACATTTTTTAACAGTAATCTGATTACTTATTTTTTAATGTAACTGTAAGGGAATACAGTATAATATGTTGTATCCTGATTATGTAATCCTATTACATGTAATGCCCAAGCCTGTCTGTTGTGAGCATTGAGGTGGTGTTGAGTTCAAGAGCAGGGGGCTTCTTCAGGGTATTATAAAACAAGTCTCCAAACATTCTGTCCTGGCAACTGGATATGAGTCCAACCCCTGTGTGTGGGATGTTTCCTTTAGCATGCATATGGAAGCATGCATGCCACACTTTGACCCCGACTTTATCAACAGGCAGCTGTGGAGTACCTGCAGCCTGAGAGCTCTCACAGAACATCAGTGACTGCAGAGAGAAAAACAGCTGCAGTGAAACAGCTCAGGCGTTTTCTCCTGCCTGTACCGTGTTTTCCAAGAAGTCCAAAGTGAGGCTGGTTCATTGCACAACATGTAGAACACACACACACACACACACACACACACAGTCAGAGGGCTGTACAGGATGTGAACAGGTAGCAGAGAGGGCCCCCGACGGTCAGAGGCTCGCAGTGTTTATCTGGTACAGTCAAATGTTCACCCACCTACACACAGGAACACACACGTGATGATGAATAATGCACAGACATGGGTTTTCATTTGTGTACATGAATGAGTTGGTTTGGGACTTTCCTGAGAGCAGAAGTAGGCTTCTGTTCAGTGATGTTATACGGTGCAGAAAACGCCACGCACAGAGATAAAGGTCTGGAAGGAGTATTGGTTAAATGTATGGCCGATTTTTTACTACATTAAGTTTGATCTTGAGTTCTTGTTGTATGAAAAACAAAATGGCACTGGAAATGAAATTACTTTTGTCAACTCCACGCACATTAATGGTTCTGTTGCGGCCGTTTGAAATCATGGATCCTTAGTAATAATGAAGGAAATACCTAATTAGAGCTGCAATGATAAGTCAATTATAGAAAAGCAATTTCCTCAACTGTTTTGATCATGGATAATTGTTTAGGTTTCAGCTTGTCATTTGTGAGAGTTTTCTTCAGTTCGGCTGCTTCTGTGATGATAAATGAAATTGTTTATTTATTTTGGTTTAACAAAACAGGCAATGATGGCAATGCTTTGGGCTTAAAAGTATTTATATTAAACAAATATGCCAAACATTAGGTGTTCCCGCTTCTACATTGTGAGGATTCGCTGCTTATTCAGTTTGAGATGGTTGGAAATGAAGACACATTGGAAATTGGACTGTTGCTCTGAGAAAACATTTTTGAAGATGGACGTTTTGAATGTGGACCCGTTGTGAATGTTTAAATTAGCGTATTAATCCTAGTTAAATAATTATTAGTTGCAGCTCTAACAGATTGAACAAATTACAAGTATCGTATACCTGAAGTGCTCAAAGAAAGTCACAGTAACCCGTTTTTTTGTTGAAAAAACGTAACTATCGGAACATTGTAATTCGTTAAAACTCAAACTCAACCCATGTAACCTCATGATAACCAACACTGTAGAATTTACCTCGGTTTTAGTTCTTTCATGGTACCTTTGCCCCAGGGAGTGACATGCTAACGTGAGTAAGGTAAGGCAAGGCAAGTTTATTTATAGAGCACCTTTCAACACAAGGCAATTCAAAGTGCTTTACAAAAAATGAAAGACATTAAGAAAATGGCAAAGGTAGCAAACAGCCCCGCCCATATGCTTGAGTCCTATAGAGTTATATCCAACATGCGGCAACATTTAACTTGATGCTAGATGCCTTGTTGTTGTGCTTATCTGACCAGGATGGCTTGCTTGATTCCTCCATGCATTAGCAAAGAGAACAACAACATGGCCGCTTTATTCACATTTAAACTTCAAATCAATTAATTAGCATGTTTAAATATTGTACTTACAGATTGTTAGCAAGAAACAGTTAATGCAGATATGAGTTCAAGTTATAAGAATGTATTTTATTAAAAAAGAAAAATGTGTAATAAACCTTACACAGATTATACATCTCAGTAAAGTGAACACAGGTTGGTTTGTACTGAAAATAGAACTGTTACTCGCAGCCGTTCACAGACTGTACATTAGTATTGTATAACTTAGGAAAGGAAATGAGCAATCTGCAAAGCTAAAATAAGCACCATGTCCTTGCGTTTTATTGACGCCAGACGGAGCAAAAATCCCATCGCCCTACTGCTGGTTTCCTTCAATCCTCATATCATTTGGCTTAGAAATGTGTGTAAAGTCTTGAATCTCTGGGGGCCGCAGCGTTTTGTCCCCTACCATTGTGCTGAGTGTGGCAGTGTGCTGTTCTGGCCGGTGGCAGGGTGACACCCCCCCCCCACAGCTCGTGTCCCCCTGCAGCCCCGCTGGCCCTCCAGCCCGTGCACAAATGTCCCGTTTGTCATGCTAATGGAGGCAGCGTTTTCAGCTGCACAGATACTAAATGTGCTGTTTGAACCGGCCAGTTGTTGGACCGGTTCCAGGCCTGAAGTGGCTTTTTGCTTCAATAACAGTGGAATTGTTCAGAGCATTGTTCACATGATCCACTAACTGTACTTCTCTTTTCCACTGAGTAAGCATGCATGCATTCAGACTGCAGCAACTTCTCTGAACGACATTATTTAGGATATTTTAAACAATTCCTGTTTATTTCAGCTTTGCATGCAAGCAGAGTTGTGAGATGTTACTGTGACTTCCTTTTTTTCAGCAAAGCTGATAATAACAGACACACAAATCCAGGTCTCTGTTCGACCTGGAGTAACCTCTTTCTGGATTGTGATGTTAGCTGGTTTCTATACTTCACCCTGGATAGGGGAGGAGGGCTTGTTGCACAGTAGCATCGCCTAGCACTACACAATAATGCATGCAAATCATGTCATTTATTAAAGGGGGATGAAGACATTGATTTAAGGCGTTTAATTACTTGATGCATGCACATATTTTCTCACTAGTGTAACTCCATCCTGCAAACATTTTCTCTTTCTCCCAGTTCTGGCTGAGAGAAAGATTTTCTGGAGGAAACAATATATTTGTACTACAGTGAAGTTGCATGCATTCTTCCCCAACCTTTCTCTCTACATGTGGATAGTTATACTAGTGGCTGTGCCAGCTGCTCTTTCCTTTGGGTTGAGTTTGCTGTAATTATGTGAGAGCAACCTCCATTCTGACTTTCCCCACAGTCAGCAGTTTTTACACCTGTGTCCTTTTATGTTTTTCTTGTGTTAAATAAAACAATTTACTAAGAGCCGTGATAGGAAAGGAAATAATAACATTGAATCGGCGTGTGGGTTGAGACTTTTTTTTATCAACATTGATTCAATTTATTAAAAAGTCAGAAAAAGTATGATTTTATTTTGCATTCGCCTGATAAAGGACTCCTATTGTGCTTTTAGGGGTTTTCCCATTCCTATAGTGTGTTATACACAGTTGCAAGAAAAAGTATGTGAACTCTTTGGAATGACCTGGATTTCTGCATAAGTTGGTCATAAAATGTGTTCTGATCTTCATCTAAGTCACAACAATAGACAAACACAGTCTGCTTAAACTAATACCACACAAACAATTATATGTTTTTATTGAACACACCATGTAAACATTCACAGTGCAGGGTGGGAAAAGTATGTGAACCCCCTAGGCTAAAGACTTCTTCAAGAGCTCATTGGAGTCAGGAGTCAGCCAACCTGGAGTCCAATCAATGAGACGAGATTGGAGGTGTTGGTTAAAGCTGCCCTATAAAAAATACAGTTTTGAATTTGCTATTCTTAAGAAGCATTGCCAGATGTGAACCACGCCTCGCACAAAAGAGCTCTCAGAAGACCTACCATTAAGAATTGTTGACTTGCATAAAGCTGGAAAGGGTTACAGAAGTATCTCTGAAAGCCTTGATGTTCATCAGTCCATGGTAAGACAAGTTGTCTATGGAGAAAGTTCAGCACTGTTGCTACTCTCCCTAGGAGTGGCCGTCTTGTAAAGAGGACTGCAAGAGCGCAGAATGCTCAATGAGGTGAAGAAGAATCCTAGAGTGTCAGCTCGAGACTTAAAGAAATCTCTGGCACATGCCAACATCTCTGTTGACGAATCTACGATACGCAAAACACTGAACAAGAATGGAGTTCATGGGAGGACACCACGGAGGAAGCCACTACTGTCCAGAAAAAACATTGCTGCACGTTTGAAGTTTGCAAAAGAGCACCTGGATGTTCCAAAATATTCTGTGGACAGATGAAACCAAAGTTGAGTTGTTTGCAAGGAACACACAACGCTATGGAGAATCCAAAGGGTTCACATACTTTTTCTTGCAACTGTAGGTTGTTGTGCATGTAAATGGTCTGCAAAGCTCAAAATCTCAAAATCCCTGGCCAGCTAACCAATCAGAGCAGACTGGGCTCTGGTTTCAGACAGAGGGTGAAAAGAGGTGCTGCAGCACAGGCAGTATGAGAAAAATAAAGAGCTTTTTGAACATTGAAGCATGGAGACATGTCCCAGGAGAGACACAATACAAATATGAACCTGAAAATGAGCTTCATTGGGCCCCTTTAACATGTGTTTTTATACAAACAGCTAATCTCACAACACTGCTTGCTTCATCTATATCAGTTTGTGCTACATTGTCTGCCCTGGTGTCTGTGCGTACACAAGAAGATGACGATATATACCTTACATTGACCTTCGCGTAGCTACAGAATGTATCATTTGTGCTAATGTCTGTGTTCTCAGGCTGCATCAGTGACTCACTGTTATGAGTGATTTGCAGTTGAAGGCCTTTTTGTTGACAGTCATGAGTGCAAAGAGACACTCAACTCAACACTTTCTCACTGGTCAAAACTCTAATATATGAACCTTTTACATTATGTAGCCTGTCTATTAATGGGACAGTGTTTTTCTGGGGCTTCTGCTTTATTGCCAGTGTTACAGAACCCTTGAGAGTTCTGCAGGAAAGTGACTTGGGTGCTGTCAACAATGTCTAAATGTTGTTTTTACTGGGCAGTAAATCAGTTGAGCGGTACAATATCTTCAGTGTTTTCATTATGCTGAACATGGTCTCATTTACACTGTGTGGTTTCAGAATCAGAATCCCCTTTATTGACAAAGTATGTTGACATATAAAGGGAATTTGACTCCAGTTCACATCGGCTCTCATTAGACGTGAAGACAGTGTAGACATCCAGCCAAAGAAAACAAGGCAAGGCAAGTTTATTTATATAGCACCTTTCAACACAAGGCAATTCAAAGTGCTTTACAAAAAATGAAAGACATTAAGACATTGGCATTTAAAATCAGTCCATTAAAAAGAAAAGATAATAAAATAAACATTAAAAGAAAATAAATAAATAAATTCATGGATAAAAGTTACAGTGCAGTCTAAGATATGAATAGTTCAATTAAAAGCAGCGACAAAAAGAAAAGTCTTCAGTCTGGATTTAAAAGTAGTCAGAGTTGCAGCGGACCTGCAGGTTTCTGGGAGTTTGTTCCAGATATTTGGAGCATAATAACTGAACGCTGCTTTACCATGTTTAGTTCTGACTCTGGGGACAGAAAGCTGACCAGTCCCTGAAGACCTGAGAGATCTGGATGGTTCATAATTTAGCAGGAGGTCAGAAATTTATTTTGGGCCTAAACCATTCAAAGCTTTATAAACCAGCAGCAGCATTTTGAAATATATTCTTTGACACACAGGAAGCCAGTGTAAAGACTTCAGAACAGGAGTGATGTGATCCACTTTCTTAGTGTTAGTGAGGACTCGAGCATGTCAAGCTATTATTTACAGGCGAGAGCTGGATAAACAATATATATTCAGCTCAGATTGCTGCTGTCTGCTCAGGGTTGTGGTACAGGTGGTGCAAGATTATGAGGTCTTGTGCAGCTAGGGTTGACAACCGTAAGAAAATATCGTGATTTGTTTGGTTGTCAGTCTGACAAATGTTCCTAGAAAGCTCTCTGACCTGGGTCGTATACTGTTTTGAAGCCTTGAGATTTGTATAAAGGCCTTGGCCTTGTTCAAATGACACAAGAGGGTGGTGCTAAGTGCAGCCGAACACAGAACAAGACATTCTTAGGCAACAGAAATGTTACTTTTAAACTGGGAAAGGGTCCGAACTCCAAGACAATAGCAAAGACAATTTATAAACCAATAATGGCCCAGCAATCACAAGAGACATGCCCTAAAGCATATCCTTTTTTATTGTTAGGACCATCATGCTTTATTGAAGAAAAGCTTAAAAATAGCAAATAAACGTATTTTAAACTATTTTACTCAGGTAATTAATTAAATGAGTGTCATTTTCTCATAGACTTCTATATAATTGGACTTTATTTTTGCAACCAGTGGAGTTACCCCTTGCTGGCCTTTTGAACAAATGCAGTTCTAAGGCAGTACCCAATCCAATTCACTTTTCAGACCTGGAAAAATGGCAGCCACTAAGAGCCAGATCTACAAACCATGGCCAGATAAAATCAGAAGGATTTTTTCGTTTATTCCTCTCAGTATTTGTGCCACGGTGGTCTCCGGTAATATCTCTGTAGTTGTTCAGTGAAAGCAGCGTTTCTTGCTCTGAGCCAACCTGTATGCTAATACAATCTCTGCTTTCTGCGACTCTCATTAAAGTTGAGCCGAGTGCACAGGAAGTGTAGCATGAGCCGATGGCGACATGATTCCCAAAGGAGCATCTGACAGCTGTAGCCTAAAGGAGAGGCCATCTTTGGAAGTATAGAGTATCTAACCAACTGCCATAGCAGCTCCGGCTGGTGTTATTTTCAAATCTCTTTTTTCTGCTACCACCCCACCCCCTCCTCCTGTCCTGTGTTGCTGTTTGTCCATGTCCTTCCCTGTGTCACTGCCCTCCCACCGTCTGCCATTGATCTATCTTCCTCTAGCTCCGTGGAATTCCATTGAGAAACACTTGGCATTGTTGGAATTCCAGCCAGGGTGCATGAGTGGGACGCTGTGTGTTCCCGTGATCCAAGGCACACCATTCCTGTCAGCCATGGGCGCGGGAAGGGGGGTGCTGAGGGCACTGCAGCACCCCCTAGCGGCAGGCAGGGGGTGCGGAGCTCCCCTGTCTGAATTATTATTTGACAGTTATTGCTGCTCCCGCTGAGCATAATCTGTGTAATATGTAGCCAATAAATTCCACATTGTTGGTAAAATAATATTTTGGCCTGCCCCGAATGTTTTTTCTGTAGCACCGGACAATTCTACCTCAATAATATAATACATTAACCGTGTTTTACGTGAACCTCATCATGACACTCGAGAGGACGGCAGGAATGTAATTTCCCGTGTTCAGTGAATGCAACAAAGGCAAGACACCAGACCAATCAGGGAGTTGCATGGAAATAAAAGTGTGCTTGTGTAATTCAAACTCGGCTCTGTGTGTATGTGTGTGTGTGTGTGTGTGTGTGTGTGTGTGTGTGTGTGTGTGTGTGTGTGTGCGTGTGTGCACACGGACATAGCGCATTTAGTGTGTGGGAGAGAGGGAGAGAGAGAGAGAGGGACCGGTGCCAGCAGCAGGGACCGTGTTGTTAGCATCTGGTTAGCTAGCTGCACTAACGGACATACAGAGCTGTTGGTTCCACAACAAGCTGGAGGAGAGTCCTCTCCTCTCAGACTGAGAGGCTCAGGTGAGCTAAAGGACTCTCTGAGTGTTTAGATAGTTCACTTTAGTCTAAGTTATCTCAGTGAGTCTCAAACGGTTTGGTCACAAATTATTCAAAAGATTATTTCCGCAGCACACCTTCATATGATCATTATAATTATAAAACAAATAAGATAATAAAGGAAAAACAGTAATGAAATACTATATGGCAGTAAAACAAGAATACAGTTTGAAAGGGGAATGATTTGTAAAATATCCATAAAGAAAAAGAACATCTGCTTACAGTTGTGTTTCATCTGGGTGTTGAGAGAGGTATCCATAGATCTCTTCATGTTGCTCTTAAAGTGCACCAGATTGATGCTTTCAACTTCAATATTTAAAACAAATCTTCCCGGGGGAGCATCCCCCCGGACCCCCCTAGAGGAGGTGAGGTCCCCCCTAGAGGAGGTGAGGACCGCTCCCCTCTCGTAAGAAATAGCACTTTACCCCTGCCTATATGCCGTGAGCTGATTATCGAGCCTTCGTTGTAACAGTCGCGGGTGTACTGTGTGTTTGCGTGTGGGGAGTGCTTTTGTGCGTGCTCTATAGTGCCTGTAATAGTGTTCACTGGAGTCCAGCACCTCAGCACCCCCACTCAAAATACCTTCCCGCGCCTCTGCTGTCAGCATTATATTTTTTCCCTTTCACTGATCACAAACATGACGAGGCTGAATGCATGCTCGTGTCGGGTGTGGCAGAAACTGGGAACAGAGACTGACACCCATCTCCTGTGGTCTCACTCTGGCATTTCACCGCATACTCGAGCTCATGTGCTGCAAATCACTGGGACTGATATGTGCTGCTGCTTTTAATTAACCCACACTGCCTGCCTGCCACAGTATGCAAGTTAGATGCTGAGCTCAGCAAGAATAAAGGAAGGAATTGTGAATCTGAGTTATGCAACATGAGCTGGAGATCTTCTGAAATGGGATATTTTTAGATGGCTCACTTTGCTTCCTAGTCAGCTTGGTGGAAAGCAAATAGGAACATTTATTGTTACAGCTTGAGTATTTAGTAGTAGTATTTACATTTTAAGCTACCTAATAGTGTTACTGCCCTCTGTCAGAAGGGAAACCCTGTACTTTTACACAAATAAATGAATGTGCAGTGGTACAGGTTAAGCCAACAAGTAGTTAAACACACAACATGTGATTATCTGCCACTAGGGATCTCTCAACTGCAGCTATAACAAAAGACAGTGACGTTGTGATGTAGCGTGGGATCATGGGAGGTGTTCTCTTCACCACCACTGTTGTCATCGCAGTTAGCTGCCTTCCACTTAGGAGTCCTTTAGTGTTCATCATTCAGGCGGTTTTAACCATGAACCCAATGGTCCCCGTAGGTCTTCCTCTCTCTAAAGGAAAGCGACCATGGCCGTTCACACAATCCACCAGGTTTCTACTTAGTCTGTAAGATTGTATCGCTACAATTTTTTGACAATGTTGCAGTGTTTTAGCATATATTGAATCATCAAGTCAGTGATGGACCAAACGAGATGTAATATAGATGGAAATGTAATACAATTTCAACAAACCCTGAATCAAGTATCACCCCTCCAATGACTTTAATCCTTCATCCACGTAAAATAAGACAAAGCTCTAAAAAGCTGGAAACTGGATAAAAATGAATATCAAGTTCTGGCAAGCTGTTGTCACACTTGAACATAGAGCATATGAAACGGACCATTACATTGATACAATTACAAATCTCTCCGAGTCTTCTTTTATAATAACAATGTTTTTTTGATTAAGTAATAAATAATTTGTAATAATAATGTCAGATTTCTTTTTATTTTTTTAAATGTGACCAAATCTAAAATACAGAAGGAAAATAGCCTCTTGGTTAACTGTGGTGCATTTGCAGAAATGTCTATTAATGTGCACCGCCCCTGTTAAATTAACTTATAACTAGATAAACAGATTCCATTTAATACTTCCAATTGAGAAGCTGAAACCATTTACAGTTTGGCTTTCTCTACTCAAATATTGACTCGAATGATTAATTATCAAACTTGAAGAATACTGTAAACCCACATGACTGGACTATTGTTTCAGCTTAATTGCTGCTTTGACATTAGGTCAAGGAATTCACTTTCCATCATTGGGTTGCATTGTGCTACATTTGCTACTGTACAAAGCAGAGCACATGCATGCAACCACATCGATTACATAATCCACTGCCCCCCCCCACCCCTCTCTCATTCTTACACCTCTGTTCGCTCTTCTCTTTCTGTCCTGTTCTTTCCGTGGGTCAGGAGCAGTGGGTTTTCCTGCACTGTGTCCTCCTTTAGCTGAGACATGTCACCGTACATGAGCTGCATGTCATCATGACTTTACATACACATCTGTGACTGCAGCCCACATTATACACGTTGCGTCTGTTTGTTGGCTTTTGATTTGAAAAGCACTGTGCATGTTAATGTGTATGCTTAGGTTGGAGAATACATCTGTCAGGAGCACGCTGCATCTTGTCTCTGATATGAGCGGCTGTCAGGCAGGAGATTCTCCATTCAGTGCTGGAGGAGAAAGGAAGAAGGATGCTGTCGCTTCATTTGTAATCACACAATGGAGCTTCTGTTCCGGCATTGTTTCAGGTCAATCATCTGATAAACTTCCCAGTCTAGTTAATGAAAGCGAAAGTATTTATTGATCCATTTTCTGCATGTGGAAGCCGTAGTTACTTCTGCCAAAGAGGATGTGTTTGTCAGTCATAAATCATAAATCAGATTCCAGGGAAAGTTAAACCATGAGCCAAGAGGAACGGATACGATTTGGGCTGTGGATTTGTTTAATTAATTCTTGGACTGGAAATATTCAAAGTAAAAACGTAATGGATGCTGTCAAATATTGTGGACATTTTACGATACGTTTAGGGGAAGTTTATCCACGCTCCCTTCTCTTCCTGCTTTGAACCTTATAGGTGAATTGACATTGTACATGTTGCGTTCCATGTCTTTAAGTTACTGTCAGGAATCTTCCCAATTACTACTGTACGCTAAGAAGCTGTTGGCAGCAGGCTAGCAGCTGTGTTTTGGTCTCACTCATACTGAGTTTCTTCATTCATGTTATCTCCTTCACACTCATTTTTAAATATAATTAAGTAGTATTGTTATAGTTGCAATACTGATGTGACGGTTGTCAGGTCAGGTACAATCCAATAGCAAGAGCCTTAAACCTGCTTTTATTAACAGACTATTAGGGGTTGAATGATGATTACAAAAATAATCTGATTGTATGGAAGTCTATGAGAAAATTGAAAATGAAAACTTCTTTCTTGATTTATTATCTTAGTTTTTCTTTTCCTAATAAGTATGTAGTCTCAATTGCTAGTCTAGTGTCTTCCTCAATACATGCAAGATGTTCAATTTGTTACACTAAAAGTAATATTGACAGGTTTCAACCATGGTGAAGTCAGTCTTTTCGTCTTACATAATGGAGAAGGGTATGCTAACTCACAGCTAGTTAGCAGCTACAAGGATTCCAAGGAACAGGGGGCCTGTGTACTGGGTAATAAATCTACAAGTGGTAGTCCTCCCTGGAACTCTCTGGGTGCAAAGCCGAAGAGTAAATCATTTCCATGGGATTTGGGAGGACGGATAACAGGCAGAGCCCAGCGCTCCGAAATCTGTGATGCGACCGGCTGGCCTGCATTGTTATCACCCAGGAAGAGCGCCTCTTCAACCCCTAAACAGCAGTGGACATCTGCTAAAGGGAGAATTACAAACAATCCTCCTAAACCACCAAGTGTGCCAATCCAGAACAGATACGCTCCGCTGACCGAGAACCGGAGATCTCTTTCTGATGACCTGGATAACCTGTCCTCTTCACACAGCAGGGTAAGGAACAAAAGTAAAAGGCTAGAGGGAAAGCTAACGACTGGGCCTGAAACTCTGATTGTGGGTGACTCTGCTGTAAGAGATGTAAAAGGTCTGTGTAATAAGAACAACACCAAAGTACTCTGTTTTCCCAAGGATGTGGTCTCTGACTTGGCTGAGAAGATCCTGCATATTGGGGCTAAACATCCAACTGTGAAGAATGTGGTACTACACATTGGAACAAATGATGTTGTGAAACAACAGTCAGAAGTGCTGAAAGAAGACTTTAAATGTTTGTTGCAAACTGTCAGCTCTCTAAATGCAGAGGTGTTCATCAGTGGCCCTCTACCGCCAGTCAGAAGAGGAGTGGAGAGATTCAGCAGATTGTTTGCACTGAACACCTGGCTTTCCAATGCCTGTACTGACCATTCTGTCCATTTTATTGACAATTTTAACTTTTTCTGGGATCGCAGACATCTTTTCAAGGCAAATGGAGTTTGCCTGAACAAGTCAGGAGTGAAATTGTTTATCTCTAACATTTTCAACTGCCTGCGTCATCAATCTGTTCCCTCTGCCAAGGACAAGCGGCAAGAGGAATCAAAACAGGAGAAAGACACAACAAATCGTGCAGAAAACCCTGAAGAATTATCACTGCACCCGCCTGAGGAGTGTTCTGATTATGGGAGACCTATGACACACATGGAGGACTCTCCGCTGCCCGTCACCCCCCCCCCCCTGACAACGCCTTTGAACACATGAAGGCGATACAGAGGGTTGGCACCGATTCTTTCCTGGAGTTCAAAGACCAAACTAAGGCGATACGCAGGGCTGGCAGCATTTCCTTTACCCCCGCTCCTCAACGACGCCCACCAAAAAGACGGGCACCATCTCCCCCCCCGTCTTCATCACCGAGCCTACGTCAACCACCTCCCCCCCCTGGCAGCATGTCTTCTACCCCTACACCATCTCCTCCGTCTCCATCACCGTGCCTACGTCAACCACCTCCCCTCCCTTCAAGAAAGCATCTGCAGTCTCCGAAGCCTGATAAGGATGTGTGTGTACAAAATGCTTACTGATGTGTGCTGGGTCCAGGCTCAAGGGCGTATGGCACTCTCAACTCTTTCCAGGACATGCCAGGGCCCTGCCTGCCTGTAGCTTTGCCGATATCTGTGTTGATAGGTAATAGATTAAGAGCGGTGAATCATCGTAGATACAGGAAGCGCTCAAACGTTTGTGTGAGTTCATCTAATTTAGCAGTGATTCCATGTCAGCGACAGCTTGTTACAAAAAACATGACTGATAGTGTGTTTAACAAACTTAAACTAGCTTTATTAAATGTCAGGTCTTTGGCGGGAAAAACATTTTTAATCAATGATTTTATCACTGAGCACAATCTCGATTTTATGTTTTTAACAGAAACTTGGATTGAACAACATAATAGTGCAGCTGTTCTTATCGAATCAACCCCCCCCAACTTTGGTTTTATGAGTCAGGAAAGAATGCATAAGAAAGGGGGTGGAGTTGCTATTCTGTTCAATGATTCCCTTCAATGCAGGAAGACATCTTATGGGAACTTTGCTTCTTTTGAATATGTGGCCCTTCAGCTGAAATGCTCCTCTCGAGCTCTGTTCCTAAATATCTATAGACCACCCAAATACTGTGCAAGCTTTTATGATGACTTTACTGAACTGCTGTCTATAGTGTGTATTGACTTTGACCGTTTAGTCATTGTTGGTGATTTTAACATCCATGTTGACAACCCTCAAGACAGAGGGGCAAAAGAACTGTTTTGTGTTCTTGATAGCCATGGACTGACTCAGCATGTGACGGAGCCCACGCACAATAAGGGGCACACTGGACTTAATTATCTCAAAGGGTCTGAATATCTCTAAGGTTGTGGTGACTGATGTTGCACTCTCTGATCATTCCTGTGTTTTCTTTGAGAGCTCTATTTCTGTTCACAAAAATGTTCAAAAAGAGGTAACCACAAAGCGATATTTAACTGAAAACACTAGGGAAATGTTTACTCAGAATTTTTCTTCCACACTTGCCCCTGCTAACATCTCAGTAAATGAGCTAGTAGATAATTTTAATTCAAAAATTAAAAATATTATAGATGCCATTGCTCCAACTAAGGTAAAAGAAGTGACTGGCAAGAAAATATCTCCATGGAGAAAAGCCATGACCGTGAGAGCAGAAAAAAGAGAGTGTCGAAAAGCTGAACGCAGGTGGCGAAAAACAAATCTCCAGGTTCACTTTGAAATCTATAAAGAGAGACTTGGCCTTTATAATTTGGAATTGAAAAACGCACGACAATCGTTCTTCTCTGACATCATTACCAAAAACAAAAACAATGCACGTGCCTTGTTTGCTACCGTCGACAGACTAACTAACCCCCCAGTGTCAGTAGCCTCTGAATTTCTATCCACCAGGGCGTGCAATAATTTTGCCTCCTTTTTCACTGACAAAATTCAGAAAATAAGACAAGCAGTCAGTGCCTCTGCATCAGGAACAGCAAATGTGTTGTCTCTGTGTCCACTTAACATCAATTCAAACACCATGACACAATTCCATCAGATTAATGATAAAAACCTAGAGGACATTATTCAACTTCTGAAATCCTCCTCCTGCTGCCTTGATATTATTCCAACGGGATTTTTTAAAGATGTTTTGCCTTGCATGGCCTCAGATCTACTTCATATAGTAAACAAATCTCTTCACTCAGGTATTTTTCCACAGGCCCTGAAAACTGCAGTCATTAAACCGCTCTTAAAAAAGAATAATCTAGATGCTTCAGTAATGAACAATTACAGGCCCATATCAAACCTGCCATTTCTAGGTAAAATCATTGAAAAAGTTGTTTTTCAACAGCTGAGTAATTTTTTGCATTTAAATGACTGTTTCGATGTGTTCCAGTCAGGCTTTCGTCCAAACCACAGTACTGAGACTGCTCTTGTAAAGGTCTTTAATGACATCCACTTAAACACAGACAGTGGCAGAACTTCAGTGTTAGTATTATTAGATCTCAGTGCTGCATTTGACACTGTTGACCACAGCATATTACTAGACCGACTGGAAAACTGGGTGGGACTTTCGGAAACCGTCCTAAATTGGTTTGAATCCTACTTAAAGGACAGAAACAACTTTGTTTCTATTGGTAAATACACATCTGAGTTGACAAATATGACATGTGGGGTTCCTCAAGGCTCCATCCTGGGGCCGCTTCTCTTTAACATCTACATGCTACCACTGGCTCAGATAATGAAAAACAACAAAATAAGTTACCATAGCTATGCAGATGACACACAAATTTACGTAACAGTTTCAACAGGAGACTATGCTCCAATTCAAACACTGAGTAAGTGCATTGAACAAATCAATGACTGGATGTGTCAGAACTTTCTCCAATTAAACAAAGATAAAACTGAGGTAATGGTTTTTGGAGCCAAGGCAGAACGTATAAAAGTTAGCGCTGAGCTTCAGTCTGCAATGTTCAAAACAACAGATAAAGCCAGAAATCTAGGTGTAGTCATGGACTCTGACCTGAGTTTCAACAGCCACATTAAAACAGTTACTAAATCAGCCTACTATCACCTAAAGAACATATCTAGGATTAAAAGACTAATGTCGCAGCAGGATTTGGAAAAACTTGTCCATGCTTTTATCTTCAGTAGACTCGACTACTGCAATGGTGTCTTCACAGGTCTCACTAAAAAGTCTATTCGGAAGCTGCAGCTGATTCAGAACGCCGCTGCTCGAGTCCTCACTAACACTAAGAAAGTGGATCACATCACTCCTGTTCTGAAGTCTTTACACTGGCTTCCTGTGTGTCAAAGAATAGATTTCAAAATACTGCTGCTGGTTTATAAAGCTTTGAATGGTTTAGGCCCAAAATACATTTCTGATCTACTGCTAAATTATGAACCATCCAGATCTCTCAGGTCTTCAGGGACTGGTCAGCTTTCTGTCCCCAGAGTCAGAACTAAACATGGAGAAGCAGCGTTCAGTTATTATGTTCCAAATATCTGGAACAAACTCCCAGAAACCTGCAGGTCCGCTGCAACTCTGACTACTTTTAAATCCAGACTAAAGACTTTTCTTTTTGTCGCTGCTTTTAATTGAACTATTCATATCTTAGACTGCACTGTAACTTTTATCCATGTATTTTTTCTTTTAGTGTTTATCCATGTATTTCTTCTTTTAATGTTTATTTTATTAGCTTTTCTTTTTAATGACTGATTTTAAATGCCATTTTCTTAATGTCTTTCATTTGTTGTAAAGCACTTTGAATTGCCTTGTGTTGAAAAGTGCTCTATAAATAAACTTGCCTTGCCAAACTTGCCTTACATCTTTATCCCATTGGAGTGTCTTTGTTTTGATCAGCAGCCAATCAGCATCATTTCAGTTCACTGATGCAGATGAAATATAACACATTGAGAGGGTCGTGCAGGTGCTGTATCTCTCTGAGGTTTTTCTTTGCTTCTCATTGTTAGAACAGTCGGTTTCCAGTTACTATTGTTGTCTGTGTAAATGCATTTAGGAGGGGCTCAAACTGACATTTTAGTGCAACAAAGCTGCTTTGGAAAGTGGAGACCAGGAGGCAGGCAGCAAGAAGCCCCCGGTGGAGGCACACCCTGTACTGTTTGAACAAACCAGGACACTATGGACGCACCGTGTGTGACACGTTAAAGAGGCCCTATTATACTTTATGGGGTTTTCCCTTCCCTGTAGTGTGTTTGTAGGTTTGTCTGCATGTCAATGGTCTGCAAAGGCTAAAATCCCAAAGTTCCCTCCAGAAGGAGTTTCTCAAGCCCCAAGGAAGAGTGCCATCCGTTGAAGCAAATGTGCCTTGCTGCCGAAAAGTTTAAGTTGTAGTTCTTGATGCATTTGGGCCCAGAAAAACGTTTTCCCCTTGACTGACATTGGGAAAGAGATATCTGTAAATCAGCGTATACAATTTTGCTAAATAAACTACCCAGTATGAACACACTTCAGCCCTTACTTGAATCATTAGGGTATACAAGTTGTAAAAAGCGCTAAAAGCCATTTACTTCCACAAAATAGTGACATCACTATTCACTTCTACTGGCTAACCAGCTAACCAATCAGAGCAGACTGGGCTCTGGTTTCAGACAGGTTTTGAACATTAAAGCATGGAGACATGTCCCAGGAGAGACACAGAATACAAATATGAACATGAAAATAACTATAATCTGTCCTCTATAACCGACAGTTTACAAGACAACAATGTGAGTAATTCCAGGTATTTATTTGAGGAGTTGGTCTTTTGAAAAACACACACCTTTTTAAATATGCACCTTATAACATCATAGGGCGTAGTGGGGTGATTTTAAATGTCACCTTAAAGCTTTGTGCGTCAGACACCTGCTCACAAAAACACACCAGTGGCACCTTTTATCAGAACAAATCTGCAACAAACTCTGACAGGCTCACAGCAGCTCAACCCGGTCTGAGGAGGTTTGAGCCAGATGCTGTGTGGAGACAAAGCAGCCACACCCACACACACACACACACACACACACACACACACACACACACACACACACACACACACACGGAGTCACACCCTAAGGAACCTGTGACGCCACTTTAACAAGGCGCCCGGCTATTAAACCAACGGTGCTGCAACTCCAGATGGAGCAAGCACATCCTAGCTGCCAGACCTCCTCACCATCATCCTCTTCTTCTTGCTTTCAGCGCCTGTTACATTCATTTAGGATCTGGAGTCACTTACTGCATCCAACCGTAAGTGTCAACGATGAGATAAAGCTTCTGTTGCAGTTGCAATACATATATGATACATATGAAGCTTTCGGAGTGATAGCTGCAGGAAGTTTGAGTCATTTTGCATCAGTGGGAGTTTTTTAAAGTGCCGGATAGCGGCTGTTGGCTCCGGACAGAAGCAGCGTGTGATTTGGCAGATACATGTCATCAGTTATTCAGCAGAAGTACTTGCACTGACTCACTCTAAGGTTCCATTGACGTTTCTTGAATCTAAAAATAGATTTAGTCCTCATTTCAGTCGTAGCAGCTTGTCTGGAAATTGATAGAAAATCCCATTAAGGGGTTTACAGACGGCTCTCTACTGCTGGAGGGAGAACAAGAGTAATAGGTTGACCAGGATGAACTCTGATCAACTGATCTCTCCTCTAGAGCTATGTTAAGAAGCTAAGTATGCTTTCATCTTGTGGTATGCTCCACTGACAGCGAGACCGTCCTGCTTTTACTTCCCTCTCAGACTACCACAGAAGTTAGTGCAAAGTGAGTGCTTTACACACAGATATGTCATGTAAAGGGATTTAACTAGAGATGGGGTCGTATTGATTGTATCAAATGTATCTGCATCAATTTGGATAACTTTTTTTCCAGGCTCAAGCTTCTTAAATATTATCGAAATTGAGCTGTTTGGGAATGTTGGTAAGGAAAATTAAAATTAAAACAGCATAATTTTGCGATCTTGGGAGTTGTGATTGATATTTTTTGCCATTGGAATCCTTTGGCTACTTCCCTAACGTATATATATTATAACACTTAGTTTGGTGGTCTAACAATCGAAAGGTTGTGGGTTCGATTCCAGCTCCTGAATTCTACTAGTCAATAATACAATATAACAAAACATTTGGTAGTTATAGCCCTGATTCTTTTCATATTAGATTTTAGTCACTTGAATATCAACTAATGCATCACTTCTGTTACTTAAAATGTTTACATTTTTGTGATCAATATGGCAATTGAATGGATTCAGATTTGCAAAATTATTGTTTTGAGGATTGTCAACATCAGATTAATTGGCAAAAATGTAAATGATCTAATAATTGTATTTAATCAGCAAGCCATACTGGCATCATGATGTCAGTTACATTCATACTTAAAAAACATGCATGTTAGCAGGCAATATCAAGTTCATTCAACGTCCGATAAGCCGATGACGCAGGAAATGTTAAGGTCATGTCAAAATATTGTACAATGAGTTGATAATGCAAAAATTATCGAGGTCATTTTGATATTTTTGATATATTTTGCATGTCCATAATAAGATGAGTTAATAACGTGAACATATTTAGCTCATGTCCATACTAATTTTACAATTAGTTTATAAAGTAAAAATATTGAGGTCATGTCCATAATACTTTACAATCAGTCCATTTAGTGATGAGGCGTAACTGCTCCCATTTCCTCTGTTATTGTCATCAAACTGAATATCTATTGGTTTTTAGGATTTTCACTATTTTTCACATGTTACCGAATAAATGATCAATAAAACACAACAAGCTCTTGATTCATCTTTAATATGAATATTTAATAGTGCTTTATTGATATAAATAACGTTAATACAAAGCTTTTTTTGCTAAATAATCAGTTGAGGATGATTACATGCTCGACCAATCAATGAATAATTTAGAAGAACTACAAACCAGAGATATTATTTGGAATAAACAATAAAGTGTCTGTACATGGTCTCATGGTTTCAATCAAGTTTTGTCCCATTGTTTTCTAATGATGTGTTTCTTTCTTGTGTGTTTCAGGTAAGAGGAAGACGGTGCTCAAGCTCCCCAAGGAGGTGTTTGAGCAGCCTCCTCCCACAGCAGTGTAAGACCTTTTCCTTATTGTTAACTGTCACGATGTATGATGTCCCCTATTTTCATCCATCACACACTAAATGAAAGCTAGTAGACAGACTGCTGAATGTGGTAAATGATTATCTGATGAACTGCATTCAAAAGGGGAGTTCAATGATGGCTTATATTATCATCAGTGTATTGTAATTGGAATACAAACGTGAGTATTAATATCTTCACATCACACCCCTGACATTTGTTATAACTAGGACTGTCAGTCGATTAAAATATTGTGTGTGTGTGTGTGTGTGTGTGTGTGTGTGTGTGTGTGTGTTTGTGTGTGTTGACTTTTGGTACAATGTCCCACTGTCTGGCTTCCTGCATAAAGTCAAGTGCTCAGCGAAATGTCGCTCCTCTGTTTTCATTGAAACAGCTCCTTATATCCGTTAGCGCAGCTAGCTAGCACCAGATGCTAACAACAACAATACACGTAAGGTCTCTCTCTCGCTCGAGCCACACATACACACACCCTCCCAGTCCTCCCGATGGCCAGTCGGTGCCTGCCGGTGAGCGTGGAAGTGTGGTCTGCCACAAGCAGGCGGCAGGAGCGGGGCTGTCAGCATCAGCTTGTAGATGGTATTTTAAACTCGATGCGCTCTGAAACTACGGGGCGGCCGAGGACAAAAAATACCAACCCAGTCTCATGGCATTTCGTGTTCACCAACACGATTTTTAATCTATTGATTTGTGTTCACCAACACCATTTTCCCCTTTTTTTCGTGTTGCACAGCACGATTTTAAAAGCAATGTATTTCTATTGGTAATGACGCTCATGGAAGCACGGCATTCGTTTGTGTCGGCTGCCCTTAAAGGCAATGTGAGCGTCCATTCTCATTGGATAACGGAGAATTGTACACCCGGAAGTAAGTATTCCCCTTACTGTCGATTGATTTTACAGTGATATCTGCACTACTCATCGACTAAAAAACACCAGATTATCCTTGTTAATTACACAACATTGATTGGTTTAAATTGTGTGCAATGCTTTTGTATTTTTCCCCTTCGATTCGGAGAAACAAATATTTTTTCGGAGTAAAGGATAGCAGAAGACACTACACTACCCAGAATCCCCAGCTATCGTTTGGACTACACCATGTGCTCTGTTTGACAAACCAGTGATAGTCCTCAAGCTCAGTGATTGGAGAGTGTGCACCTAGGGTTACACTGAGCCTCGAACAGCACTTGAAATGGGATGGAACCACGGCAGACTGTCCAAAACTGGATTTGAACGGGTCCACCGCGTCCCCCCCTCCCCCACCCCGTCCCCAGAACTACACATGCTGGCTATTCTGTTTCACAACATGTTCTCTATCTATGGCACGTCTCTACTGGGACGTTTTCGTATTTCCCATAATAAGAAGTTGCCAGTATTAAACTGTGTACATCCCTGGAGGTTTAGGGGATAGGAAACACTCAAATGTAAAACATATAATTAATAAATGGGTGAAAATTGCTTGTGCCCATAATGGGCAGCATTAATATATATACACACATGCCAGCTAAGGTCAGAAGAGCTTTATTTAACAGCTGGTCTTATGTTTGTGACCCCTGTTGTTAATTGATAACATTACATTACATTAATTGATAAGCCTGAAACATGCACTTGTCAAGGTTCAGAGGCAAATCTTGCAAATATGGCAGTAGCCATCGATCAGCTTAAAATAAGATATACTTTATTGATCCCAAGTTGGAACATTTGCGTTACATCAGCATGTGTAACAGTTGTACTGTAAATATGCAGTGGTGTTTATTTGTAAATCATTTAGTATAATCACACAAATTCTGTGTTTTATATTTAACAATTCTGTGTTCTTTATTTATTGATTGTTCAATACCTGACAAGGCCGGAGATGAAATATCTACATACATCTTATAAGAGTATAATACATTATGTATAATATCAGTTAAAATAAGTGCTTCAACATAGTTAACATTGCTGGAGGTATGCACAAATATTGATAGATGTCTTGTAATGCACTATTGAGGAACCTGCGACCCAAGTTTTTCATTCAATGCATAACTACACCATAGTTGTGTCTATATGATATGTCAATAAACCTTAGAAAATCTTGAAAGGGATGTGCAAAATAGTAATTATATACAGTCTTTAATGAACTATTAGTAGAGAATAACGAGTAATGAATATACTTTATAGGGATCCTATTAATATCTAATAATACAAATAATGAAATTCAATAACATGCTTTAACCACTAGGTGTCCCTTTATATCAGCTGTGCACCTTTATGGTGTAAATACAGCCTATCTACCAATTGGATCAAATATAAAAGTCAGCCGAATTAGTGTTGGAGGATACTGCAAGGAGACGTATTGTGTGAAAAGAAATGTAAGCTGTTGTTTAATGGCTGATATATTTATGATCCACATCACGTTTTCAGTTCCTCATGTTTGTCTAGAAGTCTTCTCATCAGGGCTCTATAAATACAGAACTACGGCAGATATGTAATATTTAATGCAGCTGAACCGTGTATTACAATGCCGTTATGTGATGACCTCCAAAGAGAAAAGCAAGCACACTCGGAATAAAGTATTATTTTTATTTGTTTTAAATGTTTTCGGTCTGTTTCCGGTATTTGTTAATGACGATGTGCTGTGAGATGTGAGACTGGAATTGCACAGGGGAAAATAACGTAGGCTATCTTTAGATGCGGATTTTGTTAAACTAATATGTTTGCGCTGTGGACCAATACTATACATTGACGGGGAAGCGGGTAGCAATAAAGATAACACCATTAAACAGTTACACAACATAACAGAAATAATATCGATAGCAGCGTCCCTAGCTATGGACGCAATTTCCTGAGGTAATCTTCGTAATAACTAGCAAACTAAAGATCATGTATATCCACTGCACACATAATCTGAAATAACAACTCATATTTCTCGCATCAAATGACATCAAAACGCATTTTAATGGCCAAACTAACTTTAAAATAGGCATTTTACACCGAGAATGAAACGAAGTTCGGCCATGTTTTTTTTTTCTGCAGGGAGAAATTTGAAGATCACGTGACATAGACACCAGCCATTGGAATGCATGGTGAAAAAAAAAGGGGTTTGTCAAACAGAGCACATGGTGTAGTCCAAACGATAGCTGGGGATTCTGGGTAGTGTAGTGTCTTCTGCCATCCTTTACTCCGAAAAAATATTTGTTTCTCCGTATCAAAGGGGAAAAATGCAAAAGCATTGCACACAATTTAAACCAATCAATGTTGTGTAATTAACAAGGATAATCTGGTGTTTTGTAGTCGATGAGTAGTGCAGATATCACTGTAAAATCAATCGACAGTAAGGGGAATACTTACTTCCGGGTGTACAATTCTCCGTTATCCAATGAGAATGGACGCTCACATTGCCTTTAAGTGCAGCCGACACAAACGAATGCCGTGCTTCCATGAGCTCATTACCAGTAGAAATACATTGCTTTTAAAATCGTGCTGTGCAACACGAAAAAAAGGGGAAAATGGTGTTGGTGAACACGAATCAATAGATTAAAAATCGTGTTGGTGAACACGAAATGCCATGAGACTGGGTTGAAAATACACATGCGTTAATCGCGTTAAAATAATTAGTGGCGTTAACGCGTTATTAACGCGTTAACTTGACAGCCCTAGTTATAACACAATAATCATTTGTACGTTCTGTTGCTCCTTCATCATCATCATCCTCTCCTCGCTCCTGTTAACATGAGGCTCAGACTGCAGCTGTTTGCAGAGCAACAGGAAAACGAAATGTCTCAAAATTAATCATCTTCATTGAGAAACCTGCAGCAGCAGAGGCGTTTTGGTTTCAGGCGAAATTCATATGAAGAGTCAGACTTTCAGCTGTATTACACTCTGTGCTCCCATTGCATTCACATTTTTTATTATCTTTTTTGTAGTAATCTTTTACATTTAATTGAATTTCTTATTGTATAATTGGGTTATTTTTATTTATTGTATTTAAAAATATGCAAATACTTTTAACCCATACAACACCCTTTTTAATGTGGTGATTAGATTTGTCCCAATTAATTAGTGTTTTTAATTTCTATTATTTCTATGTATTTTTTTTTGTGATTTTGTATTATTATTTTGTTTATTTATTGATTTTTTTCATTTGTAACTTTTTTAGTTTTTTAATACGATCATCAAAGTTATTATTTCAATTATTTGCTGTTTTTATGTAACTTTTAAATGATATGGCATATATGCATTTTGTTGCATTTATTTGGCTTTATAAATCTGTTTATAACTTTGATTGGACGAAAATGTAATTTATGATCCACATAAAATATTCTTCAACACCTCTATGATATACAGTATCGTTTTAATTCATCCACACAGGCTGCTCATGCTTCCTCAGTCGGGTTGAGAACAAAGACATTTACATTTTCATCTGTGTTCAACATTTTCCTGATTTTGACTTCCTGCTTCACTTTGTTGTGTCTTCCTCAGAAGTCAAATATAACCTGGTCATAATATAAGTCATATCTTTGTGTGTTTCAGACCCCCCAGAGATTTGGATTCGAAAGCTTGTGTAACTATCGGAGAGAAGGTAATTTCATTAGATAAGGAGTGCATAATTCATGTTTTCAACTTTCCTAATCCCGTTCCAGGTTTATACATTTTCTCTCCTACCTTTTATATCTTCCATAACTCGTCACTGTTTACTTTTCTTCCTCTCCCAGTGTATTAGCACTCCTCACAGGTCAGCTTAGCAGAGGGTCTGTTAGCCGTAAAGAACGCCCGGGTGAACATAACAGCCGAATTGAACACTTCTGATTGTGGGGAGACTGGAATGTCTTTTATTGCCCGTCGGGCAGTACAAATATTTATTTTAAACTCATCAAATAAGTGGAATTTTCCATTGGCAGAGCTGCCTGTTTTTCTGTGCTCGAGTTTGGCCAGAAGTCAAAGTGAAAGATGTCTGGTGTTTGCTTGAATAATGTAAAAGAGATGAAAGACTAGTCTTGCTGCATGGAGTTATTTAAGGATTCAGACTTCGAAGAATATTTACATAATGTAGGAAGCTGGTGGTTGAAAAAGTATTCCAATCATTAACTTCAGTGAAATACCTTACACCACTGTCACAAGTAACATCTCTGCATTCAAAAACGTATTTAAAGAGGCCCTGTTATGTTTTTTGGGTTTTCTCTTCCCTTAATATAGGTTGTTGTGGTTGTTAATGGTCTGCAAAGGCTAAAATCCCAAAGTTTGTTTACTTCTGTAACATAGTGACATCACAATGTCACACTCCCACTTCTATTGGCTGGAGCTCCAACACTTTGTACATGATGTCTAAGTGGTAGGACATCTCCAAGTGGTTGACCAATCACAACAGAGCCAGCCAGCTAACCAATCAGAGCAGACTGGGCTCTGGTTTCAGACAGAGGGTGAAAAGAGGTGCTACAGTATGAGAAACATAAAGAGCTTTTTGAACATTAAAGCATGGAGACATGTCCCAGTGGAGACACTAAATACAAATATGAACCAGAACATTTGCATAATATGTCCTCTCTAAGAAGTATGAAAGAAATATGAGCAAAATCCATCCATCCATCCATCTTCTTCCGCTTATCCGTGGTCGAGTCGCGGGGGTAGCAGTTCCAGCAGAGAGCCCCAAACTTCCTTTTCCCTGGCGACATCAACCAGCTCTGACTGGGGGATCCCAAGGCGCTCCCAGGCCAGCAAAGAGATATAATCCCTCCACCTGGTCCTAGGTCTACCCCTTGGTCTCTTCCCAGCTGGACGTGCCTGGAACACCTCCCTAGGGAGGCGCCCAGGTGGCATCCTAACTAGGTGCCCGAACCACCTCAACTGGCTCCTTTCGACGCGAAGGAGGAGCGGCTCAACTCCGAGTCCCTCCCGGATGACCGAACTTCTCACTTTATCCCTAAGGGAGACACCAGCCACCCTGCGGAGAAAACCCATCTCGGCCGCTTGTATCCGCGATCTCGTTCTTTCGGTCATGACCCATCCTTCATGACCATAGGTGAGGGTAGGAACGAAAATGGCCCGATAGATAGAGAGCTTTGCCTTCTGGCTCAGCTCCCTTTTCGTCACAACAGTAAGGTAAAGCGACTGCAGTACCGCTCCCGCTGCTCCGATTCTCCGGCCCATCTCACGCTCCATTGTTCCCTCACTCGAGAACAAGACCCCAAGATACTTGAACTCCTTCACTTGGGGTAAGGACTCATTCCCTACTTGGAGTGGACAGTCCATCGGTTTCCTGCTGAGAACCATGGCCTCAGATTTGGAGGTGCTGATCCTCATCCCAGCCGCTTCACACTCGGTTGCGAACCAATCCAGTGAGTGCTGAAGGTCACAGACCGATGAAGCCATCAGAACCACATCATCTGCAAAAAGCAGTGGTGCAATCCTTAGTCCACCGAACTGCAGACCCCCTCCCCCACGACTACGCCTAGAAATCCTATCCATGTATATTACAAACGGGATTGGTGACAAAGCGCAGCCCTGGCGGAGGCCAACCCTCACCGGAAATGGGTCCGACAAAAACGGGTAAACTTTCCCGGGGAGGCTGAGTAGTGTGATGCCTCTGTAATTGGCACACACCCTCTGATCCCCCTTTTTAAAAAGGGGAACCACCACCCCGGTCTGCCACTCCTTCGGTACTGTTTCCGACTTCCACGCAATGTTGATGAGACGTGTCAACCATGACAGTCCCTCAACAGCCAGAGCCTTCAGCATTTCTGGGCGGATCTCATCCACAACCTCAGTGACCTCCCCCCGGGAGATTGGTGTTTATCCCACGTCATACTCCAGCTCTGCCTCTAACATAGAGGGCGGAGTTGTCGGGTTCAGGAGTTCCTCAAAGTGTTCCTTCCAACGCCCTAACACTCCATCAGTTGAGGTCAACAACGTCCCATCCTTACTGTACACAGCTTGTAACCTGTAACCTGTAACCCTCCTGAGGTGTCGGACAGTTTTCCAGAACAACTTTGGTGCCGCCGAAAGTCCTTCTCCATGTCTTCTCCGAACTTCTCCCACACCCGCTGCTTTGCCTCGGCCACGGATGAGGCTGCTGCCCTTCGGGCCTGTCGGTACCTTGCAACTGCCTCGGGAGTCCCCCGGGATAACAAATCCCTGAAGGCTTCCTTCTTCAGTCGGACGGCTTCCCTGACCACCGGTGTCCACCAGGAGGTTCGAGGGTTACCGCCCCTTGAGGCACCTAGGACCTTGAGACCACAGCTCCCTGCCGCGGCTTCGGCAATAGAGGCTTTGAACACCGACCACTCTGGTTCAATGTCCCCAACCTCCACAGGAATGCCTGAAAAGCTCCGCCGGAGGTGTGAGTTGAAGGCCTCCTGAACTTGGGCCTCCTCCAGACGTTCCCAGTTCACCCGAACTACACGTTTGGGCTTACCAGGTCTATCCAGAGGCTTCACCCGCCACTCGACCCAACTCACCACCAGATGGTGATCAGTTGACAACTCCCCCCCTCTCTTTACCCGAGTGTCCAAAACATACGGCCTCAGGTCAGATGATACGATAACGAAATCGATCATGGATCTTCTGCCTAGGGTGCTCTGGTACCACGTACACTTATGAGCATCCATATGTTCGAACATGGTGTTTGTTATGGCCAATTCATGACTAGCACAGAAGTCCAGTAACAAACCACCTCTCCGGTTCAGATCAGGGGGGCCGTTCCTCCCAATCACGCCCCTCCAAGTGTCTCCATCATTGCCCACATGTGCGTTGAAGTCTCCCAGCAAGACTAAAGAGTCCCCTTCAGGAGCCCCATACAGGACTCTTTCCAGGGTCTCCAAGAAGGCCGTATACTCTGAACTGCTGTTGGGTGCATAAGCACACACAACAGTCAGAGTTCCCCCCCCCCATAACCCGCAGGCGTAGGGAGGCGACCCTCTCGTCCACTGGGGTAAACTCCAACAACGAAGCACCCAACCGGGGACTTGCGAGTATCCCCACACCCGCCCGGCGCCTCACACCTTGAGCAACTCCGGAGAAGAATCGAGTCCAACCCCTATCCAGAAGTAAGGTTCCAGAGCCGACGCTGTGCGTAGAGGCGAGCCCAACCAGATCCAATTGGTAACGCTCCACCTCCCGCACAAGCTCCGGCTCCTTCCCCCCCGAGAGAGGTGACGTTCCACGTCCCCAAAGACAGCTTCTGTCGCCCGGGTCTGGTCCGTCGAGACCCTCCGCTTTCACTGCCACCCTTCTGGCAGCGCACCCGACCCCATCGCTGTTTCCCGTAGATGGTGGGCCCGCGGGACGGAGAAGCGGAGGTGTTGCCCACGTTGCCTTTTCGGGCTGAGCAAAATATATTTCAAATTGAATTGCAGTAAAATGCCACATTTAATTGTTTTACAATAAAATTACAGGATGTTTCTGGATTCCTATTACTGCTGCATCAGCATGTTTGATGCATGTTTCCACTCTATGTGTAAGGTTGTGATTATTTATACATCTATTCCAAGAGGCTTTTTGATATTTGGCTGAAGAAGTAGGACAATTCTCTCAACAAATACAGAAACACTTCATCATTCAGTTAATCGAAAACATTCAGAATGAACACATCTGGAGAGGTTTCCACTAGACACGAAGGGGATGAAAACTGTAACTAAAGCTGCACGACAAACAGTGTTTATCTCTGATCCATAAAGTAGCATAACATGAAAGTACTGAAGTGAAGTGGGTACCTTACATTTGTACTAAAGTTCAGAACTTATAGTTAACTTTCAACAACTACAACTACAGTAGATGAGGCATACCCACTCCTGTCCTCTCCTTCTGTGTTAACCCTCTTTAATCAAAGCCTCGTTCATTTTTTATTTTTTATATTTCTTTAGTGTTTATATCCCCCTCTCACGCGGCCTTGTTTCTCTGTGGTGTCTGCAGAACTTCGAGGTGAAGGCCGATGACCTGGAGCAGATCTGCGAGCTGGGCCGGGGGGCGTACGGCGTGGTGGAGAAGATGAGGCACGTGCCCAGTGGCCTGATCATGGCTGTGAAGGTGAGGGTCCCTGCATTTCAACAAGCCCCATGCTTTCACACGTAAGGTGGTATATCAATGAAAAAATATTTAAATCAAATTTGATTAATTTAGCCCAATATCAGCAAACACATTTGTCTCAGGGGGCTTTCACCAACAAACATGGAGGAACTACATTTATAATGTGTACCTCCCCGCATACAAATGTTTGAAAAGGACTTGACCTAGTTATATATTTAACTTGTGTACCTATATTATCTCTAATAATCTTATTAAAAAAAATCATTATTTTATTCAAAGTCCCCTGTCAGCATTATGGTTGTCTGCCAGAAACGGTAATTTGTTTACCTTTCTTTCTTTTTTTACCACATTTTTACAACATATACTTTATACATTCATGGTTGTTTAACTGAATATCTAACTGTTAAAAGGATGTTGGTCTTGGGACATCTGGATTTTTGGTTATTAGACAAATAAGCTGTTAGCATTGAATGACCAACCCTGTTTGGCACAAAATCGCATTTCACATCAAATCACATTGTGCATTTGAAGCCATATTAATATTAACTTACATCAGAATGACAGACTCTGGTAAATTAACAAACATGCAAAAGAAACAGGAACGTACCTGGAGGAAGATATATGTTGTAAAATGAATAACAAACAAAGCATTGACACACAGTGGTTCTGAGCCGTTGTACTTCCTGTCCTCAGCGGATCCGGGCCACTGTGAACACTCAGGAGCAGAAGAGGCTGCTCATGGATCTGGACATCTCCATGAGGACCGTGGACTGTTACTACACCGTCACCTTCTACGGAGCGCTCTTCAGAGAGGTAACCTGCTGTAGAGATGGAAACATTTAGAAGGTTTCACCTGTAGGAGACTGATTAGAGGAATGGTAAATGGACTGTACTTCTATAGCGCTTTATCCAGTCTTTAAGACCCCTCATGTCATCTGAGCGTACCTACATTCACACACGATGGCCATGCCATCGGGAGCAACTCAGGGTTAAGTATCTTGCCCAAGGATACTTCGACATGTTGACTGCATGGGCTGGGATCGAACCCACAACCTTCTGGTTGAAAGACGACCGCACTCCCTCGCAGCCACAGTCGCCCTGAGGACACCATAGCAGCTGTGTGTTCCAAACCTCAATACATCTGACCTTTAACCTTAGCTGCACACGTTCATATCTTTTTTTCTCTGTTAGGTTCTGATTTGAATCATTTATTTGTATTTAAGTGTGCATTTAGACAAGAAGTCTGACCTCTCTTGTTAGCAGACAATTTAGTGTCGTAGGAAAAAAAATTCATATTTGTTAAGGAACGTTTAAAAAATATATTATTTATTTAGCAACCAGAAAGTGTTTTGTTCTGTTTTTCCTCACAGTATTTTATTTTAAGTGCACAGCATTTTTTTGTAATATGTATATGTTTTATTCTTTTTATAATTCTATTTTTTGGTTTTAGCTTTAAAAACAAACATGTTAGATAATTAAAAGAAAGAAAACAAGAATAAAAAACATAACAAGATTCTAAAAGTAAAATAAAAAAATAATAATATATGTAAAAAAAATATTTAAATAAATGATGATGAAACTGTAAAATATTTAAATGAAAAAAGATGTCTTTAGTCCAGATCTCTGAATACCTGTGAAGGATGCAGACTACTTCCTGCAGCAGTGAGTGGATGTTCAGGATTTCCTCGCCGTGACTGTAAACACTGGAAACTCCGTGTCTTCCTGTACGTCTGTCTGGAACGCGTCCTGGTGTTGTGTTTTCCTCATCTCTGTCCTCGTGTGTCGGCAGGGCGATGTCTGGATCTGCATGGAGCTGATGGACACCTCCCTGGACAAGTTCTACAAGCAGGTGATCGAGAAGGGAATGAGCATCCCCGAGGACATCCTGGGAAAGATCGCCGTCTCCGTGGGTTCCACTCAAATCACTCTGAGCAGCACAATTCAAAATGACTGCTCAAAGTGAATGCTCAGCTTAATGACACATAATTGTTGTCTAACTCTCATTTGCTTATTAATGAGCTTTGTTATTACAGATAGTAAAAGCTTTGGAGCATCTGCACAGCAATCTGCAAGTCATACACAGAGGTAAGAGCCGAGTGGAGAGCCATTAAAGCTCTTAGTGTCCATATCCACTTCTGATATGCATCAACACACCGCTGCATGAGAGGCTTTCTTCCCTTTCGTTACTCCATCCAGCTCTCATTAAAGGATCTCGTCAGTCATGTTTTACTGCATTAGCATAAAGTCACAAATGCTGCTGCGTTATATAATTATGAAAGTCTTTTATCTGATCTTTCAGGCAGCCATTGCTTTCCATTCTTTTTCACATGATGCTAAAATTAGCAGCCTCTTTGCATGAGTCATTTCATCCATTACCATGGACATCAAAGCCTGCATTATTTACATTATCATTTTGACTTTCAGTACTACAGACTTCAAATTCATTTCCATTAAAAGCTGCATTTATCAATATATTTGTACAAAAAGTGGATTGAATGTAGTATGACGTCAATCACTGACAAAAGTGGGAGATGTACTCAGATCTTGTACTTAAGTAAAAGTAGAAGTACCAGAGAGTAGGATTACTCTGTTACAAGTAAAAGTCCTGCATTCAAAATGTTACTCAAGTATAATCAGAATATACCTAAAGTACTCGTTGTGCAGATTGGTCCATTTCAGAATAATATATATGATATGTTTTATAATGATTGATCATGAAAGTGTTCTCAAAGCTGGTAAAGGTGCAGCTAGTCTGAATGACTTTGTAGACTGCAGGGTAGCTGGTGGATTTACTCCAGGTGGAACTAAAGTCTGATTTAACACTTGGTTATATTTCACATCATTCATCCAGATCTGTGAAGTAACTAAAGGTATTAAATACATGTAATGGAATAAAAGTAGCAAAAATGTGAAATACTCAAGTAAAGTACAATTCCCTTCAACTTTACACCTCTACTCATACCTTTTCCTTTTAAACTTTATAATCCTCCAACACTAAGGTAACATTACTTTGAAGGCAGAGTTTATTTTGTTTCTCATAAAAGGTAAATAAATGCACAGGTAGTTCACAATGCATATAAAAGAGGTCAGACAACTTGAAACATTTATAACAATTCCATTTTTCCGGAGCCTAACGTATCGTCCACACGGTTCCGTCACGTTGAAGCTTGCCGGTGGGCGTGTCTGGCGTGTGACCAACAACCAATCACATTCATCTCTCGCCCCGGACACACAAGCACGCGGTTTGATTGGCTAGCGCTTGTACTGGCATATGATTTGATTGGCTGGCGCTTCCTTTCGACACTTGAAAAGTTTAACTTTTCTCAACTTTCGAAGCAAGCAACGGAGGCAAAGCGACGCGGCGGAACCACAATGCAGTTCGGCAAAGCTTGACGTCACCCCATTCTAAGTGAATGGGAAGCGTCTCCGTTGAAGCACGCAACGGAACCGTGTGGAGGTACCGTTAAAGGAGCCAAGTCGTTTAAACTTGCAAGAAGACGGTTCTATTTTAAGTTAAAATGATGCTTCTTCAAAGGTGAATGCTTCCTGTTTCACACCTCTGTGCCACACCGTTACCGCTGTGTGGCTCCTGTTGCATCACAGCTTCATGTGATGCAACAAGAAGTGACAAAAATAACACAACCACAAAGAGACTTGTTTAAAAGTGACAGCACACAAACTAAGTGTTCTGTTTGCCGTGTTGCTGCAGACGTGAAGCCCTCCAACGTGCTGATCAACACGCAGGGCCAGGTGAAGATGTGCGACTTCGGCATCAGCGGCTACCTGGTGGACTCCGTGGCCAAAACCATGGACGCCGGTTGCAAACCCTACATGGCAGTAAGTAAAGAGAGAGACACAAATGTTTTACAGCTGAACATCTGAAGCTTCATTTTACCAACACAAAATCAGCAGCTGAATCTGCATCGCTTCCTGGAGTGGATTTCAGCTGATTTCATATTAAGTCAAAGTAATAATAATTCAGTGTGGAAATATTCTGATACAAGTGAAAGTCATGCATTACAAATGTTACTTAAGTAAAAAAAGTATTAGCAGCAAAATATACTGGATCTACTGGATATTGGATCATAAGTACTCATGATCCAAAGGGGCCATTCTGGGAATAATACATATAACTGGTTTACAGTTTGTCATGCATTAATGTGTTCATCATTCTAGTTTGAAGCTGGTAAAGGATGAGATAACTCATTCAATAACAGATCAATGACTTTTGATTCAGTCTTTATAAAGTACATCATAATGAATTAGTTGATTCAATGTTCATTTAAAAAAACCATGACTTGTTGTAAAGAACATTTAGTAGGATTTGATTTCATAACAGTGGTGGGATTTGACCATGAGGACAAACTCCATAAATTCACAAACACCTTTCAATAATGAGAGCAGCCTCACGAGTAGACCGTCCCTCTCTCAGTCTCTCATTATTACCCGCACACTTATTGAGCCGGGTTACATTTTAACCCGCTCTGCCGCTGGTTGGCTGAGTGGTTTTTAGGGCAGGTTAGCGCTGAGGGAACATCGCCGTCTGTGTGTGTGTACAAGAAGGTCAGGATGGCAGGGAAGCGTGCAGGTTGTCCCTGACAACCATTGCCATACGTGACATGATCATTCCTCCCCTCTGTCCCGCAGCCAGAGAGGATCAACCCCGAGACCAACCAGAAGGGCTACAGCGTTAAATCTGACATCTGGAGTCTGGGAATCACCATGGTAAATCAGCTTTAATGACTTTTCACTTCTCTTTTCTGATCTCTTCCTCCATCTTAGTTTGTCTAAATGTATAAAAGTCTGTGAAGGGTGGGAATTATTCATAATAATAGATAAATCTCGTTCTATGAGGCATGGCTCCAGGAGTGTCTAGACGTTTTATAACGAGTTGTTAAATTATAGCTTCGCATTTGCACATTTCAAACGCAGAACCGAGAATATTTTGGATTCAGCAATCTATTCCCCATCATTTAACCTCCTCTCTGCTCCTCAGAGTGATTATTAGCACAGAATGTTCCAGCACAAGTCTCATTTGAATGGCAATAAGAGCGCTAAGTGTTTGGTGGGCAGAGGAGAAGAGCTTTTAAATGAAAGAGGTTAAAGAAGAGTTCAGATTTCAGGGTGAACAGTGTTATTATGAGTAATTTGAAGATTTGTATGTCTTAATTTCAAGAAATCTTCCAAACTGGGCTAGACCGAAACAAGTGTATTGAATAAAATACACTTTTTGGAGCAACTGTTACTCCTTGAGAAGAGACGCTTGACAGTTTATAGTGAAATAACTATTATAGGAATTTTAAATTATTATTAAGGTCTTTGGTAAAACAGTAATATATATTGTGAGTCCCTGAGTGGTTTCACATGCTGACTGATTTTAGAAACCTGAATAATACGGCCGTCAAAAAATCAGCACATACTGTATGTGGCAAAAAATGATGAAATTAGTGGTATTTAAAATAACACAAACATCAATTCACCTTGCATATAGAAACATCCTGAACATACAGGAATGCTGTGAGTCCACAGACGCTAACACAACTAAATACCAACACATTGGATTTAGTTGATAGGTTAATAACTGAGGGAAGCTTAAAACTGATTATAGTAGTTAGCGTGTTCCTTTGTTGCAAGTCCAAACTAACATTCATGTCTCCATTTATATCTGAAATACACAACCAGAATCTAAACTCAAATAAACAGTGTGACATATTTTTAGAACACCATTATCTTGTCGTTTTTCTGAATACTACACGTGAAGATATTCACATGTTTTATTCTAAGAGTATAGAATTGTATTTAAAATGATAAATGTCACTAAACCAGGGGTAGCCAACACGGTGCGGGCACTTAGTCGCCCACAGGGGCAACGTGAGTCGCCCGCGGGGCATGTTCTAAAATAGCTCGCCAAGCAAATCCAAAATGTAAAAAATACACAAAACAAAAAAGGAAATGTAATTAAAATACTCTACCCTATGCATAAACGAAACCTCAATGTGTGTTGCAACTTGCATATTTATTTATTGCACTTGACGCACACACACGTGGCATAATTTCCACTGCGGACAGGGGGGACATGTCCCCCCCACTTTTCGAAATCCCGTTTGTGTCCCCCCACTTTACAAATATGTTTCTTATTTATTGTTATTATTATTATTATTATTAAGCAGTCATAGTTGTAAAAAATAAAGTAAGAAATCATTCCAATGTGTACTATAGGACAGTACAAAAAAACAGTTTAAAAGGGGAGTGATAGTCAAATATACATACAAAGAAAGAAAGAATGCTAACTAGGTAACATAAGATAAGAATACACAAGTTTAAATGAGTTGTTATTGGTTGTGATCATATTCTAAAGATGTTTGGATTATTGAAAAGTATAGAGCTCCATTTCATCTGAGTGTTGAGAGCTGTTTCCATAAATTCATTTTGTGCTCAAAGTGCACCAGATTGATGCATTTCACTTCAACATTTTAAAAAAAGGATCTTCCTTGGGGTGCATGCCCCCGGACCCCACTAGAGGAGGTGAGGTCTGCCCTCAAATAAAGCAGGTTAAAAGAATTTAATTGCATACATTTTCATTTAGTAAACACTGAAAACGGGTCCCACAGACCCAAACAGCACACAAAGGTTAAAGGTAAGCATATAATAATGTTCAAATGTGCTAAATATATACACTGCAAAAAACAGTGAAATCCTCACGTAGAAGCTGGAACTAGAAAGTATTTATTTTTTGACAGATAAATTACCTAATAAAGTTTAATGGATTATCAAAATTGTAATTAATTGGTATTGTAGTCAATTACTCAATACAAAAATGTAAGAATTAATTCACCATTACACACTGTAATTTATTATTATAAATACATTTTAATAATTGATCTCCACTTTAATAATTTATTTGTTCATTTATTTATTTGTTTTGACTGTTTACAAAATAAATGGAAGTCCTTTTTGGTTATCTTGTATCTATATGTTTCTCATTTATAGAGGTGGGGTCATTGGAGGGTTTGTCAGAATTGTACTGACTAACTATGATGAATAGTAAGATCTCTCATGTTCCCTTCAAACCTGAACAGCTCAGACCAAAACACCTGAATACTGCTGTTCTTGCACGGCTCATGTTCTCAGTGAGAGGGATTTCTGTTTCAGATCGAGCTCGCCATCCTGCGCTTCCCGTACGACTCGTGGGGCACGCCCTTCCAGCAGCTGAAGCAGGTGGTGGAGGAACCCTCGCCCCAGCTTCCTGCAGAACAGTTCTCCCCCGACTTTGTGGACTTCTCCTCCCTGTGGTACAACCTTTTCTCTCAGTTTGTCTAGCCAGGAAACATTCAGTTTCATATCATTTTTCTTACACACAAGGCTGATCGGCAGAATCACTCTGCTCATTTAATCAGATAGAAATGTGTGTAGAACGAAGCTGATTGGCCTTACATTTTTTTACACAATTTCCATACTGTATTTAGTTTTTTAAAATTGAAAATAAGAACAGTGAGTTTAAAATGAGATTGAACAGAATACAGAGCGAAACACAAATTACACATAATCACTAACGTTGATTTTGTTTGTTGCTGCCTCGTTTAATCCCCTGGTGATTGTTTTTATTGAACTGTAATTCCTTCCAATGCAGGTACTCATCTTGTGGCTTTACACACATTTATTTTCCCCGACATCAACAGTGTTTTGAGCAAATTTGAACACCATTTCTCCACAGGAGTATATCTATGGGGGTTATTCCCTATCTTTATTCAAGAGCATGGTATTTAAACCCTGTCCTCGCACTCAAATAGTGCCTGCTTGCACTTAGATTTGATCTGCTTCTGCTCAAACTGTACGCTTGCTATCAGATATATTGCTGCTTACAGATTTCCTGTGTTCCAGTTTAAAACCTTCTCCTCGCACTCAGGCTGTTTCTGTGCGCTCGTGACATTTCTGCTCTCAGATTTATTCTGTGAGCGCTCGAAATTTTTGTGCAACAATCCTGTCAAAATCCCTCAAACAATAGGAGGCCAGGTGTCCTTGCGGGTGCGTCCGCTTTACTTATTACAGTGTCCTGTAAGGCCGGTTACTCTTTGGTTTATAAACTCCCGCCCTCCACGGCTTTATAATATAACATGTGCTTCACTGTACAACTTTTTCTTTTGGGCGGGGGGGTGTAAGCACAGTTAGTATATGTTTATAAAACGGACAAGTCAAATCAAGCAATCTGATGTTTCTTAGCCGTGATATAATGAGTATAATTGTAGTTACTTTTCACAAGTCAGTATCCCTCCGCCTCTGAGAACGGTTACAACTGTTACATTACGTCCGTCACGAAACTAACTAACCAACAAAGCTTATGATGGAAACATTTAAGGTTAACTTCGACCTCTGGGGTGGCCTTACTATGGTGTGGATTGAGAAGTGCCTATCTCCAGAAAAGCTATTATGTAAAGTGCTGGTATATATACTAACTGTGCTCCCCCCCCCCCCAAAAAAAAAGTTGTAAATCAAACTAGTGAAGTACATGCTATGTTATAAAGCCGTGGAGGGCGGTAGTTTATAAACCAAAGAGTAACCGCCCTTACGGGACGCTGTAATAAGTAAAGCGAACGCACCCGCAAGGACACCTGGCCTCCTATTGGTTGAGGGATCTTGACAGGATTGTTGCACAAAAGTTTCGAGCGCGCACAGAATAAATCTGAGAGCAGAAATGTCACGCACACAGAAACAGCCTGAGTGCGAGGAGAAGGTTTTAAACTGGAACACAGGAAATCTGTAAGCAGCAATATATCTGAGTGCAAGCGTACAGTTTGAGCAGAAGCAGAGCAGCAAGCAGGCACTATCTGAGTGCGAGGACAGGGTTTGAGGGAAAGAAATACATAAAGTATGCTCTCAAATTTAAATACCACGCTCTTGAATAAAGATAGGGAATAACCCCCATATATATCACCCCTAAATTATAGTTTTTTAAGTAATTACTTAACCGGCGTTACCTTGAAATACTGAATAAAAGTCAGTTTTTCACATGCCTTTATGTAAAACAAAGAATCCAAAAACATTGATTTATTTTCTTTGAAATAGGGGCCGCATTCATTTTGTATAGTAGCTTGTCCAGATGTTTACAGCGTTTGAGTGAACATGCATGTGTTTGGGAAGTGGTTAACATACCACTGGATAAAAGAGGCTTGTATTTTAGTGCACAAGTTGTGTGTGAGTTTGTACATTTCTATTTTGTTATATTTCTGTCCTTATCTTGCCATTGACATTCCGATTGTTTTGGAGTCATATGAGAAAACAAACATTTGTACAACAATTCAAAGTACAACAGAGTGAATATTGATACACAATAAAGTGTTCCTTTATGGATGAAAAGACATAATGACTTTAATGCATGGATATGGTGTCGTTTATAATGTACATTTATTGTGTTAATGTTGCATTCTTCCCTCCCCAGCTTAAAGAAAGTTTCAAAAGAGCGGCCGACTTACACAGAACTCATGGTGAGTGTTGTATTTTTCATATATTTGTTGTTGTATTTTCTTTATTCTGCTGTTTAAGCAGATGCATGCAACATGTAATGCTGTTAATCAGACACTGGAGGGTGCACTAGGATCTATATTCCCTCCCTCACACAGTGAATGAGTTAATAAGCTGTGATGCCTCAGTACATACACACCAGTTCTCATATCACACTTATCTGATATACAATTCATTCTTAATTAGGGCTATGAACAAAAAAGTATAATATTGCAGCATTTAATGATTTTAGGTGTTCAAATACCACTTTGAATGAATGATTGTGGAGCTGCAGAGATATCCAGGCCTACTAAAGGGCCCTCATATTTTCATCGAATCGTTTCAGTTACAATTTAAGTGGAAATAATCACAAAAAGTATTTTTTTTCAAACTGAATTCATTTAATTTTTCTCCTCAGCAACATCCCTTCTTCACCTCCCATGAGGCCAAAGAAACTGACGTGGCTAGCTTTGTGAAAATCATCTTGGGAGACTGAGTGGCCACAGAAGGAAGGGAAGATCTGTTAATAAGAAGAAATACAAAGAAAGAAAAAAGCACCAATCGCAGCCTCTGTTACCTGCAGCCTGCTCTCACCCCTCCCTCCAGAAAGGAGCATCAGAAGGAGACGCTGACTCGGCATAGAGAGGAGTTTGCCCCCATTATGTCCTCTCTTCATTATCTGACACGGGAAGGGTGGGGGAGACGGGTTCCTCACACATGATCTGGAATAATTTAAGATATCTGTATGCCCCTGTGCACTGCCTACTTCTCATACAGTCTTTTTGCTAGTGAAAAGAGGTGCAGATTATATATAAAAAAAGATGAATGATATAATACTATCTATGTATAATCTAAATGTTTGTATACTCAAAGCAAGTGTTGCATCGGTTTATTCATTGACTGCATGTACAGAATATATCTCTGGGGGAAAAGAGGAGGAACAGTTGCAGAGTCCGACAGTCGGATATATGCAGATTTGCGACCTTCGCTTCAAGGCCCGAAATAGGTACTACACACCAACTGCTTTCCCTAGATTACAAAGTGTGTGTGTGTGTGTGTGTGTGTGTGTGTGTGTGTGTGTGTGTGTGTGTGTGTGTGTGTGTGTGTGTGTGTGTGTGTGTGTGTGTGTGTGTGTGTGTGTGTGTGTGTGTGTGTGTGTGTGTTGTGTGTGTTGTGTGTGTGTGTGTGTGTTTTTAGGGCTGCACGATTTTGGATGAAATCTATTTTTAGGTTGGGATAAGGATTTACTCTCACTATTCTGAGCGTAACATTGTATTTAAATGTTTCCTCTGCAGCCTCATCATACATTATGCTCCTGTTATTTATGATTTTGGGGGCAGAATTATTGTGTCATTTTCATACCAGGTACATTGATTTTGTCGTAGTGCTTTGATGCTAGCAAAGCATTAGCACCTGCTATTGGTGCTAATATCTGAAACACTCGGTTTTTTCCAAGTATATGTAAAAAAAAATGGTTTGAAACTTTGACTTAACACAGTAACTTCATTAATTCTGACACTTTACATGTTACAACATTTGTAAAACAATCCCCAATGGTAATGAGTTTAGGGAAAACTAGCAGCGCTTAGCTTGTTGCAGCTAATGCCCCCGCTAATGCTAAGATACGAGTGAAATGAGATCCTGTACGTGGCGAAATTCTGGAAATCCGTGAAATCATGCAGCCCTACTTTGCTCACACACTTAAAAGTGATTTATATATGAGGTGTGGGTTGACATTGTGGTCAGGAAGAATATTGCCCATTTTCTCCTTGTTGTCTGTACTGAGCCAATCACAACCCTCTCCCCTCCATGTTCAACATGAAAAGAACTGGACATTATTATTAATATTATATTAATTATTTGTATTATTTAGATCCAGGGTTTTGTCCCCAGATATATTTACTGCAGTTTCTCTTATTTATTACAACTGCTGTTTTCCGTCTGAAAACTTGAGCGATTCTTTGGAGACTTGTGTGTTTGTTTTTGTCGTGTTCTTCTTGGCTCAAACACGTAAATGCTTTTTAACTTTAAATGTAACTTTCAATCCTTCTATGTGCCTCTCTTTAAAAAAACAACAACTAGGAAAATAGGATGGTGCAGGGATATCAGCCTCTCCCATCATATCCTCCCTCTTCACATGGCATCATAATTCCACTTCCTGTTTGCTTTTATTACTCTGCGTTTCTCGTCAGTATTGAGAAAAAAGAAGAAGAGTAAACTCTTCTTTGTTGTTGCCTTGGCTTTTTTCTCATGGTGGTGTCTGATGACAGGAAGTGTCAGGCTGCATACACACAGCTCAGCGTTTGGTTGTTGTAATGTGATGACAAAGTGGAACACTTTAAATACTGTAAGCGACAGGATGGCAGGGTATTGTCACAGTTGGATGTTGTGGATCATCTTCTTGCCTATAAATATTTTGTTACCAGGGTATCCCTTGGTGTTTTGTGCATTAGTGTTTTTATGTCTCCTGTCAATTTTTTGCTGAGTTTAGTTTAAAGTTGTGCGGTTAATGCTGAAAGGCTCGATTTGGGATTTAAAATAGGAAAAAGTTAATTGGAATTCAAAAACAAGTTCAGAATTGTCTTCTTAGTTGTAAGTTTCAGAGAAATCATAATTCAGGGACCTCGAAAACATGGCGGTCCAACAGTGTTCAAATAAACAGGGTTTTATGAAAACGACAATTCTTTCTTAAATGTAGACGGGACATCCCTAAATGGAGAGCTGCGTAAAGATATGTAAAGCTGCATTCATTGATTAATTAATTAATCTTTATGGTCACTTTGACACTAAAGTAAGTTTCATTATTGACATGTTATCACCCTATAACATTTGGTTTGTTTTAAAGGTAAAGTTGGTAAGATTTGGTTGTTTCCAAACATTGTTTCGCTCTTCACAAACTCTGTCTCTTTTTCTGCTAAATGTTCCACTACGTTTACCAGCGTACATTTTATTTAGCTGTTTAACAGAGAAGTTGTTGGCAAAACCAAAACAAAGAGCTAAAAGAAGCTAAAATGCAAAACAGCGTCGGATGACCCAGATTTTTCCGGAGAGCCTACATTAAAATTATTTATCAGAGCAACTTTAATCGTTTTCTGATGCTCTTTAAAGGTTGTTTACTATGATACAATTATTTCCACAGCAGGAAATAGGCCTATTATTTAAAAATTAATCCTTTTCATTATCATAAAATCAAGTACGTGTACATACTATTAGCATAATCTTCATACGCAGTAAATGCGATAAACAAAACTATTGCACATTAGGCCTTTAGCAAACTAAACAAAGTAGTACTCAAAGGTTCAGTTCTGTCTTTAGCACTTTTATGTCTTCAAAAATGTTATTCTGTTTTCTGTCGCCATTCAAATTTGTGTCCTCAGTCAGCTTTGTCGTTTCAATGCGTTCACATGGGAGTATCCTGTTTTGTGTCAGACAAACTTTCCTTTCACCTCTCACACCAATATATGCTCCCTGCTTGACTCCCTCACGAAGCATTGCTGTTCGAGAAACTCACCCTCCTCCATAAGTTCCCCTATCTAGGTAACCAAACTTTTCATCACACCCAGCACATGACACACAGTGGATGTGGTTGAGCGCTTTGAACATTTTGCCCCTTTCCTCTCTTTAGTAATGAAGCTGAGTCAGAAGACAGGTGGCATTCTGATAGCTATTATGTTGACAGGCTCCTCATCAGTATGTTGTTATGCCAACGATAGGAATATACTGTTGAGAATCTGTAATTGGCCTCTATTACATGATTAAATTAGACAAATTAAAGTCACAGTTTCGTCAGCGAGGACTGTCACAGGTTAGTTCTGATCAGTCATGTTTGATTGTCTCTGTTGAACCCTTACGGATCTCATGACCAGTGTCCTTTTTGTTCCAATTACAATTTTTACAAGCATGACCAAAGAGCATAAATAGAAAAGCGATGGCTCACTTGGAGATGGGACATTGTTTGATGAGTGGGACAGTGTTTGAAGCTGCTAAATAAGCATCAAGAAAAAAACTAGTCCAGATACCCTTGATATCCCACCTGTAAAATATCATCACATGCATGGTCTTGTAGCGTTGATGTTGGTGTGTGTATGTTTAGGTCTATTAAGTGCCTGACGATGCTTTTTTGTGGTTTAAACACTTTTTTCCATCTTTGTGAGTGACTTTTTTGGTCTTTTATTTCCTCTCTGGCACACACCACATGTTGCTGTGATTGTTTGCACAGTACTGAGGAGCCATATCACAAAGTCACATTGTTAGTTACTGGATCATAAAAGGTTGCAGTGTAGGTGTAAGTGTTTTTTTCTCACCTACACCTATGTTACTAGTTATTTCGAACGATATCTTTGATTCACTAGCTGGCATTCTTCTTCTTTACTGTTGTCAATTGCATGTTGCTGCAACAACTGTCCATCAGTGGAATAGTCATGTCTTTGTGCGAGTGTATACTAAGCAAAAACATTGTCCAATAGTGCTACTATTGGACAAAAACATTAGAGAGAAACTCTAAGTGCAGCACAGCTGGATCAATCAGCATGACAGAAATGAATAATCCATGCAGTTCTGTGTGTCAAATTGACTCCTGAAAATACCCACAAGTAAATATTACAAAGACACCAATATTATGGCCGGATGGGCTTTATTTGTGAGTTTAGTTTTTTTAAAGAACAGTATCGTTTCCCAAGGCACCATGCAAACATTGACTGATTTCTCAAAAACAAGAGAATATAAATACCACTCTTGGAATAAAATTATACTGTCTCTTTATAAATTAAATGATTTGAATTAGAAGCAAAATTCCAAAGTTGATATTAGGGCTGGTCAATATATCAACCTCATATCGATATTGCAATATGAGACTAGATACCGTCTTGTATTTTTCCTAATTGTTCATAAGAGTTGTTGTTCCCTGGTCTTAAAAGTTACAATGCAGAAAAGTTAGTTATTTTCTCAACAGCTGTTAATAGCTTTCAGTTGAAAGTCTACATTGTGCTAAGTTTACAAAGCTTTGGCCAGTACCAACTACAATTTGAAAATGCACAGTATCCACCTAATAATTATAGTATTAAATGATTACATTTTTAAGGTATATATTTTAAAAGGGGCATTTGTCCCATTTTGTACACTCGGTATCCCAAAGCTGCACTCAGAACCTTTTAACTCCACACTCAATGTTTATTTGTTCTGCTCAGCAAAAAGCACTTCTGGTCACAGTTGACTCGTATTCATTGTAGAGTAATGAGGAAACTCCAATCACTTGTCGCATGGCATTTTCCTGTGTGTGTGTATTTTTCTGAGGGCAGCGCTATCTTTACCCTTCTGTTGCTCTCCGGGAAGATAATGAAGAGAGTCACGTCATTCACACAGATAAAAAAAGCATATTCCCCAACTTCTTCAAATCCTGCAGGAACAATTCTTTTTTTTGTCTCAGTCTCTTTTACTGTACATGTTGCATTCACATGTCTGCTCGCACGTGGGAATTCCCACCTGCGAGTCTATTTGTGGCCAATGCTCAGCTGCTGAGTAAACCTCTGTAGCTGTGGGTTAACAGGGGCAGGACGTCCGAGTGGCAACTTTCCTTCACGGGCGATTATTGTCACATCCCGCCATCATCCCCCTCTTAACCTCTGAGGTAAACAGGGTCCCAACAACGGGCACGTACTTCTGGATGATGCACTGGTAACATCCAGTTGGCGGGAGGCTTTTTACTGGAACAAGGCTCCTCATTTTACAAGTGGAAGTCCCAGACACATTTGAGATTTGGAGAGAATCAAAGGAAATGTAGCTTCTTCCTCATCCTCTAAATGTGTCACAGGATGAATTCAGAAATATCTAAAAAGTCCCACTTCCAGCCCTTTACAGATCCGGTTCTGCCAAGATATATTTAATGTAAATCTGTCGTTTGTGCGTGAACCGTGCTGAGGTTTTTGAACACTTTGTTTTACCCAACTATTCTTGCTTGGAGCGTTCTCGAATACTACGACTCGTAAGCCTTGGAGCTTCTGTCTCTCTGTCGCAGGTGGTAAACTGCTGGTACACACAGCTGTATGTGACTTCTGGTGTTGCGGTGTTGTGTTCTTTAACCGGGGTTATCCAGGCTAGTTCGCCACAGTAATCTGTTATCCAGAGATGCTACTGTACGTGGAAGAGGGTCTTTTGTTGCTGTCGGGTGGGGTTCGGGGAAGGGTAACTGTGGCTACAGCTCCTTGCCCCATGGAAAGTGAAGTTCTCAGTATATTTACACATCTCTAAGCCTCTGCTAAAGACTGATGACTGTTCATTAAGATGCTCAATTAATTTCTATAAATATTTTAGATTGCTCAAACTGATTATGTGCAATTGTAATGATGGAAATTCAATAAAAAAAGAGGTATTTTTACACAACGAGGTCCGTGTCTGCTCTGTTGCAGTTTGAATTTGTTTGTGGAGCAAAATGTTCATTGTGCTTTCAAAGAACTGGGACGCAAAATGGCGTCCAACTACTTATCCAAATGACAGAACTCATAAGGTCAGTAGTGAGGTCAAGACATATCCTTGGAACACTAATTTATGGCGTTTACAGGTACTGCATAAACGCCATAAAGCTTAGCAGACTCTTCACGCTAACAAAGGATCACTTCTAGGCAGGGTTGGGAGGGTTACTTTGTAAATGTAATCAGTTACTGATTACTGAATACATGCTCTGAAAGTAATCAGAATACAGTTACAGGTCTTAAAAAAGTAACGTGTTCAGGTTACTTTTAGAATACTTTTGGAATACTTTCTTTTTCCATAACAGATGGGTATGTTTTGGTAAACAGGAGACACTTGTTTTACTGTTTTAATGGCTTATCAAGAACTCAAACACAACATCTTGGTGTCATTCTGGACAGCTCCCTCTCATCTGCACCCCACATAACAAACATCACCCGGACTGCATTCTCCTACTGTAAACCTTTCCTTAGAATATGTTATGAATTGTAAGGCGTTCTTGGGTGCTTTGAAAGGCGCCCCTAAATAGAATGAATTATCATTATTATTATTATCTGAAACGATGTAATAACTTTTAAAACTGTTTCCAGTCACTTGCCCCATGCATTCAGCAGCAGCAGGCCATTCACTTTGATTTGATCCCGTTATAAATGTCATCATTTCGACAATAAAGAAAAGCAACATAAACGTTATCTTGCACATTTTATCTAACCATCTCGTTTCTAACTTTCAATATATTTTAAAAGAGATCTCTCTCTCATCTGCGTGCGGGGGCGGGGCCTCACAGACACGCTGCACCTCTCTCTCGCTCACAGACACGCTGCATCTCTCTCTCGCTCACAAACACGCTGCAGCGCTGTGCAGTGTTTTTGTGGCCAATGCTCAGCTGCTGAGTAAACCTCTGTAGCTGTGGGTTAACAGGGGCAGGACGTCCGAGTGGCAACTTTCCTTCACGGGCGATTATTGTCACATCCCGCCATCATCCCCCTCTTAACCTCTGAGGTAAACAGGGTCCCAACAACGGGCACGTACTTCTGGATGATGCACTGGTAACATCCAGTTGGCGGGAGGCTTTTTACTGGAACAAGGCTCCTCATTTTACAAGTGGAAGTCCCAGACACATTTGAGATTTGGAGAGAATCAAAGGAAATGTAGCTTCTTCCTCATCCTCTAAATGTGTCACAGGATGAATTCAGAAATATCTAAAAAGTCCCACTTCCAGCCCTTTACAGATCCGGTTCTGCCAAGATATATTTAATGTAAATCTGTCGTTTGTGCGTGAACCGTGCTGAGGTTTTTGAACACTTTGTTTTACCCAACTATTCTTGCTTGGAGCGTTCTCGAATACTACGACTCGTAAGCCTTGGAGCTTCTGTCTCTCTGTCGCAGGTGGTAAACTGCTGGTACACACAGCTGTATGTGACTTCTGGTGTTGCGGTGTTGTGTTCTTTAACCGGGGTTATCCAGGCTAGTTCGCCACAGTAATCTGTTATCCAGAGATGCTACTGTACGTGGAAGAGGGTCTTTTGTTGCTGTCGGGTGGGGTTCGGGGAAGGGTAACTGTGGCTACAGCTCCTTGCCCCATGGAAAGTGAAGTTCTCAGTATATTTACACATCTCTAAAGCCTCTGCTAAAGACTGATGACTGTTCATTAAGATGCTCAATTAATTTCTATAAATATTTTAGATTGCTCAAACTGATTATGTGCAATTGTAATGATGGAAATTCAATAAAAAAAGAGGTATTTTTACACAACGAGGTCCGTGTCTGCTCTGTTGCAGTTTGAATTTGTTTGTGGAGCAAAATGTTCATTGTGCTTTCAAAGAACTGGGACGCAAAATGGCGTCCAACTACTTATCCAAATGACAGAACTCATAAGGTCAGTAGTGAGGTCAAGACATATCCTTGGAACACTAATTTATGGCGTTTACAGGTACTGCATAAACGCCATAAAGCTTAGCAGACTCTTCACGCTAACGAAGGATCACTTCTAGGCAGGGTTGGGAGGGTTACTTTGTAAATGTAATCAGTTACTGATTACTGAATACATGCTCTGAAAGTAATCAGAATACAGTTACAGGTCTTAAAAAAGTAACGTGTTCAGGTTACTTTTAGAATACTTTTGGAATACTTTCTTTTTCCATAACAGATGGGTATGTTTTGTTAAACAGGAGACACTTGTTTTACTGTTTTAATGGCTTATCAAGAACTCAAACACAACATCTTGGTGTCATTCTGGACAGCTCCCTCTCATCTGCACCCCACATAACAAACATCACCCGGACTGCATTCTCCTACTGTAAACCTTTCCTTAGAATATGTTATGAATTGTAAGGTGTCCTTGGGTGCTTTGAAAGGCGCCCCTAAATAGAATGAATTATCATTATTATTATTATCTGAAACGATGTAATAACTTTTAAAACTGTTTCCAGTCACTTGCCCCATGCATTCAGCAGCAGCAGGCCATTCACTTTGATTTGATCCCGTTATAAATGTCATCATTTCGACAATAAAGAAAAGCAACATAAACGTTATCTTGCACATTTTATCTAACCATCTCGTTTCTAACTTTCAATATATTTTAAAAGAGATCTCTCTCTCATCTGCGTGCGGGGGTGGGGCCTCACAGACACGCTGCATCTCTCTCTCGCTCACAGACACGCTGCATCTCTCTCTCGCTCACAAACACGCTGCAGCGCTGTGCAGTGTTTTTGTGGCCAATGCTCAGCTGCTGAGTAAACCTCTGTAGCTGTGGGTTAACAGGGGCAGGACGTCCGAGTGGCAACTTTCCTTCACGGGCGATTATTGTCACATCCCGCCATCATCCCCCTCTTAACCTCTGAGGTAAACAGGGTCCCAACAACGGGCACGTACTTCTGGATGATGCACTGGTAACATCCAGTTGGCGGGAGGCTTTTTACTGGAACAAGGCTCCTCATTTTACAAGTGGAAGTCCCAGACACATTTGAGATTTGGAGAGAATCAAAGGAAATGTAGCTTCTTCCTCATCCTCTAAATGTGTCACAGGATGAATTCAGAAATATCTAAAAAGTCCCACTTCCAGCCCTTTACAGATCCGGTTCTGCCAAGATATATTTAATGTAAATCTGTCGTTTGTGCGTGAACCGTGCTGAGGTTTTTGAACACTTTGTTTTACCCAACTATTCTTGCTGGAGCGTTCTCGAATACTACGACTCGTAAGCCTTGGAGCTTCTGTCTCTCTGTCGCAGGTGGTAAACTGCTGGTACACACAGCTGTATGTGACTTCTGGTGTTGCGGTGTTGTGTCTTTAACCGGGGTTATCCAGGCTAGTTCGCCACAGTAATCTGTTATCCAGAGATGCTACTGTACGTGGAAGAGGGTCTTTTGTTGCTGTCGGGTGGGGTTCGGGGAAGGGTAACTGTGGCTACAGCTCCTTGCCCCATGGAAAGTGAAGTTCTCAGTATATTTACACATCTCTAAAGCCTCTGCTAAAGACTGATGACTGTTCATTAAGATGCTCAATTAATTTCTATAAATATTTTAGATTGCTCAAACTGATTATGTGCAATTGTAATGATGGAAATTCAATAAAAAAAGAGGTATTTTTACACAACGAGGTCCGTGTCTGCTCTGTTGCAGTTTGAATTTGTTTGTGGAGCAAAATGTTCATTGTGCTTTCAAAGAACTGGGACGCAAAATGGCGTCCAACTACTTATCCAAATGACAGAACTCATAAGGTCAGTAGTGAGGTCAAGACATATCCTTGGAACACTAATTTATGGCGTTTACAGGTACTGCATAAACGCCATAAAGCTTAGCAGACTCTTCACGCTAACAAAGGATCACTTCTAGGCAGGGTTGGGAGGGTTACTTTGTAAATGTAATCAGTTACTGATTACTGAATACATGCTCTGAAAGTAATCAGAATACAGTTACAGGTCTTAAAAAAGTAACGTGTTCAGGTAACTTTTAGAATACTTTTGGAATACTTTCTTTTTCCATAACAGATGGGTATGTTTTGGTAAACAGGAGACACTTGTTTTACTGTTTTAATGGCTTATCAAGAACTCAAACACAACATCTTGGTGTCATTCTGGACAGCTCTCTCATCTGCACCCCACATAACAAACATCACCCGGACTGCATTCTCCTACTGTAAACCTTTCCTTAGAATATGTTATGAATTGTAAGGTGTCCTTGGGTGCTTTGAAAGGCGCCACTAAATAGAATGAATTATCATTATTATTATTATTATCTGAAACGATGTAATAACTTTTAAAACTCTTTCCAGTCACTTGCCCCATGCATTCAGCAGCAGCAGGCCATTGACTTTGATTTTATCCCGTTATAAATGTCATCATTTCGACAATAAAGAAATGCTACATCAACGTTATCTTGCACATTTTATCTAACCATCTCCGTTTCTAACTTTCAATATATTTTAAAAGAGATCTCTCTCTCATCTGCGTGCGGGGGCGGGGCCTCACAGACACGCTGCATCTCTCACTCGCTCACAGACATGCTGCAGCGCTGTGCAGTGTGCACACAGTTCTGCCGGTAATGAATCTTACATTTTGTGAGGAAACTTTTCCACCAATAATTCCAATAAGTATTCCAAAATGTATTCAATTCAGGTTTACGAAAGTAACTGTAATCAGATTACTCGTTTTTCAAATGTAACGCCAGCTGAATACAGTTAGCCTACTTGATTTTTGTATTCTGATTACGTAACGCCGTTACATATATTCCGTTACAACCCAACCCTGCTTCTAGGCTACTGTCCCGCAGCTCCTGCCTCTCTGTTGGACTCTGTCGCAGCGGGGTTCAGAGTTTGTTTGCATTTTACAGAGTGTCAGTGAACGTGCTACTGTTTTGATGGACGGTTCTTGTGACCTGTAGCTGTGGGTGGGAGAGTGTTGTCTGGTTGGTTGGGGCTGGAAGAGGGAGGTTCCTGGGGAGAGGGACGCGGGAAGCTAGGAGGGAGCTAGCGGGAGACGTGACAGAGAGTGAGAAATTGGAATACGACAGGGTTAGTGGATTGTTTTGGCGTGGTTACAGCCAACAGTAAGCTGTGATCTGTATAATAAATTCGCGGATAAAGGACAAACTAAGCCTCCCTGTGTTCCTGAAGCGAGACACTACAATATTACCCGTTACAATGCTCAGTAACGCAGTTACAACACATTTCAACCGAAATTAAATTTCTCAAGTTTTGTTTCTTAAGAATGTACTAACATAGCGAGACATTCCAACACCAGAGACACATTGTGCGGGTAGATTAGTAAACCTGGTGTGTTTACCCTTCAGGCTTCGCGTCGGGATCTTCGTGGCAGTTGAATGTTATGCACCCTCTATTCAAAAAAGAGAACGGAGCGAAAATACAAACAACAAATTGTGTCAGGTGCGCGTGACCTGCTCCGCTGCGCGTGCATCATTTTCCAAAGTGCTTCCACAGCACCCTCCGTTGTGGACACTAGCTTACTCCCGCCCGAAACTACGCCGCCCCTCTGCGGCCCGCAGGTGCCAGGATACCACGGCAAAACAGAGCCTGCCCAAGTATATCTAAACAAGTACCCGCCTGCACAGTGCGGTCATTTTGCAGCTCGTGGTATAAAAATAGACTGGCTAGAATATTCATGTGAAAATAGTGCCATATTCTGCCATGCCTGTAGAAATGTTCGGTCAAAAATAATACATACAATAGCACAGATGCCTTCACCACGAATGGCTATAAAACTTATCTCATATCCCAAGCTTATCAACGAGCTAATGTTGCAGCTGAAATGTTCTCCAGGTCACAAAGTCAACCTCACATGATGATGTGATACCAGTTTTCAAGCACAGTAAATATTCTCTTCCCAGAGTATATGATGGGACCAAAGTGATGATTTAGTACATGGTTTTAATAATACTTTCGCTTTTCAATGTTTGCCATTTCAAACCATGAGCTGGTTCAAATCATATTTGCCTTGATTTACAATATGTTCTCATTTGTTTTATCAGTACAGCTTTGAAGTTTTTGTGCTTTTCTTTGCCACAGTCCACTTTGGACTATATGAGATATTTCAGGATTGCACTTTTAACTCACTTGAAATGTTCTCACTTGCTTGGTTTCAAAACATAACAAATGCCATAGTCTGTTCATTGGGGGCCATCAATGCTATTTGTCATTGCTGTTGCCGGCCGCTATTGCTCATGTAAACCTGCTACTGCTGCGCCCCCTGTAATCTCAGAGGCACCCTGAGTCATGTTGTTCTGGAACCGGGCCTGTACACGGCCATAAACTAAACAAACTACAGAGCCCATTCCGTGTCCTGTTATTGTTTACTTCCTGTCTGCCTTCTTCTTCTTCATCTTCTGATGTCCAGCGCTCCGTATTTTAACCTCTTTTCCTTTCTCTTTCTTGATCCTCCTTAGCAACCTTCATTAGAGTCCTTGACAGTGGTCTGTACTGCTGGATTAACAACGTGTCACATGTTAAGAATTTACAATCAGAATCGAGTATTCAACTAAGCCGTGTAATACAAGTTGTTAGTAGCCTTAAGGGCCTACACAGTTGTTATGCTATACCACATTGCCCTTCACTGGATGTACAATGAGCTGCACTAAACTACATTTTAGCATTTAAAATACCTAGCCATTCTTTTGCGGTTATTTTGGTGAAAGTAACTAAAAAGTAGTGTAACTCATTACATTTCAGAGACAGTAATATTGTCATGTAACTTATTACTTTCAAAAGACAGTAATATGTAATATATTACATTTTGGAAGTAACTTGCCCAACACTGCCGGGGACACATATTTATGTATAAAAGACATCACAAAGTGCATTTTGCATGCAGGTCCCCTAGCAGCAGCCACACCTGTTAAATCAATAAACATTTACTGTGGGAAGTGTTGCTTTCCTGCTGCTGTGACTTCCTTTTAAAACTTATTTCCCCCCCCTACGCCTCTAGACTCGTTCCCAACTCAAACTTGAAATTGTTTTTCTTCGATGGAGTCTATTTATCAAGTCATATTGATATTTCACAAACTATTCATGTTGCCGGTTTTGTGGCGTTTCTACGTCTTTACCAGCAGGAGACTCCTCGCTGCACGCCTGCCATGCTGCTGCTGCTGCTGCTGCTGCTGCTGGTTTGAATTTCAGAATATAAGCTAAGACTGGCTCCCCATACTGACAGCTGATGATCTCATGGAAACTTTGCTCAGAATCGCACTTAAAAACTGGAAAATGATTTATAATGAAATGCAGCCCCTGAGTTTTCTGGGGGGGAGGTGAGTTTCGGCAATGGATTCGGGGCAGGAGCGGGGAGTATTTTTATTCATTAGACCTTTGACATTTATGTTTCCAAGTAACCCAAAGCAGTAATTACATCCTGTCATGTCCAGCAGCAGAATGTCTTTTATGTTGTTATCCTTGAGGTGGAAAAAAAGAGCTCCTGCAGACATGTGGGGCCTTAATGCATGCTTTACCTCTGGAGCTAGTAGTACATATCAAGCACACTAACCCCCTCCTTTTTATGACAGAGCGTTGGAAAAGAAAAGCTTCTCAGTGTCAAACTGTGTGACTGACAGGTCGATATAGGGGCCCTATTATGCTTTTTGTGTTTTCCCTTTCCTGTAGTGCTTGAACATTTTCTGCAAATGAAAAATCCCAAAGTTCCCTCCAGATACACACTCCCCCCCCCCCTGCCTAATAATACATAAAGACATAACTATATGACACTCGTGCTTCTATTGGCTAGCTTTCCAACACATTGTACGTGATAGGCCAAGGGGTCGGACATTTCTAAGAGGTTGACCAATCACAACAGAGCCGGCCAGCTAACCAATCAGAGCAGACTGGGCTCTGGTTTCAGACAGAGGGTGAAAAGAGGTGCTGCCGCACAGGCAGTATGAGAACAATACAGAGCTGTTTGAACATTAGAGCATGTCCCCTTTAAGAGAGGAAAAGGTGCTACACAAAACAAAAAACACTCCCAAACAATGTCTGGTTCCTCCGTCCTCAGGAACAAATGACAACAAAAAACTGGGGGAAGAGCTGTACTTATTTGGTCAAAAGGGGGGAGGGAGGTCGGGTGGGGCGTTGCAGTAAGGGGGCGGGCATTAAGGAGGAGGAGGTGAAGGTGGGGGGGGCTGTTGGTGCACCTGCAGCGTTAGAGTTGCTTCTTGGGAAAAGGGATGAAAACAGGATCTGAAACTCAAACAACATCCTGTATAGCCCCCCTCCTCCTCAACCCGCCGCCCCCCCATCCCAGTAGTGTTTATGCTGTTTTTCCTGCTCCTCTCTGTAGGGGGGGCCTGTGTGAGGATGGGATGGAGGGGAGGGGGTTGCTTCCTTCTGACTGGCCCCTGCTCATCAGCATACACACCTCCCGTACACACACACATTTCCCATTCATCTTTATCCAAATGGTAAAGCTGCTGTTTCATACTTTAATCTGAACATATAACAATGACTGTGACTAAGATTTGTGTAGAAATACTTTTCTCGTTTGGGAAGTTTGATTTGGAATTCAAACTTCCCAGAATATTGTAGTTTTGGAGTCACGTACAGTAGCTCACATGCTTCCTGGCGCGCTTACCACTTCCTTTATGAATTATTTGTGTGCATATGGTGTAAATGTTATGAGTAGGCACGAGTGTAAAGTTTAACATGAACCCCAGGTTTTTATTTAAACTATACACATAAAGAACATAATCCAATACAAGAGAACAGATTACTCATGAATACATATTAGACATAAATGAGATAAACTACGTATTCAACTCAATATAAAACTAAATAATGCATTATATTGTTACTCATAAGTAAAGTAAGAATCCTACTAAAACATTTTAAATACACTTAACTATAACTATAAAACTCCCTTGATAATCATCATTCGCACAATAATAAGACAAATAAAAATAAAAATAATAATAATAACAATTATTTATTTATAAAGCATACATAATAAAAATACAAATCAAACACATAAAATATACAATGAACAGAAGAGGCCAACATGTATCATTGAAATGAAAAAAGGACCATCAAATAATTTCTTAATAAGACAATTAGTAAAAGAAAATAATACAAATTACAATAAATATACGCTAAAAAAAAAGTGTAAATGTTTTATTGTCATTTAAATATGTTCAGAATCTAAATATTAGAGAAGGTTAAACAACATTTTGGAGCATAGTAAGAAAGAAAGAGTTGGGGGGAAATTGGGAGGCAAGACCCTCCCAATGGTTATTAATACATGCTTTGCTCTCGTTCAATCAAATGAGAAAAGTCAAATAAAAACAGAACAAGTTGGTGTGACTTGTCCCCACACACACACACACACACACACACACACACACACACACACACACACACACACACACACACACACACACACACACACACACACACACACACACACACACACACACACACACACACACACACACACACACATACACACACACACACAGAGAACGTTGTACCTCCTCACCACACAGGAAGTGACCGGCCAAAGAGGAAGTGAACACGTTTGTGTGCAATGGGGAAGAAGAAGTGTTAAAGTTATTAGCCGAGTGGGAGCGGTGCGTTTAGGGGGCATCCTGTGCACAACAAATGTTTCCTGCTCATGCCTCCAACATCACAAAACAACCACAGAGGGGGAGGGGGGGGCGCGTGGAGAGTGGAGAGAAACTCAGGAACCTTCCAACATGTGAACCTGCCCACCACCAGGTGGAAACTATACGGTGCCCTCAGGAAAATGCTCCCCAGAAAGCTGCCTCTCTATCTACACATGCAGTGAGCTCCTATAGCACGTCCTCCAACTCCTCAATGGAAAATTCATGTCTTTCATTTTAGCAGCCACATTCCTGCACACACACACGATGGGGCCCCTCCTGACGTGCAGCATGGATGGCTCGCAAAACTCAAAGGACCATCAGATTACTGCACACTATGAAATGATTGAATGAAATATGTGGCAGCAGGATTGATAAAGCCTGTTCCTGGCCCGAGCCTACAATATCCTGGCCGGACATACAAAGCTCGAAGTGGGATCTGATGATGTTTCATCCCTCCTGTAATCTGGACACATATCCCTCTGTTATCCTTTCTGTGGCTGTCAATTGAAAGGGTTTTAATTGATGGACCTGTATTGTGCCAAAGAGCAGCAGTCTACAACAGTGGTCTACAACAGTGACCATCAACTGGCGGCCCGCGGGCCACATCCGGCCCGCACAGCGGGAGTGACTGTGGCGTTGGCGGAGTGGTTAGTGCGGGACAGTAGCCTGCGTACTGCGTAGGAATAAGTGATCCTTCGTTAGCGTGAAGAGTCTGCTAAGCTTTATGCGCTCCGCAGTACATGAACGTGCTCCACTAGGCCCTTGGACAAATGTAGTTGGTGATCCCTGGTCTACAACCTCCCTAGGTTCTCCCACAATACACAATTCTCCTTCCCTTCACTGGCAACCCATACCTGCTTCAAGACTCTGGTTCTGGCCTACCTTGCTGAGAATGGATCAGGCCTTTCCTACATCCAGTTCAGGTCAGGTCACTGCATGGATGTATAAAGGGAACTGGATAAAGGACGGCCAGTCTTCCTTCTATGCGCAATGGAGATTAAGCAAAGCGTCACTCATTCATGTGTCTTTAGCCTTTATCTGGCATATTTATTTAAAGGACAGGAACATTATATATTCATCCTTCTCTCAACCGATCAACACATGTGGCTGAACAATACAGACAGAATATACAGACAGAGAGCGCTTCACCTGCATAACATGATGACTTCACATCGGGACCTACCATTACACATGGAGTAGGGGTGCCATCACAATATAATATAAACAGTTGCTAAATAGAGCAAGAAGCAAAAATGGCCTGACTCTCAAAATCAAAAATACCCGTCCTGGGATCAACTGGTGGTCTTCCACATCCACTGTGACCAATTTCGTGACGTGAGTGACACAGAAGTTGTAGTCCCGCCCAGAGTTCCCGTTAGAATATGTTTTCGCCGGTCAACATGTCCGGACACAATTTGAAAAGTGCCAGTCAAAGGTCTTCTTTGATATTTATTGAGCTTTAAAACAAATTGATATGATTCAATATTAAACAAACTAATTATAGTAGTGTAGTGCCAGGAGATATGGGAGTCGGAGGCGGTGCATCGAAGGTGCAAAAGGGTACTTTAATTAGGAGCTGCACAGGACATGTTGTCGGGTCGCAGCCCGGGTCGACAAGAGAAAGAATCAGGAGGGCACCCAACATATAAAGCAAACACACAACATGTCCGTGTGGGAACAATACCCCCAACTATAGTTCCATGTGTGGATTATGAACCAGTGTTAAATAGGTGGTCACCACACAAGCCCCCCCAGAATTCAAACATGGAAAGAAAAATAGATCCCCACGTCCGTGGAGGAAGCACCACAGGGGCCGAGGAGGGTGGGGCCGGGCCATGGAACGGGCCGTCGGAAGGGGGCCGCAGGAGAGGGCAGGGTTTTAACGAGGGCGAGGGCATCCTCACCGGGGGTGGGAGACGGGCCGGAACGGGGCCGCAGTAGGCGTCGTAAGGGGGCGGCAGTGCTGCGACGTGGGGACGGCGTGAATATCCCGGTGGTCCCCAGCAGGGAGGAGCGCTGCCCGGCCGCAGGCGAGGGCACAACGGCAGCGGGCACAAAGTCCTCGGGGGGAAAGAGCCGGGTCCCCGGGGGGCAGGAGCAGCATCCCCGGGAGGAAAGAGCCGTGGACAGGGGAGAGGCCAGGCAGGGTCCCGGAGCGCGCCACCAAACGGGCCGATGAAGGCATGGGGACGTCCGAAACCGCCGAGGCGAAGGAAGAGGCCAGACAGGCTCCGGAGCGCGCCACCCACGGGCCGATGAAGGCATGGGAACGTCCGAAACCGTCGAGGCGAGACGGGGTCCAGGAGTGCACCACCCAGGCGTCGATGAACGTGAGTGGCGTCTGGAACCGCCGTCGAGGTGAACCGTGAGCCGCGGTAAGAAGAGAGGCCAGGCAGGGTCCCGGAGCGCGCCACCCACGGGCCGATGAAGGCATAGGCACGTCCGAAACCGCCGAGGCGAGACGGGGTCCAGGAGTGCACCACCCAGGCGTCGATGAGCGTGAGTGGCGTCTGGAGCCGCCGTCGAGGTGAACCGTGAGCCGCGGTAAGAAGAGAGGCCAGGCAGGGTCCCGGAGCGCGCCACCCACGGGCCGATGAAGGCATAGGCACGTCCGAAACCGCCGAGGCGAGACGGGGTCCAGGAGTGCACCACCCAGGCGTCGATGAGCGTGAGTGGCGTCTGGAGCCGCCGTCGAGGTGGTGAAACAGGTGAGAGTGTCCACACGAGGTCGACCAGACATGGTCGAACCTCCTCTCAGGCACCAGAAAAAGCTCAAAAAGGGCCGTACTGTCCACGGTCAAAAACAGGTGGGCGAAATAGTGAGAGGATTCACACGAGGCCAACCAGACATGGTCAAACCTCCTCTCAGGCACCAGAAAAAAAAGGTCGATAGCCTTTAGCAGCTAGCCGTTAGCAGCTAGCCGTTAGCTGAGGCCGTTAGCTGGCAGCCATCGGTAGCTGCTAGCCGTCGTTAGCCCCACGTGGATAGCTGCTAGTCGTGGTTAGCTAGCGCCGCTGGGACGTGCAGCCGCACGCCCCGAAGAAACAGCCCCATGAGGTAGCCATGGGGTTGCTGGTCGACCCAGCCGGTCGTGCATCGTCCCCCCGATGCGGGAACGGCGAGCAACGTCTCCAGCCTTCTGCGGAGCACGCACCGAGCCTCAGTCCGCGTGCCGGAGGCAGCCACGGACGTCTCCAAAAAATCCCCGGCATTTCGAGAAAGGAACCTGAGTTCCTTTTGCCGTGTTCGGCTTCGTCCCGGAAACTTCCCCAGACGTGTCAGAGTCACCAGTGTAGTGCCAGGAGATATGGGAGTCGGAGGCGGTGCATCGAAGGTGCAAAAGGGTACTTTAATTAGGAGCTGCACAGGACATGTTGTCGGGTCGCAGCCCGGGTCGACAAGAGAAAGAATCAGGAGGGCACCCAACATATAAAGCAAACACACAACATGTCCGTGTGGGAACAATACCCCCAACTATAGTTCCATGTGTGGATTATGAACCAGTGTTAAATAGGTGGTCACCACAGTAGATTATTATTCCTGTGTTATTGTAAATTGCTGTACACTTTTGAATAGTTAAACAGAGCGCTCTCTCCCTCTCCTGACAGCCCTAAAATAGTTACGTGTGATATTCTAACCTGAAGTGTGTGTTTTGCTCTGCTCACCGCTGCATGTGATTATGCAGAGCTGCGTGTCGACTCGTCAGCAGCAGCTGATCTCTCTCTCCCGTCAGATTAGACTTCACTCGCGTTTATGTCCATATCGATCAGATCTAGCTAGTTCTAGCTAATGATATGACTACCTGCTTATTAAAAGACACCTAAACAATAAGCGTCGCTATGCAACCGGGTGAGGCCGCAAAGTGTAGCGCAGCATTATGCATTTGTTTACATGCCCACCGGAACCCTGAGGCATTACCAACAGATCAACGCACAATCAAACCACACAGGACATTCTTTCTCCACATTACGTGTTAGACATTAGAATTGACTATTCTTGTCTGTCACATACTCTTTTGTCTGTCACATAATTGGTGCAAGTTGCGCAACTGATGCGGTATTGCGCTAAGGGGAAATATATTTTGACTGGACGCTTTGACCAGAGAGATTTAGATTTGCTGGTCTTCAGCATATTTTACCGGTCGTAGTCCGGTAATTACCGGCTAACGGGAACTCTGGTCCCGCCGTTTGGCCACTACAGGAATGTGTTATTTGGCCGGTCGATTGCAACTTTTGTCGTCTAGCAGTTTCCATAATTAGATCAAGCTACCTTGTTTTGTGTCTGTATCTCCTGTGTGAAGTTCATCATTATTCACCTGAGATATGACTTACATCAGGACATGGTTAAACCATAAACTCAAGTATGTGCACTTCGCTCTGCTTCGCCCAATTAGGCTTGATGCTCCCTCACTGAGAGTGGGACCCTGGTACCCCTCAACAAAAACACACCTGTTTGCTATCCTGGCTCAAGAATTGTGGAACAAGCTCCCCATTGATTTCAGGACTGCACAAAGTCTACACATCTTCTGTTGAAGACTGAAAACCCACCTGTGTCTACTACACTTGCACATAGAAAGGTTTGGCTTATTTGAAGCCAATACAGTAGCACTTACAATTGTTGAAAACTTGCAGGATTGTTGCTGTTTTGAGATGTGTATCTTGATGGTTGAACTCTCTTCTTGTGATTCAATCATAAAAATGATTAAAAAAAATTGATAAATGTTTGGAGGGATGAGAATGCATTGCAAGATGTTCCGTGCTGTTCAGTTGATCACATGACATCATACAGACCAAGGCAACATTTCTTCAATAGCACCTTTTCACATCAAAATGAACAAAATGAGAGGAAGATGAGAACATTTCCAGCCACTTAACTCAATCATTCAAAATGGACTGAAAGAGAAACAAAACCAACACGAACCAGTTTTCGTGAAACAAATTACCTGACAGGTTGTACCTGAATAATTTGTTTCTTGGGTAGAGGAACTCAGTGAGGAAGAACAGACAGACAGTACTTCAAGATTAAATGATTAATATTAATTAATATCACTCATCTCTGTCTCTGTATCTCTATGTCTATGTTATTATTTACAAACAATTTACTGACTAGTAAAAGAATGTTCTCACATTCATAAGAAATCAGCAAACACATAGGAATGGCAATAGCTTGGAATTAAAAAAAACCTGTGACTTAGGGAATAACAAGGACAAGAATAGCAGGACTATGCTAAAGTACAGCAACAATTGTAATGTTGAAGTTAATTTAAAATAAAACAAATGTCATCTAAACATGGTCTAGTGCAAATAAGCATGTGTCTTTGGCGCATTCGACCACTCAAAAGTAGAATAGAAAGAGTCAATTCCCCCAAACATTTTTAAATGATGCATAGCCTGCTTCATAAACGCTGGTTCCATATTTTTTAAACCTCAATGTGCATAGTTTTAATGCATAATATGTATTTAAAATATCTCCTGGACAAACATGAAATACTATGATTTCACTATAAAATCCTCCTAAATGCTTCAGGGTTGACAAATGTCCTATATCTCCGAAGACATTACGAAATGTTGCTAGAGAAGTATTCTTTATAATGACTAAGATCATGTGAAAAATCTGATAGGGGCCCTTTTATACATTATTTATGCAGTTTTACTGTAGTACAAATGTCACTTGTAAAAACTATTTTTAAATTGCGTTCGTAGCTATTTGATTCCTTAAGCCGTCCCCCGTCTTGTTCTCGAGTGAAGGAACAATGGAGCGTGAGATGGGCCGGAGAATCAGAGCAGCGGGAGCGGTACTGCAGTCGCTTTACCGCACCGTTGTGACGAAAAGGGAGCTGAGCCAGAAGGCAAAGCTCTCTGTCCAGGGCCGGACTGGGACAATAAGTCAGGCCGGGAATTATACACCCAGCCAGGCCACTACCAGTTTTTTGTGCCATTTTGCTGGATTTATTTGTCAATATTTACAGCGTTGCTGCCCGTAGTGATAGCCCTCTAAATCTACTACCCAAAAATAAACATATGAGATGGGTTACTATTTAAAAAAAATGTGCAAATCTATTTAGGAACCTATGTGAACATATTTTAAGTGGACCTCAAATCCTATAGGGGGGTCCGGGGGCTTGCCCCCCAGGTACGATTCTTTTTTTAAATGTTGGACTTAAATGCATCAATCTGGTGCATTTTGAGGGGGAAATAAAGAGACTACACCCATATGAAACAGAACTGTATACATTTAAATAATCATACAATCATAAAAACATGGCCATAACCAATAACATACCATATCCAATATGAAAAAACATTGAAACTTGTTTATTTATTTGTTTTTGGTTAGTAGTTGGTTTGTAGTGAGTGTGTCTGTGCTCCTGAACCAGCCTCACCTGTCTCCCTCCTCTCCACCCTGCTCCTCTTTGAGGCAGCAGCAAAGACTAGTTTTAGCTCTCAACACGTTTTAAAAGTGTATCTGACCTTTTTTCACCTAGTTAAATTTTTTTTATTATTATTCATGCTTATTTTACTAATCACTCCCCCTCAAATGGAAATATGTGTTTACATAAATGGTGACCAAACCGTTTGAGACCCACAGAGAACTTAGACTAAGTTAACTATCTAAACACTCAGAGAGTCCTTTACCTCACCTGAGCTGTAGTTATCAGTCTCTCAGTCTGACTGGAGAGGACTCTCCTCCACCTTGTTGTTGAAAAAGCTCCTTATATCCGTTAGCGCAGCTAGCTAGCACCAGATGCTAACAACAACAATACACGTAACCGGTGCGTGCGCTTTATCTCACTAGCTCGCGCCACACATACTCTAACACACACCCTCCCGAGCTTGAATGACACACAGAGACCAATCGAGGGTATTAGTATGATCTGTATGAAAGTGGCCATGTCGGCAGGCCACATCATGTAGACAGCCAGTCACACTCTGTGAGGCAGAGTCAGACCCACATTTGCGCAGCGTTGCGTTCACAATACATAACAAAAAAATCCTCAGGCCAGCAGGCCACTTAACAGGCCAGGCCATCGGGAAACCTCCCGGTCCTCGCGATGGCCAGTCCGGGCCTGTCTCCGTCTACCGGGCCATTTTCGTTCCTACCCTCACCTATGGTCATGAAGAATGGGTCATGACCGAAAGAACGAGATCGCGGATACAAGCGGCCGAGATGGGTTTTCTCCGCAGGGTGGCTGGTGTCTCCCTTAGGGATAAGGTGAGAAGTTCGGTCATCCGGGAGGGACTCGGAGTTGAGCCGCTCCTCCTTCGCGTCGAAAGGAGCCATTAGAGGTGGTTCGGGCACCTAGTTAGGATGCCACCTGGGCGCCTCCCTAGGGAGGTGTTCCAGGCACGTCCAGCTGGGAAGAGACCAAGGGGTAGACCTAGGACCAGGTGGAGGGATTATATCTCTTCGCTGGCCTGGGAGCGCCTTGGGATCCCCCAGTCAGAGCTGGTTGATGTCGCCAGGGAAAAGAAAGTTTGGGGCTCTCTGCTGGAACTGCTACCCCCGCGACTCGACCACGGATAAGCGGAAGAAGATGGATGGATGGATGGATGGATGAAGCCGTCCTCTAAGCTTGTCTATTCCTGAGGGTCTGCTCAGACATATGCAGCCTGTGGGGTCCAAAGTGGCCATAGGTGCCCCCGTATCTGCCTACGTGATGTGCTACTGTGCCCATCCTTGGAACCCCACACCTCTTTGTTTTGTGCAATTGGCAGTGACAGATTCAGCTGTTATTAACTCCTCCTGGCGGTCTCACACCTCTGGCACAAGCCGCCCCACAAATAGTACCCATTGTGTATCTGGATGCTGCAGCTGTCTGAAATCACAGGGGTGGCAACATGAACTCTGGATTTGCTAAACTGAAGATTGGGAAATAAAACGTTGTAATTGCTCTTAAATCGGTCTGTGTAATCTGTCCCTGAAAACGTTAGAATTACAAAAAACACTCATGTGAAAAAAGGGGTTTTTAATCTTAATGAGGTTTTAAAAAAGTAAAATATGGGTTTAATTGAATTTATTTTCTTAAAATCAGCCAAAATATAATAAGATATATAAACTATTCAAGCAATACTTGGATTGGAAGGATAACTATATACGAGAAAAGAACACAAATGTAAATGGAAGTTTAAAAAAAGGCTATTATATTAATAGTATATATTTTGCATCTTATGAAAGCGACCATATAACCATGATTGAGGAATAACCCTCCATTCATGCATTCTTCTTAAATCGGCTGTTGACGTTAAACTCCCACGTTGACATCTATGGAATGCCATTTAAGCATTACATAAATAAATAAATAATTGAATAAATACATATATATATATATATATATATATATATATATATATGCCTATGAAATACATTCTGAAATAAATAAATGAGGCAATAAATATGTACACATGTACATTTAAATACACATTTATTTATTTCAAGAGACTTGTATTTCATAATGACACATGACGTGGTTAGCTCACAGATCCAGACCAAAGCAACAGCACCACAACACTGGCTCAATAGCTCTTGTTTCTCACTCCAGTACTCTTAAGTGGTTTGCAAACTGCCAATAAACCAAACCGGTTCAGGTTCAAGAACCGTTCTTGTGCTTTTCTGGTGCTTAACTGGTTCTTCTCTGGTTCTGAGTCCAGTGCCAGTTCCGGGCTACAGCCTGAATTAGCTCTGGTTCTTCCTGTTTCAGCCGCAGCGGAGCCGCCGGCTCTAAAGAACCACGCTCACGTCGGAAGGGGGCGAGATTAACCTGAGCCATAATAACAGTTTATGTGTAGCGAGTAGGCTTACGGAAAATGAAAGTTGTAACAAGTAGTAGCACTGAGCGAAGTGACTAGAACGCAACCACACACAAAAAAAAAATCCTCGCGTCCGGGAGGAAGCACCACAGGGTCTGAGGAGGGTGAGGTTGCAGGTGAGGGCCGGGACATGGAACGGGCCGTAGGAAGGGGGCCGCAGGAGAGGGTAGGGACCCCAACGAGGGTATCCTCACCGGGGGTGGAAGACGGGCCGGAACGGGGCCGCAGTAGGCGTCGTAAGGGGGCCGCAGCGCTGCGACGCGGGGACGGCGCGAACATCCCGGTGGTCCCCAGCAGGGAGGAGCGCTGCCCGGCCGCAGGCGAGGGCACAACGGCAGCGGGCACAAAGTCCTCGGGGGGAAAGAGCCGGGTCCCCGGGGGGCAGGAGCAGGGTCCCCGGGGGGCAGGAGCAGCATCCCCGGGAGGAAGGAGCCGTGGACAGGGGAGAGGCCAGACGGGGCGCCGTCCGGAGCCGCCGTCGAGATGAACCGTGAGCCGCGGTAAGAGGAGAGGCCAGGCAGGGTCCCGGAGCGCGCCACCCACGGGCCGATGAAGGCATGGGGACGTCCGAAACCGCCGAGGCGAAGGAAGAGGCCAGACAGGCTCCGGAGCGCGCCACCCACGGGCCGATGAAGGCATGGGGACGTCCGAAACCGCCGAGGCGAGACGGGGTCCAGGAGTGCACCACCCAGGCGTCGATGAGCGTGAGTGGCGTCTGAAGCCGCCGTCGAGGTGGTGAAACAGGTGAGTGTCCACACGAGGACGACCAGACATGGTCGAACCTCCTCTCAGGCACCAGAAAAAGCTCAAAAAGGGCCGTACTGTCCACGGTCAAAAAACAGGTGGGCGAAATAGCCGTTAGCAGCTAGCCGTTAGCAGCTAGCCGTTAGCAGCTAGCCGTTAGCTGAGGCCGTTAGCTGGCAGCCGTCGATAGCTGCTAGCCGTCGTTAGCCCCACGTGGATAGCTGCTAGTCGTGGTTAGCTAGCGCCGCTGGGACGTGCAGCCGCACGCCCCGGAGAAACAGCCCCATGAGGTAGCCATGGGGTTGCTGGTCGACCCAGCAGGTCGTGCATCGTCCCCCCGATGCGGGAACGGCGAGCAACATCTCCAGCCTTCTGCGGAGCACGCACCGAGCCTCAGTCCGCGTGCCGGTGGCAGCCACGGACGTCTCCAAAAAAATCCCCGGCATTTCGAGAAAGGAACCTGAGTTCCTTTTGCCGTGTTCGGCTTCGTCTCGGAAACTTCCCCAGACGTGTCAGAGTCACCAATATAGTGCCAGGAGATATGGGAGTCGGAGGCGGTGCATCGAAGGTGCAAAAGGGTACTTTAATGAGGAGGTGTTGTCGGGTCGCAGCCCGGGACAACAAGAGAAAGAATCAGGAGGGCACACAACATACATAGACAACAACACATATCTGTCCGTGTGGAAACCACACCCCTACCCCAAAGTTCCGTGTGTGAATTATGTCCCAGTGTATTAAAGGTGGTCACCACAACTTTGAGTAATACTAGGTAAAACTCCTGTCCTGAATACATTCTTTCATGCATTCTGCTATCTGTAAAGCGACCTTGAGGTTATGAAAGGCGCTATATAAATTCAAGTTATTATTATTATCTTTGATAAGAGATAATATCTATATTTCAGATATTTATTTAAATAAGAAGTGACCTTTGAATAAATATTGCAAAACAAAGCCTATATCACCTGCAGGCTTAGCCAGTGTGTATTTCTTCCTGCACTACAAGATTTCGATGTGATTTCGATCTGGGCCATTTATTGCGTAATTTCTCCAAACATATACAGTACACATGCCTGTATTGGAGTCTTAAAAAGGTGCAGTAGAAGGACTTTAGAAGCATCATAAGAGGCCAACAAGAGTGACAGGGGTGTGTCACTGTGCTGAAGGAAAGTTGTGAACAGCTATCCAGGATAGTCTCTAAAGACTTTCCAAGGGGTAACAATGCTGCTGCTGGAGTACTGATCTAGTGGATCTAGTGTTGATGTCATCTGTCTACCATATCCTCTTAAAATACTCTGTCTAACATGTTCAGTACATTACATGTCATTTGTTAGACACTTTTATCCAAAGCGACTTACATACATTCAGTACTATGGACAATCCCCACAGGAGCAATTTGGGGTGAAGTGTCCTCCCCTGATTCGAAGTCCAGCACACTAGCCACTGAGCCACAGCCTCCCAGTATTGTGAACGCTTTTAACGCTTATTAAATATAGCAGAACACATGCATTATTCTACTCAGGAGGGGAGTTTGACAGGGGATTACTCAAACACTTGATTGTACTTGTGGGAGTAGTCCAAGTAGTACTGACTCCAACAGTATCAATTTCATGTAGAACTTGTTGCAAAAAATCATTTTATCCCTCATCAAATATAGCAGAATACATGAATTATTGTACTCAGGAGGGGAGTTTGACAAAGGAGTACTCAAGAAGTACACAGTAAAAATACTTTATTGTACTTGTGGGAGTAGTCCAAGTAGTACACAGCAAAAACCACAGTGTACATTGTACTCTATAAGAGTACATTTAACACCAGTCTCTGGGTGTATATAGGTCCAAGAGTTTGGTGTTCTCTGAAAGCTGTAAAAAGTGTAAAATATAAACTCCAAATAAAGAGTTCGATTTGAACACTTTGGGAGTCAAAATATACTCTCCAACAGTCCCAAAGATAGCTAAAAACATGCATTATTGTACTCTGGAAGGGAGTTTGACAGAGTATTACTCAACAAGTACACGGTAAAAGTACTTCATTGTATTTGTGGTAGTAGTCTAACAAGTACTGAGTCCAACAGTACCAATTTTATTAGGAACTTATGGATACAAATCATTTTATCTCATCAAATATAGCAGAAGTGGCATGATTTTCTTCTCAGGAGGGGACTTTGAGAGAGTATTACCCAAAAAGTACACAGTAAAAACTTCATTTTATTGTAGCAGTCAAACTAGGACTGAGTCAAACAGTGTCAGTTTTATTAAGAACTTATGGAACAAATGACTTGTGTTGCAAATAAAGCAGAAAAAAACATGCATTATTTTACTCTTGTACAGCGATTACCGTAAAGGCACTATTCATTGTGCTCTCAAAAATGAATAGCTGCTGATTTGACCAAGCGAACACGAGAGACGGCTGAGTTGACCGCAGTTATGCAACAGCAACCGAAGCTAAACTGACTATCTTGACTACTTGTTGCTATCCTATTGTGGCATAAGCCGTTTTCTACACGCACATTTGACCTTTTCATTATGATTCTACTTATGATAGTCCGACAGCACAACCTGTGCAGCCCATGTATTGATTCCATCTGATAGCTGCTACAATACAAAACAACACTTCTGCCTGCCCTCCACAATGATCAATGACAGTGAACGGATGGTCAAAGTAAGGTACAAATAAACAGAATCACATGAAGCCTGGTTAGTGTTGCCTGACTTTATAAAGTGTGTTATTAAAGGTGGGGTAGGTAAGTTTCAGAAACCGGCTCGAGCGCACTAAAATTTGAAAGTACACAGCCGAAAAGAATCCGCCCCTTCCTTCAGACTTCCTTACAGAGCACCTCCTCCAACACACATGAACGCACCCATGACGTCAGCAGACTGGTGAAAGTGGCCGCCTGTTGCTGGCGAGTCATTGAAGTACTGCTGCAATGCACGCCCAATGCCGGCACGCCCAATGAGGGCACGAGATACATTTGTGCGTGCACGAGATGGAAGGCTGACAGACAGGGCGGCAATCCAATCCGTTTAGCCGGGTAAATGGATTGGTTGTACTTTTTACAGCACTACGGCTTCCAAAGATGACATTTTTTTATGGATTTTTTGTCAAAGCACTTAAGATATTCATTGCTATCGGGATGTTAAGAGCATTCCATGGAATATAACAAAAAGTGTATCTCGAGCCGGTTTCTCAAACTTACCTACCCCACCTTTAAGTGTGTGGTTGCGTTCTAGTCACTTCGCTCAGTGCTACTGCTTGTTACAACTTTCATTTTCCGTAGGCCTACTCGCTACACATAAACTGTTATTATGGCTCAGGTTAATCTCGCCCCCTTCCGACATGAGCGTGGTTCTTTAGAGCCGGCGGCTCCGCTGCGGCTGAAACAGGAAGAACCAGAGCTAAATCAGGCTGTAGCCCGGAACTGGCTCTGGACTCAGAACCAGAGAAGAACCAGTTAAGCACCAGAAAAGCACAAGAACGGTTCTTGAACCTGAACCGGTTTGGTTTATTGGCAGTTTGCAAACCACTTAAGAGTACTGGAGTGTGAACCAAGAGCTATTGAGTCAGTGTTGTGGTGCTGTTGCTTTGGTCTGGATCTGTGAGCTAACCACGCCCCGTTCATTTGCATATAAGAAATGGAAATGTGTCATTATGAAATACAAGTCCCCTGAAATAAATAAATGTGTCATTATGAAATACAAGTCCCCTGAAATAAATAAATGTGTCATTATGAAATACAAGTCCCATGAAATAAATAAATGTGTCATTATGAAATACAAGTCCCCTGAAATAAATAAATGTGTCTTTAAATGTACATGTATACATATTTATTGCCTCATTTATTTATTTCAGAATGTATTTCATAGGCATATTTATATATATATATATATATATATGTATTTATTTATTTAATTATTTAATTTTGGCTTAAATGGCATTCCATAGACATCTAGCTGTCCCTGCGATGTAAATCAAACACACCCTTACTTATAAGGCGGGATATTTAAACTGTTCGTGCCCCGCAGGCCTGTTTGGTCCCCATACATTCTGGTTCACCTGCGTCATTTTATAAAAAAGTCGTTATTAGTGTGACAATTTTATGGAGAAATCCCGTTTACACCCGCTGTAAGCCCGCTCCTCTGCCCGTCAACAGCACCTCTTCCTCGTCCGCTGCTCGCAGCACCTGTCGGCCTCTGATGTGGAGGTTTACCTGCTGCTGCTGTGGATGCTAACGAATTAGCATAACTCTTTCCAGACTTCTCTTCAACAAGGTAAGGTGCTAATATGTCTATGTTTATGTCTTGCCTTTTTAATGTTCAGTATGTGCATTTATGAATACTCTGTGAGACTCCTGAGAGGTTTGTTTGTGCTTGTGTTGTTGACACTTAAATATCTCTGCTATTGATGACGCTTCTGCTTACATTTTTGTTTTGTTGAATATTTCGAATAAGTACTGAAATGGTTGTTGGTTTCCATTTGGAGGTTCTCTGTTTATTCCATGACAACGTGCAACAGCTGCTATTTGTTGACTGTAGATTAGACTATAGGCGCATTCACACTGCGGTACTTTTCCCACAAAGGTTCATGCGAACTTAGTTCAGTGAACTCTTTTATCGCGTTCACACCAAAAAGAGCCGGTACTAAATATAGCTCTTTTCTCACAAAAGAGCCGCTCGTAAGTCCCTGCTAGAGAGCAGGGACTTTCGAGCGGCTCTTTTGTGAGAAAAGAGCTATATTTCTGATTGGCTGGGCGGATTGCAAACCACGCCCCGTAAAACTTCCAAAAAGTTTTGTGAAGCCGCCATTTTATTATCCTCGCATTAGCATTATTAGCATTAGCATTAGCCCAGCGCAGAAACGCAGAGAGACTAACTTATGGCAACACAAAATAAAGCATGGGAGCGGTGGAGATGAGGAGGTGTCGGCGTTCTGGCGATTTACTCGGAAGGCTTCAGTAGAAGCTGCTGGGAGTCCCAGCAACTTCTACTGAAGTCCTCTTACAACTCCGGGGACTTCCGGCCGGGGACTCCGGGCGGCAGTATCCGCCGTGAAGTTGTTTGTAGCCTGCCAGTAAACCCAAAGCAGAAGAAGAAGAAGTGAAGTCAGCGGCTTCATTTGCCTAATCCACCCCCAGAGACTTTTTCCGGTGTGAACGCGATCTGTACTTAGTTCATGCGAACTAAAGAGTTTGCATGAACTAAGTTCGCATGAACCTTTGTGGGAAAAGTACTGCGGTGTGAATGCGCCTTATGTGTCATGTGTCATAATGAGTGCTACCTTACCTTATTGTTGTCCTGTAATGTTGGCTTTATGGAAACTCATAATGGCTTATGTGACACACAAAACTCGTCTTTATGTGACATAGTGTGCTTCTGATTTAGAAGTAAGCTAAAAACTCATAAATGTACGAAGGGAGGTTTGATTAATAGTGTGCAGGGGCGGTTCTAGGAGGGGGGGTGCCCCCTAACACTGACTTTGGACCCCCCTGTGGCCCCCCTGAAAATGAAAAAAAAGGAAAAAAAAGAGGTTTATGACTAAACGATTTCTTGGCTGACGGAATAGGCGGAATTAACAATATTTGTCATTCTAGTCCAGGGGTGACCAACCAGCCAGAGGTTAAGAGCCACATTTGTTCTATGTTACTGCAAAGAGCCACATCAAACACACAGTCACTGATACCGCTTGTTTCAGTTTTTGGTTTTCTGGAGACAAGATTTCAACCACGTCACTGATGCATTTTTGTGGCATTGGGATATATATTTTTTAAATCCTCTGGAGCAAAGAGAGGAGCTGTGGATTATTGTTATTGATTAATGCATCAGTGTTTCTTAGGGTCAAAAACACTAAACTCACAACTTAAAATGAAAGTGTTTAGTCTATTTAATAAAAGAGCACATGTTCAATGTGAAAAGTGACAGTAGTTATAGATTATTTGCAATTTGGTGCTATATATATATATATATATTTAAAAAAAATTATATATATTTTTTAAACACCTTGAATTTCAGGGGGGAGGCGCAGCGCCCCTCCAAGACAATGATAGGGGAAACACTGGATAGTGTTTAATCAACGATTAAATGTAATTATTGTGCTTTATTTCACACCAGAACCATAACACAAACTTTTAAACAATGAGAACAATAAATAAAATAAATGAAAATAATTCGTATTAAATAAAATGAACATACATTTCTTACAGACAGGCCTTGTGGTGTCCGTAGGCTTGCCCTCACTGCCAGAGATATAGCTAAAATACATCCAAATGTAGCTTCTGGCGTCTTTTTTGTCAACAAGCCGAGGCGCAGCGGCAGTTGCACTCCCACTTGCAGCCATGCTTCTCGTTTTCTCACATGCTCTGGCAGCTAGCGCGTGCACGAGAGAGGGGAGGCACTTGAGCGTGCTTGAGAGCGGCGGGACTGCAGGCACGGCTGCAGTGCAGGGAGTGGAAGCAGAGCGCTGAACACACACGGCTCTTATTAAAACGGCGCTTTCTCACTGGAGTACTTTCCCCGGTCATTCTTAAAGTACCGATACTAAAACAAAGGAATCATAACGTTTTTAACGGCAGGGTATCGCGGTACCTTTCAGGTATCGGTACATGCACCGTGCAACACTAGTCAGGAGTCAGTGTCTCTCCCCCAAACTCACACATATACAATTCGATATGAACTGAAGAGCCGCATGAAACTAGGCAAAGAGCCGCATGCGGCTCGAGAGCCGTGGGTTGGCCACCCCTGTTCTAGTCGGACCCATTAGAGCAGGGGTCTCCGCGTAATTTCCAATGGGGACAGGGGGGACATGAGGAGACGGGCCGGGCCAGTAGCGGATCGGTAAAAAAATATTTAGCTGTTCACTCCTCATTATACACTCGGTCGGCACTCAATGTTGACTTTTCTTTTCTTTGGTCCACTCATTGTTACAGATGCCGGTTCAAAGGTGAATTATTGAGCCATTGCGTCATCGTTTGCGTCATGACGTAACCATTTACGTACCTTCTTATGACCCACACAGCATTTTACGTCGCTGATTTTCTCCGCAACACCGCTCACAACAATATCAATAGAGGACTTTGTCGGGTAGTTTTTAATTATACGAAGCCAGATTACATTAAAGAACTACTTCTCCAACCTTGTACCTTTCTCCAGAGTGCCGTGGTGTATTGTTTATTAATGTGGTTCAGCTGCATTACCGTCTGCTGCAGTGCTGCTCGCCTACCGGAGTTTATTCTCTCGTTAACTCGCGGCAGCGGCCACTGTAAAGTTTTCATTGTCTGACTGTCACACAAGCAGCTGATAAATATCCCCCATCCCCATAAGTCAGTGGTTCTCAAACTTTTTCAGTCATGCCCCCCCTTTGGAGAAAAAAAAAAGTCGGGCCCCCCCCCAACACAAATAGTCTGGCTTAGTGGCGGCGCCAGAGATTTCTTTTGGGGGTGCTGTGGGGTAGCTTGACGTTTCATAGAGGGTGCTCAAACATTTAGGGTTTCCCATTAATGTCCCGGGCGCTACAGTGGAATGTTCTACTGCAACACTCCCCACGCATATACACAGTGTACCTGCAACAGTTACAATGAAGGCTCGATAATCAGCTCACGACATATAGATGTAAGCAGGGGTAAAGTGCTATTTTTATAGGAGGTGTGTGGACCTCACATAGGGGGGTCCGGGGCAAGCTCCCCGGGAAGATATTCATTTTTAAATATTGAAGTTAAAAGCATCAATCTGGTGCACTTTGAGAGCAAAATGAAGAGATCTATGGATACATCTCTCAACACCCATATGAAACCGAACTGTAAACAGATTTACTTTTTCTTTATGGATATTTTACAAATCACCCTTTTAAACTTTATTCTTGTTTTACTGTCATATAGTATTTCATACCTGTTTTTCGTTTATTCTCTTTTTTTATAACTATAATGATCATATAAATGTGTGCCTCAGAAATAATTGTTTACATTAATGGTGACCAAAACATTTGAGACCCACTGAGATAACACTGAGAGAGTCCTTTAGCTCACTGAGCCTCTCAGTCTGACAGGAGAGGACTCTCCTCCACTTTGTTGTTGAAAAAACTCCGTTAGCGTAGCTCGCCAGCACCTGAAGCTAACAACAACGATCTCCGGTACCGGTGCACTCTCACTTTGAGAACCACTGCCATCAGTGAATGTGTTTTAGTCTGAAAACTGTTTGGCATCACAACGCTGTTATGAAAGTTTCTCTGGCATTCTACAGGTGATGTTAGCTAATCAGACTATCTTGACTACTTGTTGCTATCATATTGTGGCATAAGCCGTTTTCTACACGCATATTTTACCGGCGTAGTTTTCGTTATGATTTTACTTGTGATGGCCACATGTAGCCCATGTATTGATTCCATCCGATAGTTGCAATAATACAAAACAACAGGAAAACGTCTGCCTCTTCACAATGGTCAATAACAGTGAACGGATGGTTATTAAAGTAAGGTAAAATAAACAGAATCACACTAAGCCTGGTTAGTGTTGCCTGACTTTATATAAGTGTTTTTATAAGTGTGTGGTCACGTTCTAGTCACTTTGCTCAGCGCTACTGCTTGTTACAACTTGTATTCGCCGATCTTGCCGGGTTACCAAGTGGGGCCAGCTGAGAGAATAGACTAGACTCCAGCAAAGGTAAATTGTGTCTAGAGTGCGCCATCTAGTGGGATCAACTGAAATGCCAGGTATTGCAGGAAAAAGGCAAAATTAATGCGGTCTTTTCTCTTCTCACAATTTTGTACCAAAATTCAGCGGGTCGGATTTAAAAGCCCAACGGGCCGTATATGGCCCGCAGGCCTTAGTTTGCCCATGCCTGCCCTAGAGGATGTGAGGTCCACCCCCAAATAAAGCAGGTCAAAATAATTAAATTGCATACATTTTCTTTTAGTAAACACTGGAAACGGGTCCCACAGACCCAAACAGCACACAAAGGTTAAAGGTCAGCATATAATAATGTTCAAATGTGCTAAATATATCCACTGCAAAAAACAAAAGAAAGAGGAGTAAAAGTAGCTCATGACTTGTTTTATTTTTTGAAAGTAGCTCTCATCCTAAAAAAGATTGGAGATCCCCTTAGAGCGTAAAAGCTGTAACTATAAGTATCTGACATAAATATGTGTAATGAAACAAATACCAATAACTGTATTGCATTGTTTTCTTATGCTCAATTACTTCGTACTGTCTTTGTCTTTTTCGTCCTGCATTTATTGTGCCCCCCTCAGAAAATAGGGATGCTCCGATCGCCAATTTCGGGGCCGATCGCCGGAATCAGTATCGGCCGATACCGATCGCCGATCCGATCGAGTGGGCGGGGCCTAAATGGAAGATTTAAACATCACTATAAATCTTCCATTTAAAGTGATGTTTAAAACTCAGTCAATGGGGCTCATTCACTGGAGCTTCCACAAACAACAATCAACTTAATTATTACATTGAAATGATGTACATTATTCAAGTTTACATTCACTTTGGATAATAACACGGGAGAGATGAGCGGAAGCGCTCTCTTTTCCTCTCTCCCTCGCTCTCTCCCCCCTCTCTCCCTCTCCTGACAGCCTGTCAGTATCTCATGCGGCTCACTGATCCAGTAATGAGTGACCCGACAGTGAAGAATACATATTCTTCCAGAGGTAGATAAAATAGCTAAGTGTGTTAGGTCTAACTCTCGTGTGTTTCGCTCCGCTTACCGTCTCAGCGGGTGGAGCTGCAGGATTTCTGCTTCACACACGTTGCATAACGCTATTTTACTGTCTTTTTCGGACACCTTAAAATACTGCCAGACCGGTGAAGCCATTTTGGCGAGCTTGTTTTGCCGCACACAGAGAAAAGTGTCATGTATTTTATGTCATGCGATCGACTCTCGCGATCGGCATGTTTAGAGAGCACCGCTCGATCGGTAGAGAGTGAGTATCGGCCGATCTCGATCGGTGACCGATCGATCGGAGCATCACTATCAGAAAATAACTGGCCCCCCCAGTCAAATTGGTCTAGAACCGCCACTGATAGTGTGATAATATGTTTCTATATACAGTCTAGGGCTGCTCGATTATGGCAAAAATCATAATCTCGATTATTTGGGTCAATAATTGATATCACGATTATTAAAAACGATTATCCATTTACTTTGACAACATCCATTTATTGAAAACAAATGGAACAGTATGTTTTTAACAGTTGATTACCCTGAACTTTAAGTATAATTCAACTGAAAAAAAAAGAAATAATGATAATAAAAAATCGTTTTATTTCGATTACGTTGTTTTTGTAATCGTTGCAAGCCAAAATCGTAATTGCGATTAAAATACGATTAATTGAGCAGCCCTATTACAGTCTATGGATAATACCCATCACCATGATATTTCTGTGTCACTACATTTATACCAGCTCATGTAGGAGGGCCAAAGTGTAAGCATAGGCTGCTAAATATCAACTCTGCACTCTCTCGTTCCACACGTACTGTATAAGAATATAACAGATAAGTTAAAGCTCCTTTAATGCTGCTAGAGTCTCCATCAGTGTTGACCTTCACACAGATGATTTACAGACCAGTGAGTGTGACCAACCTGTAGGAACTGAGGATTAGGACTCCTGTAGAAGTATTCGTCACAACGCTGCTGCGCCTTCTTTTAAACCCTACCCGAGAACAACAAGGCTTCTTCGTGCTTACAGCGACAATGTGGAGGTCACTGAGGGACCCGGGGAGAGTCAGTACAGGAAGAGGGTGAGAGGCCTCAGTAAAACTGCTCTAAAATGTAAACATGATTGGAGTGACACACGTGAGGAGTTGTCACGTGCCCACATCCCCTACACACGGGTGTTCTATAGGAGGCTTCTTATTATAGAAGCATGACGGCATGGGAGAACCACACAGGGGACTACCAGCCTGTGTTGATGTTGTGTTGACGTTGTGTTGTTTTGCAGGGTAAAGAATGGTGTAAAAAAACAGTATTGAAAAAAATGGGTTATTATTAAAAGTGGCCTATGCTTCGTGGACTTACAGATGATGGATTTTTAATGATGATAACAAAAAAATGAAAATAGTATTTACTAGGATGATAGAATCTTCTTCTTGTAGAAACATAAAATCCTCAAATATATTGAATAAGGAGCCCTTAAAGCCCCTATAATCAAAAGATGTATTGATTTGTAATGTGAAAACAATGGTAAATCATTAGATTTACGTACAGCTGAATCTGCAGCTCCCCCAGCTTTACAGAGCATTGCATTTCAGCTCATTGTTTATCTGCACTACTTTACTGCATGGCTCTCAATGCTCATATAGCAGCGTTTCAAACAGCAACAGGAAGGAGTTTTCAGAAAAGAAGCTCTCAAAACTATTAATAACATACCTACTGTATCATCAGGGTTGCGAATCAATATATTCTGATATAAGATAGGCAATTATAGCAATTTTCTGAATGTATCTTAGGAAATAGGTCATAGAATTAAAGACAAACCGCCCTATGCTTTAAATATGGGTACAAAAACGTGTTTTAGTCCAATCAGAACAGTGTCACCTTTATCACAGTCCCTGTAACATTTAACAAAACTGATTTTGTCTATCATGATTCGTTGCATGAAAAATATGAGAACTGCTCAACTTCATCATAAATTGGAATCTTATTTTCACTCATGAAAAAATCATGTGATCAAACAACATTCATCTTGGCTCCACCAACAGTGTAGCATACAATATAGGTAAGACATAAATAAACAAGGACATAAAACAGTGCAAGTGATGCAAAACAGCAAGTCAAATGCAGAAGTAGGTAAGCTGTGAACATGTTGGACAGAATAAAATAAAACATAATGTACATTTAAATACTGTACAGTAGAATAAATACTGCAAACTGTGGAATACAAATATATACAGTTGTATTATTGACAGGCTGCGGGATAACACTGCCTGGTCCTGGTGAGAAGGATTACATCTAAAGTTTTTTGTGAATTGATGGGATCAGTGTTACTTCACACTCACAGACAGACCCAGATGAGTGTTTAAGAGTGGGAATGTTTGGGGTGAATGAAGGGGGGGGGGGGGGGAGCAGAGATGTTGGCTGCCTCTCACAGTTTCTCCCCTTGTGGTTCCATTGTATCCAATGTCTGCTGCTCCTCTTTTTTTCCACTCGTTCTTCCCCTGTGTAACTCAAGACCACACAACACAACTGGCTGTGTCTCGGGGTAACATTGAAACATCAAAGGCGGGTCGGGGGTTGGGGGTGGGGGTTTGGGGGCAGCTGAATGGATAAAAAGAGACTGGACTATTTTTTCCCCTCCTTCTGCTACTTTTACTCGGCACGTTTTTTCCGTCTGGAAACCCCGGGTGATCATGTTTCCTGATTGCGATTTGTTTCCCCTTGTTAAAGAGAAAATAGGAAAGTAGGGGTTAAATTTAGATTTCCAGATTCTCTGCTTGGAAACCCTTCTACAGCTGTGGGGGTCAGGGCATCTGTCTGGCTTTATGTGTCCGTGCAAAAAGCAGCGAGGAGGGATGGGTTGACCTTGATCGATGCCTAGATAACATTGAATTTTGTGAAAATAAACGTTTCCAAAGAAATATAACTTAAGGATTTAAGTATTTAGTGTCCTTGTTTCCGTTGTGTTTGAGCTTTTGTGGCGTTTTTTATTTGCAGCATTTTGTATTTGCAGTGTTTTGTTTATGCAGCACTTTTAGTAAGTGCTGTGCATGTTTCGTCAAGTTGGCAAATGTTTTCTGAAGCTGGAGCGTTTGGCCCGCAATGACGTCACACATCATTTGGCGGGACTTGAAGAATCCCCGAGAAGATCGAGAATATGGTCGACATTGAAGGGCAGATTTATGATTATCAAAGTACAAATATCCAAAATCAGTTCAGTAACGGTTTTCAAGGGGACAATATTTACTCAAATGTATGGGTTTGGATGATGGGGGAAACTCGTGCACAGGCTCTTTAAAACCCTTTAACACAGGTTTAAAATTCACCACATCCTGGGTTGTTTCTAAATAACTCACAGGAAAGGATGTTGCCACATTTTAGGGAAGCAGGAGGGTTTACCAGTTCTGTTCTTACTCCAGCATCTCCAGCTCAGACGGTGGCCTCGCATGGTGTCTCGAAAAATGAAGGAGCAGGCATCGGTTACTCGGGGTGTAACGGTTCACAAACATTTCGGTTCGGTACGTACCTCGGTTTTTAGGCCACGGTTCGGTTCGGTACGTTTTCGGTGCAGCAGACAAAATTATCACAAAACATAAAATATTTTTTGGGTTTTTTTAATTATTATTAAACTGTGAATAATGTATTCACTCAAATAAATACAAAGTATAATAAAATAAACATTAAGGTGCATCATTTCGATGAACTGAAATAGTCTGTATTTGAACTTTACTGTACTAGTACTCACACAACATAAACTATTAGTTTTGGGTTTTTAATTATTATTAAACTGTGAATATTCACTCAATTAAATACAAAATATAATAAAATAAACATTAAGGTGCAGCATTTCGATTAACTGCAATAATCTGTATTTGAACTGTACTGTACTAGTACCTAAGCAGCCAGTTTGACATTATGACTTGCTTGTCATTGTATTTTCATGTTTTTTTAAAGAAAAATGAACTTGTCCACATTGCTTGCCGAAAGGGCAGATCTGCTGGCACTAACAATAGAGGCTTCTCAATTCTTAAATTTCCCCTCCTCGACTCCCCTCCTCGAGACTTAGTCCCGCCCACAGGAGATGCGAGCAGAGGACCGAGGAGGGGAACCGAGGAGAGAGGAGGGGAAGCAGCAGACGTTTAAAGAAATGAGAACTCCTCTCCTCTGAGCGGTCATATTAAAGCGATGTCCGTTCATTATTACGTGGCAACAGCTTCATCAGCTGTCGAGTGTTTTGTCATAGCTGTATTTTATAATCTCTGTTACATCAGCTGAACATTGTTCCCCCACATATTTACTTTGGATTAATTGAGAGTGCGGTATAATGAGACAATAACAGGCTACAGATGCGGACACACACACACAAATATATTTATATAAATATATACAATTTAAAGTATGAGAGCACTCTCATAATAACGTAACACAATCAGAGACTGGATATATCCCCCCCCTCTCTCTGGTCGCTGAAATGGGGAATTGAAATTACGGGCCAAAAGTTGTATTTACAAGTATTAAAAGTAAGCAGAGGACACCAAACCAACTGAGACCCGTCTGTCCGCCGCATCTACGCACTGTACAACACACACCTACATACTGTACCACACACACACACATACACACTGCCTACCACACACACTTACAGCTCCTAAAGCATAATCAGGCTACAGCCGTTGTGTATTTTATTATGTGAAGCACTAAATGGTCTTAGAAAAATATCGACTCTTTGTTTGTAGATATCTACTAAACTACAGCAAATAAAGAGAGTAATGTAGGCCTGTTATACTGAGTGATATATATTGTACACTGCTCTGCTTTCTGCACGGACCTCACAGCTGTTCTCACTGTAAACATCGCAACGCGATGAAAGCAGTTTCTAAAATAATATCCAGAGGATGCATGCAGAGCTGTCATTGGCTGAGATAAGTCCGGCCGTGCATCACTTCTCCACCGTTCCCAGAAATGCATCCACGGAGGAGCCGTGGAGGAACCATCAGTGTATCCTCGGTTATAGCTCCTCCAGAGAGCCTCCTCGACGCTCAATGTGCATTTAGAGAAATGAGATGTCCTTCAAAATGGTGCGCTGAAATTAATTTCCGGGTCACTACCGGAGGACCGAGGAGTCGAGGAGGGGAAATTTGAGTATTGAGAAGCCTCTATAGTCTCCTACTGTGGAGAACACCCTCTCGCTAGGGAAAGAGGTAGCAGATACAGCCAGGTAGCGCTTTGCTAACATGGCAACATAAGGATATTTGGCGTTTGTAATAGCTTTGGCTCGGTCTGAACTTTTTACGAGTGGTGGAGACTTACATGCTAGCGGGAGTTGGGTTTGCACTTCAGTCTTTTTTCTTTTGGTACCGGGGATATTCACGTTCGGGTGATGCCTTTTCAAATGAGTGTGCAAGTTTGATGTATTGCCAGCCGCGTAACCAATTTTAGTTGAACAATGCCGACAAACAGCTTTGGTTCGGTCCACCTGTCTTTGTCCGTCATCCTTGTACGTAACTGCGAAACCAAAATGTTCCCAAACCGGAGACTTCAATGATGCTGGAGGATTTTCGAGCTCAACTTTATCTGCGTTCACCATTTCGACAGTTCCTCAAATTACTGACTAAATTTGAACGCATCCCTGTGACCAGCTCTCATAGTATGCCTCTCGTCCAATGAAATGACTTGGTCGCTCTATGATGCGTTGAACCCAATGCGAGCAAATTACTCTGAATGCTGCGACGCAGCACCTGAGATTACTTCCAAAAATGTGTTCACGTTCTCAATTGTTTACGTTTAACGTTATATTCGTTCGGTACACTTCGGTACACACGTGTACCGAACCGAAGGGCCCGTACCGTACGTATACCGTTACACCCCTATCGGTTACTGTTTGCTACACCGTTCTGTCTTAAAGGTGTCAGTCATGCAATGCGTGCAAGTAGGCAGGCGTGTCGAATTACAATGATCACATTTGAAAGCTAATTTTGACCAGAAATAAAATAGTGACATGCACAGTTCACCAACTCAGTTTCAACTTTTGAGCCTTGAGTCTCACATACAATTTTGCAGATGCAAAATGTACAACATGCATTAGTCCTATCCATCAAACATACAGTGCAGATAAACCTTATTGTGTTCAGAGGGTCATATGGAGACCTTGCACAGTGGAGACCTTGTGATGAAGGTGAACTCACACAGGTCTGCAGCTCCGCAGGGCCGCGCTGCGATAAACCACCGGAGGGGCTGACGTAGGCCAGTGTCCGGCCTGGGCCCGCTGGCTGGCTGCCTGTAAACAGCCCCTCCACTCAGTCACACCGACTCCCACTGCAGCTGGTTCCACCTATTGTTCCCCGCTGCCGGAGAGAGCGTCACAGGCTACACAGCGACACCTCGCAAGATGTCCCCAGAGTGACCGAGGGCACCTCTTTCACACACTTCATCTCAATCTGTCAGGAAAATGGACCCTGAGCGTGGAGTGGAGAATTCTACTGCAGGTTTCACTAAGCTGAGAGACCCCTGCAGGACTGTTTGACCTGGAAGACGGAGGGAAAGTTCACTTCAATGCTTAGCTGGCTGCACACGTCGGCCATACGTTTAAACCTTTTTTTTATGTAGCAAAAACCAGCAGTATTTATACATGCCCTTGAAACAGGCACTCTGCAGTCCAGTTTACGGACACATACAGAAGCCTATATTCATCCTGCAGCAACAGTGTGTTAAATGGGCACCGTGGTGGTGAAATGTACTACACAGATTGAGAATGTGTGAGCCTGTTTGGAGAAGCTGTCGTTTGTCAACTGTGAATGCAGGAATGTGAGTCAGACAGGTGTACAGTGCCTTGGCTCTGCACACTACCCACGCCTACTGCAAGAAAGGAGTGTAACAAATAAAGTGTCAGTGCTCTGGGTGACCTCTGCATGTTGCCACTGTTTTTACTCTGTGTTTTTCTTTAGTCGCTGAGGAACGCTTTGACAGGACATTTGCGTAGGATCTGAATCCGGCCCTTCCTTCTATCTTTTTCCTGAAGTTAGGAAGTCCCTGTGTATATTTAGATCACAGCTGTCCACTGTGGAAATATTCAAGGCCTGGAATGGCTCAGGGAAGGTGAGAGCGACCAGACTGAAACATGCAGAGCCAAACAGGGCAGGGTTTGAAGCTTTCTTTTTCTTTTTCATCTTACTAATAATTAGGTACACATCAGTTACAGCCCTGACTAATAACAAACACATTCTATCTATTCTAGGTCTGAAACTATTTGTTGATAATCTGTTAGTGCTATGACAGATTATTACTGACGTTATTATTACTACTTTTAATCACTCATATATATTAAAAGTGCCACATTTTCTTAGCGTCCAACTTCTAAAAGCAAGAATTTATGTAATTATGTCTTTGTTTATATAATTGATATCTTTCTTTTAAAATAATGATTTATTTTTTTATAATTGTGTAATTATAGTAGATATTATGTTTAGGTTTTGGAATGTTGGTCAAATACATTTAGATTTCCCTTTGAGCCCTGGAAATTAGGGATTTTTTCTTACTAATGACAGACAAAACTATTCATCTATAAATAAATATAAATTCAACTATAAAACAGGGCTAAACTTGCATTTATTTTCATATTTTTAATAAATCAGACAAAAAAACAGAGCTGATCATGCTTTAGGGGGAAACAGTCTCTTAAACAAAGTTTATTTAGTAGCTGTTCTGGAGTGGTTTAGCTCAGACAGACTTCTTCAGCAATAGATGTTCACATTTTTGTCTTAACTTTTCTTTGTGGAAAAAAACAAACATCTGCTTAACGTCTGATAATTTGATATGATCAAAAATTCCAGAAACGATACAAAATAAACCTTGTGGTGAATCTTTTTTCCCAGTTGCTTTTTCCAAGGTCAAGAATAATTGAAAGGAAAAAAAATACGAAAACATTGTTAGAAATCATTTTGCTGCAAAAAACCCAAGAATAACTGATTCATTTTCAGTGATTGTTTGGATTGGATTTGCATTCTAACTAGTGTTGTCACGATACCAAGTCAAGAATTGCGATTCCGATTCTTTTTCGATACTTTTCTTAAAAAAAGGGAAACCTTTTGAAACTATCAGAGATATAGCTAAAATACTTCTTACGTCTTTTTTGTCAACAAGCCGAGGCGCAGCGGCAGTTGCACTCCCACTTGCAGCCATGCTTCTCGTTTTCTCATATGCTCTGGCAGCTAGCGCGTGCACGAGAGAGGGGAGGCACTTAGAGCGTGCTTGAGAGGGGCGGGACTGCAGGCACGGCTGCAGTGCAGGGAGTGGAAGCAGAGCGCTGAACACACACGGCTCTTATTAAAACGGCGCTTTCTCACCGGAGTACTTTCCCCCGTCATTCTTAAAGTACCGATACTAATGAAACGGAGGAATCGTAACGTTTTTAACGGCTGGGTATCGCGGTACCTTTCAAGTATCGGTACACCGTGCAACACTATTTCTAACAAAAACAAATTTGGAGTGTTTTTGCTATTCAACCTGTTAAGCCCGGGGGCATCATCTTGCAAGAAACAGCGTCTGAGGGCTTCTTAACATTTAACAACCTATTAATATGTCATACCCACTTAACGGGAAGAAACTCAGCTACCTGGCGATATGAACCATTTTTACCAAAAGAAAACACAACTGTAACGCCGAGCCTCTGAATTAGCACTAAGCGAAAGAGTGCTAACGCACTTGGCACATAACTCACGGTAGACATATTGTATACTTCATCGGATCTGCACAAACAGATATCTTATGAAAGCTGAGATTCCACGGATTCCATGGTATAAGTATCATCACTATGCGACCAGAACTCGTGGCAGCAAAGGAAAAACACACAACTTAGCTTTACGTGGCCAAAACGGCAAATGCTTCTTACCTTTGCTGTTTTCTGATGCAAAAAAAGTTGTGTTCAATGGCATTACAACGCATATAAACGCTGCTGAAGGTTAATCCAATGTCTCAGTGTCACTTTGAAATGATTACTGATAATCCATCATAACATTTATGTCAATAAGCGGAGTTTTCATATATAGCTATGAGAGCTACGAGAGTGTATGAGAGCTTCCGGTTTTGGGCATGCTGCGCATCATTCTCATTCACCAATGGTAATGTTTAGATGGATTTAGGAACTTCCCCTTGATTCTATTGGCTCTATCGGTTCAAAAGAGGTGTCAATCATCAAAATCGACAGATGGGTTCCAGAGTTATGGCAAATGGACCCAAATGACCACAGAAGTGTTTTTTTCTCTAAACCTCTCTTAAAAAGGTCAGATTTCACTTGTTTTGCATCAATCTTTTTTACATTATTACATTACATTGCATTTAGCTGACGCTTTTATCCAAAGCGACTTACAATAAGTGCATTCGACCAAGAAGATACAAACTTGAAGAAAACAGAATCATATAGGTACATCAGGTTTCTTGATACAGGGTACTTATTATATGTTATAGTTTGAATTCCTAAAGCTTTTAGTCTACTATCCCATCATTCAAGGGTGGTTTTCACTATAAGTCATGTTTTTTTTTGGACGGAAACTATAATTGTTTTTACCATGTTCAATCTGAATTTAGTTTAAAATAAAAACATCTATATTGATTCTGACTTTTTCTATCCAACTCACAGGTTTATCATTGCTTTGAGAAAAAAGATGATTCATTTAACCCTTTTAGAAGTGAAGATATAGTCATTTGTTCAGGGAATGTCATTTTCGAGCCTGAGTCCTGAAAAACAGGCTCAGGGCTTAACAGGTTAACACCAGAGGAAATGATACAAAAACATAAGATGAATGCTTTACAAAAAAAGTGTGATAACAAAAGTGAAAGAATGTTTCTCCTATAGTTTAGGGGCCCTAATAGGCAAATTCCCGATATATCCTTAGAAATACAAAATAGAAACAGAAAGAGAACAATTATTAATACTCTGTTTTAAAAGCCGCCTGCCCTGGGATTTCCCAGAGTTCCGTGACCTCGGTAGTGTGCACGTTCCCTGCAACCAGCTGTCATGTTCTTCGTGTGAAACAGCTGTGTGAGTGGAAAAAGGGTGTGACGGACAGGAGACAATAACTGTTGCAGGGCCGAGGTCCTCTTTTTAGAATCCTCTGACCTGTTTCCAGTGCGGGTCTGAGATTCCAGAGGAGCTGGGAGTGTTTGGGTTGCTGCTGCAGGAAGAGCCGGACAACTGCACTGCAACCTGACACTCAATCAAAGAGCCTGTGAAAATTCATCCTCTCGTTATAGAGGTGTTTTTATGTAAAGCTTAGTGAGGCTGGATGCCCCCGTCTTCCTGTGATTGTCCCAGTTATGCTCCTGTTACTATGACTGAGCAGAAGTTATGCAGAACTGGGAGTGTGATTTACAGCCGTGGAACACAATAGATTGAATGCCTTACATCAGTGGTTCTCAAACCTTTTTCAATAATGTGCCCCCTTTGAAAAAAAAATTCAATCAAGTACCCCCTGATCAGCGCAAAAACATTTTGTTAAGAAAAAAATGCCTAAAGAGGTACAGTACAGCGCTCAGGGTTTCCCACACATAGATTATACTTGGGCGGGCCGCCCAGGTATATTAACGGCCGCCCAAGTATATTTCGCGACCCATTTAGGTTTTTTTTAATTTATTTTTTTAATAATTATTATTATTTTATTTTTTTAATTCAATTCAATTCAAAACCTTTATTTATCCAGGTGAAATCCCATTGAGATCATTTATCTCTTTTTCATTCGTCCGTGACCACGACGCCATCTGCGATTGATGAACTTGTGGACAATGATCCCTTGCTCTACGCCTCCTGTACCCAGTCCCGGACAGGCCATCGGGAGGACCGGGGGGTTTCCCGATGGCCAGGCCTATTAAGTGGCCTGCCTCACACAGGGTGACCGGCTGTCTACATGATGTGGCCTCCCGACATGGCCACTGTCATACAGATCATAAATCAAAGCCCTTAATTCGTCTCTGTGTGTCATTCAAGCTCGGGATAACCTCAGCTCAGGTGAGGTAAAGGACTCTGAGTGTTTAGATAGTTAACTTAGTCTAAGTTCTCAGTGGGTCTCTAACGGTTTGGTCACCATTTATGTAAACATATATTTCCATTTGAGGGGGGAGTGATTAGTAAAATATGCATGAATAAATAACTAAAAAGTTAACAAGGTGAAAAAAGGTAAGATACACTTTTAAAACTTGTTGAGAGCTAAAACTAGTCTTTGCTGCTGCCTCAAAGAGGAGCAGGGAGGAGAGGAGGGAGACAGGAGAGGCTGATTCAGGAGCACAGACACACTCACAATTATAAATGAACCAAAAATAAATAAACAAGTTTCAGTGTTTTTTTCATATTGGAAATGGGATGTTATTGGTTATGGCCATGATTTTATTGCATAAACGGGATTTGATTGGCTGATGCCAAGCATCGAGCCTCAAAAGTTGAACATTGTTCAACTTTTGATGCCGATAGATGCTCGTGATGCTTGCAAAGCCATGCCATGCTCCCCACAATGCAGTTCGGCGAAGATTACAAATCTTCTACGTCACCCCATTCAAATGAATGGTCGAAGCGTTGAAAGCATTTTTCGATGCCTGTAGTGTAGACGGGCCGTTAATCCCAAATTGCTCCCATAGCATGGCCAACATGTGTGAATGTAAGTTTACTCAAGCATGTGGCACCTTGCATGGCAGCCCCTGCCTCTGAATTGGTGAATGGTGACATACATGTGTAAAGGTCTTTGAGGGTTGGGAAAAATGAAAGAAAAGCGCTTTATGAAAGGCATTCCATTAACCGTTGAGAAAGCAACAAGAAATGGATATCAACAGAATGAAAGATCTCAACATTTGTGCAAAACCCGAGAAAATGTACCCCCGAAAAGTCCCATAGGAACATTTTCAAATTCTCACTTTGAGGAAACATGTTGGTAAAGGCAGATAGAGTATGATCAGGGAGAGGGACAGACCAAAATGGCGGTTAATAGGACATTGTCATTGTTTGAAGCTGTTGGTAAGAAAAAACTGATCCACATCGAAACGGTAGCTACCTGAACGAATGATTATCATATATCCTCTTGAACCCAGAGGTATTTTGCCTTTAAGGAAACTCATAACTTTTCAAAAGCTGCTATTATAGATACCAAGGATGATATCAAATACATACATTTTTATACTTGCTTACTTTTCATTACCGATCAATCTGCAGATCATTTTATTGATGAATGTTAGATCGCGTGGTCCGTAAAAATGCCTGTTTCTCACAGTTCAAGGTGAAGATCTACTTTAATTTTCTGGAATTATTTTTTCTCTAATCAATAAGCCGACTAATCGCTGCAATTCAACATGAAGTTGAATGAATGCTCCACATTTCAGTACCTGATTGTAAAAGTTTCTCACCATTGATCTGGTTTCCCATTGGCTGTCTGACCAGCAGCTTTGTGTAGGAAGTCACAATTTGTATTTGTCCTTGAGATCAAAAGGTGCAAACTGAGAAACATCCGGGGTGGGGGGTCCGGACAAAGCTTGTCTTTGACTTTGCTCATGACTCCAACGATCACAGAAAACACGATCTCACTATTTCTATAAGGGAGGTCGAAACAGGTGAGGAATCACAAGGTCAAAGATCAGCTATCCTGCACAAGTTCAAAACTATCGCTAAGTCTTTGTTTGACAGCATCTTCTGCTGAATCATCGCCCTGTATCTGCTTACTCAGCAGACTGGTGCCCAACTCTTCTTTCAACATATCGTAGGAAAACCACTGAAGCGTCTGACAGAATGAGGCGCTTCATATATTATCCACTTCAGTGTAACAGAATAGCAACCAAAAGAAGCATTTGCGTTTTGCAGATAGGTAACAAGGGACGTCTACAAAGTAAATTAGTGAATATATAATTAAGGTTAGAGATCCGTGTTGTTGATTATTCGGCTTTCATTAGGATCGCCTAACGATCCAGTTTCAGATAAGTAGAAGCCACAGAAGAAGTTGTCAGATAGTATTTCTTAAAAAGAAAAATGAGAGGATACATGCTTCACATGTAGACACGCTTCAGGAGTTTTTTTGGAAGAGTTTAGCAAGACGAGCAATATGTCAAACGGCGAGCGGTATTATGTATGAAAAGGTGAATGAAGCAGACTTATTACATATTCTTTGTCCTTCAAACTCTGTTCTGACGTTATAGTGTATCAAATACTTTAAGAAATTCTAGAAAATATTATAGAAATGATCAAATAAACCTTAACGCAGGTTATATTGTCCAACCAGAGTTGTTCTGCTGTTGCTGGAGCTGTTTTATTTTTGAAATAAATTAATAAATGGCGGATAAAACTAAGTACTGCCTGACACTCCAACAGGCATTTCAATATCTCTGATTATTTCTTTGTCACTGTATGTTATCTCAATAAAACATCAGAATATTTCACAACACTGTCTCTTACCAACCTGCCAGCCAAGCAATCCCTCTGATTTTAATTGAGATTCAGAAACATTTAAAATGACCCACAGCTACAAAACTCCTGCCAAAGAGAGCAGTTGTTTTTGGCCGTGGTCCCACACACCAGGACTGACAGAGATAAGTCCTCACAAAGTATTTCCTCATTCAGTTCTTAACAGACTTGTGTAAGGACATGGAGTTCACCATGAGCTGCACTGCTGAGCGCAGGAGGTCCATTCTTCTCTTGATAAACAATATAGCGCAGCACTAGTATATCCCAGCTAACCCATCACTCTTAATGGAAAAGTGGTCCATTTCCTATTAAACAGACTGACTGTCCAATGGTGGCCTTCTGCTTGATTTCAAAAATAGCTGCCTGACACCAAAGAAACAATGAATCATCTCACCATAAACGTTTGTCATATATCTAGCAGTGACAAACGCATATGAAATAAAAGAAAAACTACCTTCAGTCATCTGCTCTCTTCTGTTTAAATGGTTGGCATAGGCTTTACAATGTTACATGGATGAGGTAAAAAATCCTTAGTTCAGATATTAAAGTAACATATCACATGGAAATGATAATTCTATGGTTAGGATGTTGCTAAATACCTTATTTAAGAAACTTATTTCTCAATATAAACCTGTAGAATTATTTCTGTTGAAAAAATGAATCGTCATTAATTAAAACAAATGTGTAGCACTGACTCCCCCTGATAGTCTTTCTTCCTCTTTGTGTGAAAGGCACTTTGGAGCAGACTCTGACCCGAAGAAACAAACAGCTCTATTGATGATGGATAGGAGGAGCTTCTGTTTCCTCTCCTTATCTCAGGATGCATCTCAGGCCTGTCCTAATACCTGCCATCCTTATTAGATGTGGAAAAAGAGCTCTGTGCCATCCTTCCTTCTGTAATTGCATCACCTGGATTGATCATTCTGAGATTGGATTAGATACAGTTAATGTTCAAACTTCAACAGTCTGAATTTCCAAAACTGTTCAGATAGATATCTGTTTACCTCATAGCCTAGCAACAACACAGGACACACTGTATCTGTTTCCAAACAGAAAGTGATAACATATTTTCTGACCGTTGTTCTTCATATGAATATAAAAAGTCAATCTTCATGAGTATACATGTATGTGACCCGCTCTATCGAAATAAGTCGGAAGTCGCAACGGCTCTTTTCAAAATAAACATAGTTTTGTGTAAAAAAACGAGTTATTCAGGGTTCGGGTGTTATATTTGATGTTAAATAAACAAAGTCTTGGCTTTCAGAATATGAAACTTTTTTATTTCCAAAATCACACGATAAATACATGTTTGAAGCTTGTAAAGGGAAGAAGAAAGGCACCTCTCAACTCACACTCGGCTCTTCCGCAGCGCCGCAGCGCCGCCCCCCCTCCCTCCTGCAGCTCCTAACTAAACTAGTTATACATATGTTTATTCTTCACGGTCGGGTCAATCATTACTGGATCAGCGAGCTACATGAGATGCTGACGGGAGAGCGCTTCCGCTAATTTCTCCCGTGTTATTATCCAAAGTTAATGTAAACTTGAAAAATGTACTTCATTTGAATATAATAATTATGTTGTTGGTTGTTTGTTGAAGCGCATCATGTATTGAAAAATGAGTCTAAACTTTTCGATCCGTTACGATTATAAACTGAAGCAATATAAAAATGAGCCCCATTAACTGAGTTTTAAACATCACTTTAAATGGAAGATCCCCATAGCCCCCACCCACCTTATGATCGGTATCGGCCGATTCTGATTCCAGCTATCGGCCCCAAAAACCCTGATCGGAGCATCCCTAACAGGGACCCATCGGCTTCGTTCTGAGGACTTGTTTCTCGGTCCCTGAAGTCCACACTGAGCTAAGGAAAAGTGCATTCAATTACGATGCTCCATTTGCTTGGAACCAACTGCAATACGAAGTGAAACTCAGGGAGCTGGTCTCCCTAACCATCAAAAGTACTTCTAAATGACGAAGAAGCAGAAAACTCTGTCCTCTTATGCTTTCAATGATGATGTTCTGATTGTAACTATATATGTTGTCTGTTGTTTGTGTTCTCTAACTATGCTGCTGCCAAGAGATGTTTAATCTTAATGAGACTTGCCTGGTTAAATAAATAACACTTTATTGACAGAAAAGACAGTTGGGACAACATTCTAATGTCACCAGGCATATTAGTACCTTAGTTAATACCCTAATATGGTAGCATATTTGTCAGTACTAAACACTAAGCAAGAACTTAGCATTCATTTCTGTAAAACTGCAGCTTCAAATCTTGTGCCACCATCAGGCCAAACGTTGCCTCACTAGTGATAAAGATCTAAGCACAGAACATGTTACCTTTTGTATTCAAACATGTTTTTCAAATTTGTGATGAGCATTACATTTTAATTCATGTTGTTATTCAGTTGACTGAACACACTTTGTGGGCTTACAGGGACAGAGTATGGAAGCAAACAAGAGACAGAAGTATTTTAATTTGATTAGACACCGAATTTATTGCATTGAAAATAATTACTTTGAAAATCATCCCAATCTTGAATTTTTTTGATTGTGAAATAAAAATGTAAAAATTCAAGTTAAAAAAATTTGAATGTTCAAATTCAGATCCCAAAAATTCAAGTGAAAAACATTCAAAGTGTATAAAATCAACGTCCAAAATTGCGATGCAGGATCATCCGGGCTACTCAGACAGGATAAGCAATCGAGCCCGAATGCAATGAAACAGACTTCTGGCCTATCAGAGCACGGCTTTGTCAGTCATGTGATCACAACAACCCGGGAGAAAAATTACAGAGAACAGTGGGGCTCGGGTAAGTAGTCAGTTTGTGCTATTTATTTTACAAGCAGTGAGGGCTCGACAGCATTTGTATCTTACATTAGCCTTGATGTTAGCAAGCTCCGTAGTTATCATTAATTGAAGTGAATCACAACGTTACCGTGTCCTTTTGTGTGTGTGTGGGGGGGGGTGACGGTTTGCAAAGTAACGTTACGATCACTTCGGTTGAATAAGTCAAGTAGACCATGCTACACTATACAAATACTCTCTTACAAAAACCCTGCATTTAAACATGTTAATGTTACTTTAGTAAAAGTATGCCAGTATAACTAGGAAAGTGTTGTTAAAGTATTTAAAGTAGACACAAGTTATACTATTATATCATATGTTTTATTGTTATTACCGATGCAAGAGTTGCTCGATAATCAGCTCACGGCATATAGTCAGGGGTAAAGTGCTATTTTTTACGAGTGGGGGGCGGACCTCACCTCCTCTTGGGGGGTCCGAGGGGATGCTCCCCCAGGAGGATTTTTTTTTAAATATTGAAGTTAAAAGCATCAATCTGGTGCACTTTGAGAGCAAAATTAAGAGATCTATGGATACATCTCTCAACACCCAGATGAAACAGAACTGTAAACAGATTTTCTTTTTCTTTATGGATATTTTACAAATCACTCCCCTTTTAAACTCTATTCTTGTTTTACTGCCATATAGACCATAATGATCATATGAAGGTGTGCCGCGGAAATAATCTTTTGAATAATTTGTGACCAAACCGCTTGAAACCCACTGAGATAACGGCGCATTCACACGAGCCTTTTATAGTCCGGTTGAATCTAACCCTGGTGCATTTAGCCGCTTGGTGCGGTTCAGTTGGGTCGGTGTGAACACAGTCCGAGACCTCTTAAGTGAACTAAACAACCGGACTCTGGTCGGCTAAAATAGGTGGTCTCGGAGCGCTTGCTAGTGAACTCTGGAGCGGTTCATTGCTGGTGTGAACGCAGTCCGCACCAAAACATAGGAAGCGTAGTATTTACATGTCACAAGAACGCGGATGTCTTCAAAAATCTTTAGCGAAAGAGTCTTTCAAGACATCCGCGGTTATTTAGTTAAAGAGTGAAGCAGAATGAAATGTTGAACACTGTCGTGTAAAGTAAAAATGCTCCGTCAACTACATAAAAGTAAGAACACCTGTCGTCGGTGAAACGCCCCTCATTACTGCAGAACGTCTTTCATGTTATAATGTGTTTTAACGGACGTTGTCTGATTATAATCATATGCGGGAATTGCTCCCATCTGCATCCATCGCCAACAGTTTGCAGCATTGGGCTTCACCGCACTCTGTCTCGGAGTTCGGCGCTTGGCTCTGATAGGCCAGAAGTCGGTTTGATTGCATTCGGGCTCGATTGCTTATCCTGTCTGAGTAGCCCGGATGATGTTGCATCACAATTTTGGACATAGAATTTTAAACACCGACATATTTGACGTCAAATTTTATATGCATTTGAATTTTTTTCACTTGCATTTTTGGGATCTGAAATTGACTATTAGAATTTTTTTAACTTGAATTGTTACATTTTTATTTCACATGGGTAAATTCGGAGCAAAAAAATTCAGATATATGATTTTCAAAGTAATTATTTTCAATGCTATAAATTCGGTGTCTGATAAAATTCAAATACTTCTGTCTCTTGTTTGCTTCCATAACAGAGGGAATAAAAAAGTCATCGTCCATAAATACGGTGTATATGTTTTAACCTGATGAGCCTTCTTACTTGTAAGACTTGCATGTTAAACCAGGGTGTTTACTATATTTTATACCTCTGAGACATGGATGGGCCTCTTACTCTAAATGCCCAGAGGCCTTCTTAGGATTCCCTAGTTTCTTATGCTCCAAATGACACAATGTGACAACAGGGACCACACTGTGCGTTGCGGGAGTCGAAGAATCCTTAGTCTGAGTGTTTACATTCACACCAAGATCACGTTCAATACAATCATATGGTTGAAAACCTCCTAATGAGCCATTAACAGTTATTCATTTTATTTCTACACATACCTGTTAATGGCACAGTACATTCTGATATGTTTTAATTATCCACGTAGCAAAGCAGAGATCATTATGGTTCAAATGTAACCATCAGTAAATGATCTGAACATTACACTAAATAATTTCTAAGATGTGTTTACCTGACTGCAGACTCTCCTGGTTGCTATGGAGAGACGAGAGCTGGGAATGACGAGTTTGTGACTAAGGACACGGGTAGCAGCAACAGCAGGTGCATCAGACCACACTTGCACACACTCACTGCACCATTAGCATCCATAAAAAGCCAGGGCTTGTCAGCATTAATCAGCCATGGCCTGTTATTGTGAACTATTTTGCCCAGGTGTACATGGACATCCAGCAGCAGGTTTTTCCTCATCATCATTTGTGCACAGCTCACGTTATCTAACAGGCAGTTGGGGTTCTGATATTCATCCTGTCCTCCAACAGGAAATTGTCACAGGGTGTGAAAATAATTTACATTGCCCCAAACACTTGACAGTGATCATGGTTAAATGTTGAAGTGACCCTATTCTGCTTTTTTTAAAGTTTCCCTTTTTTAGTGCATGTAAATGGTCTTCATAGGCTAAAATTCCAAAGCTCCCACCAGAGGGAGTTTCTCTCCCATACATTCCCCTCCTGCCTGAAACGCCTCCATTGGACTACTTTGTTTACTTCAGCAACATAGTGACATCACTGCGTAACACTCACACTTCTATTGGCTAGCGCTCCACATACATTCATGATAGGCTAGGGGCTCGGCATCGCTAAGCAGTTGACCAATCACAACAGAGCCGGCCAGCTGACCAATCAGAGCAGACTGGGCTCTGGTTTCAGACAGAGGGTGAAAAGAGTTGCTGCTGCACACGTTTTGTTTAAACAGTCATAGTACCCATATGATCAATCCAGACATTCGTGATCCCCTCGAATTGCCCCAAACACTTTACAGCGACATGTTGTCCACCCAACCTTTAATATACTCTTACTTTCTGTTTTATATCGGTTTACATTTCTCTTCATATCCATCCTTTGCTATCTTCTTGTTGATCAACTGTCATCATTTTTATCCTGTGATAAGTTCAGTTTGAGCTTGGACCTTTCTGAGGCAAACGCTTTCACTTACAGTATAACTGTAGCTCCAATACCTGACTAGTAACGATTAACACTTTTAAATTAAATTAGCAAAACTGTTTGAGACAGCAATCTTTTTGACTTTGCTTGTCCAACTTCCTGGGTCCCTTGCTACATCCAAAGGCAAAGACATTGCAGTCGCTGGTGAAGAATTGAAAACACATTGATGCACCCTCCTGTTTTAAATAGCACTTTTGCTTCCCAAAGTAAAATAAATTAAATGGGTAAGATATTGATTTATTTAGGATTAGTTTTAAAATGTGATTACTTTTGTTATTTAAGATGCAAGTTATTATTATTATTTTTTTTTTCAGTGATCTCTGAGCATTGCTACTGTGCAGCTGTCTATCAGAAATATATATTTATTTTATGTATGTATTTTATTTTATGTCTTGGATTATATTATTTTTAGATGTATTTTTTATTTTCTTATATTATAATTGTTTCTTGAAGGCGTTTCACTGGGTAGTTTCAATTTAAGATTAAGACATTAAATGGATGTCACCCTATTTTCTTTATTTTTCTTAAAACCATCTTAACTAATTAATTAATTTAGTCTGTGCTCCAAATGACTGCAGTAATTGTTGTGTAGCACGGAGAAGATTTTTTTTAAAGTGGACACTTGGAAATTAGGTTTCTTTGTTGGTTGCCCTGGTTTAATGCGAGGATTAAATGAAGCCTCTAATGGCGCGTTTCCACTGCAGGCCTCGCTCGGTTTGGTTAGGCCTTATTAGGCCCGGCTCACTTTTCGCTCGTTTCCACTGCAGGCCTCGCTCGGCCTCGCTCGGTTTGGTTAGGCCTTATTAGGCCCGGCTCACTTTAATGCTGCGCTTCCATTACAGTTTAAGAACTGGGGTAGTTACTATAGTAACGCAGTGTAGGAGGAGCCGTGACTTCATCTTCAATGAGAGCCCCAGAAAAACAACACAGCCGTTAGCTCTTGGCTCTTAGCACTCAGAGCTCACAGCTCTTCATATCTGTTCAGAAACTAGACAAAAGTTAAACAAGTACAAACCACAGACTGCCTGTGTCATGGAGAATACAGTCGCTGGTTTATTTATGTCTGTATAGGCCGTTCTTGTGAGTGTGGACGGTCGGAGCATATATAATGTTAGCTTAGCCAAGCTCCATTTAGAAAACAAGCATTTTAAAAGGGTTTTTCGCCTGCCGTCTGTCTGCAGACTTGTCAAAGCATTAATTCATGGTTTTTACTAACCGGTATCAGTATGTTGTTACTTCGCCATCATTTTGAAACGTGTATTACAATTAAATCACGGTCAAATATGTTCATCTTGTTGTAGTTGTAGCCCCCTTGCCAGCGATTCTCTCTCTAGTTTAGCATACTCAGCCGGACTCAGCCTGGTTGTTACTGGCCCTAGAACCACGATTTAGTCGGGCCAGAAAAAAGGTGAAAAAGTAGCCCCGGGCCAAAACTAGGCCAAGTGGAAACGCAACCAAAACCGGGCCCCGCACGGCTCGGCACGCTTAAAGCGAGCTACCCGCTGCAATGGAAACGCGCCATTTCTGAAGAGAGCATCTGATTCTTAAGGTCAAGTCCAGTACTCCACTCCAGTCCTGTATACTATTAATAAGACTATTGAGGGTACTGCCCTCCAAACCTCTCATGAGACATGAGCAGGCAGTCTGAAAGATGCGTCATGTGAGGACAGGGGGACTTATAATCAAAGATTTACATTGCAACTGACTGAAATTCCAGTGTGTTTTAAGTTTAGCTGAAAGTTTCGTTAATCGGGTCTGAAGAATATGGAATTCAGGAAGGACTGTATAATGAAAGTTCCACTCGGAATGACGAACGCTTTGGGGTGTCGGTAAAGGCCGCTACACACCAACCCACAGGCCCGGACTGGCCATCGCGAGGACCGGGAGGTTTCCCGATGGCCTGGCCTGTTAAGTGGCCTGCTGGCCTGAGGATTTTTTTTTTTTTTATACGTATCGTGAACGCAACGCTGCGCAAATGTGGGTCTGACTCTGCCTCACAGAGGGTGACTGGCTGTCTACATGATGTGGCCTGCCGACATGTCCACTTTCATACAGATCATACTAATACCCTCGATTGGTCTCTGTGTGTCATTCAAGCTCGGGAGGGTGTGTGTTATGTGTGGCGCGAGCGAGTGAGATAAAGCACGCGCACCTGTTACGTGTATTGTTGTTGTTAGCATCTGGTGCTAGCTAGCTGCGCAAGGACTCTCTGAGTGTTTAGATAGTTAACTTAGTCTAAGTTCTCTGTGGGTCTCAAACGGTTTGGTCACCATTTATGTAAACACATATTTCCATTTGAGGGGGGAGTGATTAGTAAAATATCCATGAATAATAAAAAAAAAAACGTTAACTAGGTGAAAAAAGGTAAGATAACTATTAAAACTTGTTGAGAGCTAAAACTAGTCTTTGCTGCAGCCTCAAAGAGGAGAAGGGAAGAGAGGGGGGAGACAGGAGACGCTGGTTCAGGAGCACAGACACACTCACAACTATAAATGAACCAAAAACAAATAAATAAACAAGTTTCAATGTTTTTTCATATTGGATATGAGATGTTATTGGTTATGGCCATGTACTTAAGATTTTATGATTATTTAAATGTATACAGTTATGTTTCATATGGGTGTAGTCTCTTTATTTCCCCCTCAAAATGCACCAGATTGATGCATTTAAGTCCAACATTTAAAAAAAAATCTTACCGGGGGAGCATGCCCCCGGACCCCCCTATATCAATCAATCAATCAATGTTTATTTATATAGCCCAATATCACAAATGTTACATTTGTCTCAGTGGACTTCACAGTTTGTACAAAATATCAGTATGACAATACGACACCCTCTGTCCTTAGACCCTCACATCGTACAAGGAAAAACTTCAGAAGAAAACCCACAGTTTAAAGGGAAAAATGGGAGAAACCTCAGGGAGAGCAACAGAGGAGGGATCCCTCTCCCAGGACGGACAGACGTGCAATAGATGCCGTGTGTAATATAGGATTTGAGGTCCACCCCCACTTAAAATATGTTCACATAGGTTCCTAAATAGATTTGCAATTTTTTTTAAATAGTAACCCATGTCCATATGTTTATTTTTTGGGTAGTAGATTTAGAGGGCTATCACTACGGGCAGCAATGCTGTAAATATTGACAAATAAATCTAGCAAAATGGCACAAAAAACTGGTAGTGGCCTGGCTGGGTGTATAATTCTCGGCCTGACTTATTGTCCCAGTCCGGCCCTGCCAACCCAGTGTTTCCCCTAGGATGGAGTCATAGCAGCGGTGCTAAGGCACGTGGGCCCAGCATAATGTGAGCGCGGAGCGCGTGGAATGTTTTAGTGTGTGCGCGTGCAAAGTGCGCCCCGCCAATTTGTTTCTATGTGTCTGCCAGCACAAGAAAGGCTCTTGAGGCCTAGTACCAGGACCGGTTCTAGCCAATTTGCTGCCCTAGGCGAGATTTTATATATAAAGATTAAATGAAAAATCTCTACAAAAGACAAATACACTACAAAAACAGAAACTTATCGACATGGGTCATATACGTCAAAATGGCTTCAAATGTATTCTGTATTGTATGAACATGTTTTAATTGGAGGGTGGATGTCACATCCTCTAGGGGGGTCCGGGGGTATGCCCTTTGAACCTTTTAAAGTAAAATGCTTCAATCTGGTGCACTTTGAGCACACAATTACTAGAGGCCTGATCTAGGGGGTACAACTGTAAAACACCCATATGAAAAAGATCGGTTTACATTTTAATAATCAAATAAGTATGTGAACATAACCAATAACCTACCATAGCCAATAACAAATAAATGTAACGTCCCGACTTTTACGTCCGCTACGTCGCCTGCGTCGGCTACGCCGCCCGCCTACGAACACACCGCAAAGACTTCAGTCGACGTGTGGCAATAACTGTCCTTACCAGCAGGCAGCGGTAGTGTGTATTCGTCATTCAAAAGAGCCAACAGCAAATCTAGAGTGATTTCTTTGGCCGATTCAACATGCGGTTGCCGCGGGAGGTGTGAAAATGTGCCGTAAAGCAACGATGGTGCGGGACACACCAACCTGAGTAGGGTGCCGCGAATGCCCGACTGCCTCTGACGGACTCTGACTCCCAAAATCGGGTAGGTGTGTCAGGGGCTTACGAACACAGGAGTCTTGGTAGCGGTTAATTCCTTTTACTGAAGATATCAACACAACAGTCACAGTATTACAGCCTTGGAGCAGGTGTAGTGTATGTATATGTGTGGTCTATAAGAGAGAAATACAAAGGTACAAATATAATTAGAATATATTATTCCAATATATTATACAGTGAAAATATGCATAACTTTCGCATTAATAGTACTAAATTACATATTCTACCAGGCTAATTGACTGCTCAACAGGCAGGTTGTAATATAACCCTTCCACATAAAAATGAAGTATACTGCACAGATAATTCCTTTAACTTTACAGTAAAAAAGGTTAATATGCCATCTAAACATTAGACATGATTGCCAACAGGGTCAAACATAACATTTCAGATGGAGAAAAGTACAGCTACATAGTGCTAACATTAGCTTTGTTAGCTTAGCTCAACTTGTCGATAATAACCTGAGTTAGCAAACTCCAATTAATATGCCGTGAAAGGCTTAATACTGTCCAGTCCCATGTGAGTAACATTAACTTACTGTTGGTCAGCGACGCACAAAGCTCACACACACTAAGTTGCCACTAAAGGCCCAGGCTGCACTCCGTGGACATGGCGTGCTTCTCTCCCTTTCTCCTAACAGCTGCGCTCGATGTGCTTGATAGTTACAATTGCGCGTGCCGCCAACAGAGGGCGCTGGAGTAACAGTCAGCAGGCTTTCCAACAGGGTCCTTATTAACAAAAGCTATAACGAACATTTATTTCTGAAATATTTTTGTTGATAAATCGAACACTTATTTTCTAAATGAATTGATAAACCCTGCAATTTCCCAGAGTCCAATGTCCTATTTTGTCCGAAACATCTCTGCTGTTCACCGAGATGACGATAATGTTCACATACTCCTGCGCAGGTAACCCATTTAGGATACCTTGGCAAAAGAGGAAACATGTTGTGATTCTATTTTGCTGTTTTCCTGTTTATACAATGTTCTTTGAGATTAGAGGACAAATCATGACTGAGAGTCAGTTCATCTAAATTATAAAAAGACCCATATCTCTCTTTAACCCAGAGGTATATGGACAGAGAGATTCCGTTTGATGTTCCAATATCTTCAGATGTCTACCTCTGTCAAACTGGAGGTGAATAGAATTTGAATCCTCAAATCCCTGAAAACTCAAGTTTTTAAAAACACAAAAATGACATGTGGCAATAGCAACACCATTAGCATTAGCATTAACACATTTAGTCACACAAATATTTGGTTCTACATGTTAGGGACGAGTTTGTGTTAACATGCTTGTGCTAGCTAGCCAAAATAGCTTGCTTGGCTATAGGGCTTGCTACCTGTTAGCAGTCTAGCTAGCATTGTCAATAACTGGACTAATTAAGTTAAGGGAACATTTTTTATCACCCACTCATTTCAAACCATGCCCCTGGAGTACAAGCACTTTGACATCCAGGGTCAAAACAGGTAATATGATAGCTTCCTCCACTTTGTGTTGCTTCAAAGGCGAGCACTTTTGAGACTTGATCAGCGTTGCGTAAAAAGTGTAAAAAAAATAATTACTTACTTACTTAAAATATGCTTATACTCTGGCTTTCCTAGGTATGCTATATTATATGTTGAATAAGATACATTTATGTCAAATACTTTCCCAATGAATCGGCCAATTTATTAGTTGTTAGCAACATTTTCTGTGAATGATTTCCCAAAATGTGCATTTCACAGTGCCTGGATGAAGCAAACATTATTTTTTTGTAGTTGGGATCCACTGACCCTTCAAAGCACCTTTTCAGGTCATTGATTGAATAGTTTGTCCTAGCTGTCGTGTTGTGAGGTCAGTTTTGAGTAATGCATCCAGGATGCGGCTGCTCTCAGAAAAGGTGAGAGAAGTGAAGTGTTCGCCAGACCTCTGCCAGTGTTAGGCTCCCTCTGTAAAACAATCCCATCCTGTCCACAGCTGTTGTTTTCTCTCCTCTGTGTCCCAGTCCCTGATTAACCACACTGACCAGTGAATAACCCCCCCCCCCCCATCCCGTTCACTCCTCCCTCACTCTGAATAGTTAATCCCTCTCTCTGTTTGTCTGTAGATATCTGGCACACACAGCAATGCAGCCTTATCCCGAGCTTCTGTGGTGTCCATTTAATCATTGACAATGTCTTTGTATATCTTGCATCCTGTGCGATAAAATCACCATGTTAACAAAGCCACGAGCCCTCCTGACAACTAGAAAATGAATGGCAATGTACATGGAGCTCTGGAATTACTGTTGTCAATGCTAATTGTTGACTTTTCTGTGTTCGCTGTTATGGGAAATGCACTCTAAACACATCATTCATGAAGTGTTAGATACAGTAATGCTGGTTTTTAATTAATCTTGCAGGGGTTGCTCCATGGACTACATCATGATATGTTCTGGTCAAGGGAAACGGTCAATGATTTTCCACTGCTAGTTAGACCATAACATGTCAGAAAATAATCACTTCACAGACACAACGGCTCAGAAGGATATCTTCCCATGTTTTGTTTTGAAACCCACAGGGATTAAATATACAGTAATATCGAAAAGAAAAATGAAGCAAATGCGATCTTTTTATGCCCGTCTTCCTGTTTTTGACGGTAACTTGGTGAGGTTTTTTGATCCTTCAAGAAAAAAAGGTCTTTATATCCTGAATTAACTGAATAAAAACTCCACTAATATCTAACTTTGTCATGATCAAAACAAAACCAGTCATACTGTAGTGATGTCAGAAAAAAATCGACCAATTTGTAGACTTAAATAAAAGTCAGTACAAAATGTGGCAACAGGTATACCTACAAACAGGCGCCCTGGGATAAAGAAACCAGGTGCGCATTGCAGATGTGTTCCTGATTTAGCTTTTCAAATCATAGACAACAACAAGTGACATGTGCAAAACAATCTTTTCTCCTAGGTGTAAACCCATCAAAACTAATTGCGCTGACCCTGCAATATTTTGACCCAAATCTTGGAAACATGTTTTGAGCTGAGTAAATAGGCCACTGTGACATGACGGATACAAAGTGACACACGCTTATGTCAGAAGCCTTTTTAAAGATAGATCCTCTCATCAAAGTGAAACACCCCATCCGGCCAACGATCACACCACAGAAGAAGAGTCACATATCAGCTGGTAAACCTAAAACAAACAGGCAGCAGATACTGAGAGGATATAACAGTAATCCAGTTTATTACTGAAACGGGTATCGCTGACACAAGTGTGAAACACATTGATAGTATTCAGAAAAAATGGCAACCGCTGCACAAGTCAGATGGTTGGCAAGTGACAGACTCGTGACTAGAGATTTATTTTGTGTAAAAAAAGCTAAAAAAAGTTTCTGTTGAATTCCCATTATAGTGTTAATCATGACATTCCACTTGAAAAAGCTGTCAAACTTGCTATCATGGTAGAGAAGTAAAAAAATAGAGCCTGATTTAAAAGATACAGGAATAAAACATTTTTGATGGAAGGGATCCTTATGATATAATGACTTTATTTAAGCTTATTTAATAGTTTGTAAAAATGAATCTTACCTGTAATGCCATACAAAAATGTTGTATTTAAAGGTCCCATGTCATGGCCATTTCTACTGATCATAATTCCATTGTTGAGGTCTACTAAAATAGATTTATACTGTGCAATTTTCCAAACTCACATTGGTTTCTCATACAGCATCTCTGTATAGTATGTGTATTCACCGGTATTCACTCTCTGTCCTAAACGGCTTGTTGGAGCTCGCCCCCCCCTCCCTGTGAGGCCAGTGTGCTCTGATTGGTCGGGACGTTGAGAGGCTCGTTGCTGCTCGCAGCTGCTGCGAGGAGCGGACAGGTTTCCGGGTCGGCGATACAGCGAGAACAAGCGAAACTCATCCTGAGCACACACAAACACTCACAGCCGAAGTAAAAACAAGTGTTGCTTGATATTGAGTAAGAAAAAGGTTTATAACGCTGTGAGCATGGGTCTGCGGAGAGCATTTCTCCGCGACCCCAACATAGTAGCCCGAAAAACGTTTACCCATTTAAACAGTTGTGGTAGATACCTTGTTTGTTTTAAACATCATAAATACACAAACAACAATGAATACTTACAGGTTGTGTACCCGAATCTCCCGCTGGTCCAAACAAAGTAGGAACAGCATCGTTCTTCAGTGCCCTACGCTGTACATATCCGGTATGAATCGCTGAAAGGTTTGGGAAGCTTTGTTTCGTGAAATGCTGGCAGAGGGTGCGGCCTATTCCCACGTCAGAGTACCCAGGAAGTAAATGAGAAATCTCCAACGAGGCGTTTTGGGGCAGCATAAACTGTGTTAGAGTTGTACTCGCTACAGGGTGTACTTTGAGGGTTTTTGACTCTGCAGACCGTTTGCATGCATAAAAACCTTCATAACACATAAGGGGACGGGTAATAACTGGAAAAGCATGAAATGGGACCTTTAAGATTAAATGTAAGGCAATGTGATTGCACTATGTATAAGTGCCGTTTTAAGCATATTGTAGTGATTATCAGGATAGACTCGCATCAGTTATTTTTGGTCAGGGTAATAATGACATGACATTTTCATATGGTCCAATGCCTACTGGTGAGCCCTGTGGAAACTGTGGTAGGGTTAGGGTTATGCCGAAGAATCTCACTCCGGGTACGATATGTTGGACAACAACAGAGAGGTCCATGGATGGGAACATGAGTGCCTTTACAAAATGTCATGGCAATCCAGCCAATGGTTGTTAAAATATTTTGAGTGGTAGACCAACTTACCAACAGACAGACAATGCCAAAGCCACGCTGTTAGCACAGTGGCCTTTTTTTAGAACACCTAGTAAACTCTTCATTGTCAGTCTTGGATTAACTTTAATCTGTTTGATCTGCTCAGTTGTGCTTTGGCTCAATGCTAAACACTCAAGTTTAAAGGTGGGGTAGGTAAGTTTGAGAAACTGGCTCGATATACACTTGTTGTTATATTCCATGGAATGCTCTTAACATCCCGATAGCGATGAATACCTTAAGTGCTTTGACAAAAAATCCATAAAAAAATGTCATCTGTGGAAGCCGTAATACTGTAAAAAGTACAACCAATCCGTTTAGCCGGATTGCCGCCCTGTCTATCTCGTGCACGCACAAATGTATCTCGTGCCCTCATTGGGCGTGCCGTCACTGGGCGTGCCGTCATTGGGCGTGCATTGCAGCAGTACTTCAATGACTCGCCAGCAACAGGCGGCCACTTTCACCAGTCTGCTGACGTCATGTTCATGTGTGTTGGAGGAGGTGCTCTGTAAGGAAGTCTGAAGGAAGGGGCGGATTCTTTTCGGCTGTGTACTTTCAAATTTTAGTGCACTCGAGCCGGTTTCTGAAACTTACCTACCCCACCTTTAACTCTTAAAAGCATACGTTTTTTTCAAACGTGCCTACTTTTCTCAGAAATGTGTTTTTTACACTCCAATGGTTTTTTACACATAGTTTAAGTTCACCATCCTCTTTTCTTCCATTTAAGTTTCTCCGCTGACAGCAGGAAATATAATTTAGGCTTCATGAAGAACCAGGGCTGTTTGTGCAACAACTGTTTGACGTCAACAGTCAGAATATGACCAACAGCTCGGTCCGAGTCAGACTTGAAGTTATGACAAGCACCTCAGTAGATCTCCAGCTATAGAGTGGCGAAGTCACGCCCATCTACTTCCGGTCCATGGGACCCCGGAAGCGGAAAATTATACATTGAAGTCAATGGAGAGAGAAAAGTTATCTTTTGATCCCGTTTGAATTGTGCTACGAATTACACATATGATGTTTGTCAATCTTAAACAATAATTTCCATGTAAAAAAAGTCACAGTTTGTTGTAAAACTGTTGAGATATAAGACTATGAAAAATACGCAACTAGAAAGACTACAAATCCCAAATCCCATTCTTGGTCGCGTAAGTGATGTCATAGGCGATAATGCTCCAAGACTGGTTGCGACTCGCAATTAAAGCAAAGAAGAAGAAGAAGATCTCATAACTGATTTATTCCCTCCAATAAATATAAGAGATTACTCCAATAAATTCACTTTTACAAGATGCCTGTGTGCTTTGTATCAGGTTGTAATCACAAAAGTGATCATACCACTTGCTCGTTCTATCGCTTCCCGTCTGATGAAAGGACCAGGAGTCATTGGACCAAACATATCAGGTAATACACATGTTTTGCATGGAACATAGTCAAGTTAGCTACCTAGCTAGTAGCGAGCACGTTAGTTAGCATCACATTACTTAGCCTTGTCATTTGTATTAGCCTTAACATGAAGTAAACCAACATGTTAAACAGTAAGGGTAGTCATGATGGTAAGTATTTTGTGAAACATTTGAAGAGTAGCCTATCGCCCCCTCCACCAGGTGCTAAGGGGGCGGGAGGTAGGCTAACGCCACATTAGCATCGGCGATCTTTTCTACTTAATGCTATCTGCACACATGGTTAACATTGAACATTAAAAGATCAGGCAGTTCAGGGAGAGTCGAAGGCAGGCAGGCAGGCAGGCAGGCAGGCAGCTTTGCATGACATTCTTCTGGACGTGTTTCATTGTGATGATAGTGAGGGTGAGTCAATCTGTTTGTTGGAAAGACAGTAGTTGAGTGATTACTGAGAGAAAATTATTAAAAGAGATAATTAGTCAAAGTGTTGTTACTTTAAAGTGTTGTTACTGACCTTATTCTCTTTACCTCACCTGTAACTGCTGAGACCCTGAGGAACATGCACACTGGACTGACCTGCTCTGGCAACCTGATTTCCACTGTACGTAATAGTATTTGGTTATGGTATATTATTTATATACATCAAAGGCACAATACACCCCCCAGAGACACACATGTATTGAGTGTGATATTTTGCATAGGTCATGTGAAATCATCTTTACATACTAGAAAACTGTAGGAGCGGCAACTTGTTTTGAAATTGAATTTTTAATATCCGATAATAAAGTTGATCTGTTTTCTTTATTCTTCTCTCTTCCCAGCTCCATCCATCACCGTGCTCTGTTCCTGCAGGTCCTGCTTGCTAATCAATGCTCATATTGTTTTACACAATTACAAATAAAGTCAATGTATTGTATGACATGAAGTTGTGCTTCATTCTGAGTCAATAATAAATTCATTCTGCCTTCAACTGCACAATGATTGTGGACTGCACCCACATCCATGTAGCTGCCCCCCAGTAAGATGAACCAAGCAAAGAGGGTCACCATCATGCCCAAGGACATCCAGCTGGCCCGCCGCAGACCTGAGACCAGCACACCCAAACACAACGGCTCTTTTAAGAGCCACCTACAGTTTCAAAGAGTTGCAATCGTACGTTATTATAATGATTAAACTGGTTCATGTATCACTTAGTTTACTGAACCGTGATGAATGAAAGAAATTAGTGAGGTAGTAGTTTACTGAAGTTACAAAGACATTAATATATGAGTAACAGCTCAGTGTAAACACACGCTTCTGTCAATTATGGATCATTCAAACTATTTATATAAAAATATGTAATAAAGTTCTAAAACAAGTATTCGGTATATATTCCTTGTTAGCTTTTGGAGAAGGTTGTTTTTAAGTTTACTAAAATCTTTTCAACTGTTTCACTTTATAAAAAGGGAACAGGTGAGTAGAGCATCATCGAGTTTCTTATTCTGTCAATAAATTATCCAAATGAATGTTTTTCATTATTTTAGTCAACCCTAAACAAATTGATTGTACCTTTTTAATAATGACCTTACATGGTCGGCAAAGTTAAATTAACTTCAGAAAATCAAATTTGTTCTGAGAAAAAACTAATAAATGTTTAAAGATAGGAACTAGCCATCCCACTGAAAAACAGTCCGTAGAGATTTAAAGGCGTAGTTGTAGTTCAGTCCAACGTTTCATTTGGATTCATTTCTCCAACAGTCAACTATTTCCATAAAGAATATATATATATTTTTCAAAGTCAACTTTATTGTCAATCTTACTCAGTTTGTATTTTATAGACAGAGCGATCAAAAAGACGTTTAAATAAAATAAAATAATACAATTTACAGATATGTATACAAATATATATATCCTATATACACCATCATGTATAATGATGGTGTATGATATAGAAGGAAGTGTGGTAGATAACAAGTAAATAGTTACATACAGATCCATGTTACAGCAAAAGATGGAATAACTAAGAAGCACGCAGTATAATAATAATTACATGCAACAGAAGGATGGTAACTGGACTGCCTCCGCGATGGTCATGTTCCTCTGGCTGTGTGGACACTTCACCTCCAGCAGGGCAGATGGCTGCACAAGTCCATCGGGTGATGCTCCCAAAACACCCGACTCATTCACAAAGAGACCAGACTCCAACACCGTCACTTGATAGGCCTCCACAAAAGCCTTCACCCCTTCGGCCTCATTTACAACCCCCCAGTTGGCAGCCATGACTCTGTCCAAGTTGTACCCCCCAAGCACCCTCTTCATGAGGGACGCACATGGAGTGGATGAAAGTCCTGACCGCAGCACAGCACCAAAATTGCTGGCTGTCAACCTGCCCTGCCTGTGTAACTGCCACTGAGGATTTGTCCGCTGTCCTACGGTGGCTGTCTGGATGGCAGCTTGCTGGTCTCTGCTCAGTCGCATTGAGGCAAGAATTGCCTCGAGCCCCCGACCCCCATGCCCCTTCACCAGCTCCGGCACGGTGACAATGGCCTGATGTTGAGGCCGCGGCTCTGGCTCAGGTGACAAAAGCCATGCCATGCCACACTGTGTGCCCCTCAGTGCTGACCTGAACCAGTCTACATCCTCAGTGGCGATGTCTCTGGCCAGTGGGTTGTATGTCTCCTCTCGCCGTTGGTAAAGTTGAGACACCGGCTGGACTACTTTTGAAGTGCCAGGCTTCCTCCACTGGCACTCAACATCTGTGGAGCTGATCTGCCACATGGCAAATATTGCCAATGCTGCAGCGTGGCTGCATTTGTACATCCCCCGTGCACAATCACAGACAGCGCTCTGCATCGCGCCATCGTCTCCCATGCAGATCTGTAAACATAAAGTAAGTACCATTTGTTGGCATGCTATAATAGATTGAATGAGCAATAATACAAGGATGGTCCGGATCTGGGGGTGGGAGGGTTTATTTTTCCATAGGTTTGTCCTCTTGTCTGATTGTTGTTATTGTTTGTTTTTTCTGTATTTTTTGTAATTTGTGTTGTATTGGTTGTGATTGTACATTGTATTTTTCTAAATGTGTATGAATACATTTTTGAAAAACATTTGATCAACAATAAAAAAGGATTTGGTCAGGATCTAGACTCAGTGTGTAGTTTATTAATGAATCAATGCTCTCTAAATTAGGAAAACACATACCAGTGTACCAGAGGGAGTCACACACAGCTGTGCCTAGATAACCAAACAAATTGACAAGATAACCAAAATCCTTGAATCTAGACACTGTAAATAAACTCAAATGACACAACGAGATGTAAAAGGAGATCACACATACAGTATAGTCGATATAAAACTTGCCGCTTCAATCTGAAGGGCAACTAAAACAAAACACGGGAGTGTACCTTGTTCTTGTGAACACTAATGTTATCCACAGCATACACAGAGACCACGAAGTTCTTAAGGAGAAAACTAGTTACTAAAACAAAACACGTTAGTGTACCTTGTTAGCTAATGTTAGCTAGCTGACATTAACGTTACACATTGCACTCATATTACTCACGGAAACCTTGTAAAGCCGGTCCCGCTGCTCTTACAGAACCGACTAACTCCCCTTTCGTGTATATACAGCTCTCAACATGCCCAGACTTGTAGTGATGTTCACCTCGTTTTATACTTTCCGCCTCATTCTGAAAGAAACAGATGAAATGTGCTAACGTGACGGCCGTCTTTGTGATGGTGACGCGTATTGTGCAAGACCAGAGACCTGTAGTTCACTGAGCGGTTTCACACAAACAAATGTGTAACTTCACAGTTTTACGACACATTTTTGACTTGCAAAATGTTCTTTTAAATTGACAAACATCATATGTGTCATTCGGGTCCCATGGAGGCTCCCGGAAGGGGAGGGAGTTCGCCTCTCTATTAAAACATTACACAATATGATTTAGCCTCCCAGCAGTTGCCACGCAGAATTTAGACTGAGTCCAAATTTAGGAGGAGCAAAGACAATAACCACTCCAACCACCCATGACCTTAATTTAGTTTGAGTAGGAGACAGTCATTGATAAATCCTTTACTTTGCCATCTTGTTTCACTTCATCTTTCAGTATGACATTGGTTTAATTGTCACTTACTTCTTAAAACTCTTCTGATTCACTTCTTAAATAAAATATAATAAGTCATGACCAAAGCATTTGCAAAAATGGCATGATTTGCAATTGGCCTTCAGTTAATATGCCATTCTTTCTATAACAGTATGGCTGTGGCTGGCTTTACCGTAGTATTGAAAATAGTGGAGGGGAAATGTTATTAGGTCTCAGATCTTGGAAGTGTGTGGCGCAGTGGGTTCTGCAGTCAGCATGTCGTTGTGTCCCTGAGACACTTCACCCCAAATTGCTCCTGTGGGGATTGTCCACAGTATTGAGTATGGAAGTTGCTTTGGATAAAAGCGTCTAACAAGTGACATGTAATGTAATCTTGGAAATATCATTTGTTCTGAGTATCACAATTAACATCTGACGTCCTTTCCTGGTTTTTAAGGTTTCAGTACAGTAAAGTGATTGATTTTTTAAATGTTACCAGACTTTTCTAGCAGTTGTAGTATTACCCTTTACCTTCTTAGTCATTAAATCGATATTACTGATAATTATTTATCAACATTCTCATTAACTACACATTTCGTGAAAGCATAATTGGTCAACCCTAAAGTATCCTCTCAACATCAAGCTATTTGGTCAAAAAATATGGTGTTATATGTCATCAGAGAACTTGCCTTAAGGTACTATATGATTGAAAGGCCCTCTCTAGAGTGTGTATATAGTATAGTTTATCCATTCTGGGCTACTGTAGAATCATAATGGTTCAACATGGCGGACTCAGGGTAAGATGACCCACTCCCTACAGCAGTGACCACCAACTGGCGGCCAGCGGGCCACATCCGGCCCGCCAGACATTCTCATCCGGCCCGCACGACGGGGGTGACTGTGGCGTTGGCGGAGTGGTTACTGCGTTCGCCCCCCATCCATCCACTTTTTTTTTTACAACATCTCGTGAGTAAGGTGCAGTACCTGAGTCCAACAGAGAGGCAGCAGCTGCAGGACAGTAGACTGCGTACTGCGAAACCTTCACTTCCTTGAAGAAGAAGTGATCCTTCGTTGTGAAGAGTCTGCTTTGTGTACTCCGCACCACAGCAGCAGCCCCGCTGCGACAGAGTCCAACAGAGAGGCAGGAGCTGCGGGACAGTAGCCTAGAAGCAGGGTTGGGTTGTAACGGAATATATGTAACGGCGTTACGTAATCAGAATACAAAAATCAAGTAGGCTAACTGTATTCAGCTGGCGTTACATTTGAAAAACGAGTAATCTGATTACAGTTACTTTCGTAATCCTGAAGTGAATACATTTTGGAATAATTATTGGAATTATTTCTTCACAAAATGTAATATTCATTACCGGCAGAACTGTGTGCACACTGCACGGCTTTGCAGCATGTCTGTTGAGCGAGAGTGATGCAGCGTCTGTGAGGCCCCGCCCCCGCACGCAGATGAGAGAGAGATCTCTTTTAAAATATATTGAAAGTTAGAAACGAGATGGTTAGATAAAATGTGCAAGATAACGTTTATGTAGCATTTCTTTATTGTCGAAATGATGACATTTATAACGGGATAAAATCAAAGTGAATGGCCTGCTGCTGCTGAATGCATGGGGCAAGTGACTGGAAAGAGTTTTAAAAGTTATTACATCGTTTCAGATAATAATAATAATGATAATTCATTCTATTTAGGGGCGCCTTTCAAAGCACCCAAGAACGCCTTACAATTCATAACATATTCTAAGGAAAGGTTTACAGTAGGAGAATGCAGTCCGGGTGATGTTATGTGGGGTGCAGATGAGAGGGAGCTGTCCAGAATGACACCAAGATGTTGTGTTTGAGTTCTTGATAAGCCATTAAAACAGTAAAACAAGTGTCTCCTGTTTAACAAAACATACCCATCTGTTATGGAAAAAGAAAGTATTCCAAAAGTATTCTAAAAGTAACCTGAACACGTTTTTTAAGACACGTAACTGTAACTGTATTCTGATTACTTTCAGAGCATGTATTCAGTAATCAGTAACTGATTATATTTACAAAGTAACCCTCCCAACCCTGCCTAGAAGTGATCCTTCGTTAGCGTGAAGAGTCTGCTAAGCTTTATGCAGTAAAACCCCCCCCCGGCCCGCGATAGTGTCTATTGGATAGATTTTGGCCCTTGGACAAATGTAGTTGGTGATCCCTGCCCTACAGTATATGAAGAGCTAATTCTAAGGTAATGAAAACACAATCTTTTTTAGTTTGAGTTGATTATTCACCAATAAAAACATAATGGCAGATTCTGCCACTATCATTACAACAAATATATCGACAGGCATGTAAATACATCGAAAGGCAATTGCTGAAAACTGCTGACTATAAACAAGTTTAAAAAAGCCTTTCTGAAAATCTTATTTGTATATAACGACCGGCGCCAAAGCTAATGCTCTGTACAGGAACACACATACTACCCTCGCTATGTATTACTCTAAATTAGCCATGACCAAATTAGCCACAGTGTTTATTTAGTTTCTAAATATCCCAAAATATACGTCAAATTTGGATCATTCAGTAAACCCTGCATGACATCCAGATGTCGCTGTATACTGAATGCATCTCTGTTGTTACCTGCAGATTGTTGATGTGGTCTGCTCTCCTTCCCCACAGCAGACATGTGAGAGAAAAGTGGGCCCTTTGATTTGATTTGTCCAACGTGTTATGCTCTATAAAAAGACCAAGTGAGGCCGGATTAAATTAACGAAATGATTTAGCCATGTAATGATGATGGTGATGGAAACGTTCCTAATTGGTCGTTGTAGTGTGCGTGTGCGTGTGGTTATCAGCAGGATGAGGCAGCAGATATTCTTATAACAGGGCGTATTAACCCGTAATGTGTGCTTGCCACTCTGTGAAGCATTGGCACCGTGTTGTGGTCCGCCACAAAGGACCACATGACCTTTCCATCACGCAGCTACAACACACCTCCCCTCGCATCCCTCACATTCTTTGGCTTTTTTGCCAACCTGACATTCTCGTTGGCGTTTTATGGCTGAATAATAGGAGGATCAGAACTGGAATTTGTTGAACAAACTGTGGTGCTTTCACTCGGAAAACATTATTGTGGGGTCCACAATGTGGTATTTTCCTCTCAGGTAAAGCAAATGGCCAATGGTATTTTAACACTTTATTACTACATTTGATGTGGTGCAATATCGTTGGATGAAAAATACAATTTTTTTCTGAGAAAACAAAACAATCCTCACACTATTTAAAATATGATCTCTATTGGAACACCCTAGCTTTGTTTGAATTATTTCAGTGTTATAAGATGGCTATATTTTTATATACATTCTAGCGTTGCACAATTAATAAACATTTTATTGGGTAAAATCAGGCAGATATCCCCACCAAAACATTTGTTATTCACAACATGCTCGTTTTAAATATATATATATTAATGATAAGAATAATGTTTAATAAAAAATGGTGTTTGTTGCTGGAGTGTGAAATAGTGGACAGGGTCACGACGTTGTGAACAGATTGTGCTTCAAGATTCTCTGTGAAGTGGCTTTTGTCGCAAAATTGTCAGACCTCATGCCAATATTTTAGAAATCATCCAATCCACTTTATTTCTATAGCACATTTTAAAAACAGAGGGTTTGCCAAAGTGCTTCACAACGAACATATCATTATAACAAAATATAATATTACAATAGTAAAATAGATAAAAGGCACACATAAGAATAAATACAAGGCACATAAAGGCTATGGACAGACAATAAAAGCATACAAATAGGTAGAGCATAGCTCAGGCAGACTCGAAAGTGAGGGAAAAGAGGTGGGTCTTTAGGCGGGACTTAAAAGTTTGACGAGTGGGCGACAATTTGACATGGGGGGGCAGGTCGCTCCAGAGCCTGGGGGCTACCGCTGAGAAGGCTCGGTCTCCCCTGATCTTTTTCTTTGTTTTAGGGACTACCAGCCGCAGCCGACCTCAAAACCGACCTCAAAGCCCTTGAGGGGGTGTACACCTGTAGGAGGTTGGAGATGTACAGAGGGGCCAGCCCATCAAGCGATTTAAAAACAAACAATAGAATCTTAAAATTAACCCTAAAATGGACAGGAAGCCAGTGGAGGGAAGCCAGAATTGGTGTGATGTGCTCATGCTTGCGGGTTCCTATAAGCAGCTGAGCTGCAGCGTTTTGTACAAGCTGCAGGCGTGCCAGCGAAGTCTTGTTTAGGCCAGCATAAAGTGCATTACAGTAATCTAAACGAGTCGAAACAATTACACACTCAAAGTCTAAAAAGGATAAAACCGGTTTAATTTTGGACAGGAGCCTCAAGCGATAAAAACTGGACTTAACCACAGAGTTGATCTGTTTATCTAATTTAAAAGCACTGTCGATTTTGACGCCAAGATTTGTGAACATGGGTTTTGCATACGGTTTCAGGGAACCCAGGTCAATGGAAGGGACATCACCATTTGGTCCAAACAGAATGACCTCCGTTTTGCTCTCATTTATATTTAAAAAGTTTAGCACCATCCAGGCCTTTGTCATTTAGACAGTCAACCAGGGGCATCAGAGAGCTGGTGTTCTTTTTGTAGGGGTGGATATATTTGGGAGTCGTCCGCATAAATGTGGTAGGAGACGCCATGTTTTCTTAAAATTAGTCCATGGGGGAGAAGGTATAAAAAAAAGAAAATGGGCCCCAAAATAGAACCTTGGGAAACTCCACAGGATAGGGGGGCAGAAGATGATGCAAAGTCACCAAGCCTAACAGAGAAGGATCTCTGAGACAAATAGGACCTGAACCACTCTAAGGCCGTGCCCCTGATACCCACACAGTGCTCTAGACGAGAGATAAGGATGGAGTGGTCAATCGTATCGAAGGCAGCTGTGAGGTCTAAGAGCATAAGAATGGCAGAGTCACCAGAGTCTGTAGTGACCAGGAGGTCATTGAACACTCTTAGAAGGGCAGACTCAGTACTGTGAATCGCTTTAAAACCGGACTGAGAAATATCAAAAATATTGTGTGCATGTATAAAAGACTGCAGCTTGTTGTTATAAGGTAAAAAAAAAAAAAACTTTAATTTCTCTAGCAAGTTTGTCCTGCATCCAATTTGTTCAATCTCACCCTAAAATACAAGTAAATACATATATATATATATATATATATATATATATATATATATATATATATATATATTGAATAATTAATCATGATTAACCTCAGATTATTATTGTGGCTGCCATATGTCTGCTATTCACGGACAGATTCAAGTTTAGTCTGGTGCGTCATGTCTCCCTGCTTGTTATCGCATGGGGCTCAAACCAGATCACAGTTGACCTACAGCTCTGTATCCCAACATGTTTCTTACAGTCTGTTCTTCTGTCAGTGTGCATTATGAGGCTAATCTCCGCCGCACAATGCTCGGAGCTAAATATGAGGACAACCCTGTCCGTCAAACAGCAAAGCCCCCCTGCCAGGCTCAGGTTTCTACAAGTGGTTGCATCCAATATGAACTCATGCCCACCCACCCATTCTCCAGTGTCCCGTTAACTTCGGCTACCACTAACACGGCGAAGGTCAAGGTTAGACTGCATGTGTCGGGCCAACAGCGTGTAGAACTGACCCACCCTCCAGGGCACAGACTCTGACTAGAATGATCACTGAAATATGCACGGCATGCATTCCACTTATAATGGATATGAGGATGTATATGGTGCTTTAGCTGGGGCTTCTTTAAAAGATTATCACATAACACGTATGGACCTGAATTTCCCTTTTACCCAATAAAAAAGGTCCAAATTAAAAGTGGTTTAAATTATATAATTTTTCATTACTAATTGTAGGAACACTGCACTGTGTGTGCTATTTTAAATATGTTACTTTTTACATACTGTTATTTACATTCACAATTCAATTAGTTTAGAAGTTAAGTCACGGACAGTGGAATACATTTTTGGAGTTGATTCTGGATTTTCCTTCTTTACAGTTTACATTTAGTTTTCTCCTCAATTTTGTTATGGACTTCCTGACATACTTACATTTTGGATGCACAGAGAGGCTTTCAAATCTAACTAGGTTTTTACATACAACATGTATTTATCCAAATGATTTGGTAAACAGCGGTAGTGTGGGGATATTCCCTGATGCATCAGAAAGTAAAGGAGTTAAAACAAGTATGAAAAGTGTTGAATGGTTTCATCACCTAGTAGTAACCAAGAAACTGTTGGTATATGGTCCGTTCAAAGTGAATAAAATATGCGTCTCTTTCGGGTTGATGACATGAGATAGCCTGCACTTCAAAGGCCTCTATGGGAGTAGTCATATGAACAACTTTGCATAAAGTTTTTTTTTGGCTGTGTTTTACTTTGTAGCCCAACTATGCTCAAATGACAGAAGTAAACCTCTGGGTACAAGTTACGATTTTGTGCCCACTTCCTGTTTGCAAAATTGTTGCATTAGACATATGGTTTGCGCTGTTCCAGCTTTGCTCTGTGCAATGATCAGAACACAAAGCATTGTCCAAATGTCATGCAGATGATGAATTGTTCCCGATGTGATAAGATGGCGACATACAGTATTGTTTACTAACCTTCTGTTTACCTGTTACATCCTACTGTGGCAGTCTCTCTCAATGGGCAAGGCTTTTATTTTTGTTATCAGGGGAGAGGTCAGGATGTCCAAACTCCCTGTAGTGTTTGTTAGTCGTCAACTAATACTCAGAAATATTTTATACATGATTTGTAAAATATATTTAGTGCCAGGACCTTTGACATTGGCTGTGACCTGTTTGTTGGCAACACAAACTAGAGATGTAACAAAGCTTCCATTTGTCCACCACTCTGCTCTGGATGTTGCCAAATAATGCCACCAATGCAAGGAGACCTTTACAGAATGCCAGCTCAAGACTCATGCAGGAGGATCTGAACAAAAGCTGTCTTTTGCTAATTGCTACATTTCAATACTGAGAAGGACATTTCCAGTGAATGCCAGAGAGGTCAAAATACATTTATGGGCGGTTCGGTGATGGGTTTTTTCTTTGTCGGTGACATTGTTTGGCGTCACATCAGAGACGGGTCAACAGAGTTGGAAGAGCTTCAAAGTGCAGCGAGGCGTTTTGGGGTCCACTGGATGGTCAGCCCATAGGAAAATTCCACTGTCTCTCTGCATGCTTGCGTGGCTGATATACACACAGTAAATGGCTTTATTATATTATTGTTAGGAGTACAAGTGTTTAAGGCTCAGGGAATTCCTGTCAATGTTATCTGATACTTGTGGAATTTGCAATATTAGTTATCATAAAGATAAATGTATATACTTTTGTATTATTTTAAACCATTATAATCTTTTTACAGCAGCTTCTCCAACTGAACTAATCTGAAGTTATCGGCAAATCAGCAAATTTGACCACAAAGCAGGGGGACGGCATTCAAACAAAGGCCAAAAGGCAAACAAAAGTGTGCCAGACATTAGCAAAATGTTTGTAGAGGTCAAACCACATTGGGCCCAAAGATCCTATTGACTAACATTTGGAAAGAGACATCTGTAAATCATAGGATTTTTTTTAACTAAATCAGCTAACCAGAACAAACACTTACAGGTAGGGATGCTCCGATCGCCAATTTTGGGGCCGATCGCCGGAATCAGTATCGGCCGATACCGATCGCCGATCCAATCGAGTGGGTGGGGGCTATAGGGGTCTTCCATTTAAAGTGATGTTTAAAACTCAGTTAATGGGGCTCATTCACTGGCGCTTCTACAAACAATAACCAACATAATTATTACATTCAAATGAAGTACATTATTCAAGTTTACGGCCTCTCTCTTTTCCTCTCTCTCCCTCCCTCTTTCTCCTGACAGCCTGTCAGTATCTCATGCAGCTCACTGATCCAGTAATGAGTGACCCGACAGTGAAGAATAAATACGTCATGTGATCGGCTCTCCTGATCGGCCTTTATAGAGAGCACCGATCGATTGGCAGAGAGTGAATCTCTGCCGATATCGTTTGGAGCATCCCTACTTACATGTATTTTTTGCTCTCGATAGTCATGCCAATTTGCTTTCATAGGATTGAACGGGATCCCGCCCCCAACGCTGTATCCAGTTCTCCTTATACATTCAAGATTCAAAGACTACATTTCCATAACGCTGGGCTGAAAAAACGTACTTGCAGGCTAAAATTCAACTCTAGTCTTCCGTCTGGAGACTCAAGGACTGAAACCAAGCACGAGTAGAAGAGCAATGAGTAAAGGGAAGTCTGCTAGCTGCCAGGCTTATTTAAACAGTCTAAACTGCCATAGGCTTAAGCTAGTACTAGCTAGCCCGTCTTCTGTGCAGCTTTGAGCAGTCCACCTTCTGTGACGATGGTTTTGTCTGGCTGTGCAGGGGTCCGTGTGAAGCAAGAAGACTTACACTGAACAAAAATATAAACGCAACACTTTTGTTTTTGCTCCCATTTTTTATGAGATGAACTCAAAGATCTAAAACATTTTCTATACAGTATACACAAAATAACCATTTCTCTCAAATATTGTTCAAAACTCTGAAAACTGGCCCTCCGGCTGTACTTCTCGGAGACTTCAACCTCCAGACAGGGAAGATAGACGAACTAACATCTCTGTTAACCGCCTTTGCTTTTTCACTGTCTCCATCCCCACCAACTCATAAAGCTGGCAATGTCCTTGATCTCATATTCTCAAGGAACTGCACTACTTCTAACCTCTCTGTAAACCCGCTCCACACATCCGATCACTTCTTCCTTTCATTCTCTCTACCCCTTTCCAAACATAACAAACTAATCTCTTCTCATCCTGCACCTGTCCGACGTAACCTTCGTTCCCTCTCCCCCTCTACCTTTGCCTCATCGGTGCTCTCAGCCCTCCCTTCCTCTGACTCGTTCCAACTCCTGCCTCCAAACTCTGCTGCAGAAACTCTCCTCTCTACTCTCTCATCCTCTCTGGACTCTCTCTGTCCTCTCACATCTCGCAAGGCTCGTCAGTCCCCTCCTGCTCCCTGGCTAAATGACGCACTGCGTGCTAATAGAACCGTCCTTCGGGCAGCAGAGCGGAAACGGTGGAAATCCAAACACCGTGACGACCTCCTAACCTATCAGGCTCTCCTCTCCTCTTTCTCTGCTTCGATCTCTCAGGCAAAGAGCACTTTCTTTCAAGATAAGATCCAATCTTCCTATTCCAATCCCAAAAAACTATTTTCCATCTTCTCCACCCTCTTGGACCCTCCCAAAGCCCCTCCCCCCTCCTCACTTCTGTCAAGCGACTTTGTTAACCATTTTGAAAAAAAGGTTGATGATATTCGCTCTTCTTTTTCTGACTCGCCTTTACTGACCGCTGGGTCACCAGACCCTCCTTTCACCCACACACTAACCTCCTTTTCCCCTCTCTCTCCAAGTGAGGTTCTTACCCTCATTACCTCTGCCCGCCCTACCACCTGTCCTCTGGACCCTATCCCTTCAAACCTCCTTCAGACTATCGCTCCTGATATTCTACCGTTTCTCACCCATTTCATCAACACTTCTCTAACTTCTGGTCACTTTCCAAATAGTCTTAAGGAGGCAAGAGTAAACCCTCTCCTAAAGAAACCCACTCTCAACCCGTCTGATGTTATAAACTACAGGCCTGTCTCTCTCCTCCCGTTCCTGTCTAAAACACTTGAACGCGCTGTCTTTAAACAACTCTCCTGTTATCTCCATCAGAACAACCTTCTGGATCCGCACCAGTCTGGTTTCAAGGCAGGTCACTCCACAGAAACTGCCCTCCTTGCTGTCACTGAGGAACTGCACACCGCCAAAGCAGCATCCCTCTCCTCTGTCATCATCATGTTGGACCTGTCAGCTGCATTCGACACGGTGAACCATCAGATCCTCCTTCGCACTCTCCAAGAACTTGGAGTTTCAGGCTCTGCACTTTCCCTCCTCACCTCATACCTCAAAGACCGTACCTACAGGGTAACTTGGAGAGGGTCCGAGTCCGACCCTTGTCAATTATCTACAGGGGTCCCTCAGGGCTCTGTTCTTGGACCCCTCCTCTTCTCCCTGTACACAAACTCGCTCGGATCGGTCATTAGCCCGCATGGTTTTTCATACCACTGCTATGCTGACGACACCCAATTAATTCTGTCCTTTCCCCGCTCAGAGACCCAGGTCGTCGCACGCATCTCTGCTTGTCTAGCTGACATCTCTCAGTGGATGTCTGCTCATCACCTCAAGCTCAACCTTGACAAGACTGAACTGCTTTTCCTTCCGGGAAAAGATTGTCCCACTCTTGACCTGACGATCAACATCGGCACCTCTGTTGTTTCCCCGACTCAGACTGCAAGGAATCTGGGTGTGACCCTAGATAACAACCTGTCCTTCACTGCAAACATCGCTGCTACAACCCGTTGCTGCAGATATATACGCTGTACAACATCAGGATGATTCGTCCCCAGCTGACCCTGAAAGCCACCCAGGTTCTGGTCCAGGCTCTCGTCACCTCACGCCTAGACTACTACAACTCCCTCCTGGCTGGTCTACCTGCATGTGCCATCCAACCTCTGCAGCTCATCCAGAATGCAGCGGCTCGTCTGGTCTTCAACCTTCCAAAATGTTCCCACACCACTCCGCTCCTCCGCTCCCTTCACTGGCTCCCGGTAACTGCTAGAATCCACTTCAAGACACTAGTACTTGCATACCATGCTGCGGATGGATCTGGCCCTTCCTACATCCAGGACATGGTTAAACTGTACACCCCAGCGCGTGCACTCCGCTCTGCATCAGCCAAACGACTCGCTGCACCATCGCTGCGAGGGGGACCCAAGTTCCCATCAGCAAAAAACACGTGGGTTTGCTATCCTGGCTCCAAAATGGTGGAATGAGCTCCCCATTGACATCAGGACAGCAGAAAGCTTGCACATCTTCCGGCGCAGACTGAAAACTCATCTCTTTCGACTCCACTTCGAGCGATAGAATTACTAACAAGGCACTTATGTACTGATAGAGGACTGGCTTATCTATAGCCTGTTGAGTAGCACTTGAAGTGTTTGGCTCTATGATACCTGATGTACTTATTTGATTCTGTTTTCTTCAGGGTTGTGTCTTCCTGGTCGTATGTACTTATTGGAAGTCTCTTTGGATAAAAGCGTCAGCTAAATGCAATGTAATGTAATGTAACCCTAATCCTACCCCTCACACCAGATACTGCCTGGTTTTCGGACCCCCCCAGACCCCCCCAATAAAGCAAAACTGCACGTTTCAGAGTGGCCTTTTATTGTGGCCAGCCTAAGGCACACCTGTGCAATAATCATGCAGTCTAATCAGCATCTTGATATGCCACACCTGTGAGGTGGGATGGATTATCTCGGCAAAGGAGAAGTGCTCACTATCAAAGATTTTTTCAGATTTGTGAACAATATTTGAGAGAAATGGTTATTTTGTGTATCTAGAAAATGTTTTAGATCTTTGAGTTCATCTCATGAAAAATGGGAGCAAAAACAAAATATTTTTGTTCAGTGTATATGCTTCATGCAATTTGAATATTGCACTAGTCCGTATTGCGTTTTCAATCACATTTTGATATTTGGGCAGCTCTATGAGAATAGTAAATATAAGTAATATATATGAATAGTTGCAGCCATCGCTCCAAGCAGAAAAATGGGAGCAAAAACAAAAATGTTGCGTTTATATTTTTGTTCAGTGTAGCTTCAGCTACGGACAAAACACAGTGAGGATCACAGGTCTGTACCTGGCTGAGCCCGTTTGAACGTCAGGTTCCCAGAAGCTGCGGGGTTCCGGTTATAGTTCAAGAGCCCTGTGTTTGTGTTGCAGGTCCAAGCTCTTTACGCCTACATTGTTGTTTATCGCTCTGAAAGTCTGAACAAGGCTCGATCAGCTGTGAAACACAAATAAATATTGTTATATAAAGTTTGGATTATTGATATCTCAGTGGTTTACTCAGGATAATGGAAGTTGGCCTAACATTTACCTTTGGATGTTTACTCCACTGGTATACAGCGTTATTGTCTTCATAAACAAGGAGTGAGAAAGTCTGCACAATAGAAGCACACACCTACAAAGCTGTAACACTACACACAGCGCCTAACAATGTACCACTATTCTTCCTATCCGGCAGGAAGTCACTTCAATGTGGCTTTCCAGGTCACAACTTTAAATTAATAATTCAATAAATAAATGCAATATTAAATGGTGTGACCGGAAAGTAACTCCTTACTTTCCCACCAGTGTCGCCCTTCAGGGACAAACTACTTGTGTGTTCGGAAAAAAAGAAAAATGCTTTTGTTTACAACAAAGTAAATAAATGAGGTGAATAGCTTCTACGCCTATTTTATCCTGTAGTCTGTTGTGGTTCTAGGTTTGAAATTAAATTTCAAATGATGTCTCATAGAGGAAATATGAAACACAGATCCTGATTATAATAAGCAACTGAAACAATCCTGACTCATTTCTCTCCCTCTTCCCGTTTCAAGATGATCAAGATGAATCAGATACTGTAACTGCTTTATGTCAGATGAATAGAACACACACACACACACACACACACACACACACACACACACACACACACACACACACACACACACACACACACACACACACACACACACACACACTTACTTCAAAGCTTGAGTCCCGACTCCAGTAGTTGACATTAGTGTCAGTCTTCCTTAATGGTAAACCGTGGAATTTTCCATAGAGTTGACGTGCAGTGCTTTTTGTCTGTGCAGATGAAGATACGAGATTATGCTTTAGAAAGAATATCCCCAGACTTTTGACTCTTTCTCTGCTGTCTAAGAACTTATTATTGAGATCATTTGCAATACAATCCTTATGTTATTAATTCCTTTGGAATTCATTTATCTCAAAATGCATCTGTGTTGATATATTTTTGTTGTATATTAACAGATAATAAACTGAATTTTAGGAGCTATATTTCAGTGCTGGTTTCAAACGTTCTAAGCATGTGACCCCTCACCACATTTTGCATTTGTCTGTACGTTCTGATTAGTTTATACAAATAGGGACATATTCTGCTTACTTTCAGGTTCATATTTGTATTTATTGTCTCTACTGGGACATGTCTCCATGCTTTAATGTTAAAAAAAATCTTTATTTTTCTCATACTGCCTGTGCTGCAGCACCTCTTTTCACCCTCTGTCTGAAACCAGAGCCCAGTCTGCTCTGATTGGTGAGTTGTAAGAGAGCTCTTAAACCGTGATAAAATATACATTTTACTTTACTATCTTTTTAAAAACTAATATTGCAAATATCACAAATATCGGATGTATGATTTACAGTTATTCCCTTAGCCTCAAACATTCAAACAGCCCAAAAAGCATTACAAGGCCTCTTTAATTTAGATCATTTTAGAACTAAGAGCTAAATGAATCCATGATGAAGGCAAAAATAGTAAGGGTGCACCAATTTGACCTTTTTCATTCCCGATCCAGTTACCTGGTTTTTGAAAAATGACTCATAAAGACTACCAATCTGATACCAGTTTTGAATTGAGCTGTATGACTCACTCTGACTGTGTGGAAATGACTGTAATTTTTTTTTACATTGCTTTCCTAATCCTATTGCCAAAAGGATGTTCAGGCGATAAGTACATGCATAATCAATTTGGAATCAAGCTATTTCAGTCAGTATCAGCATGATATCTGATAACAGTCATTACATCCTTGAAAGCGACAGACTGTTGTTGGCTTAGATTTGCTCAAAATAACAAATGGCTAATAGAAGCACTGAGGCTGAATAATATTTTCTTTTAATTTTGCATTAAAATAACAAGACTTGCAGGCAAAGCAAGCAAATAAAGAAAAAATACAGAAAATATCTAAATAATAAGTTCTAAGATTAAGGAATGAATTGGGTGGGAGCGGTGAGAGTTAGAATTGAAGTAGTAGTAATAGTGAAATATTCTTAATTTAGCGTATAAACAATTGCACATGTGCAAAAAACCCAAGTACTAGTGGAAAAAGTCAGGAAAGTCATTTTGATATATCCTCTTGGGACCACAGATATCTTTCCCAAATGAATTAGCAATCCATTCAGTACAGTAGTTGTGATATTTATTTACTATAATAATTGAGATATTTAAACTCAAATTGGCGAAAGACAAGCTTTGTAAAACTGCAGAGTTGATCATCATTTTCTCATAACTATATTCAACACATTTTTCTAAAGGATAAGTGCGTCTTTTGACCATTTCAGTGTCAAAAAGAATCCGATGTTTAACAGAAACGGTGTTCTTCCCCGAGCATAAAACATCATTTACACTATAAAAAGACGGTAATAGTTAGTAGCAATAGGATTCCTTTGTTTGTGATGATTGCCAAAACTAATTTAAATCCCATTTGTGACTCAATGTTACTGCTGTGAATGGATTCAAAGCGGGCGAATTCATTGGACATTATGAAGACCAGAGAGACAGTATGAGAGAGAGAGAGCCGGATGATGGAAGACAGGATGAAAGATGGATGAGAACAATGACTGTTAAGAGCTGGAGAGAAAAGAGAAGGTGTTCATCCGTCCTGCGTCAGTGAAGGACGCAGGTCGGGCAGCTGGTTACTGTCAGCGCGCTGCTGCTGGGGATGTCAGGCCTCCATGTGTCCACACGCCTGCTGGGAATCTTCTATGTGAAGTAGGGCAGCACAATTCATCCACATTTTATTGATGCACCAATACGGAATAGTGCAATATCAGTAAGCACAATATTTGGAAGAATACAAATTTGAAACGGTTTGGTACAGATCATCCTAAAAATATGAACCCATTATAATTTAACATAGTTTTCACTGATAATGTGAATAATGTTTAAAATGACCATTCCCTCTAAAATGGTGAGAGATTTCGCAATTGCAAAATCAATCTAAATAATTGCAATAAGTTATTTCTATCCAAATAGTGCAGCTCTTATTTGAAGAAAGTAGTCCTGAAAGATGTAATATCATGTAAAAGACTGGACAAACAACATATTTGAAAAATGAACAGGGCAAGCTTGAATCTTTCTGTTTTTACTTATTCTTAACTTAATGCATATAGGACAACCTTTTTATATACAGCACTAGAAAAGATTGTAGAAAAATATTTTTGACATTTTACTGCTTAATTAATTGTAATATATATGTTATTGATTCAAAATTGGGACCTTTTCTTCATATCACAATTTACAATACCTTAATTAAAGTTCAAGTACTTCTTTCATAATTTAAAGTAAAAACTCAAAATTATTTGAGTATAAGTATAAATAAACAAGTACTTCGATGTTCTGTTTTTATAGGAAATGTGAATTACTGTGTATTATTTTTTTCAATTTACAGTGTTAAATTATTATATTATCTGGTTCTGTCGATTCGAAAGCAAGTTGCACAGACAATGTTATTTCTTCTTGTTGAAAGGTATATTTCAAATTGATCAATAAAAATGTGATATTGTAACGCATCCTTTAAAAAAGGATAACATGTTGTATCCGTCTCTGATCACAAGCCATACTGCATGAATCTGATTCTCCATTGACCTTTTATTGAAAAAAGAACAAAATATAATGAACAATAATAATTATAATAAAATAATACAAAAATCTGTACATTCCGTGGTTTTGCAGTACATTTGGAAAACGTATACAAAATAACTGCAACAGGGAAGGAGGTATTTACACATGTAGGATGTATGGAGCCCAGTGGCCTTCAGTCAAGGTTTTCATTTAAAAAAAAGATACATTTAGTATTGATGCAAACTCTTGTGCAGTACACCTTCATAGGCCGGGGTTACAGTACATTTGGCTGTCAACTACGCTTTTTTAAAATCTCACATTCTGATATGAAACATAAGCATCACAACAGAGAATGAAAGCAGTGTTGATGATAGAGTACGCTGATCTGAAGTCAAAAAGGGAATGTGGCATTGAAAATGTAAAAATATCTTACTTGAAGATTAGATATTTTGACAAAAACTACTTTTAGCAAGACAGTTTTTATAATCTCCAATCATAACACTGTATCAGAATCAGATATTAGAAAGGAGACCGTTTTGAAAGAAGTGCTTTCACCACATTCAACTTCATTTTAAATAACTTATAAAGCCAGTTTGGCCTTAAAAATATATTTTTTGGTGCAATTTGACTATAAAATACTTCAAATATCAGTCAGTTTTTATTTTAGTTCATCAAACATCCTGTTTAATGTCCTTTGCAACTTTGGGTTATTTATACATCTTCACTTTGTAGGTTAAGGCTTGATGAAATGGCTCAAAATAAAGATAATCTTCGTAAAAAAGAAAAACTGTACACATTCTCAAAAAACAAACCCTTAGTAAAACTTCCTAAACGTTCTACCACTGTACCAAATCTAAGCAGGTGTTTTTAAGAAACTCATAACTATGATAATAACACTCTTTGGTATTTTTTTATCAGCTGTAAAACAAAAGAATAAAATAAGCAACATTTATAGCAGCACTTTTAAGGACATTCAGATTCTCATATCACTCAAATTAAAGTAATTTATGTGTTGTCAGTTTGCTAATACTACCCTGCTCAGTCTCTTGACATGAGCAGGCATGTTTCTATCAGTCCGGCCAGCAATGAACAGTATCTCAAATGTATAGAAACTGCAAAGGATAAAGCAGAAAACCGTTGCGGTCAAGTCAGAGGAAATCACTAAAGTCTTCTACTTTGTTACATACAGAAAATGTTTGACTTCTGTGATGTCTGCTATGAGACCAGCTCGTGAACAAATACTCTATTTGTACTTTCTTTGTTGCATACATGTATCGTTCATTTACTCTTTGGTTCTAAGAGAAGGCACTTCTAGCAGCACTTACAAATATTCTAACTATAAAAAACCACCTTTCTGAAACATCTTGTTCATGCCGGACAGAGAAACTGAGACATGCCTGCCATTTTCAAGTCATTTCAACAACTTCCTTCCTGTCTGTCACCTTGCAGTCCGCAGACACTGAGCACACATTCATGGGGACTTCATTGAGAATTCTTCCTTGTGATATGCACATGTTTCATAGTGCTGTGTTTTGTCATACTGTATGTAATCAAAGTTCAAGCAGACTCTTACACACAAAGCCCTAACCCTTCGCCGCTTCCCACAGCAGTACCGTTCGACTTGTCCTCTACCCAAGGCCCAGCTCGGCCTTTCAGAGCAGAGAGTTGATTTTAGAAAATCCCTCACATGAGGTCTGAACACTCATATTTCTGATTCTCGTCTCAGAGGCCGGGGCTCCAGCGGCACCGTGGCCTGGCTGTGTTCAGTCTCGGAGATATTGTCTGTCTGGGTGCCGTCGGGCCCAACGCTGCCCCCGTTCCCCTCATCAGTGTCCTCTTTGTTCTCTAGCGCCATCTCGTTTTCGTAGCAGAAGGAATTAGAGTTTGTGAGAATGTATTTTTTCTCTGCAAAGTCTCTCGCACTGCACAGAGGGGTGCTGGGCACCTCGTATGTCTTATGGAAGCGTGAGTAGTCCACCTTGTAGTAGTTTTTCTCCTCAAAGAGCACTGGCTCGAACCTATGGCCCCAGAGGATCTCGCTGGAGACGTATGAGCTGCGGCACTGTGTGGTCATGGCGGTCGCCTCAACCATGCCCTCCAGGATGACCACGATTTCAAACTCAGTGCTCTCAAGGTCCTGTTTGCTCATGTTGTAGAAGGGGCTGTCCTCGTTGATCTCGTGGACGATGGTGATGGGCGTAACCAGGAAGATGCGGTCGATTCCACTGTCGAAGCCCACATCTATGTCCATCTGGTCCAGGGGGATGTACTCCCCCTCCGCCGTTGTCCGGGACTTTAGAAGTTGCGCCCGCACATGTGCCTCCACCAGGTGGCTCTTCCTTAAGTTCCCCACACGCCACATCAGGCAGAGTTTGTTGTCCCTCATGGCCACGGTGGCATTATGGCTGAAAACCAACGTTTCATTCCTCTTCTTAGGTTTTGCCATCTTTGCCATGACAGCGCCGATGATGAAGGCGTCAATAATGCAGCCCACAATGCTTTGGAAAACCACCATGAAGACAGCGACGGGGCACTCGTCTGTTACGTATCTGTAACCGTAGCCGATAGTAGTTTGAGTCTCAATGGAGAACAGGAAGGCAGCGGTGAAGCTGCTCACGTTGGAGACACACTTCGTAGAGTCACTTTCCAAGTCCCCGTGGAAGATGGCTACCAGCCAGAAGATGCAGCCGAAGAACAGCCACGACAGGAGGAAGGCGAGGCAGAAGATGATGAACATCCACCTCCAGCGGATGTCCACGCACGTAGTGAAGATGTCAGCCAAGTACCTCTGACCTTTCTCGCTCATGTTGATGAACTGCACATTGCAGTGACCATCTTTCTTTACAAATCTGCTTTGCGGCTGGTGCCTAGTTTGCACCTTGCCCTTGCCATTCCCGTAGCCGTTTGGTACTGCCATAGTGGCAAGCTTCATGCCGTCCTCCTCTGATGACACAATGCTGTAGCGGCTGGCTCGCACGCTTCCCATCACCTCAGTCTGGGAGGGCTGTGCTGCTTCTGCTTTGGAAAACAGTCTGAGTTTCTGGAAAAAGCGTTGGAGAAACAGTTTTGAAACCTTTTGGGGGACCAACTCTGAGAGGAAATGGTGACAAGGTGAGGCGGGCTGAAGGGATGCCTCTTCAGCCTCACTGGCCCTTTTAGATGGAGTGCAACAAGAGGAGGATGAATTGGTCACTCCTCTTTCATCAGCTGACAGGACCTCATGAAGTTCATCTGTTGGAAGAAAGATAGAAAACCTCTGTCAGTCAAACTACTTTGGATAAAACGTAATGAAATCCTCGTCAGGGCATCTATTGACAACGGTTATTTTGAGCAATTGTTGAAAGTAACATCTCAGAACTGCTGACTTCCGTGCAGCCTGAGAAAAACCCTTGACATCTTTATAAGTGTCTCTCTGTGCCAACAATATATCACCCAGTTATGACAAACAACAACAATGATATTTAACATTTCAACTTTCACTATGAGAGAGGCCACCCTGTAATTGCACTCAGATCCCGGTATTGGTCATTTACAAATTCCACTTGTTTTACTTGGCTGCCCTGCGCTGACTCCATGGTTTCATGCTGAATGGTGGGTGACAGCGTCCGTACAGGATCCCATGAACGGATGGCTTTGCAAACACTGACGGATCAAGTTAATAAGCCTTGACTGAGAAATGTTTTATTTGCAGCTCATTTCTCTTAATGACATATCTTGATTAAAATACTGAAAGATACTGATAGTGCACCACAAGGTATACAAATTGAATCAAAGCTAAGGACAAATTATTCATGACTTGCACACCTCTGACTTTTACCCAGTGGTTTTCGCATGTAATTCATTTTGAAGATAGACATAGAACCAAGCTGTTATTTGCTTGTGCTCCTTCTGTCGGTGTTTTCAACTATTATTACACGATTATTCAGCCGTTTGTTTTGTGATTTGCAACAGACAAAACAATTCAGTTTCTGAGAGACATCATGGCTGACTTATGCGGTCTGTTGTTTAAAGAATCTTTAGGGGAAAGTGCGTGCTTCGTGCTTGTCTGTGCAGTACAGATGCACAGCTTGTTGACTCTCAGAGCGCCTTCAGGGATTTCTCTGCTGCAATAATGGCTGTCCTGTGAGGCTTCTCCTAGCACCACTAAAACACCTCTCATTAGTTCTGGCTGTCCTAGCAACAAGTCTGCTGCAGTCTCACTGTGTGTCACACAGTTGTGTTCTTTATATTCTTGCAAGGATGGCTTTTTCTCTGAGGCTTGAGGGTTACATATAAGAAGTGTGTGGTTTAAAAACGTTCTTTATTGTCACGTACTTCATGTAAAGCTGCAGAGTCATTCTTTAAATTCACAACTGCTAAGTGAAACTGGCTGTTGCAAATGTCCTGCAAGGCTTTTACACATGAACCACACAAAAGTGCACATTTGTATAAAGTTCCAAACAACTACAAAGCACATCTTATAATAATCATCTAATGTACAAAATGTACATTCAGACATTATTCTAATGACGAAGGATGCTGTGTTGCTAAGCAATGCACAATACAAAAAAAGAAAAAGTTGACGGAGATGCAAACATTTTCAAGAAACAGTGCAACCGACTTTCTTTAGATTTAGTATGTGTCGCCAATTACTTTTATTTAGAAATGAGAAAAAAGATAAATAGACATAATTCCCTAAATAAGAAAAACGCAGTGATAGTTTAAATGCTATTATATTATTATTATTATTTTCTTACGTTTATCTTTTTAGTTTTTCATAGAGTATAATTAAATGGTATGTGGCAGTGAGTGGACAGACAAAGCTGCTCTCAGAATGCACCAAATGCCAGCGACAAATGTTAACAGGTGCGGGGAAGAGAAGGGAACTGACTTCTGATGCAATCACACACACACACACACACACACACACACACACACACACACACACACACACACACACACACACACACACACACACACACACACACACACACACACACACACACACACACACACACACACAGTCACACTCCTCACACTACAATCCGTGTGGATGCTTAAATTCCAATCCCCGTCTTTAGAAATCCAATTTAAATGCAAAGAAATAGGCGAGGAGAAATACGAGCGGTTAAATAAAAACTTTTTGGCGGATCATCTGACGGTTGGTGCAGCAGAAGTCGTGCGTAAATGCCAGGAAGTGGCGTGTCATGGAGAATAATGTAAACCATCACAACCTAATATATGTCTGCCAAACGAGTACAATTCTGACATGCGTAAAACTCTTGTTAGGCGCATCATATCTCATATTAAAGCAAAGAGAGGTTATATGAAATGAATGTCATGTTTCCTCTACCTGTTGCTCATTTGTGGACCGGTTGTTGAAATATAATCCAGATGGTTTGGGCCTCTGTTATCCTCGGCTGCCGTTTTTCCGCGCACTTGTTGTTTGTTTTGCTTGATCAAGTGTAAACCTTGCCTCACATCTCTGAAGGACCGGTCTCGATCATGTGCTTCGCGATGAGTTCCCCCAAAGCGTTTTAAACAGCACGCACCGGCACGTCCCGCCCCTTTGCTCTGAGCCACGGCCAATGAGGGAGAGGAGGGGAGCGCGCACAGTGAAGCAGCCGCAATGATGCTGTGTTTCTGTGTCATTTGATGTGTTTGACTGGGAACACAACATGGGGGCAATGGAGGGCAATTTGGCTCTAATTGGGCGATGCCAGTTTGATCTCAATTGGAGTTAGGACAAATTAAATATAGACATAAATAGCAGAAAAGCATCAATTTAGGCTTTTTTTATTGAGTAACTAAATGTTATTAAATGTAGTACTGCTTAATATATTCATAACAACCACAGGTTACTTATTTGGCTGGCTGCAAACATGTACACATGGGACACTTAAAAAATAGTTTGATATCTGCCCAGATTTTCTTTCATTTCTTGATGCGTTGGCATTAAAGCATTCCAATGAATTTGCCTTGTTACCACCTGCTGCTTAGCCAACTGACCATTACAGTGTTTTTTTTTTTTTTTTTCAATATCCGTTGTTTTTATAGATCTTATTTTAATGTGGGTATGGAAAATGTGTTCTGTTGGAAAGAATGAGTCACCCAATAAAGGCCTACATGCCTGTATTATGATATGACTGTCTTTCTCCACTCAGCTATCAAGTTGCCTCGGATGTTTAGACTGTGCATCTGTTGGCCTATAATTGTAGGTCAGGCTGTAGCTGTGTTGTTCTAAAGCCACTGACTTAATCACTCTTCCTGTTAACTAATTCATAATCAACATTAACTACGTGTTTCACCAAAAGGCTTTTGTATTATTTGTAGTTGTGGTTATTTATAGCAGCATGTATATTTAGCCCAAACCACCTGTGTCAGTGAACTGTGTGCGTTGTGTGTGTTTGCTTTCCATGCCCAATTGCAGCCATAAAGAGAGCGATGCATGCCAGTGCTGCATGTTGACCACAAGGTGGAGAGCTGGAGACACACACACACACACACACACGCAACTTCTGTCACTGCAGCGATATCATCTAAAGGATTTAGAGAAAATATGTTATGTACAATAAATACATCATGATGAGATGCATACATTACCCAGACTGCATTACCATCATCTTTGTGGAACAATTTCTCAGAAACAATCCGTTTTGTTATTTGTCAACAAAAAGAAGAGAAGTCTTTGCAGTTTCACAAACTTAAGAATTGACAAACATGTGCAAAGACTTGGTATGGACAGTAGTCGACATAATTAAAGGGATAATACTACAATGCAGCATCTCAGGGACTTTTTAAATAATTGTATTAGTTTAATTCCATTTATTTAATGTTTTTAGCCTGTGGTTTCTTGACAATTGTTGTCATCTATCATCAGAATCAGAAACGGGTTTATTGCCAGATAGGTTCACACATACGAGGAATTTGACTTGATGTCATGGTGCAGACATACAATATAAAACAAAAACTCTCCATATAAAACAAACAATCTTTAAGGACACTGGAATAAAATATAGTTAGATAGCAATAAAATAAAGCAGTAATTTCCAGCGAAATAGGATGCAGTGAATTATAGAATATGAAATAAGAATATGTGCAGTAAGCAGTATTTGAACAGTGTGTGCATTAATGTAATGCATATAGGGACTATATAGTTGTGGCTGAGGTAAAGTGTCAGTGGGGGGGGGCCGGGCCTTGTTTAAGAGGCCGGTAGCGGAGGGGAAGAAACTGTTCAGGTAGCGAGAGGTTTTGGTCCTGATGGAGCGCAGCCTCCTGCCAGAGGAGGTGGGTGAACAGTTTGTGTCCAGGGTGGGAGGGGTCGGCCACTATCTTCCCGCCTCAGGGTCCTGGAGGCATGCAGGTCGTGGAGGGATGGCAGATTGCAGCCGATCACCCTCTCTGCAGAGCGGATGACCCGCTGCAGCCTGCCCTTATCCTTGGCTGTGGCTGCAGCGTACCAGATGGTGATGGAGGAGGTGAGGATGGACTCGATGATGGAGGTGTAGAAGTTCACCATCGTCGTCTTTGGCCGGTTGCATTTCTTCAGCTGCCTCAGGAAGAACATCCTCTGCTGGGTTTTTCTGATGAGAGAGCAGATGTTCTGCTCCCATTTGAGGTCCTGGGCGATGATGGTGCCCAGGAAGCAGAACGACTCCACAGCAGTTACTGTTACACTGGGTGGGGCTGCGTTCTTCCTAAAGTCCACAACCAAAAATCATGCAGTCGTCTAGTAAAAATAAGAAGCATCTAAGTATATAACACCTGTCCTTAAAGCAGTAGTTAACATTAAAGGAAATACTCTTATTAATGTAGCTTTATCTTAATAAACCTTATTATTTTTGTCTTTTATATCATATTTTCCTACAGCTGCAGTGGAGTTGAGCTGCGTTGCCCTTCAAATTAAAGTTGTTCACCGGTAAACCAGCAGAGTTGAGTCTTCTATTGGGAAGCTGCCAAAAGCAAGGTATTGGACAACGTGTAAGTATAACTCAATGTTAGTGGTGTTACTCTGCAATAATGTGCTTTTTTATACTTTATGTATTGCCATTTTCTTAATGTCTTTCATTTGTTGTAAGGCACTTTGAATTGCCTTGTGTTGAAAAGTGCTATATAAATAAACTTGCCTTGCCTATGTACCCACAATCACACCAAACCTGCTTTTTTTCAAAAATATTTTCAAAAATTAAATGACCCTTTCCGAGATATTGTAATGAATATAATACAACTAATGTTACTGATTTGTATTCAGATTCAGATCATAACAGCACTGGCATGATCTCCTGCCTAAACAACATCCTGAGCTTTGGATTGATCTATTTTGAATATTTAATTAAAGAAAATATAATTTCTTAACTGGATTACACAGTAGTTCAAATCAAAGCAGCACGTCTTAAAGCAGTCTGGTTAGTTGACATCGAAGCATGCTTCTGGTTCAGCTTTTGTTCTTTGACAAAAAACATGAACCATCTCAGGCAGGTCAATTATTATTAGACGAAGCAAAGACGAAAACCAGACATTTAGACATAACTTTATTAAAATTGTTGACATCTTGTAAGCAATGTTTTAATGTTTTATAAACATGATGCTGTATGAACGAAATTACAAATACATATCTTTAATCTGTAAAGGATCTACAATATTTTTGGTCAATACCGAACATCTAAGACAATAATCAGGCTAATATCAAGATATTAAATAATATTAATTGTCCAGACAATAAGTAAATATATTTTTTTACGAAAAAACAGTTTTGAATGGCTAGACTTTCTAGTATTTAATAAACAAGTGTGATTCCACCACCACAAACATAAAGAAACGTAACATTTGACATGTTTTCAATACAAACTCTGACGTTTTCACTCATAAGGGATATTGCTGTAGTCACCCCTATGACGATTATTTACAGTGACTAGACCTTAAACTCTAGTGACAGTCAGTTAAAGTTGTGATACATGACGGATCAAATGTAGAGACCTTCTTTGGAAATAAGTAACGTCCTAAAATGTATGTCTTTCTTTTCACGTCATTTTTTTTTACACTTATAATATAATTATATACACAGTAGACAAAACAATATTCCCACAATATCCTTTTAGTAGCCGTTCCGAGGCTTATCTTCCTCAGCAGATTGCCCAGTTTTTAAATGCATGTGACCTTACAAGTTAATTCTTCTTTTAAACACTGCACTTGATAAGAAAATCTCTCCAAAAGGTCCATGAAAAGTATTAAAATAATTTTAAACCACGTGTCTTTCGTTGTTTGCCCTGAATTGCACAATAACCTCAAACTGAATTTTACAAAAATCCAATACAAATTCTTTTTTTTAAGATTTATGTTTCAAATAGGGGGCCTTTCTTTATTATAGGTTGATGCTTCCTTCAGTAATTATATGTTTGGGTATTATATACTGAAACATGTAGGCTTAAAAGTGGGCTGTAAGTAGTTTCATCATAGCCCGGCTAATGTGGCCAGTTTAAATACAAGTCACTTACAGCAAATTCCATATAGTAGATAAACTTTAATGCCACTCATGCAGGATTACTCTTGTCCCTTTGTCCATTTGTACGCTTAGTATATTCCTAACCCTTTGGCTAAATGAACTTTGTCATATCCTCACACATTAACTTGTCCCTTCTGAATTGCTGTTGCTGTTTACAGTTTGGGTCTTTGGCACCATCACTCACTGCTTAATCCCTAAAGTTCTCCTGACCAATTAAAGAGTAGCAGGTGGGGCGCTCTCATGGGCCAAATCATGAATGTATTACCAGAGCTCGTAATAGCATAGTGAGTCAGCTTTGCAGACAAGTTGTCCCAGTGGTCAACTGCAGTACTGCAGCCTATAAAAGTGTCTCTGTAGGGACAACTCAAGCAAAACATGGACAGTTATATGCTCTTGTTTAACTGATCGATATCAGCTATATTGAGCACTCGCTTTAATTATATTTAAAATTATTAGAAGACACAGGGGCTTGGCTCGGGTCTTGAGGAGTTTATGGTTAGGGTTGAAGCTAGCAGAGCTCGCTAGTAGCACTAGCGCCACTCGCTTACAGTTTTGTTTATTTACAGGCTTATTTGAGTTGGGTTTTCCACTCTGCATTGATGATATTGGATCTTTGATCATTTGATTCATTTATCAAACTGGATTCATGCGTTGTTATGCCCAAGGGTGGGGCTCCATAAATCTAGCCTTGGGAGACCCCTGAGGGGCAAAGGATCTGCAAGTTGATGGTCTTTTGTCAGGAGGTACTAACACCATTGGTATTGTTCAATAGTCTACATGAAGCCTATGTCCTAAATAAACATCTTCCAAGCCTACAAATTTGATACAGATGTTTTGCTGGAGCATCACTTAAAACAATTTAAATAATGTACACACAAGAACAATAATTCTTAACATTATTTGGTACCCATTCCAGTTGACTCAAAGATATTCCACTTCAGCAGTGACTTCTTTGAAGAAATAGACAATCAGGACAATGTGCAGAGGAATGCCCGCCTCAAACATGCCTTAAACCTAATGGTTTCGCTTTTACATTTCTGTATCTTTGAGATAAATTGGCAAAGGCAACGTATCTTGGTGTTTATTGTCTACTTGAGATGTTGAAACACTTGCTTCAGGGATACTATCATTCACAAGTTCCACGGTTACCGTTGGGGGTTTCAGAAGCTTTTCATGATGATTCCGCTGCTGTAACCTTGGAGAGGGGCGAGGAGAAGATCTAGGTGATAGCCGCGGGGAAGATCTGGGTGAATGTCTTGGGGAATGTCGGGGAGAGGGCCGCAACTGCTTTTTGTGTTCATAATCCTCAGCGCTGACCTCAGGCACCAGCACCTTTGCAGTGTGATTGAATAAGGTGTAGTCCACCCTGTAGTTCCTCCTGCTGACCCTGATCATCTCCTGAAAGAGCTGACCCCAGAGGATTTCAGGTGGAGTGTATGAGGTTCGGGTCTGATGCAGCATACCTGAGGAGTCGTCCGTGTAGGTAAAAGACACCACAAGCTCAAAGTCTGCTTTCCGAAGATCTATCAAACTCATACTGAACAGAGGGCTGCCGGCTTCTATTCTGTGGAAGACGGTGGTAGGTGTGACCAGAATGATTTCTACCTGCTGAATGACCAGATCTTCGTATGTCACGTCCATTTTCCCTGTGGCATGCACCGTGGAGCGGACAATCTGGGCGCGAGCTGTCCCCTCCACCAGATGGTGCCTTCGGAAGTCTCCGACTCTCCAGGACAGACACAAATAACCATCACGAAGATTTATGACGGCGCAGTTGCTGAATCCTACCGTCTGCGCCCTCTTTCTTGCCGAGGCCATTTTTGCGACAACAATTCCAATGACAAACGTGTCAATGAAGCAACTGATGACATCTTGTATAGTAACGATGATAATGGCGATCATGCAGTTCTCGGACATCCCTCTGGAACCGTAGCCAATGGTCGTTTGAGTTTCAAGGGAGAAGAGGAAAGCGGCTGTGAAGCCGTGCACCCCGTAAACACAGGGTTCGGGTGTGATTTCTCTGGTGTTACCGTAAGCGAGAGCGATGACCCAGTAGATGATGCCGAAGAAAAGCCAAGACAGGATGTAAGACAGGGCAAATATCAGGAACATCACTCTCCATCTGATCTCCACCAGGGTTGTGAAGATGTCGGTAACAAACAGCAGCCACTCCTCTGGAACATGGCGGAACACAACGTTACAGCTGCCCTCTTTGCGTATGTAGCGGTGTTTTTTTGGTTGTGGTCCATTCTCAGTCTTCTCAATGACGTCACTGGTGGGGCTCACTGAGGTATATTGTTTATGCATCTTCCAGAGTCTGAAAGGAAGATGGCGAAAAGGTGTTAGCAACCTTAATGCTAAATCAACTTTAGGTAATTCCTACACATTGTAGTTTATGTATCCACAAAGAACTTCAGGAATGTGTGACATGGAATTTCAGATGTTATAAAAAAGCATTTGCATCTACCCTTCCTGCCCATTTTCCATCTTTCTATCCCCCAACTGCTTTTGTTTTAGGAAACAATTAACAGCGGAGTATTCCATGTATCAAAAATCTTCAATCTACATCTTGCTCTACCTCCTTTGTCATGTCATATAGTTTATATTGAGCATCACTTTGTTAACAAGATCATCAAGACAGTACAGAAACATGTTGCTGCTGACGAGCCACTGCTTTTCTTTTCTTGTCTTTGTCTTTAAAGCAACTCTGCTAATGAACTTTACATCATTCATTTTGGGCAAAGACTTTAGTGTTATGGAACGTTTGCTTCTGTTTTATCATTGTAGGAGTAAGAAGATATTTTACAACAAGTGGTCTCTTTCTGTACCACGTATCTTTTGTCCCAGAAACTTTCTGCAAACATACTATCATGTTTCCATGCAAATGTTTGATGGTGTCCCTAGCAATGGCACAAGACTTATTTTTCTGGGTGGTGGTCAATAAACTGTCATAGGGCCAATGGAGGAAGCACCATAGGACTGAACTGGTCTTAGATAGCAAGGGAAAAAATGATTGTGGAAAATAAAATAGTGTCACGGTGCGATCACGGGCAGAGAAAAGATCAATCACAGCCAAACCACTGAGAGCATCCTCTACGCCCAAAACAAATGGGATTTGAATCACCGCTATCTGACTGAGTGAAATGGGCTCCGGTCACAGACTCCACTTTCTCCTGGCTGCAGTGAACATCCACACTGCCAGACTCAGGAACTCACTCCATGAGGTCATAGAAATAACGTCCAATTAGCTTCCCATAATCCCTTCCTAACTACCCTGGTATGGGCTAAAGGAGAAAAATGTAGCATCTTACTGGAAAACCAAGAGACGCTAAATTACTTTTTTAGGTCATCCGTATGAAATTAAACCTTCATTTGACCTCCACATTTGGAAGTGCAAAGACATGCAGTTATCTTTATGTCCTCAGTAGTACTTTACAGGTGTGGCAAAAAGTTGCTGCTTTATCCTGCCACTTCCATCCACTTTCACTGCCTTCCAACGTTTTCACAACTTTTGATGGTTGTTGTTTTAGTTAAGAACAGAGCAGAATAAGTTGGCAACTGTTTGCGTTCGCAATTAATTGTTTAAGTCACTTCTGGCTTTAGAAATGGAAATTCAGTAGTTCGGTCAAGGTAACACTTTAATCCAGACTGTAATATGAGTTACTTGATTCATTTCCATATAATCTTAAATACAAATTCATGGTTATCAGTGGATAATTCCTATATACTTTTATTCCTATGATAATATTGTCTTTGCATGAAACATCTGTTATTTATTAATTTGCATTATAACTATTCGACAGACCAAAATGAAATTAGGTTTTCATATATTTATGTTTTCCCCATAGCTAGATTTTTATCCAAATTAGATTGTGTTCAATACTTTCAAAACCCTAAGAGAGATACATCAGACAGTTAGCATTGTCGTTGTTAGTGTTGACATTCTGGTTTTAGCATTTATCTCAAAACATGCCAGACCTTATGAATAACCCAGTTTTAGATATTTGATATATCTTATTTGTTGTTACCTTTGGCTTTAGGTAATAATGTGCTGCATTTTTTTTCAAGATTGTATTATGTTATATAAACGAAAAGGTAATTTGGTTTGAGAAAATACAAGCAGAAACAGCAATTAGTTCAAGCACTTGTATTTATTTATTATTTTGTGATTAACTGAGGGAGCTACTGCCCACAGAGCGAATCTGCTGTAATTGTATCTTGCTGCACTAGAGAGTAGACTATAACAAAGAAAGTAAAAACATTGTATTATTACAAGAATAACAGTGCAATTAGTATACTCCCTTCTTGTTGCATGTGGTCAGATAGTAAACTCAACCTCAAACCACACAATTAATACACTATTTATCCTGCATTTTTAACGTGATGTAACTGTTGTGGGAGTGATTTTGACAATAATAGCATTTGGAGAAGCGGGCCATGAAGAGACTTTTAATCAACACTGAATGTTTTTTAAATGGTTCAAGAGAAGGGGAATTTGAACCACTTCAGTCGACTCAATACTACTGTAATATGGCGTCTCATTAGGAATTCGATTATTTTTGAAACAATGATAATTAAACCGCTTAACTAACTAAGTATATTGCTTTTGCTCTGTATTTTGGTTTTACCCACTGTAGATCAGCCCTGATACGTCTCTGTTGTGTTGACCCACTAGGTTGAGCTGTTTTCTCCCATTTATGGAGCTTATGACCTGAAACAAGCAACTCTGTGTACAAAACAAGACATAACACAGAACAAACTCTTACAACCAAAACACATCCTGACCTTTGGCATAAAGTTTCCACTGCACTTTGTATGAACACAACTATGATACTGAATATTTTTTAGGTTTAAAACGATTTGAGGTTTTTCTCTAAAGTGTCCTTTTGTTTTCTAAAGTTAGAACAAAGGTCCGACATCCACTGCTGACAATCGAGGGATTAACTCTGGAAACAACTTAGGCAATTGGCTTGTTTCCTTCCCTGCTCGGGGCACTTACAATTCCATTACATGCTCACCACCCATCTGTGGTCCACTGGAACAGAACCGTGTAAACAGGTGGCTAGTCTTAGCTCTGCCCCGGGGCTTTCTGCCACCTCGAATGACCTTCAAAAGCTCAATGCTGCTAAATATTACCATCTTAACCAGTAACGACTCACTGACTTGTCCAATGAAATGTTGTTGGGACATATTTCCAGCAATAACTGTAAAATCTGACATTGTTTGGACAATCTCCTTATTTCCAGGAGCTTGTTCCCAATGCAGTTTAACGGTCAGAGTGCTGAGACGTTTCTACATGATTGAGTCAGGATTTGTGTCGAAAGGTTAATGGTTTATCCAAGCTTCAAAAGTCCGATTGGACAAGAGCGAGTTTGGTTTAAAGTGGACCTATCATGCTATATTTGACAAATATATTGTATGGCCATACCTATATAAAACATGTCTGTGAAGTTTTTTTTTCAAAATACCAAACAGATCATGGATTTTAGCCATGTCTCGTTTCGCTCTATTTTCTCTTTTCCAGCACTGTTTTTGCAGGGGCTGATTCTGTGACGTAGCATTAGCGCAAATGAGCTGCAGCTGACCACGCCCCCCTGCAGGAGAGGGGAGCGTAATCTGAGATCAGCTGCTGGGCTCTCAGAAGAGGGAGAGCAAAAGAGAGGCTTTTTCCTCCGTGTATTATTCTCATATAATGATATATATAGTTGTTATTCATTTGTTTTAAAGCTCAATAAATAACAAAGAAGACCTTTGACCGGCACTTTTCTAATTTTGTCCGGAAGATTTAAACTTTAACGGACATGTTGACCGGCAAAAATAAATCTAACTGAAACTCTGCCACACTCTGCTCGTTCCTTTGGAAGAGGCGGAGAGGTGGGTGTTTGTCATCTGCTGGTGGCAAACCGGAGAGAATTACAGTGCTTGCCTCGACGGGGAGGGATTGCATTGAATTACAGCAGCAGGAGGCACAAACGCTTGCCTCTGGGAGGGAGAAAAAGAGCCACAGCGGAGAATAAACAGAAGGGCAACCATGGCAACCATGCGCGGGAAGTCTTCTTCGCTGCTTTTGTGGCAGACTACAGCGCCACTTACAGGCCTGGCATATGTACTACAGCGTCTCCAGCGCTTTCGAGCGGCAATGGCCGGCCGTGGCCCAACCCCACATTCCCCTGATAGGTGGAGCGTTGCCTCCCAGTATTCCGGGCTGACGTCGGGTCGGATGGAATCTGTATCCGCTCGTTGTAGCCCCGTTTTTAAAATATTTGGGTACGGAGCAAAAGAGAGAGAGGATTGTATTTTCTGACATTTGGTGAGTTCCCTGGAACACCGGGGACACATATTCATGTATAAAAGACGTACAAAAGTGCATTTTAAATGATAGGTCCCCTTTAAGTTTGAATGTCAGAAATAGCCTAACATTGCTTCTAAAGAGGAAGAACTTCCAACCAGAATCACTTTAGATGTTGATTTGTTTCCTGTTGATTCGGGTCATTCCTGTGAGTGTCAACACTTATTTCTCTTTTTGCGCACGGAAATGTAATGAATCATTTGTTGGTCTACAGTGTTTCAAATCAGCAGTCGGTTTCTGATTCTACTTTGTCACTACTGCTGTATGATCTTTAATAACGCAAACATGACCTTTAGGATTACCAGTCTTTCATTTTTCGCTGTTTAAAACACCAATACTATGATAATAATGAAACAGACTCAGTCCTGTTGTGACAACAATAATGGCAGCTGTCCTTCTCCCTTGAACATACCTATTCTATTTTTATCAAATGATATCAAACATATTCATATGCATTATTTTATCAGCGAATACCGCTAATGGTTGTGTTGTATCCAAGGTCATTAACAATTGTCTCTTGCATGACTGAGTTTGATCAGATTACACTGTGAAACATGATCACAAACCTTGCTTATCACCTTGACCACATCTTGTTTTGCTTTTAACCATTCAGGCATTGGATTTCTCTCTCAATACCAATGCTCAGATTACCATTTGTTCAGCTGTACAAAGCTTTTAATGACTTTTTCCTTAAGATTTCTGTCAGCTCGGCGAAAAACCTTTAAACATACAACATTTGCATTTCGTGAAGCGGCCAATAATGTTTACTATTCATTAGCCAGGGTTGCAGAACATGTCCATTTTATCCATATCATGTATTCTTAGTAAAACTGAAGAAAAGCAGCCTTTTAGTATCTAAATAGATGTATGAGATCATATTTCACACCCCTTTTTTTTCATCCCTAGATTTTTGATTTAATTACAAAATCTGACTTTGCAATTACTGCACAGAAACAATTGTTTTCACAGATTCCTACCTTGTTTGTGTAAAAAGTGAATGGTGAACCAGTCGCAGGAGTGTCTCTACCTGAGTGGAAAGGCTCTCCGAGGGGCTGTACAGTAGCACGACAGTCACCTGCTGGAATGAGCCAGCCCCACTTGTCACTGCAAAAACTAAAGATTAACACCTCCCTTCAGCATCACATGGTGTCATAATGACAGATGAGTGTTTGTTTTTCTCAATGTGTGTCTGCAGGCCAATGTGAATATGCATGAGTGTGTGTTGTTAGTGAGTACGCATACATGCAGGTGTTTATTGGGCTTTGGCGCATGCTTGCACTCAATACATTCTGATGCTTTTGTTTATGCAATAAACAAGGTGTAAGCTATTCAAGATGTCATACTACAGTATATCCAATCCAATAATTAAATATAGCTAAATATTGCAAACATAATATATTAGCTTCAGACTTCAAAACCTGGCTCCCTCTTTTTGCATCGGCTTGATCTAAATACTGGAGATCCTGGCTCAAAACTATTAAGATTGAATTGTTGATAAGATATGAACATGAGTTCTACTGGGATAATTCAACTCCTGAAATTGATGTAGCTCAATCCTGTTACTAGGAAAGACTCAAATATCATTTGCCATCACATCCATAGGTCCAAATAGTACAATTATTCAGCTTATTTTCCAAAGCTGGAAGAACTACTCCAATATTTTATGAATGTAAAATTGGCAATACTACAGTGTAGAAATACTGTAAGTTACAAGTAAAAGTCCTGCATTCAAAATGACACAAGTAAAGTTAATCTTTATGGAGAATGGCCAATTTCAGAATCATACATTTAAAATGATTGTATTTGAATTATTGATGCATTAATTTGTTCATCACTTTATCTTTTCATTTGGTAAATCTGGGGTCTATTTTAATTATTTGATATAGTGATGGGCAGCGTCACCTATAATAATAATAATATATCATAATGTTTAAGTTGAGTTGTCCATTTGCAATGCAGCTCAAATAATTTAGTGGAGTAAAATTATAAAGAAGCATAATGTGAAAATACTCAAGTCCCTCAAATCCCACCTTGGTTCAGTACTTGAGAAAATGTTAAACTCCATGTAAGACAAAAAACTCCATGTAAGACAAAAAACTCCATGTAAGACAAAACACAATAAATTAAACACTATTATTGGCTTTAATTCAGCTGATGCAGATCCATAAAAAAATACCTGGATCAACCCATGTATTATTAGTGACACTTCCTCTTCAGCTAAGTGTCTGTTACTACAACAAATTCCTGCTTTTCACCTGTGGATGACACCAAATGTCAACATTACCGCATGGTTAATACATTTGTTGGCTTATATGAATACGATCTCCTCTTTCCAGCTTGGTTTCATAACACCGTTATTCAAAGCAACCAAATACAAATTGGTGAGCACTCTCCCTCTTTTGTGCCTCTTTTACAAGGCCTTGACCAAAATCCCTTATTCCCAGCCTGAAACTCCTTAGAGAGGTAAACTCAAACACCTCTCCCACTTAATAACTGCTTTGCAACCAAACTCTATTCATTGTCCTGAGAAAAAAAGCCCAACTCAGGCTTCAAACAAGCAAATCTATTGACGGTCAGCCTGTGCTCGGTGTGGAGAGAAAAGGCTTGCAGGTGTTACGTATTGTGATTATATGGGCTGTCTCTCTTATGTACCCACAAACAGATCTGGGGCAATGGAAATGGGAGTCTGCTGTCAGGTCAACATGACTTTTCCATCCTGGTGTTGATGTTTATTGGAATAATAGTGTGTAAATGACGGGGCTACTAAGTAGTGTTATGGAAAGGTGTGCTGTGCCTTTAACTATAGGACACCTGTCAATCATGCCAGCTTTACTTTGAACACACTGTAGTTAAGAGAATGGTGAATGGATAATTTAGAGGTGGAGTAGGGTACTCATTAGCACATGTAATGAGTATCGAGAAGCTTTGCAGTAAAATGCTGCTTTTAGTTGAAACTCCTGTCATTAGAAAAGAGCCAATGAAATTGTGGAGGAATAAGTTAAAAAAAAACTGAAATGAGTCCCTGTTTTGCACTTCTGGTTCCCTCCTCTCAAAGTCAATGGGTTTTCGGTTAATAAAAGGATAAGATTTTTGAATTATCTCAGTTACTACCCCACTCAAAACATTTTTAAGCTTTTAAACGTCTTAATAAAGGTGGTTCTGTTAAGAATTCAATTTTATTTAGCCAAAGCGAATGACTAAAATACCACTACGCTAGGGAACCAGTGCAATGTGACCTCCAGTGTTTGCCTACAAAACCATGTCATCCCTGCAGCACTCTATAGGCATTATTTTAGCCCCATATTGCAGTTATGATTGTCACACGTCAGAAAGCGAAGACTAAACGTTCACAAGTCCAAGCTGCTCTGTAAGGCTGTAGGCAAAGAGGTGGTTTAAGATTAAGTCTACGCTAAGTTATTACAATTTATCCTCTGAGCATCCTGAATTTGAGTATGACGTTTTGGAAATACACATCCAACACTATGGATATATTTCATTATAAACCAACTATTTAAACATGTTGATTGGGATTATCATTGTCATTTAGATTCATCCTCTGGGGACTATGGATATATGTGTTTTAAAATGTCTCAATCCATGTAGAATTGTCAACATATTATAGGATGAATCAATCAAACGCGATGAACCAATCAAACGCGATGAACCAATCAAACGCGATGAACCAATCAAAAGTGATGAACCAATCAGAAGTGATGAACCAACCAAAATTGACCAGCATTGAGAAAAAACTCTCCGATTATTTCAACAAGTGGGCCTAAAATATTAAATCTAGTCAGATAGAAGGCGGCAGACAAAAGGCTAATTTGATACCTAATCAATAAGCTTTATATAAGTATGGTGGCCTTTCCAAGATATTTAAGACTCTGCTTGTCAAGCTCAGTTCTACACCGACATACATAGCTCATATAGCATGTTAGCTAACAGGAATTCTGGAAGGTTTCCTGTGAGAAACCAAAGTGTTGGACAAAATGTAGATGTGTTGAAACAACATACATTTGAATGCAACAACCAGAGTCATTATGGTTTAATCTATAGCAGGGGTCGGCAACCTTTTTGATATGAAGTGCCATTAAAAAAAAAAAATTGTTATCAGCGTGCCAACGATCGAGAATTATCAAGGGGGGGGGGGTTGAGGAGCTTGACGCTTGTGAACTATCAGCAGGAGTGCGGGGGAGCCTCGCTGCGGGGAAGCAGTGTGTGGACCTGTCAGCGCAACTTAGCCGACAGGATGCCGAATTTAACAAACACATTTAAATAATTGGTTTAAACGGCATAATAATAAGGATGATCGTCCGTTCTGTGATTCTCCAGAACACACGTTATGATATTAGGGTCATGCAGAGTGAGATGAGATCGCTGTCCCTTTAAGAGAGAGAGAGAGAGAGAGGGGTGTGGCTTGTGCATGTGTGGATGGTAGAGCGACAGTGAGGGAACGTGTGTATGTATGTTTCTGGAAGTGAAACGAGGAAGCAGAGAAACAGAGGTCTGTGATGTATTTTGTGAAACAGAAGAACAGCTAAATAAATGCAACGGCCCTCCCAAGAAGAGCTCGCCTCTCTCCAGTCATTTAAGCTAAAGTGGGTTATTGAACCTGAAGCTTGTTGCTTCTGCCCTCCTCGACTACGGTCTGGGAGCCGACAGGAAAGTTCAACACACAGATGGCCAGTCCGCCCCTTTGTAGCATATTATTTCGATGAGAGGTGAGCAGATCCACTGGGCTTTCAACTAAATACACAGCCACGCAAAAACTGCGGCTTTGTACAGCTCCTTATGGGTAGGCTACTGCAATTTGTGAAGTGCTTTCCTCCGTGGTGAAACGATCAGCACCACGGAGGAAAGCGGGAGAAAGTCACCTGGAGATAAAGAGAGCGGGGCTGCGTTGCGTGCATGGCTTCCTTCTGCAGGTAACGGGGAGACGCGCTCTGGCGGCGGTCTCGTCCAGGATCCGAAAATACAATTTAAATATTTACCACACTTATTCCACTTATTCCTAGTGTGCCACTGGTTACGGTGCCGCGTGCCAATGCTGGCACGCGTGCCAGGGGTTGCCGACCCCTGTTCCATAGGTATCATTAGTGCCTGCATCAAGGCAATAGTTATAGAGATCTCACTGGACCAAATGTTGGACTGAGCATCAACCACAATCCTAATCTTATTTAGTCACAGTTTGAGTGTAGCTAAACATCTGCTTTAACCACAAGGCATTTTTGAGAGTTTGATGATATTTTGTTGGTCAGTCACGAAATGTATGATCTCTGGCTTCTTCAGTAGGAAAACAAGCTATTTGACACCTTCTTAAAATCTGCAGACTAAGAGGGCATGGCAAATGAAATGACTCAATACTTTTATTTATCAAGATGGAGCGCAGTGTGGGGTCCTTGCAGTAAATTCCTCTGGGTGTCTAAGAGCATGTCTGTGAAAGAAAGCCAGTTTTTATGTTTATGAACTTCACCACATTTTTTTTAAAGTGAACAAATGTGAGTGTGTGTGTGTCTGTTTGTGTTTGTGTGAGCACAAAGTGTTCGGTTTGCGCACAGTTGGAGGGTTAACGGGGGGTCTCAGCAAAAAGTGGACCTGTAACAAATCACCTCATTCCCAGGAAAAATAAATAATTTGTTACCAATAAAAATGATCCACAAAAAATACATGAGAACAGCATTTTGCACAGTCAGAGCTCTTTCAACTGAATGCCAAGGCACACAATTAAAGAGGCCAGAAATATTGCGGGGTGTGAAATGCAGACACAAAAAAAGATTAGTCAGGATCAAGTGCATCATCGAAAAAAGGTGAACTGGGGTAGCGACTAGTTTAAATGTATTTTAAGTAACTATAGTGAAGTAATGCTGTCTTGACGGAAAAATATATTATCAACATGTGATTACATTTTGCACAAGAACAATCTGAACATAGAACTCTTTCACCAGAAAGTGGCTCAAAGAAAATGTATCCATGCATCCATAGGAATAGTCAGTAGTTACTACTTCGACTACTCAAATTATATTTGATAACAACCATGATTAGATTCAGCCCTAGAGTTATTACAAATGACTTTTCAGCCATGCTCAGTGTCCAAATCACAAGTTTGATTACAGTACAATATTATTTTTAAGTCTTTGTATAATAATTCATTCAATTTCTTGATATATCATCAAGTTTTCGACAATAGCATTTTGCTTCAATTCATGGACTTAAGATCGATACGAGACAATGTGATATGCTCATTTTATGTTCACATTTTGATACCCAATAAGCTACAGCGGATAAAACAATTCACATCTCCAATGCACTTTAATGCACATGTTCTGTTTGTATTCTGGTCTTTGTTAGGATGTTAAATGGGTCATGATTCCCTTCAAAATATCGATTTTATATTGCTGTGAAAATGTCTCCTACGAACAACTACGTTTTTTAACTACAACAACTACATTTTACAAGATTACATTTAAACACATCCTAATAACGTTTTAATTCACCTTTGACAAAGCCATTTTTTTATTAACTACAGCTTTAAGGCATCTTAGTGCAACTTAATGGAGCCTCCCTCTTTTAACTTTAACTATTAGCTTTGTTTTAGCCTTGCAGAACTCTCCACTGGATGCTAATGCTAACTAGCTCTCCTCCTTCCAATTTCAAGTCGGATTTGAATTTCAAAAATACTGCGTGCAGGCAACGAATTGGTTACGTCATCTGGGTGCATTAATAGTGAGTTAACAGTAAACTATGAATGTGTCAATGGAACAAAGGGAGGATCTCCTGGTACATCTGGTACTAGAAAAAACAAGTACGTTCTCGGTTTCAGAATGTTGGCATCGAAATAATCTGTAATCCAGACTTCACAAATATGTATCCAAATTGGTAGATCAATACAAACTTACTCAAAAACTACATTATAAATACCCAAATGTATGAACAGTACATTTTGTGCCTATTAAACAAATGTGCCTATTAAAACACTCAAGTTTTAATAGGCACAAGTATCCACATTTATAAATCATCATAGCTCTTTTATATTTGGTATTCTTAACAAACATTAGTTAGTTAGAACTTTTTTCATTGTTGCTTGAAGACCAATTTGCCAGGGCCCACTGCCATGCTCGACCCCTGGGTGTCCACTCAGGAAGCCCTGGTGGTAAATCCGGTTGGGTCACCATCCCTCCTTTATTCCCTGTGTGTGTGAGAGCATGCCTGTGATTGCGTGTGTCTATGTCTTGGCCATCTGTGCAGCGTGTGTGTGTATGTGTGTTAGAGATTGCATGCATGTAGTGTGTATTCCTGCAATGGGAGGTTCGTGTGGTCGACATGAAATGATTCAGAGTGTATCTTCTCCTAAAAGGCAGAACAAGCAAACAAACAGCGCTGCAGTAGGAAGCTCGTCGGCTGTTTTAACAGCTGCTGGTCTGCGGTTCACTGCAGTTCAGCTGCCTGATAATGACTCAGACAGAGCAAAGAACACTGTACTGTACAGTCTGCCTCTGGTTTCACCTGGTATACTCCGCCCTGCCTTTCATGTTCATTAAACAGGACACACACTCCCCTCCATGTACACAAAGGTGGGAAGCAACTGCAACAATTGTGAAGGAGCTGGGAAAGAAGCTTAAGGGAGGAGATGTTTTATGCCTTTATTGGATAATAGAAAGCAGAGACAGACACATATTTATCTTAAAAAAAAAATGGAGCCCAAAATATTTCAAAGGATAAGAGAAGATATTCATATTCTGCATTTGTTGTGCTGCTTGGAGCGATGGCTGCAACTATTCATATATATTACTTAATTTACTATTCTCATAGAGCTGCCCAAATATCAAAATGTTATTGAAAACGCAATACGGACTAGTGCAATATTCAAATTGCATGAAGCATATACACCGAACAAAAATATTTTGTTTTTGCTCCCATTTTTCATGAGATGAACTCAAAGATCTAAAACATTTTCTATATACACAAAATAACCATTTCTCTCAAATATTGTTCACAAATCTGAAAAAATCTGTGATAGTGAGCACTTAATCCATAATCCATCCCACCTCACAGGTGTGGCATATCAAGATGCTGATTAGACAGCATGATTATTGCACAGGTGTGCCTTAGGCTGGCCACAATAAAAGGCCACTCTGAAATGTTCAGTTTTATCATACAGCACAATGCCACAGATGTCGCAAGTTTTGAGGGAGCGTGCAATTGGCATGCTGACAGCAGGAATGTCCACCAGAGCTGTTGCCCGTGAATTGAATGTTCATTTCTCTACCATAAGCCGTCTCCAAAGGTGTTTCAGAGTATTTGGCAGTACATCCCAGGGCTCGACATTATAATTGGCCCGCTGGCCCGGAAGCACTATTTATACTCCCCGGGCCAGCATAACGTACTTTCCACTTGCCCGCTCGGGCCACCACAAATATTGTTTAAAAAAAAATGTTTCCTGTGGTATTGGTATTTTGACAAGCAATTTTGTTAAATTGTTTCGTTTATCAACGCTACAACATAGCGTTTCGTGAGTCGCTTGTCGTTGTTTGGTGAAAAGCAAACAGCTGTTTGCTGCGGAGCGCAGCGCGAGCAGGCTTCCGTGAGCGCGCTCCTTCACGACAGACTATCGCGCCACCTAACCATTCGCCAAAATGTGTTTAATACCAGCGGTAACCGGCCAAGCGCAGAGCAAAAAACAATTTTCAAATAAAAGAAAGTCACCGGAGGAGTTAAAGGAGAGTGACAGGGAGCATGAGAAGAAGAGGGAGAGAAAGTTTCAGCCAGCTTGATCGATGGAGTTGGCTTCTAGTGGTGCAGTGACACGTCCTAAAACCCTTTTATAATCTATCGATTCGATTTATGATTCCAAAATTATAAAAGTAAGGTAGACATGTGGATATTATCCGGCAGAACAAAACGTGCATTTATCAAACAGGTTTGTTTTCCACAGACCTTATTTCCAGCTATTTTCCAAAACCCTGTGGAGAAATCCCGTTGCTTTTTGTCGAGGGAACCAGCAGCTTACTTCCTGGTTTTAGGACGCGTCACTGCACCTCTCCATATGATGCCAATATAAACAAGGTCTTCTGTCGGCTCTGTACATCAATGCCGACCTATGCTGACAAGTAAGTGAAGAGTAGAAAATATAAAGGTATTGGCTTTAGGGAAATGTCCCAGCAGTTTAGGATAATGAAGGTTCTAATCAATTACATAGCCATTACATGTCTAACTCCTAATGACAGGAAGGCAGAAAGTCCATTATACAAATAATAATACTCATAATAGCAGACATTTTTTAACAATGACCACAATATCATTATTTTAATAAACCAAATATGAACAATTGAGGAAAATGAGGAAGAACTGATTGTTCAAATGTTGTAGTACAGGTAGTAATGTAGTTGGTGCATAAATTACTATTGCAACAAATGTGTTAATTTTCTTCATTATTAGTCGATTTTTTTTTTTGGACGAATGCTCCGGGCCAGTGGTTACAATGGTGGGGCCAGTGACAATACAATTCCACCGGCCCGGAGGGCCAGTGGCTTTTTACCCTTAATGTCTACCCCTGCATCCAACCGGCCTCACAACCGCAGACCACGTGTAACCACACCAGCCCAGGACCTCCACATCCAGCATGTTCACCTCCAAGATCGTCTGAGACCAGCCACTCGGACAGCTGCTGCAACAATCGGTTTGCATAACCAAAGAATTTCTGCACAAACTGTCAGAAATGAATCCCGGTTTTCACTGTTCAGGGCAGATGGCATGTGGCGTGTGTGGCGTCATGTGGGTGAGCGGTTTTCTGATGTCAATGTTGTGAATCGAGTGGCCCATGGTGGTGGTGGGGTTATGGTATGGGCAGGCGTATGTTATGGACGACGAACACAGGTGCATTTTATTGATGGCATTGTGAATGCACAGAGATACCGTGACGAGATCCTGAGGCCCATTGTTGTGCCATTCATCCACGACCATCACCTCATGTTGCAGCATGATAATGCACGGCCCCATGTTGCAAGGATCTGTACACAATTCCTGCAGGCTGAAAACATCCCAGTTCTTGCATGGCCAGCATACTCACCGGACATGTCACCCATTGAGCATGTTTGGGATGCTCTGGATCGGCGTATACGGCAGCGTGTTCCAGTTCCTGCCAATATCCAGCAACTTGGCAGAGCCATTGAAGAGGAGTGGACCAACATTCCACAGGCCACAATCACCAACCTGATCAACTCTATGCGAAGGAGATGTGTTGCACTGCGTGAGGCAAATGGTGGTCACACCAGATACTGACTGGTTTTCGGACCCCCCCAGACCCCCCCCAATAAAACAAAACTGCACGTTTCAGAGTGGCCTTTTATTGTGACCATTCTAAGGCACACCTGTGCAATAATCATGCTGTCTAATCAGCATCTTGATATGCCACACCTGTGAGGTGGGATGGATTATCTCGGCAAAGGAGAAGTGCTCACTATCACAGATTATTTCAGATTTGTGAACAATATTTGAGAGAAATGGTTATTTTGTGTATATAGAAAATGTTTTAGATCTTTGAGTTCATCTCATGAAAAATGGGAGCAAAAACAAAAGTGTTGCATTTATATTTGTGTTCAGTGTATGTTAAAGGGGCTCTATTAAGTTTTTTCAGGTGTATACAGTATGTAGTGTCTCTACTCGGACATGTCTCCATGCTTTAATGTTCAAAAAGCTCTTTATGTTTCTCATACTGCTTGTGCTGCAGCACCTATTTTCACCCTCTGTCTGAAACCAGAGCCCAGTCAGCTCTGATTGGTTAGTTGGCCCACTCTGTTGTGATTGGTCAATCGCTTAGAGATGTCCCTCCCCTGAGACTATAAAGTACAATGTGTTGGAGCGCTAGCCAATAGAACTAAACAAAATGTATTATCTTTTTTCAATGATACAAGAATAATGATGTACAAATTATTAATCCCTAGCATATCGTAATAGCAATGTCAGTCAAAAAGAATTGCAATTTGTTTATTTTTCTAATTTGTGCAGTCCTATATTCTACCATTTTTCAATTTCAATTAAATTGCACTTAATAATAGTATGGGCCAAAATAAAACCATTAAACTAAATAGATGTATTTGCATCAATGATTTTGTTGGTAATCTAGGTTTTTCAAGGCAGGGTTTCAGGCCTTCTTGGTGCTCTTATTGCCCCCCTGCTTGACTTTGGTCTCTTTATTCCCTTCTCCACTTATTCTCATGTGTGTTCGGTCTTTCTTCAATTTACAAAATATTAAGGTTAGCCCTTGGTTCTCCAATGTATGGGAAACAGTTTACATTTCAAATGCTGTTGTTTAAATCCTAATACTGTACTCTTATGTAAGAGAGGCCACACATACTAACACACACACTCATGCAACGACTAAAGAAGCGATACATCGGTCAGTAGGGGATTTCGTGCTGAATGTACTGGACGGGGATCTGTTAGGTTCCAGTAATTTCACTGTGTCTCTTGTTTGTTTGTTTGCACGGGTTTTGTACGCATTCTTATGTCACAGCTCATGATTCTGTGATGCTAATATAGCCAAGCACCACCAAGGGAAACAGCTACATAAGACTGTCTCTCGAACACAGCGGGCCATTTGGCAAAGTTTTAATTTTACATCCTCAATCGTTGGTTTTCAGCACTTTCGTGTGTCTTTTATGGTCTTATTTTCTATACTACTTCCTTAAACGGAAGAAGAAATAAAACAAACAAGATGTGGGAGAGAAACTCCTTCTGGAGGAGCCTTTGCAGACCATGTACATGTACAAGAAACCTATACAACACACTACATGAAAGGGAAAGCCCATAAAAGATTAAAAGGGCCCATTTTGAATAAAAAAACTAATAAAATAATAGAGCACTTAAGAAGTTTAGCCCATTTCAAACTAATGCATCAGCACTCACTGTAACATGGTTTGGCTTATTTAAAGTGAATATATCTACACTTTTTTTGTATTTCTGAGTTTGTATCTTTATGGTTTATATCACATATTTTATGTTGCTTTTGGTAAAACGTAAGCTAAATGCAATGAAATGTATTATAATCATGAAATGTATGCAATTTAAATTCCATGATACCGCCAAGACAATAACTTGATAAAACATGCTCGTAAAAGATAAAAATCTCAATTAACCTATTTGGTTTTAATCACAGATAAAATGGTTCATAAACCCCGTTTATGGTGTAGTGCTTGAGTTGGGATCTATAAAATCAAGGTGTCTGAAAATTACCAACACAATAACAATTTCCTTTGACTGTTTATGCTGTTTACTGGCTATTATACAGCAGCGTAAACGGCCTCTTAGGTACCTCAATAAAACAGGCCTGTGATTACCCAGCTTGTAGTATATCGTCAAAGAGGGCTACGTTTGGAAGAAGGAGCTACCACTACATCGTAATATGTCTTCACTGCTGATTATTTTCTGACTTAGTAGCATATAGGCTCCCTGTCTAGCATAATTATGTCATTACTTTTTAACTTCAAGAAACACAAATAATCTATCTAACGTCCAGTCTTTGTTTTGCCAAACTTCATGTCTCTGTGTTGTGCTGGACAACATAATTAAACTTCTTAGAATATCTTGAAAATATATTTAGTTTACACTGTCTCATTCCAGCTGCACTAAAAATATAATCAACTTGAAGTATTCTACACTCGTTGGTTTGAACATCAACTACAAAGTTTCCATTCAGGTTGACAGCAGTCTGCATGGCAAGTGTTCAGATCCTAGCATGAGATCAAAACTCAATTATTTGACTACACTTTGCTTAGTTAGCCTCAGATTCATCCACAATCTCCATCCAAAAAGTATTGGCTTCATTTTACTTCAGTGTTTCGAGATAAAAAATAGTCTTCAGCACAGCCAGAGTTTACTGTCACAACAACTGCATTGTTTAGCTTAATGAGACCTGAAACCTATTCGCAATCTGATGCCAAGACAGGAATAAAAGTTGACCACAAGTGTGTTTCTTGATATTTTGAGACACATAGTTGTACAATAATGTGTGAAACAATCACTTACCTTGAGAAGTATTAAACTCCAAAAACTGTGAAAACAGTAACTGAGGCAAAAATCCTACACCTACTTGAAGTCCATTGTGGCTGTGAGTGTTTTGTATTGCTTCTAAAAAGATACATTGTACATTAAACACCACTTAAAAAATGATTGACCCATGTGGGGGGCAAAGTTCCATCCATAAATGACTCATTACATTACATGTCACTTGTTAGACGCTTTTATCCAAAGCGACTTACATACTCAATACTGTGGACAATCCCCAAAGGAGCAATTTGGGGTGAAGTGTCTCAGGGACACAACGACATGCTGACTGCAGTGGGGTTTGAGCCTGTGCTCCCCTGAATCCGAACACCAACGCACTAGTCCACTGCGCCACACGCCTCCCTCCCCTCCTGCCTGAAACACCTCCATTGGACTCCATTGTTTACCTCCATAACAAAGTGACACTCACGCTTCTATTGGCTAGCACTCACAGACACATTGTATGTGACTTGCTCTAAGCGGTTGACCAATCACAACAGAGCCGGCCAGCTAACCAATCAGAGTAGACTGTTTGGTTATAGGTCAGGGCTCTGGTTTCAGACAGAGGGTGAAAAGAGGTGCTGCAGCACAGGCAGTATGAGAGAAATAAAGAGCTTTTTGAACATTAAAGCATGGAGACATGTCCCAGTAGAGACACTACATACTAATATGAACCTGAAATGAAGATAATATGTCCCAAATAAGATAATATTACCATTAGGTTCTGCAAAAATGTTCTGATGTTATATGTTGAGTTTTAACTGAATTCTTTCAGAAGAAAAAACTTGGCATTAGATCAACTTTACCTAGCGCTTTTTTGAAGACGTTAATATGATCCTACAGTTTGATCATTCTAGAAGCATATTTATTTTATAATACAGATGACATTATGAATTATATTATTTTATTAATTATATAAGTGTACCTCTGTAGTGACCACACTAGTCTTTGGTGAAATCAGAGGAAGTTTACATCATATGAATGTAAATGCACATAGCATGAGAAAGACAAATTAAAGGTCAGTTGTCCCGCAAAACCCCCCCCCCCCCCCCCCCCCCCCCCCCCCCCCCCCCATCTCTTTTTCTTTTCATTTCTACACGGCTTTGGAAAATTCTCTGTAGTTTAGTTGTAGATTGAAACAGTTGAGGAGAATGGCCTGTAAGTGTTTCCAGCCATTTGGGTTTCCACTCACTTTTAAGTCTACAGTCAGTGTAGGACATATACCTTCTTTGGCTGTCAGCTACTGTTTGTTTCATGTAGGACTTTCATTATCAGATTGTAACATTTCTAATTACATTCACTAAAAGGTAATTGTTGTCTCTGAGGCAAGGCAAGGCAAGTTTATTTATATAGCACCTTTCAACACAAGGCAATTCAAAGTGCTTTACAAAAAACGAAAGACATTAAGAAAATGGCATTTAAAATCAGTCATTAAAAAGAAAAGATAATAAAATAAACATTAAAAGAAAAAATACATGGATAAAAGTTACAGTACAGTTTAAGATGTGAATAGTTCAATTAAAAGCAGCGACAAAAAGAAAAGTCTTCAGCCTGGATTTAAAAGTAGTCAGAGTTGCAGCGGACCTGCAGGTTTCTGGGAATTTGTTCCAGATATTTGGAGCATAATAACTGAACGCTGCTTCTCCATGTTTAGTTCTGACTCTGGGGACAGAAAGCAGACACGTCCCAGAAGACCTGAGAGATCTGGATGGCTCATAATTTAGCAGGAGGTCAGAAATGTATTTTGGGCCTAAACCATTCAGTGCTTTATAAACCAGCAGCAGTATTTTGAAATCTATTCTTTGACACACAGGAAGACCGTGTAAAGACTTCAGAACAGGTGTGATGTGATCCACTTTCTTAGTGTTAGTGAGGACTCGAGCAGCAGCGTTCTGAATCAGCTGCAGCTTTCTAATATATTTTTTAGTGAGACCTGCAAAGACACCATTACAGTAGTCCAGTCTACTGAAGATAAAAGCATGGACACGTTTTTCCAAATCCTGCTATGACATTAGTCTTTTAATCCTAGACATAGGTGATAGTAGGCTGATTTAGTAACTGTTTTAATGTGACTGTTGAAACTCAGGTCAGAGTCCATGACTACACCTAGATTTCTGGCTTTATCTGTTGTTTTGAACATTGCAGACTGAAGCTCAGCGCTAACTTTTATACGTTCTGCCTTGGCTCCAAAAACCATTACCTCAGTTTTATCTTTGTTTAATTGGAGCATCGTCTCCTGGTGAAATTGTTACGTAAATTTGTGTGTCATCCGCATAGCTATGGTAACTTATTTTGTTGTTTTTCATTATCTGAGCCAGTGGTAGCATGTAGATGTTAAAGAGAAGAGGCCCCAAGATGGAGCCTTGAGGTACCCCACATGTCATATTTGTCAATTCAGATGTGTATTTACCTATAGAAACAAAGTTTTTTCTGTCCTTTAAGTAGGATTCAAACCCATTTAGAAATGTTTCCGAAAGTCCCACCCAGTTTTCTAGTCGGTCGAGTAATATGTTGTGGTCAACAGTGTCAAACGCAGCACTGAGATCTAATAATACTAACACTGAAGTTCTGCCACTGTCTGTGTTTAAGTGGATGTCATTGAAGACCTTTACAAGAGCAGTCTCAGTGCTGTGGTTTGGAGCATGAAAAACTGAAAATAATAATGTTTTCCTGGCTAATAAGCATCACAACATCAAAAGTAGGATTAAGAATTAGGGGTGATCTGACAAGAATCGCAGTAAGATGAGCTATTGTACGACTTAAAAGCATTATTCAGCTACATAACAAGCAAGAGAAACTCAGTGAACCTTCACAGCACCTGTCAAGTTATAAACAGATTTAAAGGGATACATCTTCCCATTCTGGAACAGCTGAAGTGGGTGTTGAGTCATTCGACTGAAGAGAGTATGAGGAAATGTTGAGAAACTGTGCCCGTGTAATTAATAAAAGTGTAACTAATAAAGACTTTACTGAAAGGCCTCTGGATTTATGAGCCATTGACAACTGATCTGCTCCTAGATGCTCAGCTCTAGGAAAGAGGAGATGGAGAAGTGGAGACTATATGGGCTTAAATTTGTCTCATAATTATTTATGTGAACATAAAAATAATTTGTGTGTAAATATGTGATTTGTAAATGTAAAACACCATCCACAAATGCATTTAAAAGATTTTCAAACTCATTAATAAATGTGCAAATGCAAAACGTAATGTAGTAAGGCTAAATTAAATGTTGTAATATTCATCGTGATCCTTTCTACTGTTTATGTATATTCCTGTATATTGCTTTTATTTGTATTTAATTGTATTATGTTTATACTTGTTTTCCACACATTTCCCAATTTGCCTACTGCCTGCCTGCCTACCCTATCTATCCATCTATCTATCTCATTCATCCTAAATTGGGAAATGTGTGGGAAAAGGTGGAAAACAAGTATAAATCCTCCTGAGACCCAGAAAGAAAAAGGTTTCAAAATGTTGATCAAACAAAAACTAAACAAATATATTTTCATTTTTGTTTTATTGTGTGTCCTTTGTAGAGGACATCAGGGGCCTGCACTACGAAGCTGGTTCAACCTAACCTGGATATGTTTGAGTTAGCCGGTTGGCCTAATCCAAAACATACGCGCTCTCGCTAAACGGTAATACGACCCGGCTTATCAAGTGGATCGCTCAAGCCAGCCGTGTCCTATCTAGTTAGGTGCGTGTTCACATGAAAGGGGTGGTATTTGGAGAATTCGACCAATCACAAACATGGAGAAGCGTACTGACAGCGCAGCGTCATACTTCCTGAATGAAAAGTCAACTATAATATTAGACATATGAAGAAGTTAAACTTTAAACATCCATGACTTAAACACTTTATCCAGGATAAAAGCCACATTGCTGCACCTGCAAGGTGAATACAGCTGCTAACAGAAAAAGTGTTTGAATGCGTACATTAACAGGTTTATGATATCACTGCCCCGTCTAAGACACAAGTGGATCTGACTTTAATTACATTTGTCTCGAGTGTTTCGTCAACTTAATGTGTTGCTTAAAATAATACTTCTGCATACAGTAGCCTATGTGACACTGTGAGTGTTGCACGGCCAGATACGACACAGCTGAATCAGATAAGGAAATGTATGATACATTATGAAGTGATGTGGCGCAGACTGTACTTAATGTTACTCTGATCCGGTTACTTGTGGCAGATATTTAAGTAAGCTTTCTTAACGCTAATGTTATAATAGTCAGATTGCTCTGAAGATGGGAGGTGATATTCTATTAATGTTCACGTTCACACAGTCGGTGATTTTTGCCAGCCGTCTTTCCTGCAACGGCAGCTTTTCTGTATTTCCTTTCTCCTGTAATATGACTTGATCGCTTTAAACTCCGCACACTGAGCTCTGATTGGTCAGCAGGCAGTGCTTTCACTGAGTTGAGCTCTTAGCCTGCAACCTATCCTGCTTCGGAGCACAGACTAGGTTCCAGGATAAATCACCATGGAGATCTAGCCCGCTAAAAAGTGAACCAGCTTCGTAGTACCGGAAATCCCAGAAGTTATCTTGCTAAACAAAAATCCTGCTTCGTAGTATACCCCCCAGGTTAGCCGCACAGCATAAGTTACCTTGGAGATCTAGCCTGCTAAAAAGAGAACCAGCTTCGTAGGACCGGAAACCCAGAGTTTTCCCTGTAGTTAGCCGGCTAAGTGAAAATCCTGCTTCGTAGGCCAGGGTTGCCAACTCTCACGCATCTGGTGTGTGACACACGCTTTCACTCTCAATCTCACGCTCTCACGCTGCCCAAACTATTCTCACGCCAAAAAACAAGAATACCGAAGACTAGAAACGGTTATGAAAACTTTTGTCAGGTAGTGATCGTCTTCTCAATAGAACATCTTTGATAATGTCTTCTGGCCAATAAGAATCAAGATAACGGCGTGGTGTTGTTGCAGGAAGTCCCCATGGAAAAATTGAGAATACTTTTGCTGTAGTACATCATACACGTCGATACAACATTACGTGTTGATAGAAATCAACACGTAATGAAATAAGACCCCACTGTTTGATGATTGATAGGTGTGTGGGCTGTCTTTCATTTTGACACACAGAACAATGGGGGCTATCCACCCTTATCCACAATGTAAAGTAATTCACACAGCCTCTTCCCTCTTCTCTCTGTGAGGAGCAGCAGGTTCAGCTTTCAGAACAAAGTAACACAAAACTAAAATGGCATTCATTTTTTTAAATATGTCGTGTAGTAATAGATTTATTTATTTGCTTCTCAAGAGAGTACCAGAATGTGTATTTGATGTTAGTATTTCAAAAAATCTCTTGGGGAAGAAACCCCCCAGACCCCCCTGCAGGGGTTGGGTTTCCAGCATGTCAACTCTTTCACCTGTGGGGAAATTGCAGGATTGGCTCCAGGTCGCCCTTTTTATTTACTACAAGACAAATGTGCATTTTTATTTCATACAGTTCAATTTGGATTGAGACAGGGAAATAATCTAAACCTCACGCGTGGCGTTTCACTGTCAAGGGGGGCGTGTATGTAATTACAATGCAAATACTGACTTGAGCCCCACCACTGTATGGGCTACCATAGATTACCCAACAAAAATACGCTCTCACAACTGCAGACCCGTATTGCGCAAGCGCAGATCTAAGATCCAGTAGAAATGATAAAAAAGTAAAAGTCTGGTGCTCATTGTTCTACTAGGCAAAAATAGAGTGTGTTAATTAATATGTTTGGCAGTTTGGAGTAAGTCTGTAGATTTGTTTGTGTGTGTGTGTTTCATGTATAGGCCTCTCACGATAATTAATTTTGTTGGATACATTTTCCCAGAAATTATTGCGATAAACGATAATATTGTCGGCACCGTTGTATCATTTTAGACCACTGACATAATGATAATATATAATAATAATTCTAGTACATCCTTTCAAACTGCTAGTCACATCCTCATTTTTATTTATCGTACGATAAGTCAATTAATTGCTTATCAGGCACACAATAAAACAGTGGAAACAAACATAAGTTTGACTTTCATTAGTGAATGGAACTTTGTGCCCTTTATAGTCTGTGTCCAATATTGTGTATTTGTATATATTGTATATATATCCTAAATATATGCTAAGGTCCCGCTGCTGACACGATAGCAGTCATTTTGTGCGCATATGTGTAATTCAAAAATGATATCAAAATCTCACTCCAGCCAGGTACCCAAAGTTGGCAACCCTGGTATACTCCCCAGGCAGGTGTTAGTTATGTGAAGCATAGTATAAAAACAACATTAACATACAAGTACATTTAGACAACATTAGAGCACAACAACTCAATGCAACAAATATTGAGCCCTTTTTTGAAATGCAGAGATACATCTAACACTTGAGGCACTTGATGTATGTTTTCCCACTGCATCCGTCTGCCATGAACCCTACAGAAACCTAAGTGTTAGTTGTGGCCCATAGTGGACTCCATTTGTGTTGTGTAAAATGGGGGAAATAAAAAGTTAGCAAAACCCCCATGTCCTCACTCAGTACACTAACTCCTAAATCAAATCAAGTTTTATTTATATTGCACATTTATAAACGATTTTTGGTCGAGCCAAAGTGCTGTACATATAATAAAAATAGCCTACAGTAGAGACACTTTACAGCAAATACAACAGCACAGATTGTTCAGAATATCAGTATGAGAAAAACGACACCTTCCTAAGATGTTCCCTTACTATAATTAATTAAAAATATTGAACTCACAACACTGGTAATTACAATATTACAAACGTACCATTCATCTTTCTATTAATAGTGCTTGTGTTGATGGACACCATTTTGAAATACAATACAATTATCTTTTTCAAATTTCATTTGTCATATGTTTGAAAAGCCCAGGATGTCCTCTGTGGAGTAAACTTGGACTTGGTACAATTAATGCTGTGGCATGTATATCCTCAAAGTAATGGACCAAAACCCAGGATAAAAATGAATCGGTGGGTCTCTGGAGGATAAACATAATAACATTAAATACAAATAAAAGCAATACACAGGAAGTATACATATACAGTATACACAATGAATATTACAACATTTAATTTAGCCTTACTGTGAAGGTTAACCTAAATACGGTGCTTTTCTACAGATGGTAGAAGGTAATCTTATTGTAAGTTAATTGTAAGGTAATAAAACTAGGCCGATTAATAAGATGTGAAGTGCTTTGTAACTTTGACCCGCTTGAATGAATACACAAAAAATAAGAAGAAACAGTTATCTCTGGGGCTGCTTCGCTTCCAGCTGTAGCCCCCCGGGACCGGAAAGTGGCGTAGCCGAAGTACTTCAACATCAATGCATACGAATGTATGTGCTCGATATAGGCTGTTTTGAACAAATAAACTAACACAAACTAACTATCACTATAACATGATGGTGATAAAGAATGCACCTAACGTATTGATGTTCATTATCATGTCAAATCCGATTTTTTTGAAATCTTCAAGACTCTTGTGAAAACACAGACTTACTCATGTCATCCATTTGTCTGGTGTTTTAGATTTGGTTTACCAAAGTCTTAGGTTCGCAAAAGTAGTGTAATATATGACTAACACTGTATTTACATTTGTAATTCATGTCTAAAATGAAAATGTGTAAATTCGAATTTTTTGTAAAATAGTTGTTTATCAATCTACTTTCCCTACAGCAGGGACTGAGATCAGGACTGAATGACTTCATATGAGATACCAAGGTTGTGTGATGTGTACAAATACAAATTCAGCATTAGAACTCTTTTTCAACTAATAATTTATTATAAATATGTTCTTTTCAACCAACTATTCATAAAAATATAAGAAACTGGAAAATCTTACTATTTACAATATCAGAAGTTTTTCGACCGACTATTCATTATAAATGTAAAGACAGGGGGAGCAGTGGCAGGGTCTTTGTCTGTCTTCCAAGACAGTGGGGCTGGCTGCTGTTGGCTGTGTTGGAGGGAGTTACGTTTGATTGTCCTGGGTTGATGCTGGTGGCTGTGTGGGAGGTACGTGAGTAGTAGTAACCATGCCGCATCAATCTCATTCATATGCATGAAAAGTGACAGGTGACACGCCCCAGATTATGCAAATGAGCTAAGTCCCGCCTCCCATTGGTCAAGATCTTTTTATCAGAGCTAAGTCCCGCCTCCCATTGTTCGAGACCCTTTGATGTGAGGGGTGAGGTATTATAACGGGTAGGTGTGAAAAGCCCCCCTGTGGAGTGCTCTTGTTGTCTAATTCTTTGATGTGTTCGATTAAGGTAGTCTCTTTGAAGTTGTGCTGTCTGGTCCCTGTCCCCTCAGGGTTATCTAATCTAATTAGCCTTTGATGTTTTGCCCTTTGATGTGGTGTGTTATAAGCCTATGATGTTAATCTAGGTGTCTCTATGAGTGAGACGGCCTAGCCCCCCGCCCCCTCCCAGCCCAGGCCTCTCCCCCCTTTCTCCACCCCCTTCCTCTTGCTATGAGGCTGGCAGATTGTGGGGGGTGGAATTAGATGAAAATAGAAATATGCTCAAAACTAAATAAAAGACAGTAATTTCCACTTACCAAGTCACCTTTCAAAAAGAAAAATTACCAAGAGATGCCTGTGACAACTTACCGCCATCCGTTCGGAGAGCCAGTCAAGAAACGAATGCCGCAGCTGCGCGGGGGTGAGACGCCTACAGCCAGAGATCTGTGCACAAACTTATCTCGTGCCCTCTTTTGGTCATGTGCGCGTTCATGTGTACTGGAGGAGGGGCTATGTGAGGAAGTGGCAGATTTTTTCCCGGTTGTGTATTTTCTAATTCTAGCTCACTCGAGCTGGTTTCTCCAAAATGACCTCCCCCTACCTTTAAGAGCAATTAACACACACACACACACACACACACACACACACACACACACACACACACACACACACACACACACACACACACACACACACACACACACACACACACACACGTTGGAGTTGGCCTTTTGATGTGGGGGTTTGAGATAACCCTGGGATCTATATGTTGATTAAGACACTCTCTGTGAGGTGAGAAGCGAGGGGATGGAGTTAGTTTTAAAAAAGACGCTCAAACTAAATAAAACAGCCATTCATTTTCACTCACTAAGACACCTAAAAACGTTATTGTCCTCTCTAGATTTGATTCAGGGTTTGTTTTAAATGATATGTGCTTGCTAAGGATGTTTCTTTTCAAGTTTTTGTGAAACTGTTAACTACAAGGAAGTATCTGTTTTGCAAAGAGGTTATTCATACTCATTTAAAAAGATCTCATTTAGATTTTTAATAGTGATACCTAGGGATATTCTCTTTAGTTTGTATGGATTTTGAACTAATATGTAATTACTTTATTAACTATAAGAAAGTCTCTCTGAAGAGAGAAATAATAAATATCCTATTCCTCCCATGATCTTGTCTTTTTTATAATTACTTCACACAACTATAAGGAAGCCCAATAGAAGTTATGTGAGGGTGTAATATTAGAATGTTTGCTGTATGCAACAAAAACAAAGGTTTCACTGGTAAAGACTCTCACTTTTACAGAGAGCTCCGCCGCCCCCTCAACATAACAAGTCCCGCCCTCCTCACCAGATCATTTAAAAGTAAGGGGGTGGAAATAGATGAAAAAAGAAATACGCTCAAACTAAATAACAAGCCAGTCATTTACACTCACCAAGTCACCTTTCAAAAAAGAAAAATGGCCAAGAGACGCCTAGATATGGGTTTAATCAGCGAGACGCCTGTGACAACTTACCGCCATCAGTCCAGAGCGCCAGTCAAGAAACGAATGCAGCATCTGTGCCGGGTTCAGACGCCTCCAGCCGAAGAACTTCATGAAGAATGGACTCTGAAAAATGGCAATGTTTGGGGTTATGTATTCAACTATATGGCGAATGAACTGCATTTCTACAATCTGAAGAATGGAGAAACGTATGGACCCCGCAGTGTTAAAGCGACACTGACCTCAACAGATTGGGCTGTGTTTACTCTGGTGTCTTCCAGAGATCTCCATGCAACCATTGTATTGGAAGAAGTAGTGCATCAAGAAACCATAGTGGAACCAGCGGTGTACAAGATATTTGCAAAGAAAAGCAAAGAAACGCAGACAGCATGCGAGATCAAAGAAGAGTTTTCACACCGCTGCCCCTCAATGTGAAGGAAGAAGAAGAAGGAGATATCCCCCCGCCGCCAGAAGTGAGAAGAGTCCTGACAAGCACCGTATGGGAAACTAAAAGCGGACCATCAGGGCGGTGGTATTACCGCGCAAGCCGTTTTGTGACGCTGGGGAAGGACCCCTCTGATGATTTTGTTTTGGAGTATTTCAACTCTACATGCGGGGTTTTTCAGACATCCTTGCGGGTGCCTCTGACTGCTTGGCTGAAAATGATTGATGGAAAAGCTACAAAGCTTAAAGAACTTTTTAAACAGAGTCAGACATCGATGGACATTATACTGGTGAAAAAGACTCACTTTTGCAGAGGACTCCGTATCCCACTCAACATAACAAGTCATACCCTCCTCACCAGATCATTTAAAACTAAGGACCCCTCAAAGAAAAGCATTGTGTTTTCTACCTAGGTAAAAGGTCTTACGAAAATGTGTTATCTCTGTATCAAGATGATGTGTTTAAAAATGAATCTTGTAAAAAATACCAATGGTGTGAGAGACGTCATAAAGACACTCATTTTAACCACAGTGTTTGTTCTCTACAAATGTTTAAAGATTGTTACAAAATGTAAAAAATAAAAAAGGTATGGAGACAAAATTAATTCAGGTGACTCTGTCTTTATTAGGAAAACAAAAATATAATACAAATGGTTTAAGAGGTCAAATGTAACCATCTTGGACTTAATATTCAAAACAAAATACTTTATCTGAATACATTTTCTTTTAAACGCACTTTTTGAAATTATTTATTTATTATTTCAGTGGAACAATCCAGTTTCTGTTAACATCAATGCTTTTATCTCTTTTCTTGTGTTACTAAGATACTTTTAGACCCACTTTGGCGTATGCAACACTTAACAACTGGTAGAATATGAAGTACTTTGTAAGGATTTTGTTTTTCTTTTAAATGGCAGGGTTTTTTTTTTGTAAAAACACTTGTTCAGTTAAACAAGGTTTTTTCTTTTTCTGATAACCTTACATATTTTAGTTATTTTCTACTACCAAGATACTTTAAGATACACCTTGATGTACACAACACTTAACAAAGGGTATAATATGAAGTACTTGGTAAGGAATGGGGTTTTTCTTTAGGGGGTGCAAAACTTTAGAACTGGGTAAAATATTCATTAACTTTTTTCGTAAAATCTTGACAAAACTATTACTTATTCTTAATTTTTTACCTATTGCTGCGTGGTTGGAAATGATAGATGAAAAAGCTACAACGCTTAAAGGTAACCTATCATGCTATATTTAAATGATATAGTGTATGACCATACCTATATAAGGTATATTTATACATTTTATTTTTCAAAATACCAAACAGATCATTTTTTAGCCATGCCTCGTTTCGCTCATTTTCGCTTTATTCCAAACCTGCCTATGAAAATTCTGAGCAGCAGCTGACCACGCCCCCAGCAGAAGAGCCGGCGAGAGTCACGTTACCATGCTTGCTGTGTTTACGAGTGTGGAATACACATGTCATCTCAGAGCAATGCATGTGTTCAAGCATATTATCAATTTGATCCAGAAACTGAAGCAGCGGAGGTTTTGGTGGAGGTGCAAACATCTCGGTTGCAGCAGGACGTTTCTGAATGGTTAGTTGACAAGCTGTTGTCCCTATTTATTTACTCTGTTTGTTACGATGCTTGCTACTTATTCCATTCATATTTTGGCTAATTAGCAAGAATGCAATGTGTACAGTTTGTAACTTAGAGTTTGTAACGCAAACACAGCGATACATATATATATTTATAAAGGGAGACATTCATATTTTCAGCATATATACAATGGACTCATTGCGTTTAATAGTTTACAGTCCTTTTCTTCCAACATCGTGCAACAACCGTTGGAAAGTTCACACACAACCTTATGCTTGTGAAATCAGAATATTCTTTACCCATCCCAACATGAATAATCACGACACACTTGATATCAACTCGGAACTTTATTGTCAAAATCAACGGTTATTTGAACCCATAAAAAACAGGAGCTTTGTGAGCTGGTGCTGGGGCTTCCTTGGAGAGAGGATCAGAGTGGTGATTCCGGCCTGCGTTGTCCTCTGATCCGTGAAATGTCTATGTTAGGTTCAGACAGCAGCCAAATTGAACCGTGTGGCATACCCGGCGATGACCTCCTCCCTGTCAGGTTGCTCATAATGGTGCAGGGTCCACAAAGACTTGGTCGAAGATGAGGTCCATCAAGTTGGCCACGTAGCCTGTGCAATGTTAAAAAAAGCACAACAAAAAAAAGTGGTTTAGATTAGTGTATGCATGTCGTCAACAACAACATACCAGGGCTTTAGCTCCGTTTTACTCGTGGTGTGTGTCCCCCTCGCATACATACATACAGTGTTGTATCCTAACACACCCCCATTTATATTCATGTGCGCAAACAAGTAAACATGCAAAAGCCTTTCCATATAACGCTGCAAAAAACGGCATGTCTCATTAGCTTAGCGTAGCGTAGCTTAGCGTAGCGTAGCTTAGCTTACAGGTCGATGATATCTGATCGTTCTTACAGACTACAATCACAAAAGCTTTTACATAACGCTGGAAAAAACGGCACTTACCTCCAGAAGATTACGTTTGTTATTATAACTTACTCAATATGATTTGAGAGGATACAAAATACTAATACATAGGAGAATAAATACTTGTGTTATCGGCTAGGCTAGGCGTGGCTTTACAGCCTTCACACAGATCGCCATTACGGCAGTCTGAACATGTTCGCAAATGCCTGATAATTAAAATAAAAGACAAAGCAAATACTGCGGAGCGTACAAAATAAAATGTTACAAGAACATATAAACACCTAACCGATTACTAGTTGGGGTTGAGGCGACATTGATACGGCTAAGCTACATGCTACAAGCAAGATATAGCTTTATCAGGAAAAACACCGCTAAATAAAAACTTACAGCTTCAGAATTGGATGTGTCCTCACTGGCCTGGTCCCGGATGGTTGGTATTGATCCCGGGTGTAGCATTAGTTTGGAGGCATATCCGTGTTGGACTTGAGAGAAGTTCATAAACATGTCCGTGGTTTAACTGGCTTAGACATCCTGCCAAGAGCAGGCAAAAACACAGATGTGACTGGGGTAGCCTGCCGATAGCCTATATGCGAATGAGAGGTTTGGCAATGCACGTGGCCGTGGCTCATTCCCCTGATAGGTGGAGAGTTGACCAATAAGCGGAGTACGTCTTTGTGACGTAGAAAAGTGTCGGAATGTGGATCCATTTTTTTCAGATCCGTTGCAGCCCCTTTTTTAGAGATTTGGCGAAGGAGGAAAATAGAGAGGGTTGTGTTTTCTGACACTTGGTGAGTTCCCCGGAACACCGGGGACACATAATCATGTATAAAAGACGTACAAAGGTGCATTTAGCATGATAGGTGCCCTTTAAAGAACTTTTTTTTAAAAACTCTCAATTCTATAAATGACTCCCCCCATTCAACGCAATAAGTCCCACCCTCCACTCGGCAAATCATCTAAAATGAAGGACCCCACTAAGACGACCGTTGTAAACTAGCCATGGATCTGAGAAAAACCAAGACTCCCCCCGCGAGTTGCAGCCAGGAACAGACTCCTGGACTACCATCATCACCACCATTCTGGACCCCCGAATCCTGCAATACTACTGCTGCTGATTTTGCTCCTTGGGCCAAGACGTCTCTGTTTGAGGACACAGTGAAATTGGTGTTGGTTGATATTGTGGAGGGGGTGATACATCGGTACAGAGAAGAAATCTGCAACGGGTGCCGAGTCAGTCACCCCGGCCAGAGGCAACACGATTTTATGAATGACATGTCCGATTTGTACTTCAGAAACAATTACAAAGCGTTAATGAAAAGACTCTGGCTCACCGACTTCATTACTGAGATCGACCAGACTCTTATTGATAAAGACATTTTCACGGATGATTGGAGGATCCAAGGTGCTTCAGAGGCTTTTCTTCACAATCTCAAAAATTGCAGACGCCTCAAGGAGAGACTTGGAAAGATCCATGCCGAGTTGGATGGAGAAGAAGAAGACTATTAACCAGCAGTTGACTGAAGCCAGGGATTTGTTCGACACATTGACTTTTCTCTTTTCAAGTAAAATAAAAATGGGAAACTACTATGCAAAACGCTCTGTATATATTGATCACAATATAGTCAATATCCTTTTAATAAGTGTGGTGATGAGGACGATTGAAAACAGAATGAGTAGTGACCCCTGTGTAAAAAGAACGGCTGAAGTTTGTAAACTGGAAGACATTATGGATATCGCTCGTTCTGGCAGTACTATTCCGGGTCATTGGGAAACGATTATAAACGAAACATTTAAAGTGGTCCTGGAATCTTCATTCTCCGAATAATTCTGTAACATTACCGCAGAAATGAAACAAACATCAAAAGTGTATCATGTGCTCTCACTGTATGCTCTGTTTGTAGATGTGATGCATCTTTGTGTCGAAAACAGCATACACATGAATATTCTGACTGAAGTGAAAAAACTCCACCCTGATATTTCCAGTAATACGGGGAATTCTAAGCTGGAGACGGTCCTGGGGATGTTACAATCAGTATAACTATTGATTTTTGTGTGTGAAAAAATAAAAAATGTAAATAGGACATTTTTTTTTAAATAAAAAAAGTGTTTTTTACATTTAAAAACTGTTGTCTTCATTATAGCAAGGGGATTGTGTTTGATACATGTGTATTACAGTCCTTCACATACACTGTTGTCTTCATTATAACAAGGGGAGGATAACAGGGAAGATGTAGGATAAATGTTTACTGAAACGTGCGTATTATACACCCACAGAAACATAGAAACGCAGAAACACGGAAACACACAGAAACACAGAAACACAGACACACAGAAAACACTAGTATGGTTTTTGTGTTTTCAGTGTTTTCTGTGTGTGTGTGTGTGTGTGTGTGTGTGTGTGTGTGTGTGTGTGTGTGTGTTTGTGTGTGTGTGTGTGTGTGTGTGTGTGTGTGTGTGTGTCTGTCTGTACACACAAAGCACAAATCATTTAAAACAAACCCTGAATCAAATCTAGAGAGGACCATTATGAGTCAGATGCTTGACGAAATCTAATAAAACAAAGTACTTCATGGTAGTGGTCAGCTTTTATACACAAAAGTGTATCTTTTCAGTAACTTTCTCAGAGAATTTAAGCATAAATCTGTCAAATGTTAAAAACAGCCTTGTTTCACTGAAATAGCCTCAAAATCACAAACTGCCATTAAGAGTCAGATGCTTGACGAAATCTAATAAAACAAAGTACTTCATGGTAGTGGTCAGCTTTTATACACAAAAGTGTATCTTTCAGTAACTGTCTGAGAGAATTTAATCATAAATCTGTCAAATGTTCAAAACATCCTTGTTTCACTGAAATAGCGTCAAAATCACAAACTGGCTGAAACTGTACAGTGAATTGGAGAAATTACAGCACAGAGTTTTCTACTACGACACAGATAGTATAATCTATGTGACAAGACAGGGGCAGTCTCCAGTACTTTCATGGCAGTGGTCAGCTTTTTTAAATACAAAAGTGTATCTTTCAGTAACCTTTTGAGAGAATTAAGCATAAATCTGTCAAATGTTCAAAACAGCCTTCACTGAAATAGCCTCAAAATCACAAACTGCCATTAAGAGTCAGATGCTTAATGAAATCTCCTGACACAGAGTACTTCATTATCTACTTTTCAGCTTTTAAAAAAGAAAAGTGTATCTTTTCGGTAACTTTTTGAGAGAATTAAGCACACATTTGTCAAATGGTCAAAAACAGCCTTCACTGAAATAGCCTCAAAAGGACAAACTGCCCTTAAGAGTCAGATGCTTGACGAAATCTAATACAACAGAGTACTTTCTCGGTAGTCGCAAGCTTTTTTAAAAAGAAAAGTGTATCTTTCGGTAACTCTTTGAGAGAATTAAGCATAAATCTGTCAAATGTTCAAAACAGCCTTCACTGAAATAGCCTCAAAATCACAAACTGCCATTAAGAGTCAGAATCCTAACGAAATCTACTCAGAGTACTTCATGGTAGTGGTCAGCTTTTAAACACAAAAGTGTATCTTTCAGTAACTTTCTGAGAGAATTTAAGTATACATCTGTCAAATGTTCAAAACAGCCTTGTTTCACTGAAATAGCGTCAAAATCACAAACTGGCTGAAACTATACAGTGAATTGGAGAAATTACAGCACAGAGTTTTCTACTCTCAAGACAGGGGGAGACTCCACTGCCCATGGAGGTTTTATCTGGGGGATCCCTAAAAGTCATGCTTACCAGACCAAAAATAAAAAAAAAGGTTGGGATGCGTTTTGTGTAACCCCTTTCACACGCATCCCAACCTTTTTTTTTTTTTTGTGTATAGTTTCAGCCAGTTTGTGATTTTGACGCTATTTCAGTGAAACAAGGCTGTTTTGAACATTTGACAGATTTATGATTAAATTCTCTCAGAAAGTTACTGAAAGATACACTTTTGTGTTTAAAAGCTGACCACTACCATGAAGTACTCTTGAGTAGATTTCGTCAAGCATCTGACTCTTAAAAGTGAATCATTTTAAATATCATTTTAGGCCGTTAAAAACGCAGCTCCGGCCCTGCATTAAACTGCGGAGCGGCGTTCACACAGACCGCGGCTCACACCGCTGCAGAGAGGGAGCGAGCTGTCCCAGCGCCTATGGCTCAGCTTCCCCTGGGAGCATTTCCCTTTCCACTAGTTTTGTTTTTACTAAGGACGAGAGCTTGAACTAAATATTAATAAAACGCTTTAGTTTGAATCAATAGCGTTTAACAGATGGGCGCTGTTTGGGGCGTTACGTTACAAAATACTACGCAGACAGCATTAGCTGGGAGATCGATCACTTTGCTAAACTACGCGGTAGCCTACTATTAAATCCACGAAAACTACACATCACAGCAATGAGGCCAGATCAATGAAACCAGGATACATCCTTTACCGTAAAAACTGGATCCAAACACAGCTGCCTGTGTGCAGTGTGCGCTTGATAAATACTTTCTGATGTTATATTTATGATATCGTTAGCCTAATAGCATAATTACCTAAGTCATTTTTTGGCCAAATTGTGATATCTGCCTAACTTTACTCTCCTACCACTGCTGCATCACCCTGCCTTATTGCCTATGTCCACAGCCTATCAGAATGCATTTTAGAGTCCAAAATCACTATCTGCCTAAGTCATCGCTTTGACTTAGGCATTTTTGCAGGGCACACACAAATGGAGTGCGACTCCATGCATAGCCTCATTGAACGGCGTACCATCAAAGATATTCATACTCCACGTGATTACATTGTCATCTTTGAGACTGCACGTTTGCACCCATCCCCATACAAGGTGACCCAGCTATACCACAGTGACTTCATGAAGTTATCTGGGGCCTATGTCACCAAAATTCGTCCAGGCAGAAAAGTTGGCGACCCCACAGTCCATGACCTTCGGGCTCTCCAGTACTTGACAGATGGTAAAATCCGGCACAAGTTGGATTTTGAGTCTGACTGGGAGGACCTACCTCAGCGACTCAGCATCCCCGAAGAACCGGTCCACTGGGTCCCACTCTTTCCTGCCCAATTGCCAATTACTCTCAGGAAATACAATGACTTGCAGGCAATGAAACCAGTACTACCAAGAGTGGCCCACCAGTACTATGACAACCTCCCTCATCAAAAGAAAACGAGTTCACACAGCACCTGAGTAGGATTTTGGTTAAGTAAAACAACTTGCTTAAGGTCAGACATTTAGAACAACTTGGTTAAGGTCAGACATTTAGAACAACTTGGTTAAGGTCAGACATTTAGAACAACTTGGTTAAGGTCAGACATTTAGAACAACTTGGTTAAGGTCAGACATTTAGAACAACTTGGTTAAGGTTAGACAGGTAACACAACTTGGTTATATTTAGTAAAGTAAAACTACTTTTCTATGTTATGTTTGTATTCATGTGTAAAAAAAGTGGAAAAATGGAATAAGTCATGGCACATTCTGCAGTCATTTTTATTTGTTATGCAATTGATGTTGTGTCTTTTTTTTTTTTGCACATTTGTTCACACATCTGGTTGAACTTACTGTTACAAAATCAATAAAAAATACCAATGTGCTTGCTAAAAATTGTGTTTTTCCTTGTTTTCCAAAAACATTCAAATATGACTTGGGCAATTATGCTATTAGGCTAACAATATGCTACATATTAGCTAGGCTACATGGCCCTAACATGTAAAGTTATACAAGCATTTGTACCAGTGCTTTTCACAAGTAGACTCTTGCAGGCCAGAGTATAGGAGTGATTCAACAACAACAAAAAGACATATGAGAAGTGATCAGGACGAACAGAAAGAGGAAAAGGAAAAGAGAGATGAAGAGACCAGGAGGGTCAGAGCAGGAAGAAGAGGAGGTGATGAAGAGACCAGGAGGGTCAGAGGAGGAGATGAAGAGACCAGGAGGGTCAGAGCAGGAGGAAGAGGAGGAGATGAAGAGACCAGGAGGGTCAGAGCAGGAAGAAGAGGAGGAGATGAAGACATTAGTGAGGAAGAAGAAATATATGTGAGGAATAAAGATGAAGTATCAGAAACAGGGACAGAGGCAGGGATCAGGAGGCAGAGGACTCACCTCCTCTAGGGGGGGTCCGGGAAGATATATTTTTAAATATTGAAGTTAAAAGCATCAATCTGGTGCATTTTGAGAGCAACATTAAGAGATCTATGGATACATCTCTCAACACCCATATGAAACAGAACTGTAAACAGATTTTCTTTTTCTTTATGGATATTTTACAAATCACTCCCCTTTCAAACTTCTTGTTTTACTGTCATATAGTATTTCATAACTGTTTTTCATTTATTCTCATAAATGGTGACCAAAACGTTTGAGACTCACTGAGATAACTAGACTAAAGTGAACTATCTAAACAGAGTCCCTTACCTCACTGAGCTGTAGTTATCTCTCTCAGTCTGACAGGACAGAGCTCTCCCTTTCCTTGTTTTAGAAACAGCTTCCAATATCCGTTAGCGCAGCTAGCTAACCAGATGCTAACAACAATGCAAATAGTGAGTTTGGTAGAAATATACCGTATAATAGTAAAGTTATTGAAGATGATGCCATATTTATCGAAGATTTTACATTATAAATATTCCCCAAAATGATTCAAAAGCATATTCTTCCAAACTCCTTACTGTAGTATGACACACAGGAGACTATTGATGTGTGTAGTGAGTTTGGTAGTAATAAGCTGTATAATAGTGATTGAATATTATTATATTCTCTTTTTTCGGAGTTGCACTTTGCAGACGGTCCCTGAGCACTCGTTTCTTCTCCGGCTGGGGATAGAGACCAATGTAATGTGTCCAGCTCGGAGGATGGCGCGTATTGGCTTTTTTTGATCAAAATGTGATTGTAGTTCGTTGTCGACCTTACCACGGTACTTAGGAGACGTCATTTGTGTCTGAATAACATTTTGTTCATGAGTTATTGATCCGTGAAATCCGAATCTCCCAATATCGTTCAGACAGAACTAAGCCAGAAGACCGTCTCATTTCGTAGACCTCTCGGTTTGCTGTTCATTCACTTTATTTTTATATACATTTATTTTGGACGAAAACTTAGCGTGAGAAAAGGCATGTGTGGCGTGAGTGCGTGAGATATGGGTTAATTGCGTGACTCTCACGCTCAATGCGTGAGTGTTGGCAGCCCTGTGCTTCGCTGCCAGCTGCTCCCCCGGGACCCGAAAGTGGCGTAGGCTATAGCCTGTACTTCAACATCAACGAAAGTGCTCGATATATGCTATATTGAACCAATAAACTAACACAAACTAACTGTATCACTATAACATGATGATGATAGTGATAAAGAATGCATCTAACGTTCCGCTATTCATTATAATAAAAAAACAGAGCATTAAACAAAACGTATGTTTCTGCACACGTGCAGTGGGGATTACCCAATAGCGATAGCCTTAGAGGGCTGCGCCTATACTCATAGAAGCTTGGTTACAGTACATAACCCCAGTTTGTCATACAATCTAAATGTAATGTTTTTTAGCGTTACCTGGTGATTTCAAAGAAAGCTCTCTGGGAAATGTTGACTTACTTTTCGACATGAAGCTAGAAGCTACCTTACAGCACACAGTTGATCCGGAGTCCTGTCAGTTAAAGTGTTTCATAGTTAGCTTAGCTAAGCATCAACCTAGCACTGAAATATATGGATGTTATGTGACAGTATTTCTGAGAAAAAGTCAGCTGAAATGGTGGCATAGTTGCCACTGCTTTAGTGTCGACAGCATGTTTGAACGTAAGCAGTAAATGTGGCTGTTTGGCCACTGACGTTGCCATAACAACACCTGCATTTAAATATGCAACCTCTTTTTGTGACAGATGTTTGCATGAAATTATAATTCTTCTGAATGATATTCCTATTGACAGCTAGTTTCTATGCGAACATTATGAGATGGACAGCCAGAGAGAATAAATGAAAAACAGTTATGAAACATTATATGACAAAACAAGAATACAGTTTATAAAATTCATAAAATATCCATAAAGAAAAATCTGTTTACAGTTCTGTTTCATCTGGGTGTTGAGAGAGGTATCCATAGATCTCTTAATGTTGCTCTCAAAGTGCACCAGATTGATGCTTTTAACGTCAATATTTAAAATCTTCCCAGGAGAGCATGCCCCCGGACCCCCCTAGAGGATGTGAGCTCCACGGTGCTTATGCTTATTTACACAATGTGTGCTTATGTTAACATCATAAGACAAAAGTTGGTTCCGTGTTGGTTGTAGTGAGAACGCGCTAGAGTGAGGGGGGCCCCCAAGCCAAAGCTCGCTTAGGGCCCCCAAAAGTCTAGGGCCGGCCCTGAGTGTCTCTACTTTAAAGAGTCCTCGACCTCTCCTGCTGATGTGCAGGTGTAGTGTCTCTACTTTAAACTGAGGGTGCAATGCATGCCTATGCACCCCCGTAGAACCGGGCCTGGCTCAGTACTTTAACATCCTGTGTTTTTGGGATCAATAAAGTATTTTTTATTGATGTTTACATTTCTTAATATGATTTGAACAAAACAGCGTTGCCAGGCAACAGCACGGTCAGCTGCTGTCAATCACTCCTTATCTGGAATGGAACCTTCAGACTGATGACCTCATCACTGGCTTTGGTCTCTGAGATGGAACCTTCAGAATGATGACCTCACAGGCTTTGGTCACAGAGTCTGCGAGAGGCTGCAGGTATCTCTGAGAGACAGGTCATTACAGCATGAGCAGCAGAAACAGGGTTTGTGGTCAGCGAACATTAGGATACTTGCACGTATAGTTTAGTCAGGTCATCTTCACAGGTGAACAACACTTAGTCAATTCAGACCTTAAAGTCCAATAAGTACATTTAGCCCCTGTTAGCTAAACAGCAGCTTATTCATAGAGATGGAGGACAACAGAGAGCAGCTGGTGGTCAGTTCTTCAGAGGTTCCTTCAGAGGTTCCTCTGAGGAAAGATCCGCCTCCAGTGAAACCAAAAAGCTGCAAAGTGCATGAGTTTATGATCCAGCTTCTGAAGAAAGAGGTTGAGGACGGGAAGCTGGAGCTGGAGAGGAGTTTAAGAAGAAATAAGGAGGAGAAGATGCAGGAGCAGGCCTCTCAGACGGAGGAGGAGGACCTGAAGGAGGAGCAGAGAGTCTTAACCAATGAGGAGCTGAACATGAAATATTTAAAGCTCATCAAGTGGTGCCGTAAGACCAAAAGAGAGATGGACGCTTTGTTCAAGGACAACCCGGATCTCACAGAACTTAAAGAACCTTGTGAGGAAGTAAAGGATGGAGAGATAGACGCTTTGCTAGAGGAGAACCCTGATCTCACAGAACCTAAAGAACCTTGTGATGAAGTAAAGGATGGAGAGATAGATGCTTTGCTAGAGGAGAACCCGGATCTCACAGAACCTAAAGAACCTTGTGAGGAAGTAAAGGATGGAGAAATAGATGCTTTGCTAGAGGAGAACCAGGATCTCACAGAACCTAAAGAACCTTGTGAGGAAGTAAAGGATGGAGAGATGGATGCTTTGCTAGAGGAGAACCGGGATCTCACAGAACCTAAAGAACCTTGTGAGGAAGTAAAGGATGGAGAGATGGACGCTTTGCTAGAGGAGAACCAGGATCTCACAGAACCTAAAGAACCTTGTGAGGAAGTAAAGGATGGAGAGATGGATGCTTTGCTAGAGGAGAACCAGGATCTCACAGAACCTAAAGAACCTTGTGAGGAAGTAAAAGATGGAGAGATCGATGCTTTGCTAGAGGAGAACCAGGATCTCACAGAACCTAAAGAACCTTGTGAGGAAGTAAAGGATGGAGAGATAGATGCTTTGCTAGAGGAGAACCAGGATCTCACAGAACCTAAAGAACCTTGTGAGGAAGTAAAGGATGGAGAGATGGACGCTTTGCTAGAGGAGAACCAGGATCTCACAGAACCTAAAGAACCTTGTGAGGAAGTAAAAGATGGAGAGATGGACGCTTTGCTAGAGGAGAACCAGGATCTCAAAGAACAGAAGGAACCTTGTGAGGATGTAAAGGATGTAGAGATAGATGCTTTGCTAGAGGAGAACCAGGATCTCACAGAACCTAAAGAACCTTGTAAGGAAGTAAAGGATGGAGAGATAGACGCTTTGCTAGAGGAGAACCAGGAACTCACAGAACCTAAAGAACCTTGTGAGGAAGTAAAGGATGGAGAGATAGATGCTTTGCTAGAGGAGAACCAGGATCTCACAGAATCTAAAGAACCTTGTGAGGAAGTAAAAGATGGAGAGATCGATGCTTTGCTAGAGGAGAACCAGGATCTCACAGAACCTAAAGAACCTTGTGAGGAAGTAAAGAACGGAGAGATAGATGCTTTGCTAAAGGAGAACCAGGACCTCACAGAACCTAAAGAACCTTGTGAGGAAGTAAAGAATGGAGAGATAGACGCTTTGCTAGAGGAGAACCAGGATCTCACAGAACCTAAAGAACCTTGTGAGGAAGTAAAGGATGGAGAGATAGACGCTTTGCTAGAGGAGAACCAGGATCTCACAGAACCTAAAGAACCTTGTGAGGAAGTAAAGGATTATATGGAGATTGAGCGGAACGTCTTGAGGGATGACTTGGAGAACCTGAACCTGAGATATGGAAATCTCCTCAAGATGCAAATGAAGCACGAATTAGAGATGGACATCTTGAGAATGGAGAACCAGGATCTGAGAGAACTGAAGGACCCGTTTGCTGACCACAAGGATGTGGAGATCGTCACTTTGTTGAGGATCAACAGACAGCTCCATGTGGAGAAAGAGGAGAAGGATCTGGAGATCGCCCGCCTGCGAGAGGAGAACCGGACGCTGAAGCTACGATTTGGGGTGGAGGAGAAGGAGGAAGAGGAGGGAGAGAAGAGGGCTGTGGAGTAAGAGGAGGGGGCTGTGGAGTAAGAGGAGGGGGGTGTGGAGTAAGAGGAGGGGGATGTGGAGGAATAGGAGGGGGCTGTGGAGGAAGAGGAGGTTATTAGAACAGTTATTAGATCAGTTATTAGAGAGGATAAGAAGTCCACTTAAATTAAATGTCATGTCACTGTATCGGGTTCCCCTGTGTCTCAGGGTTCCCCCGCATTGTGACAGGATTTGGGATCATTAAGCGTTCCCAGATTCTGTCCTCATGAAAAAAAGAACACCCCTTCTTTCTGCTCCGTGGGTTCTGATAATAATAAGGTTGCGTGTGTGTGTGTGTGTGTGTGTGTGTGTGTGTGTGTGTGTGTGTGTGTGTGTGTGTGTGTGTGTGTGTGTGTGTGTGTGTGTGTGTGTGTGTGTGTGTGTGTGTGTGTGTGTGTGTGTGTGTGTGTGTGTGTGTGTGTGTGGTGTGTGTGTGTGTGTGTGTGTGTGTGTGTGTGTGTGTGTGTGTGTGTGTGTGTGTGTGTGTGTGTGGGGGGGGGTTAAAGTCCAGGACCATTTGGGGCAGGGGGGAAAGGTGGGAGGCAGGGTGGAGAGGTCAGGGGAGAGATGTCAGAGGGGGGGAGGGAGGGAATGTGAATTCATGTTTTTAAAGGTTTCCACTAATCAACTGTTTGCAATGAGAGTTAAAATGGTATTTATATTTATTCTGAAAAGTATCGCAAAAATAAAATAATTATTGAATTTATTGGAAGTGTAATATATTTATTGTATATTTTTGTTCTTATGTATGATATTTTCTCCTTTATATACAAATATGTTAGTAATCTATTTTATGAAATAAGTGACAGAGCACTGGAGCTCTGTGATTGGATCATCTTGTTATTTTGACGGGACTTTTTCCTTTTTTAAATTGAAGAATTAAAGACTTTTACTTTGAAGTTCTTGATGTTTGCTTTATTCGTTATATAATAGAGCCGGGTTATATTCACACACACACACACACACACACACACACACACACACACACACACACACACACACACACACACACACACACACACACACACACACACACACACACCTCTGAGGACGTTCAGTGGAAAGCATCTGGGTTAGGATGGATTTTTTTTCCTACAGGAGAAAGACACAACACATCGCGTAGAAAACCCTGAAGAAGTATCACTGCACCCAGGAATGTTCTGATTATGGAAGACCTATGAGACACATGGAAGAGTCTCCACTGCCCGTCACCCCCCCTGTCAACGTCTTTGAGGATACTCTTCATTCATCCCCCAGCTCTCTCTACTCTCTGCTCACCCTTTCACCCTCGCCCACCCCCCTGGAGTTCGATGACCGCATGAAGGCGACACGCAGGGTTGGCAGCATGTCCTTTACCCCCGCCCCTCAACGACGCCCACCAAAATCACCGAAGCAGAGATGCGCACCATCACCCCCGGCTTCATCACCATGCCTACCACAATCATCCAAACCAAAACAATACAAGGAAGATGGAAGCAGATTTCCAAACCCCCTTTCTACAGTGTAGCCCTCACCCTGCCCTCCTATGATGAGAGGAGCAGGGTGGTGGGTCCTCCCTCCCCTTCAAAGCCTGATAGGGATGTGTGTGTACAAAACGCTGCAAACTGATATGTGCTGGGTCCAGGCTCAAGGGCGTATGGCACGCCCAACTCTTTCCAGGACATGCGGGGGCCCTGCCTGCCTGTAGCTTTGCCGATATCTGTGTTGATAGGTAATAGATTAACCTCTTAAGCCCGAGGGTCCCCCCAGTGGACCCCTCCCACCGTTTTTCTACGAGACTATGTCTCAGGGCTTCTTAACATTTATGAAACTATTAATGTTCCATACCCTTTTAATGGTAAGAAACTCAGCTAACTGACAATGTGAACCATGTTTAGTTAAAAGAAACACAAGAGTAATACCAAGCCTTTGAATTAGCATGGAGCGAAAAAATGCTAACTAATGCTAACGGACTTTTGCACAGCACTCACGGTAGAAATGCCCTTATTACTTATCGTAACTGCACAAACAAGATATCCGATTAAAGCTGAGACTCCACAGATTCCACACATGTAATGTCATCACTGTAAGACCCCGAATTCCTGGAGCTATCAGCCAGAAAAGAGAAAGTAAACAACATCCGGTTTAAAAAATATTACAATAATTACGTCTTACCTTTTTTGATTTGTGATCAAATGTTGTGTTCACCGGAATAAAAACGCCGCTCAATTTTAATCCAATGTCTTTGTGTCAGTTGGAAATTTTGACTGATAATCCATCATCATATTTATGGCAATATACTGGGTATAAAGTTTTGCAGTCCAGGCGTGCACTTTCAGATATGCTTTGTTCGCTTCTCTATTACGTCCGCTATGGTAATGTTTACGTGGATTTGAGAACTGCCCATCGATTCTATTGGTTCTGATGGTTAAGAAAAAGGTGTAAATCACATGAATCGACCAATGGGTTCCAGAGATATAGTCCTGTGTAAAGTATAAAGAATGCCAGCAAGTTTAAGTACATTACGCAGCAGACTTCATTTATTGTTTACTACGGAAGGAAGCAGGAATTGCAGGACAGAGCACACAGAGCACAGAGCGGACAGCAGATAACGGAATTGCAGTTTTATTGCTTATAGATTATCAGAACATTTCAAAGGGGACACAGCCCCATTGGATATTAACCTATGGATTAACTACATCATCGTTTTTATCGTTTTAATGCCATTGAAGACCAGTTTAGACCAGACAAAGAGGAAGGTAAGCCATTAGCCTAGCGCATGTTAGTACCTAGCGCCACTTGTTTTAATGTACGTTTTTGTTGATAACCTCGCGAGTTTGTATCTTTCAGTGTTGAGGTGGGCACCGTTAGATTCTGTGTCTTTACGATCATAAACGATGTGTTGGATGTACAGCTAGGATAAGTAATAAGGGAGCTAGGAGTGATTTTCGGTGCAGTAATAGGTTAGCATTTTTCGCTCGGGGATAATTCAGAGCCTCACTGTTAGCATTGTGTGTTTTTTTTGAAAAAATAAATGAAAAAGATCAGTTAAATGAGTTTTTCCCGTTATATGGATATAAAATATTTATAGTTTATTAAATATTAAGGTTCCTTAGACGTTGTTTTCCTTAGACGTTGTTTTTCTTTTTCACAACAGTTGTATTTGGATGGAATGAATACCTATAGTGATAATTCAAAGTAATAAAATGATTTTTACAGTGAAAAAGTTCAAATGGAACTGATGGTTCCCAAATTACCCAGAGGTGACTCCGCCTGGACTTTATTTTTCTAAATCTGTCTAAAAAGGTCAAATTTCAATTGTTTTGCATCAATCTTGATACAGGGTACTTATTATATGTTATAGTTTGGATTCCTAAAGCTTTTAGTCTACTAACCCATCATTCAAGGGTGGTTTTCACTATAAGTAATGGGGTTTTTTTAGGCGGACATTAGAATTTACATGTTTTTACTATGTTCCATCTGAATTTATTTTAAAATATAAACATCTATATTGATTCTGACACTTCTACATCCAACTCACAGATGTAACCTTGCTTTGAGAGAAAAGATTATTAATTTACCCCTTTTAGAAGTGAAGATATAGTCTTTGTTGTGTTAGTGGCATTTTCAAGCCTGAAACCTGAAAAACAGGCTCAGGGCTTAAGAGGTTAATGGCAGTTTGTGATTTTGAGGCTATTTCAGTGAAACAAGGCTGTTTTTAACATTTGACAGATTTATGCTTAAATTCTCTGAGAAAGTTACTGAAAAGATACACTTTTGTGTATAAAAGCTGACCACTACCATGAAGTACTTTGTTTTATTAGATTTCGTCAAGCATCTGACTCATAATGGTCCTCTCTAGATTTGATTCAGGGTTTGTTTTAAATGATTTGTGCTTTGTGTGTACAGACACACACACACACACACACACACACACACACACACACACACACACACACACACACACACACACACACACACACACAGAAAACACTGAAAACACAAAAACCATACTAGTGTTTTCTGTGTGTCTGTGTTTCTGTGTTTCTGTGTATTTCCGTGTTTCTGCGTTTCTGTGTTTCTGTGGGTGTATAATACGCACGTTTCAGTACACATTTATCCTACATCTTCCCTGTTATCCTCCCCTTGTTATAATGAAGACACCAGTGCATGTGAAGGACTGTAATACACATGTATCAAACACACTCCCCTTGCTATAATGAAGACAACAGTTTTTAAATGTAAAAAACACTTTTTTTATTTTTAAAAAAATGTCCTATTTACATTTTTTTTTTTCACACACAAAAATCAATAGTTATACTGATTGTGACATCCCCAGGACCGTCTCCAGCTTAGAATTCCCTATATTACTGGAAATATCATGGTGGAGTTTTTTCACTTCAGTCAGAATATTCATGTGTATGCTGTTTTCGACACAAAGATGCATCACATCTACAAACAGAGCATACAGTGAGAGCACATGATACACTTTTGATGTTTGTTTCATTTCTGCGGTAATGTTACAGAATGTTTCGGAAAATGAAGATTCCAGGACCACTTTAAATGTTTCGTTTATAATCGTTTCCCAATGACCCGGAATAGTACTGCCAGAACGAACGATATCCATAATGTCTTCCAGTTTACAAACTTCAGCCGTTCTTTTTACACAGGGGTCACTACTCATTCTGTTTTCAATCGTCCTCATCACCACACTTATTAAAAGGATATTGACTATATTGTGATCAATATATACAGAGCGTTTTGCATAGTAGTTTCCCATTTTTATTTTACTTTAAAAGAGAAAAGTCAATGTGTCGAACAAATCCCTGGCTTCAGTCAACTGCTGGTTAATAGTCTTCTTCTTCTCCATCCAACTCGGCATGGATCTTTTCAAGTCTCTCCTTGAGCCGTCTGCAATTTTTGAGATCGTGAAGAAAAGCCTCTGAAGCGCCTTGGATCCTCCAATCATCCGTGAAAATGTCTTTATCAATAAGAGTCTGGTCGATCTCAGTAATGAAGTCGGTGAGCCAGAGTCTTTTCATTAACGCTTTGTAATTGTTTCTGAAGTAGAAATCGGACATGTCATTCATAAAATCGTGTTGCCTCTGGCCGGGGTGACTGACTCGGCACCCGTTGCAGATTTCTTCTCTGTACCGATGTATCACCCCCTCCACAATATCAACCAACACCGATTTCATTGTGTCCACAAACAGAGACGTCTTGGCGCAAGGAGCAAAATAAGCAGCAGTAGTATTGCAGGATTCGGGAGTCCAGAATGGTGGTGATGATGGTAGTCCAGGAGTCTGTTCCTGGCTGCAACTCGCGGGGGGAGTCTTGGTTTTTCTCAGATCTATGGCTAGTTTACAACGGTCGTCTTAGTGGGGTCCTTCGTTTTAGATGATTTGCCGAGTGGAGGGTGGGACTTATTGCGTTGAATGGGGGGAGTCATTTATAGAATTGAGAGTTTTTAAAAAAAAGTTCTTTAAGCGTTGTAGCTTTTTCATCTATCATTTCCAACCACGCAGCAATAGGTCAAAATTAAGAATAAGTAATAGTTTTGTCAAGATTTTACGGAAAAAGTCAAAAAGTATAGTTTTGTCAGAAATATGGAAAAAGTCATTGTGTACAAATAGTATGTTGAAAATCAAAAAGAAAAGAAAACTCAATTCATTGCAATTAATGAATATTTTACCCACTTCTAAAGTTTTGCACCCCCTAAAGAAAAACCCCATTCCTTACCAAGTACTTCATATTATACCCTTTGTTAAGTGTTGTGTACATCAAGGTGTATCTTAAAGTATCTTGGTAGTAGAAAATAACTAAAATATGTCAGGTTATCAGAAAAAGAAAAAACCTTGTTTAACTGAACAAGTGTTTTTACAAAAAAAAAACCCTGCCATTTAAAAGAAAAACAAAATCCTTACAAAGTACTTCATATTCTACCAGTTGTTAAGTGTTGCATACGCCAAAGTGGGTCTAAAAGTATCTTAGTAACACAAGAAAAGAGAAAAAAGCATTGATGTTAACAGAAACTGGATTGTTCCACTGAAATAATAAATAAATAATTTCAAAAAGTGCATTTAAAAGAAAATGTATTCAGATAAAGTATTTTGTTTTGAATATTAAGTCCAAGATGGTTACATTTGACCTCTTAAACCATTTGTATTATATTTTTGTTTTCCTAATAAAGACAGAGTCACCTGAATTAATTTTGTCTCCATACCTTTTTTATTTTTTACATTTTGTAACAATCTTTAAACATTTGTAGAGAACAAACACTGTGGTTAAAATGAGTGTCTTTATGACGTCTCTCACACCGTTGGTATTTTTCACAAGATTCATTTTTAAACACATCATCTTGATACAGAGATAACACATTTTCGTAAGACCTTTTACCTAGGTAGAAAACACAATGCTTTTCTTTGAGGGATCCTTAGTTTTAAATGATCTGGTGAGGAGGGTGTGTGACTTGTTATGTTGAGTGGGATACGGAGTCCTCTGCAAAAGTGAGAGTCTTTTTCACCAGTATAATGTCCATCGATGTCTGACTCTTTTTAAAAAGTTCTTTAAGCTTTGTAGCTTTTCCATCAATCATTTTCAGCCAAGCAGTCAGAGGCACCCGCAAGGATGTCTGAAAAACCCCGCATGTAGAGTTGAAATACTCCAAAACAAAATCATCAGAGGGGTCCTTCCCCAGCGTCACCAAACGGCTTGCGCGGTAATACCACCGCCCTGATGGTCCGCTTTTAGTTTCCCATACGGTGCTTGTCAGGACTCTTCTCACTTCTGGTGGCGGGGGGATATCTCCTTCTTCTTCTTCCTTCACATTGAGGGGCAGCAGAGAAAACTCTTCTTTGATCTCGCATGCTGTCTGCGTTTCTTTGCTTTTCTTTGCAAATATCTTGTACACCGCTGGTTCCACTATGGTTTCTTGATGCACTACTTCTTCCGATACAATGGTTGCATAGAGATCTCTGGAAGACACCAGAGTTAACACAGCCCAATCTGTTGAGGTCAGTGTCGCTTTAACACTGCGGGGTCCATACGTTTCTCCATTCTTCAGATTGTAGAAATGCAGTTCATTCGCCATATAGTTGAATACATAACCCCAAACATTGCCATTTTTCAGAGTCCATTCTTCATGAAGTTCTTCGGCTGGAGGCGTCTGAACCCGGCACAGATGCTGCTTTCGTTTCTTGACTGGCGCTCCGGACTGATGGCGGTAAGTTGTCACAGGCGTCTCGCTGATTAAACCCATATCTAGGCGTCTCTTGGCCATTTTTCTTTTTTGAAAGGTGACTTGGTGAGTGTAAATGACTGGCTTGTTATTTAGTTTGAGCGTATTTCTTTTTTCATCTATTTCCACCCCCTTACTTTTAAATGATCTGGTGAGGAGGGCGGGACTTGTTATGTTGAGGGGGCGGCGGAGCTCTCTGTAAAAGTGAGAGTCTTTACCAGTCAAACCTTTTTTTTTGTTGCATACAGCAACAATTCTAATATTACACCCTCACATAACTTCATATTGGGCTTCCTTATAGTTGTGTGAAGTAATTATAAAAAAGACAAGATCATGGGAGGAATAGGATATGTATTATTTCCCTCTTCAGAGAGACTTTCTTATAGTTAATAAAGTAATTTCACATTAGTTCAAAATCCATACAAACTAAAGAGAATATCCCTAGGTATTACTATTAAACATCTAAATAAGATCTTTTTAAATGAGTATGAATAACCTCTTTGCAAAACAGATACTTCCTTGTAGTTAACAGTTTCACAAAAACTTGAAAAGAAACATCCTTAGCAAGCACATATCATTTAAAACAAACCCTGAATCAAATCTAGAGAGGACAATAACGTTTTTAGGCGTCTTAGTGAGTGAAAATTAATGTCTGTTTTATTTAGTTTGAGCGTCTTTTTTAAAACTAACTCCATCCCCTCGCTTCTCACCTCACAGAGAGTGTCTTAATCAACATATAGATTAACATCCCAGGCTTATCTCAAACCCCCACATCAAAAGGCCAACTCCAACATGTGTGTGTGTGTGTGTGTGTGTGTGTGTGTGTGTGTGTGTGTGTGTGTGTGTGTGTGTGTGTGTGTGTGTGTGTGTGTGTTGTGTGTGGTGTGTGTGTGTGTGTGTGTGTGTGTGTGTGTGTGTGTGTGTGTGTGTGTGTGTGTGTGTGTGTGTGTGTGTGTGTGTTAATTGCTCTTAAAGGTAGGGGGAGGTCATTTTTTGAGAAACCAGCTCGAGTGAGCTAGAATTAGAAAATACACAACCGGGAGAAATCTGCCACTTCCTCACATAGCCCCTCCTCCAGCACACATGAACGCGCACATGACCAAAAGAGGGGACGAGATAAGTTTGTGCACAGATCTCTGGCTGTAGGCGTCTCACCCCCGCGCAGCTGCGGCATTCGTTTCTTGACTGGCTCTCCGAACGGATGGCGGTAAGTTGTCACAGGCATCTCTTGGTCATTTTTCTTTTTGAAAGGTGACTTGGTAAGTGGAAATTACCGTCTTTTATTTAGTTTTGAGCATATTTCTATTTTCATCTAATTCCACCCCCCACAAGCTGCCAGCCTCATAGCCAGAGGAAGGGGGTGGAGAAAGGGGGGAGAGGCCTGTGCTGGGAGGGGGCGGGGGGCTAGGCCGTTTCACTCATAGAGACACCTAGATTAACATCATAGGCTTATAACACACCACATCAAAGGGCAAAACATCAAAGGCTAATTAGATTAGATAACCCTGAGGGGACAGGGACCAGACAGCACAACTTCAAAGAGACTACCTTAATCGAACACATCAAAGAATTAGACAACAAGAGCACTCCACAGGGGGGCTTTTCACACCTACCCGTTATAACACCTCACCCCTCACATCAAAGGGTCTCGAACAATGGGAGGCGGGACTTAGCTCTGATCAAAGGATCTCGACCAAAGGGAGGCGGGACTTAGCTAATTTGCATAATTGGGGGCGTGTCACCTGTCACTTTTCATGCATACTAATGAGATTGATGCGGCATGGTTACTACTACTTACGTGTGCTCCGAGACCTCCTTGCTGGCCGGGTTGATGGTGGTGGCTGTGTTGGAGGTATGTGTGCTCCGAGACCTCCTTGCTGGCTGAGTTGATGCTGTTGGCTGTGGTGGAGGCCTTTGTGCCGAGGTGTATCTTGACCTGGTGGCAGGCACTGATGGAGGTGGAGGCAGCTGTAGGGATGCTGGTCTGCTGGTCCTTGGTGGTGATGGCAGTGGTGAAGGCCCTTGAGCCACAGTGTATCTGGACCTAGTGGCACAAATAACAATGCACAACTACACACACACACACACACACACACACACACACACACACACACACACACACACACACACACACACACACACCCAGTTACTTTACATTCAGTATAAAATCCCAGACACACATATAAATAAATCTATAACAAAGTCCCCTCTGTACAAAACAGTATGATAAAATACATGTCTATAGCCACTGTAAATGTCTCCGTTGTGGGACGAATAAAGGATTGTTTTTTCATCTACACATGTAACCTCACTTTTACACATCAAAATAACTTTTACACATAAAAAACGTTTACACAGAGTACAGGTTTACTATTTGAGAGACTTTTTTGTCCCAAGAAAAAGTTCAATAAACCCATTATTCATTTTTGCGGTATTCCACACAAAGTGAAAGTACACTATTACTGTAATATTTACACTTACCCATGTCCAAATCCCTGTATTCTTCTTCTTCAGAAGAGTCGAAGCCTTCTGGTTCTGGTGCTCCATTTTCACTAGTGCTAGCGAAAATAATCTCTAGCGTGTCCGTACTGTTGTGTTTTCTCAGTCTCTCTCTTGTTTCCTCACATACGTTAACTGATGGGAGACACGTGGTTTATGTTTTTGTCTGTGTCGGTAGGTCATTAGTGACTTCTTGAGTGTCCATTTGTCATTTCAGACCAACATAGCTGCCCCGGCCGAGATTTACTTGACCGACATACGATACAAGCTGCTTTGAGCGGCCTTATTGGCTGCTGTGAGTCGTCGGGTAAAGTCTCACAATAGGTACTGCTGGAAAGCTACAGTTCCAGCGATTCGGTGGTTATAATCTGCATGATATTTGTACTCCTTATAATTGAAAATATCTGATTAAATACGTAGAATATATGCGCACTTCGACATGGCGCTGCGAGCATCGACTCCAGAGGGAAGCCATCATGCTCTTACTTTGAAACCTTGAAATGCGGAAATGTCGTCATCAGCAGGCCATCACGTGGTTTCCGAAAAATAACCGAGTGACACGAGCAGATTTTGGTGGAGACCGGAGGAAAGTTTGTTTCAAAACTCTGTGTGTGTAAAAAGACGATCCAGAAGCAGAGATTTGAGATCCACAAGCAGATATTTGAGATCCACAAGCAGATATTTGAGATCCACAAGCAGATATTTGAGATCCACAAGCAGATATTTGAGATCCACAAGCGCATTTTTGGTTGACAAATACAAAAGGGATTCACAAATGCCTGATCGAAAGTTGTCAATGTTAAAGAGATATTCAAAAATTCCTTTTGTTTATTTGTAAATCAATTGTAGTATTCACAGATCTTTTTTTTATTTGTGAAAATATTTTGCGTATTTGCAGATCCGTTTTACATTTGCACATAGTGAGTTTGCAAATCTTTTAAATGTGTTTGTGGATGGTGTTTTACATTTACAAATCACATATTTACACACAAATTATTTTTATGTTCACGCAAATAATTATGAGACAAATGTAAGCCCATAAGACTAGCTTGTTGCAGATGGTGTCCCAGTGGATGAAGCCATTGCAATATTGTCACTATGTCCTTGGCAGCGGGGCTTGACTGGAGAAGGGGCCACAGGCCAAGTCAGTTCAGTACGCTAAAGACAAGCTACTTCCTCTTTACGTCACTCTGGTTCCTGGCAAGTCCCTTTTGTCATGATCTCCTTTCTCTTTCTGTTTCAAAGCTGCACTCTGATGCAAGGAGCAGATTAGTGTTACATGGCAATGCTTCCTACAACCTTGAAATTCTTGAATTCTTGTTTAAACTACAGCACTTTGAACTGTGACCTATATGGTTTCTTGAGGGAATCAAGAGGTAAACCAGCACTGTTAAGCTTTTTCTGACCTTTATAGTTTACTTTACTGCCACTATTTTTATTTATTCAGAATCAGTGAATTAATGATTTGTTTTTCAGCCATAGTGGCATGGATTTAGGGATTGGATATTGGAAGGTTTCCCACTACAACTTTTTGAGAGATTCATGGTCCCCAGAGGAGCAATCATACTAATATTGGTGATCATATGACTTTTTCTTTGAGCACCAGGAAATGCGCTTTATAAATGTAATGTTTTATTACATTTATATGACATGACCGAAAGAACGAGATCGCGGATACAAGCGGCCGAGATGGGTTTTCTCCGCAGGGTGGCTGGCGTCTCCCTTAGGGATAAGGTGAAAAGTTCGGTCATCCGGGAGGGACTCGGAGTTGAACCGCTCCTCCTTCGCGTCGAAAGGAGCCATTGAGGTGGTTCGGGCACCTAGTTAGGATGCCACCTGGGCGCCTCCCTAGGGGGTGTTCCAGGCACGTCCAGCTGGGAAGAGACCAAGGGGTACAGTAGACCTAGGACCAGGTGGAGGGATCATATCTCTTCGCTGGCCTGGGAGCGCCTTGGGATCCCCCAGTCAGAGCTGGTTGATGTGGCCAGGGAAAAGAAAGTTTGGGGTTCTCTGCTGGAACTGCTACCCCCGCGACCCGACCACGGATAAGCGGGAGAAGATGGATGGATGTTTTATTATTATATCCATCAGCCCTAGCTGTACTTTTTGTCAATTAGCAAATGTTAGTATGCTTATATAATTTGTATTCAATTCAGATTGTGGCTTCCAATGATCATTAGAAAACCACAAAGCTCTGTTTTTGTCTTGTGTCATACATCCAGTGCACTCAAGTTTGGTTTGCTTTTAATCCTCCCCAGTGTTTCCCATAAAATGATTTGTCAAAGAACGGCCGGGCGATGTGGGAGTATCCTTTCGTTGGAACTCCTCCAGCTTGCGTGTCCTCGCTGGGTCATTTCCTCAGTGACACTGCACTTTAAATGGCTGAATAAATGGACCCAATCTCATCATTACGTGATATTCCGAAAGTCAGTAATTGTGTTATAATTTCAATAATTCAAAATTGTTCTGTCAGTTATATGTTAATACAGTTGATATATTTTTACGTAGCAGTCAAAAAAGTCAGGCAATAAATTCCTTTTAAAATGGCTCGCAGTCAAGACCTTACTTTTCCTCAGTGATCACTGAGAGTCACTGTACTGTAGTACCATGTAAACACGTCCACTTGATCATGGAAAGGAGCCTCAGGCATGGCCCGGATGGGGCTTTATTTTGAACACTGCTGGTTCCTCCAGCTGGGCCTACAACCTCAACAGAATCACACACTCTGCCCCACCTGTGACAATAAACAGCTTTATTACCTCCTCCCGTCCACTGACGCCATTTAATGCTTTCACTGGGATCATCATGGGGACAGATCCAACTACAACCCCTTAAAGCTCACCCGACAGAAAGAGAGTGAGAGAGTGTCAAACATTTTCATTTATGGAATTTAAGCAATGTTAGCTTATTATTATTGATTCATACTTTTCATTAGTTAATCTTTCCTAATGTGCCACTTTATTGAATTCTGAGACCAGTAACCCAATTAAAATTACTACTGCTGATTCAAGTCTCGATTTTATAGATGGTAACAGCAGCAGGTTGAGATGGCTTGATACCACCTTTTTGGGGGCGGGATATGGCAACATTTAGGACCTGCCAATACTGATTCCAATCAATATATGGTGAAAAACAGCAGGCAACTAACACTTTTACCACTTTGTATGTAATGGCATGTTTGTCAGTATTTTTTGTATGATTCAAACTTCCATTTTTACATTTCTTTTATAACTTATAATGTGTTAACCAATGATTCTGATTACATAAGATTCCGTGTGGGTTTTCACCATACATCAGGTTCTCCCAAGATGCAAACTTAAAACATGTTGGCCATTCGCCAGCAGTGGTCAACTCCACTGGTTTTAGTTAGCCTCTCGTGTCACATCTGATTCCAAGACACCAAGATGGCAACGGCCAAAATGCCAAACTAAATGATAGTCCAAAAACCAATCTGTGTCGTCATAGTGGCTACTTTTACATGTCTATGAGTCCTCTAAACATACAAAGAGACAGCCTATCATGCAAAGTTCACTAGGGCTTTTTAGTTCATCGAGAAGTGAATGAATGGTCAGACAGATTAATTGATCTCAGATGTGTGAATGGTTCCAGTCCTGGTGAGAAAGTTAGTTCTCGTTTTTACAGCCTCTGGCATATTTGGGCATTTATATAAATATGTTTTTTGTGGGGCAATATTCTGCCCAGTCCTCATAATTCCTTTAAGTCACACAGACTCATTAAAGTGATTGATTGGCTGTCAGCTTTTTTCTTTTTCCACTACTTTATTTACCTGTTTTGGAGCCCATTCGAGTTTTACACTAGATGTTGGTAACATGATCTCTTTTTTTTCCCTGCTTAACAATTTATACGACGTATGTCACCCTGTACTGTATCCAGAGTTACTTCTCCTTATAGCCCAATGGTTCTTTTTCCGGGGAAGCGTAAAAGACTGCTCTGTAGGTTAAGGAGTGTTAAAGAGCCACACACATGGTTTTCCTAAGCTATACATTTTATGGACAATTTCTGATGTGGTTACAGATTTATACCTCCCCAACTAAGTGCAACAGCTGCAGGTAATTACTTCCTCAGCTGCCTAACTTTACCTCCACTTGTTCACTCTCTGTAGCTCTTCGTCTATTACTGATTCTATACTAGCCTTTTATTCATTCAAATAAGATGATAAAGTGGGGTACATTAATCTATTGGCATAAGGATATGCAGTCACTGAAGCAGAGAGTAGAAATCTAACTCTAAGTTAACATTTTTACAGTTGTACCCTTCAGTAAGCAAACCGTGACTCTTGGTCAGACTATGAGTACTATGTAGCTTTATTTGAGTACTTTAGTTAAGCATTACTTTGATTTTCTGGTACTTTCCGGTGTGTAAAAAAAGATGTATACAATTGCTTTTGGGTAACAATTGTGGTTCTCTAAAATTATCATTGTTTCTAACTTGCAGATTGAAATCCTTAGACTGATCTAAGAGCAGAACATTTCCCAAAATTGGACATTAAAACGTTTTTGAATGACAGTAAATATGTTGTTTTTTTTAAATTATTTGTTGTGTCTCATTATGAATTTCTTTATTCAGTACCTGGTCATAGATGACATGTAATCCCTTGGCAATATGCCATGATTTGTGTTCTCTATTTATACTTGCTATTTTAAGTTCATACATGGGTTCACAAGCATAGGAGAATGCAATGACTTCTCAGATAGCTTACTCATAGCGTGATACACTTCTTACCCTCAACAGTAAACACCTTAACCACGTATTTGACGGGGGTGGGACCAACAGCGGTTGCGAAGGAGCCTGTGAACACCGCACTCTAAAAATGGAAGTCATACCAGTATTATACCATTTGTACTACTCTTATTTTCTCAAAAATGGTGTGGCTTCATTGAGTTTATTTAGCAGTCTCTAATGATCCATTAATGCGAACAATAGCACAAATGCTAGCTAGCTGTGATTGTCATATCCGGTAAATCCACAACAGCTGTGTTCGATTTGAGATAATCTAGCAGTTCATGTACTATGCAAGTAGGTTCACATTGTGCGTCATGAACAGAAGTGCCAAAACTGAGAAACAACTTGATTTTCTCTATAGGGTGTGAATTTGGTTCCCTTGACGATGTAGGTACTGTAAAATGAAAGGTGCAATATTTGTGAAGGGGCAGTAAAAATGCCATTACCAAATGCCTCAGCAAGTGTTAAAATAACAAGAATGAAAGTAGTGTCGAGTGGGAATTAGTGCTGACGTTAGCAAATTAGGCTCACTTCCTTTCATTTTGTGAGTGGCCAATGGCGGCCCTCGTAAATGTTTCTGGCGGCCCGCGATAGTTAATGTGACACGCTGAAATGCATGCGTTATATTTTAATCCTCCATGGTTGTATCTAGTAAGAATTAGAATGGGCCCGTCCAAAAAAAAAGGCTAAAAAAAAACATTACAGTTGCCTACTTCGCTAGAGATTTTTTTCGCTAGCAGCAGTGAAGATAGAGCCTCAGAACCTGAAGTCTTCGACTCTTCTGAAGAAGAATACAAAGACAACAATAAGGATCCATTTGGACATGGGTAAGTGTAAATATTACAGTAATAGTGTACTGGCAATGTGTGGGGACTACCGCGAAAATGAACAAATAGACTCTCCATTAGCAAACGTTTACTCTGTGTTAACGTTATTTTGGTGTGTAAAAGTGAGATTACATGTGTAGATTAAATTAATCATGTATTCGTCCCACAACGGAGACATTTACAGTGACATGTTTTTGCCATCAATTATTTTATCATACTGTTCTTTACAGATGAGACTTTGTCATAGATTTATTTATATGTGTGCCTGTTATTATTTTACCGTCCTGTACAGATGAGACTTTGTAATCAGATGTAGCCTATGTATATGTGTGTCTGTGATTTTATACTGAATGTAAAGTAACTGGAAATACGTGTGTGTGTGTGTGTGTGTGTGTGTGTGTGTGTGTGTGTGTGTGTGTGTGTGTGTGTGTGTGTGTGTGTGTGTGTGTGTGTGTGTGTGTGTGTGTGTGTGTGTGTGTGTGTGTGTGTGTGTGTGTGAGTGAGACTCCTTCTGCAACCTCCCAAACTTTATTTTTATGTGTGCATTGTTATTTGTGCTTGAGCAACATTTTACTTGAACTTTATTTCAATGAAATTAGTTGTAATTATTGTCCTACACAGGCGGCGTTTATCCAGCAGCCACAACATCCATCTGTGCCGGCCCCCAGGTCAAGATCTACTGTGGCTCAAGGGCCTTCACCAGAGCCATCACCACCAAGGACCAGCAGACCAGCATCACTACAGCTGCCTCCACCTCCATCTGCGGCTGCCACCAGGTCAAGATACACCTCAGCACAAAGGCTCCACCACAGCCATGACCATCAACCCAGCCAGCAAGGAAGTCTCGTGGAGGTCTCGTATAGCACTTGTACACCCCACCTACACAGCAGCCCATGCACCATCACCCCCACCTACACAGGAGCCAGACCCACTGTCTTGGAAGACAGACAAAAATCTTGACACTGTCTTGACATTTATAATGAATAGTTGGTTGAAAGTTCTGATGTTCAATATTGTAAATAGTGAGATTTTCCAGTTTCTTATATTTATATAAATAGTTGGTTGAAAAAAACATATTTATAATAAATTGTTGGTTGAAAAAAAAAAGTTGAATGCTCAATTTGTATTTGTACACATCACATGAACCTTGGTATGTAATATGAAGTCATTATTCAGTCCTAATGTATCTCAGTCCCTGCTGTGGTGAAAGTAGAGTGATAAACACCTATTTTACTCAACATTTGAATTTAATTGTTTTCATTTTAGACATGAATAACACATTTATATACAGTGTAATTCAAATATTTCACTGCTTTTGTGATCCTAGGACTTTGGTAACCAAATCTAAAACACCAAAACAATTCCATCACATGAGTACATTTGTGTTTTCACAAGAGTTTTGAAGTTTTTCCAAAAATCGGATGTCACATTTTAAGCTTTTGAGCTACTTATCTCATCAAACAGTGCTCTAAGGTGAGCAATATGCATATATAGCAAGACCAGAGATTGTCCTGAACATTTTGATATTTAACACATGGGGTGCCATGTTAGAAGAAATACATTTAAAAGGTGATTTAAGAAAACATCTAAAAATCGAGAAAATACCCTTAGACTCCAGAGGGTTAAGAATGGTAAAACTGCCCCCCTGGGTTGTCATTCCTAAATTATGAATGACAGCTTGTGGAAAGTTTGCTAGACTACTGGTTGCATGGCAACTAGGCATCTCGCGAGTTGAGGTAATTGGTTAGTACAATAAAGAAAGGATTTGTTTTGGAATTATTTTGTGTTCCGTTTTTTCGTGGGTGGCCCTCAATCCACTATTGGGTACCTAAATTGGCCCTCACTCATCAAAACTTTGAGAACCCCTGGTTTAGTTAAATGCAAAAAGGACAGAGAGGTTAGATTGCTAATGTTTTTAGCTAACGTTATTTGGATGCAGATTTGAAATAGGCCCTATTATGCTTTTTGGGGTTTTCTCTTTGCTGCATGTGCTGTAAGTGATCTGAAAAGGCTAAAACCCCAAAGTTCCCTGACACATGAGTAAAGGCAAAAAATACAAATATGATGAACATATTAGGGCCCCTTTAAGGATATAGGTACAAAACAACATTCTACCTATATCCTTATCCAGTTAGCCGTGCATCATACAAGTTTACAGAACTTGTTGTTGAAACAATGCTTCTCTGTTATCAGCCCAGAAACTCAAGAGACTGGAGTGACCCCAAAACATGAAATAAATAATATGCACAATAACTGCAGTTACATTTGAAGTATCTATTTTATTTCCCCAAAAACTAAACAAAAATTCAAACTGCAGTTTTTTTTGTAAAAATGTTAGTATTTCCTCCAAGCTTCTTGTGGTCAGGTCACGGCATCCATCTAAAAACATCAGTGAAGAGTTGCCAGCTGATAAATCCGTCAGAACGTAGCGTTAGGTGCACTCAGTACACTCTCCCAGCCTGCACTGGGGTGAGGTCCCACCATGCGCTCATGCCCATAACTCAAATGCAGCCAAACCAACTCATTAGTGATACAATCCTCACCACGCGTGTCTTTGTGTGTGAATGAGCAAATGAGAGAGTAGGGGGTGAGATTTCATGTTGTTCTGGAGGATTTGTCATCACAAGCTCAGAATGCATTATATTGTTATAATATCTCTCGTATTCCAACTACCTGTAACATTTTCCGATTTGCTAATATTTTCCATGATATTTTCCCAGATTCGCTCGATCACTCCCAACACATTATCCACACATTATCCAGTCTTTGCTTGCACAATATCTATTCATGTTACTCAATAATCCGACCAAATGTCCCAATTTAATGTGCTTATTAACCATTATGAAAACAGACATGTTACGATGATGTGTGTGTGTATAAGCAACACCTCAAAGCTGACTGTGAAGGCTTTAATGAGGAATGTTAGCTGCTCACTTAGCTCTTTGGCAAACCCAGTTCAATCAATGTGTACACACTTTGCCTTTCTGTCAGACCTGGTCATTAAATCGCGTGGGGATGTTACATCTCTAACACTGTGTGACAAAGTGCTCATTAGCATCTGCACGTTTTAGTCCTAAAAGCCCACTGATTATTGGACTGATGAATCATACCATATGAATGTTATTTTAATGGGAGCTGCAGCTTTACATTAACCTGCTAGTTCACATCGTGGCCAACCCTTTAGGAACACACTTTACATTTAATAATCGATGTATTAAGGAAGATCAAAAAGCCTCACACTAGGTAGGAAAATGTTGTTAGGAAGTTTATATTTCACTGTTATTGACTTTTATTGACTTTAATGTCAAAGAGATGCAATTGATAGTAGTGCTCCAAGGTCACAAAATACGATTCAGCATTGGCACTATTAACTTGTTCGAATGCATTACTCAAGCAGTTATTGAGTATGTGCTGATCACCGGTTTCACAATATACAGTACCGTGTTAAAATACCTGACGGTTGGTACTGCAGTTTCACTTTTTGAATTTTTTTTATCGCAGCGATACAGGGCCACAATTGGTATATTTTGAGTCATCATTGTGACCAAAAGTCACTAAGAATGCAAGAAAATATTTGACTTTTATCTGCAGTAAATGCATGATGTTGGTGCTTCAGAATAAGTGAAAATGTGCGAGGCGTGTGGTGCAGTGGGTTGTGCGTTGGTGTTCGGATCAGGGGAGCACAGGTTCAAACCCCACTGCAGTCAGCATGTCATTGTGTCCCTGAGACACTTCACCCCAAATTGCTCCTGTGGGGATTGCCCACAGTATTGAGTATATAAGTCGCTTTGGATAAAAGCGTCTAACAAGTGACATGTAATGGAATGTCATAGTTTGTCTATCTTGCTAATATCTTGTCAATTACCTGTACTGAAGTTTGATGTTTTACATTTTCCTAGAAAAACAACACATAGCTTTATAGAGCCTATATTGAATGTTGCTTTTCGTAAGAGATATTGTGAATGGGGCAAATGAAGTGATTGAATGACAATGCCCACTACACATATTTCTGCTGTTGTATAGCTGAGTGTCTTCAGTCTCTTAAAACATTTTCAGAATTCTAACACTTATTCAGCAACACATAACAACATCAGTTCACATATGTGAAACGTTACTAATACTCACTGTAACACATGCTTTCTCCTGAACAACCACATACTTGCTAACTTCATACAGCAATGATAACAATTGGTAACATGTCCCATGCCATTTTCACCTGAATTAGGCGCGTTTGGTAGCCATCCACAAGCTCCTGGCAAGCTTCTGGTTGAATCTTTGACCACTCCTCTTGACAGAATTGGTGCATTTCAGCTAAATGTGTTGGTTTTCTGACATGGACTTGTTTCTTCAGCACTGTCCACATGTTCTCGATCGGAATTCGGTCGGAACTTTGGGAAAACCATTCTGAAACCTTCTAGCCTGATTTTGCCATTCCTTTAGCACTTTGTACGTGTGACTGTGGTCATTGTCCTGTTGGAGCACCCAACTGCGCCCAAGACCCAAACGTCTGGCTGATGATTTTAGGTTCTCCTAAAGAATTTGGAGGTAATCCTCTTTCTTTATTATTCCTACATTGACTTTAGGTAAAGCACCAGTTCCATTGGCAGCAAAACATGCTCAGCGCATAATAGTAGCCCCACCATGCTTGACGGTAGGCATGGTGATGTTGGGGTTAAAGGCCTTACCTTCTCTCCTCCAAACATATTTCTGGTCATTGTGGCCAAACAGATACATTTCCGTTTCATCTGACCCCAGAACTTTACTTCCACAAGGGCTTTTCTTTGTCCATGTGATAAGCAGCAAACTTCAGTCGAGCCTCAATGTGCCGCTTCTGGAGCTAGGGCTTCCTTCTTGCACGGCAGCCTCTCAGCCCATAGTGATGTAAAATACGCTTGTCTGTGGTAACTGACACCTGTGTTCCAGCAGCTCTTAATTAATTGCAGACCTGCTTTTTAATGGTACTCTGTTGACTCTTGACCATCCAGACCAATTTTCTCTCAGTAGCAGGTGATGGCTTGTGTTTTATTCCTGACCAGGGCAGTGACGCAAGTGTGCCATGCACTTTATACCTACAAAGAATTGTGTGCACATAATTCAGCTGCTCTGAAATGGCTACAAGTGACTTTCCTGACTTGTTGAAGTCAATGATCAGCTTTTTCAGATCCATGCTGAGCTCCTTTGCCTTTCCCATTGTAGTGTTGTGGTTGTGTCTAATGATTGTATCTTATGAGCCCTATTTAAATGGGATTTGATTTGATATACTTTATTAATCCCTATGGGGAAATTGTTTCTCTGCATTTGACCCATCCTGTGTTAGGAGCAGTGTGCTGCCATTTTGAACGGCGCCCGGGGAGCAGTGTAGGGAACGATCGACTTCACCACCACCGCCCTGAGTTACCAGCTATAGTCAATTATAATCACTCAAGAAGTTAAAAGGCCATGTCACAAAGTTAAATTGATTGAAACAACTTTCTACCTCGCCAAAATTAATAATTCATGTTGCTGTATGTATATTTTTGATCCAGCAGATTTGATCACATTTCAAGAAGACCCATTATAAATTCATAAAAGAACCAAACTTCATGATTTTTGTTTTGTGACAAAGTAGTATGGGCTCCAGTCACTCTCAGAAAAATAAGAGTTATAGAAATGATTGAAAAGTCAAGACTGTCATGAAATACATGTTCTTTACAAGTGTATGTAAACTTTTGACCACAACTGTAGTTCAACAGACATGCCATGGGAATTTCAAAATAAAGGCACATCTTTATATATCTTTTATTTTATATATTTTATTTATCTTAGTTTTTTTCAATGTGCTTCAATGAGATTGCTTATCATTGTATGCTAGTGTCCATCATGCCCACACAGCCTTAGCTCTGACAAACCCAATGTATGACATAGCATGTTATTTAGCTTGCTAAAAGGACACCTCTTCATGTTTACTACAGAGGTATCAAACCATTGAACCTCTGATTGGTAGCCGCCTATTCAACCCCTGAGGCACCGTTTATCATCTGAAATATATTTTAGCTTTATGGGATGTGAGGTACAGAACGTTCAGGACCTGCCTTTGAGGGTGTTCCAGTTCTCTTATTAATATGCGGCTATAAAGGAAATATCATAGGCAAATCTAATTATATTAGTGGAAAATATTTTGTTATCCTGTCTACATGACACATTTACCGTTATGAATTTGAGCTAACAACCAAATAATACATATTTTCCACAACCACAAAGCAGAGAAAAGCAGCAGGCATACAGGAAGTGTTCTTGTATAAATAAAGAGCTTATGAGGTTATGTTTGTTGTTTGGCCACATTCACATTGTTGTGTTAAGTAATATTTTTTAAGGGTGCACTTTAATTGAATCTCTGTCTTCTTTTGGAGTTTAGTCATTGAGATTGAATGATTATAGATGGTTCAGTATATCAATTATTTAAACTTTATATCTGGGATTGAACCAATTATGTGGCCCAGTTGGATTGATTTAGATTGTTGGACAAGTAAATGAGACATGACATGGAAAAACAGTTCTTTTTTTGTAACGGACCCTGAAACTAAGTGTGAGCACTGCCAGCCGATTGACTTGATGTAATCTTCGGTAAATCAGTACAACCTTTATTATCCTTTAAAAGTAATTTGAGCTGTCCCAGTTTAGTTATTGTTATATATTTCTTGGCACGAGAGGAGTTGAACAGCAAATACCTCGTTGATACAGTCACCAGGCAAATAAAAGCACTCTAACAGAATAATGAAATGATTTCTGCTGATGGTTATAGTCTGTACAGGCTACTTTCATTGATCTTTTGGGAGACTGGGTCACTTGCCATGTAACACATTTAACATAATTTGCAGCTGGCTGTGCGCACACATTGTACCATTTAATATGGCATAAGTCTGTATGCATTATATATTGTTAGAGTTCAGAGAAGAGTACCAGGTCTTGTTGGATGGATATTGGCATTGAAAGTGTCATCAGCGTATCCTAACACCAGTCAGATACTGGGACTACTTTCAATTAACATCCTCTTCTGTCCTTTAAAGCTGCTACAAGTACTGTTCTTGAACGTTAATGTATTTTAGTCAATTTAATTGTTGTAGTCGAACCATTTCAAGGCAATCACCAATCTAATGGCGCATTTTCACTGCAGCGCGTAGCACGGTTTAAGCGTGCTGTGCCAAATCCCGACATTTATGAGAGAAAATCTCTAATGTCCGGGTGCAACTGAATGCAGCACAAGACGCAAGCCTTGTAACCCCTCCCCCGGCCCTGGCGAGCGTGGAAATATGATTGGCGGCAATTTCATTTGAACGGGGTGGGGGGGGGGGGGAACAGCGCAAAACGAGAAGCATTTCAGATCCAAGCAGACGGAAGGAATGAGGTATTTGCGGTCTACAATGGCAGAGAAGAGCCTGTCAAGTTTGGCTGTACTCAGCATTGAATCAAAACGCACCATAGCTTTAAATCTTAATAAGTTTGTGAGGCGTTTTGCTGAAAAATATGGTAATCGCCACATTCAGCTGTTACAGTATAGGCATGCCAACTTGATGCTCTGCTCACAGATAACTCGATGAGCATATAAAACTGTTAAGATGATGACCTTACGTCTGTATAACATTTTTCTACTTTGTGGGGGTCTGCCCCCAAAAAACAGTTTCAAGTCCTGAGAAAGTCAAATAAGACGGTGTGTAAAACTACACTGCCCAGCCAAAAAAAAGTAACCACTTTGAATTAACTAGGCCAGTAGGTGAGGACTTTCCACTGGATAATAACTGCAGCGATGTTTATGTTTTAGCTAAATACACGTTTTTTAACCCTAATTGATGCAGTTAGTCACTTCTTTAATGTTTGTTCTTTCTGATGTAAAGTCAAGGTTGTAACTGTTTGCAATGAAGTTGTGGGGCGCTGAACTGTTCTTTTGATTATTTTGATTTATGATAGTAATTACGTGTCTTTCAAATTTGAAGGAGGGTGAGCAAGCATCTTGAGGAACATTCATCTTTAACTCCTCCAAAAAATATAGTTTATTTAATAATAACACTGAATATGTGAATAATAACAGTGATTGACAGCTGATAGGAATAACATGATTGTTAATATTATCATATTCATACAAACATTGATGAGACAGTTAATTAATGTACTTATTGCAGCAGTCTGCATAGATGGTACCCATGGTACCCATGCTGGTCTAAGAGTGAAACAAACTCATTCAGTTATTGTTCAGTTAAAATTCATTAAATTATGTCTGCCACCTTATATACTTATATTTAACACTAGAACCGCCAATGGGTAAATTTTACCCGCAGCTGTTTTTTGATTGTATGTAACTTTTTTTCAATAACATATTAAAGTCTCCCAGTCCGTGACTTTTCCTGAAAGTGTGTTATGTAGCACCCTCTGTTGTTAACAATTGTCAATAGGAAGTCAGATTGAAAAAATCGCCAAAAAAAAAGCCATTTATACCCATATCCGCCAGCGGGTAATATTTACCTCATAGAAAATGCAGCGTAAACATGAGGTGTTGCTATAACACCTTTTTCTACTGCGGTTCCTTATAGATAGAGAAATAGATAGATATATAGATAGATAGATAGATAGATAGATAGATAGATATATTGATAGATGGATAGAGAGAGAGATAGACAGATAGATAGTTATAGATAGTGTAACATCTTGGAGAATACAAGATCTTGGATGACTGAGCTCACGTTGAGGACGTAATGCATGTGTGCAGGTTACGTGCCAGTTGAATAAAGATGGACAGTCGGAATGAGAGAAGTAGTCCGCGTCGTCTGTTTATGTAGACAATTATATGTCCATAGAACAGAACATTACAGATGGATCGATAGATAGTTATAGATAGAGAGATAGATAGAGAGATTTGTACCTAAACAAAACACAAGTCTAACACCAAGCGTTTAAATCAGCACTGGTAGCGATATTTTATACTTCATGTTATCTGCACAAACGATACCATATGAAAAGCTGAGAGTCCACAGATTCTATTGGTATAAATGTCATCCCTGTGCGATCAAAACTCACTGTTCTGTATGATAAATAAAAGAACATTGTCCCTTGCAAATCAATAGCGGGTACATTTGACCCGTTGGCGGTTTTAGGTATACAGCGACCTCCGGCGGTTCTAGTGTTAAGGCTTTACTGATGTGCCACAATAATGTCACCTAATATTGAGTTAAAATATAAATATTGTGGCTTTCCAAGTTAACATTAATTGATATGACTGCGATGAAATCAGCATATACTTCTGCCAGGGGAGGCTACCCCTGAAATTATCCTGCCACCCCAAGAATATTTTTCTAGATCCGCCCCTGTGAGGCACTGACTCTTTCAGAGTCAGATTACAAATATTATATTGTGACCTTAATCGAAATATTCTGCTATTTTCAAACGCTTTTTTAGTCTGATGCTTCGATTCATTTTAAACAGACCGTTCAACAAAAAGATACCCAAATTCTAAATATTGGATTGTTCTTTCTTAGTAAGATCCCATTTTCATTACAATTGTGGTCTTACCTTGACTTGAAGATGAAGTCCATGCTATCCTTCTGGACAACAATCTCTATTACTTTTTTGTAAAAGTCCTCCTTATCTCTCTAGTTTCAAAAGTCTAGTTTGTTGTTTGCGTCTACCGTCTCTGCGTAGAATAACAGTAGCAACAAGCACATGTGGGCTCACTTGCGCCCCCTTCAGTGCTGCAGGGGTTATGGCTGCCTCTCCTGGTGCTTTCTCATTGACGTTGTATGATGAGACCAGCGAGCCTAAATATCATACGTGAAATAAGTTATTTAGAGACTATGGATGGCGAGAACACATGTAATAAAGGGGTCTACAAAAATTACAACTGTGACCTACAGTGAGATGGTGCAGGCATGCGCTTAGGGCCCGCTTTCCAAACAGTTTCTGTGGGGTGACGCATTCTGAGGTGAGGCAGAGCTCATCTGTGCCTCACCTTACCCCACAGTAACTGGCTTGAGCGCGCTCACAAAACAAGTGCCCGCGTTAAATTAGTGCCCGGCTCCAGCAAGTTACTGTGGGGTTACGAGAGGCAGAGCTCGTCCCTGCCTCACTTCTTATCGCTCCCATGTAGTTGTAGCGGAGCTCGGCAAATTTGCCGAATTTGACTATAAAAGCGATTGGAATCATACAGAAATCACATTTACAACACAGATCAGTGGAGACATTTTATTATTATTATTATTATTATTTAGTTTTTCTTTAGTTTTTTCCCCGTTACATTGGACTATGCCAGGAGAGGCTCTGCCTCCCCTGACTGCACGTCGCTGGTAGACTGGAGCAAAACACCAAGCTAACATAGGAATAGCAGAGTTAATTCTTCAGTCACACCTTTTGGGATGGATTGAGGGAGACTTGCACCACCAGACAAGTCAAGATGTTGATCGCTCGTATAAATACTAAAGATAATTTACACGCAAATGTATTACTGATGACTTTCAGGGATTCAAGGAATGTTTTTCAATGCCATTCTGCAACAGAGATTTGAAAAAAGGAAATACGTTTGTAAATTAATCCAATTTTGCTCCACACGAGAAACAATGTCGAATCATAATGCTTCTTTCTTAGATGCAGATTGGTGTCTCTTTCATAGGCCATAAGTAAACACAACAATTCAAACAAAACATTTAGCAAAGTTTATGGGTGCTACCAGCCACTGGAGAGGCATCTATATTCTCTGTTTTTATTCGTTCATATGATATGGGATGGATGGTAGTAGCCTACTGTTGATGAGTTGCAATGTGTCTTGTCATTGGAAAAACAAAGCAATACTGCATATGTAAATAGTTGAAAACAATAAGCATGGACAATTTAGCGGTTAATCGATTAAACTTTGGTTTACTTGTTTACATTTTGAATGTATAAGTGCTTAGTTGTTAGGTAAACTAAACTTATACAAATCTTGCTCACAGTTGACTAAAGAAACACTGCTAGTATCCTATTGCCCAAAACCCAGTTAGTCAAACCTGACCTAGCGCAGAATGCTATCAGTCTTTTAGACCAAACCTAGCTGGCGTTTGTAACACGAGGCAATGATTTCAGTGTTTCGATTAATACTCTTCAATATCAGATTTAGACGGCTGATTAATGCAAAGCTCTGGACATACCGTCTTTATCGTTCTTGGCTAGTGTTCTCAAAACGTGATTGAAATTTGCCAGCTATCCTTTGAGAGCTGATATGGAGAAAATGAGAGCATTCATATACATTAGATGTTTTCTAACTCAACCCCTCAGTGTCATTCAGTCACATTTAGTCAATGTGGGACGTTGTGAATATTAATGATAGATATTTTCAAATGATTGAAAATAGTTATTATCTCTTGCTTTCTCTCTCTGGTATTTGCTTAATTTGTCCAACAATAAGAGCAAACAGCCTGAAACAGCTCTTGAGCCTGGTTTCTGTCCAGGCAGAACAAAACGTGTGGTTTTCTATTCGCATGAAGTGGAGCTGGTCCACATTCTGGTGGGTAAAAGTAATGAGAGGCTGACCGGGACAGAGTGTGCGGTGAAGATGCTGAGGTGAGGAAGGGAGAAGCAAGGGAAGCAGGAAAAGAGACAGGGTGCGTGTGAAAGGGAGTGGCAAAAAGAAAAACTTCACGGGGTTATAGACGGGCCACACACTCACCATGATGCAAGGAGTGAAGATGTGGAAAGGAGAAGCAGAAGGTGTCATTGACTAAAATGGGTCCACAGGGATTCGTGGAACAATAATACTAGTCGAGTAGTCGTATAAAATAATACAAATCAACCACTTTCAGTGTTTCCCACAGATCTGAAATATACTTGTGGTGGTAGCCGAGAACGGGGGGGTGGGCTGCTGCTAGTGGAGCACACTCATGATGCTGCTGCTAGTGGAGCACACTCATGATGCTGCTGCTAGTGGAGCACACTCATGATGCTGCTGCTAGTGGAGCACACTCATGAACTGTTCGCCGGAGCCTCGCAGCGGGGTTACTGCGGAGCGCATAAAGCAGCAGACCCTTCACGCGATAGCAGACCGAACATGTGCAGGGGGGGGTAGAGCGAGGGATCATCGTCCACTAGTTAATCGATCGCAGATGGTGTCGTGCTCGCGGACAGATAAAAAAAAATTAAACCTAAATGGGTCGCGAAAGTATTTCGCGGACGTTAATATACCTGGGCGGGGGCCCGCCCAAGTAAAGTCTATGTGTGGGAAACCCTGACTATTCAGCATGCATTCCCTTCCTGAAATGAAAGGCACTGATCGTTTTTCTTGCTTTACAACAGCCTAATAAACACACTATTTCTCAGTAATATTGGTAGGGTGTTCGCACAGAGTGTTTCTTTTATAATCTCGTTTTTATTCATTCTCCTCAGAAAGCGTTCCACTTTTTATGAGTACAACCGACTTTAACACCACAGATGCCTTCATTTGCACCGTTAATTTTCAAAAGGCTCATTCAGTGGAAAAAGTGAGTCTGTTTTAAAGTGAGGTGAAAAGGTTGGTATATTAATACAAAACAAACTGGTAAGAGGCATGATGTTCCACTAAAAATATGCATAGATCCATGGTGACTCTATACACAGAACTATATATTTACTTTATGTTTTCCACATGGTTTTCAATTGTTTGAGCTTTGACTGGCACTCACAGCGCACATTTTGTCATGTTTTGTAGCCTTTAACTTATGCAAGCGTTCATTGCATAATGGCAGGATAATCACTGTATCTATAACTCTAAAAACATACCTCAAATGTAACTTACTGTTGCCAATTTCTGAAAATCTGACTTATAAATGCAGCACTTCTGCCCTTCTGCCTTTTGGATGTGTTTGAATGACATGTACAAACTGGCCAGTATAAATAATTGTAATCTATATAAGTAATTGTTCTTACTCTTAAATATGAGGACCTACTACTTTTCTCCATTTTAGGTAATCAACATATCTTTGGTTGTTGTTGCTCGGAAAACCTCACTCTGGCTCTTGGAAACTGTTAAGAGCATTTCTCATTATTTTATGACACACAGTTCTAACTCTTACCGTAAATATTTAACCAGAACAATAATAAACAGAATAATTAATAATGAAAATTATTGTTAGTCGCAGCCCTGGACACACGCAACAGTTACTCTGTCAGCTGCTGAGAACTCTACCTTCCAGAACTTTTTGGCTCATCTTCTGTTTTGGAAAAAAGTCTCTCTTCCCGCTGACATTTCAAGACACCCTGAATCTCCTCTGACCACCCCTACTAGTTCTCAAAAAACATAAACAAATGAAGAGGCAGTATTCTTTTTTTGTATGGAAATATAGCATGGGTCTCTTTTGACGTTTGGGGTGTTCGTCATGATACTTTGACACGTCATGAATATATTGGTGACTTATATAACTGGGTTTTGAGGAGCTGAGACAGTGCAAGAAAATGCTTAATTAAAATGACGACCCAAATCTCTGACGTGTAAATGCATTGTACCCCATCGGCATGCCACAAGCTAACTCCAGGCGGCTGGACTACGCATAGTTTCCACTCACTTGTTCACTTACACAAATAACTAAAGGGCATGTTTTTAAGGGGTCTCCGGAGTGGTCCTGATGTCTTCTGGCTGGAGACGCTGTCTGATCTCAGCTGGGCTCTTATCAGAGGCACCACCGAGTCAGGTCACTAACTGTTAAAGAAACAAACAGTGCTGACCCTGTTGCAAAGAGGCCACTAGTTTGGATCGAACCCTATTGACGGAGAAGGCATTCAATTCCGACATTTTGCCGAGCAGAAAAACTGTCAGATACTGTTTCAAGATGATGGGAAAGTCATTTTCTTTGTTTTCATTCAGAATTATTTTATTACTTTTGGATTTGTGATCACAGGGCCAACTGTTTACAAACTGCTGTTATGTCTCTGCTGTATAACGTGCAGATGTCACAGCGGAGAGAGGATTTGTCTGCAGAGCATCATGGCTTAGTTTAAGAAGCAATTATACTTCAGATCACGGACTCCCTCACAAATACCTGCACCCATTGGGAACGCATTAGGAAGCTATGTGTTCATTCTTTCCGAACAGGGGTGATGCACTCGTCTGGTATGGGCGGTTGTGTTGGGTGGGCGGCCTCGGCCAAACCCTTTAAAGAGGGGAGGGAAAGAGAGCTCTGCTACTAGTTAGCATACATCTGTAGCTCTGGCGGACAAGAGCCGGACCTCAGAGGCCACAGCACAGGCAGATAAATGTTGAGAAATGAAATACAGCAGCCACTTACAGAAACACACACGCACCTCCAGGCATGCAGACGTCCATCGAGGAGAGGCCAGCGAGCCGGTCGGCATCCGTTTGCGTGTCTGGTTTCTTCTGCTTTCATAAACTTGTGAGAGCGAGCCAAGGCGCGTTGCTGCCATGTGTTCTCCCTCCATGCCACACATTAATGAGGGAAGATATCAGCGGCTGGGAGGCCACACAACTGCGTTTGAGTCACAGAAATGTGTTTAACCTAAACTGAAAAAACAGAATTGTTGACTTTAATTAAATGAAATATGTCAACAAATTTCACATAAGAATGTATTTGGTTAGTTGAAAGCAATAATCTTAGTTGAACCTTATATTGTTATTGCAATATTATTGCTTTCAACTAACCTAATGCAGTTATGTGAAATCTGTTGACATAATACATTTAATTAAAGTCACTTTTTGTGTAGCTGGCTAGCATTCCTGCATCTGTTTACATGCGCTCCTTCTGACAGCAGTGAACTCTGTAATTTTATTTTATTCTCCAGTTCAACACATGGGGAAAGATGGCTACTCTACCCGCAAATATTTTCCCTGTCTCCCGTGACTGTCTTTTTTTGTAGGACAGTTTTCAATTTTAATTTGTTTTCCCTTCTCGCACGTCTCTGAGCAAACATCAGTCATCGCTTCCGCACACGTTCTGTGTTCACCGAGTGATTTTTCCAGCAATGCGTGTCTGTATATGAGAGACGCTTTGATCTCTGTGCTCCCTTTAGGATCCTTATGTAACTCCCTGAGAGCCATGCAGATGCACAACAGACAGATGTCCTTATGTCACAGCACTTCCATGAACCATACGAAAACACATTAGGCTCCTCTGCTGTGCACCACCACACACTCTGTGACCACACAACCAGCGGTTCAGTGCGAAACGCTGATCAAATCCAGATGCCGTCTCTGTCTCTCTCACTTACACTTATACATGCATGCTCTTTCACACATCTGTAATAATGTGAAGGGTTATATATTTCCATGTCCTCAATATTTATAGTATATATATATATATAGTATATTTATTTATAGTATAGTAAGTCTTTATATTTTAAACACACTTTATCTTTAATTTTATCAGCACCACATCAATATTATTTATTTATATGTACAATTTTAGCAAGTTTTTATATTGTCCTGTTCCTGTAAGCCAGTACAACGAAATTGCGTGTTAATAGTACACTCTGTGTCTTGTTGAAATGACAAGTATGTCTCTCTAAGTCTATTTACACATCTTTAATTATTAAACATTCCAGGTTTTTTCTATCAAGCTTTTGAAGTATCAGGGTTAGCTTTGATCCTGTAATACTTTAAATTCATTAAATGTTTAAAAATGTTTTTGACATTTCAGTTGAGTAGCATGATATTTTCTGAGCAGGATATTAAAGGTAGAAACCAGCTCGAGTGCGCTAGAATTTGAAACTACGCAGCCGAAAAAAAATCTGCCCCTTCCTTCAGACTTCCTTACAGAGCCCCTCCTCCAACACACACGAACGCGCACATGACCAATGAGGGCACGAGATAAGTTTGTGCACAGATGGAAGGCTGACAGGCAGGTAGGCCATCCAGTTATTTTAGCCGGGCCGGCTCAGATGATTGGTTGTACTTTTTACAGCGCCACGGCTTCCACAGATAAAAAATGTTATGTATTTATTGTCAAAGCATTTCATATATTTAATTGCTATCGGGATGTTAAGAGCATTCCATGGAATATAACAAGTGTTTTGAGATAAATTACATACCCCAGCTTTAAAACTGCATAATTCAGATTCAGAGAATTTAACATATAATGGAAATGTGTCTTTGGCACTGGCAAATAAGATAACATAGTGACAGTTTTTATAAAGGTGCAGTGTGGTTTGTTTTTCCACTGGCTTGAGTTCATTACAAATATCAGTTGTCTCCAATGATGGAGGAGATTTACTTAAGTATACTTTTTTTAGTTATCTGTACTTTACTTGAGTATTTCCGGTTAATGCTACTTTATAGTTATACTCTACAACAGTTATTTAACAAACACATGATAAGTTGATGTGGTTAAATGCACTACTGGTCTGCTAATCAACACAGTATCTAAATGTGGTCCACATACCACAAACTACAATGCTGAAAGGCTCTTACATGTATAAAAACAAGATACAAAAATTACCATAATAATATAATAATGACATCACTATGTAACACTCGTGTTTCTATTGGCTAGCTCTCAACTACATTGTACGTGATAGGCTAAGGGGCGGGATATCTCAAATGGTTGACAAATCATAACATAATCATAACCAATCAGAGCAGACTGGTCTCTGGTTTCAGACAGAGGGTGAAAAGAGGTGCTGCAGCACAGGCAGTATGAGAAAAATAAAGAGCTTTTTGAACATTAAAGCAAGGAGACATGTCGCAGTAGTAGCAAAAAATTCAAATATGAAACCTAAAACATTTGTGTGAAAGGGCCCCTTTAAGTATAATTTTGAAATCAGGACTTTTACCTATAATGCAGTTTTTAGAAAAGTAATAATTGTACTTTAACTTAAAGGTGGGGTATGTAATTTATTTTGTTTACAAACTGCTTGCTGGGGGCTTGTTAGCCATAGACACTAATTATATGGCAGACAGCATGTTAAAGCCTTTAGAACTTTTGTAAAAACACATACACGCACACACACAGTTGAACGCTGTGAAATAAAGAGACTGCACTCTAGTGGAGCCAAACTCTATATCGGTTTATGTCTTGTTCAACATCCATCCGATTACGAGAGTATTCTTTAAATGTAAAGGACGTTAGATTGTGATCTTGTGGATTGTGGAGCTCCATTTTGATTGGCAAGAGCAATATTTTCCCTTTTATCGTGAGCAGGCATATTTTAGTGCAGAGTTTCTCATGAAAGCAAATTAGCTGCTAACTTGCTCGGGCTTCTATAAATAAATCGAATTTGTGAAATAAATTGAAAAGCACAAGTGGAACCATGGGATGTTCGGGAGGCAATACATTCACAATTTACTTCCCTGGCTCAAAAATATCCTTTTGCAGTTTCAGTGATTACCTAACAAATACTCAAACAGAGAGTAAAAGGAGATCTGACACTAGTGATGGATATCTCTGTGCAGCTCTCGGTCCCAGATGTCTCACCTGTGCTCATCATCTCCAGGTTGGACCACATGTGCAGCATCTCAGGCGTAGCTCTGTGAGGAGACAGTGTTTTCACAGCTGTCTGGGGCTGCGTGCACTTGCAGCCCCACACACAGACAATACACGTACACACACACTCTTTCTCACATACAGTCTGAGCTTCCTGCCAGAGTGTACAAAGCAGAGAGCGGAACTACAGGAATGAAGGAAAGTAGATTACAATTCTCCACCTGCAGACACAGGAGTGGAAAGTTATTTTATTTTACAATGAGTTAAAGCGTAAAACCATCACAAGGTTACATGTTACTGTAATGCAAATTATTTAAGTGATTACGTTGTGGTGTGCTGAAGTGTTACAGAAGTCATGCACAATCAAATTCCAACTGAATATCTAACTCGGAAATCACTTGTTAGGTTTGTTTAGGTCTTTTCAGGCTATACTTTTTTCTTTTTTTTTAAACTTTTTCTTTCATGATGCTGACTGACATGTTCTTCTTTATTTTTAGTCAGGCACAATGAGTTACATTATACGGTATATAATGTAACTCCACCCTCCTGATCCTACATATTAAAGTAAATAAATATATAGGTAAAAATAAAGTAATGTAAAAACACTGTTAAGAACATAAATGCAACATAAATCCAGTGTGCATTGCGCAACACTTTACTGTCACTGTCCTCCTCGATAACGATGTCCACCTTTCCAGGTTGTCTGGTGACAGTGTTGCCCGCCAGGTAAAAATGACTTCACTTGGGGTGCTGGTGGCTGGAATAGCCAGGTAACTCCTGGAAAGCTTGGCTAAACTGTGCCAACCACTTCAGAGGGATATCCATTGTGGGGATATGGGGTGTCAGCTGGCAGTGATCCCGTAGCTCAGGGGTGCCCAATACGTTGATCGCCAGGGTAGTGTGGGTAGATGGCATGGCATTGAAAACTAAATAAGTAACCCTATCATCCATCCTTACTATGGCATTTGCCACTTGATTGAAGAACAGGTAAGCCAGTCTGAGTTGTATTGTGCCATACGGGTTCATGCAGTTATGAGGGGGCCTCACCTCCTCATCTGAAGCGCATATGCGGCGCACTATTACACGCTTATGCGGCGCAATTAGTGTAAACGCGCCACAGTTTATCTGCCGTTTAGTCCACTAGCACCCCCCAAGGGGGTAGGTAGATCATTTGGGCGTGGTCATTTTAAAAGTAGCTCCCAAGCTGAAAAAGTGTGGGCACCCCTGCCGTAGCTCATCCGCGGCACTGTTGACGCGTTTTTTCTTGTTGCTCTCGAATGAGGTCCAAACAGCTCTTCAAAGTCACTCTCCAGTCTTGCCCTTTTGCAACTTTTTTCCGCCAGCTCCACTCCAACGTTGTCCCCGATGAAGATCTCCTCTTCACCTACAGCAAAAAATGAGCCACATTAACGACAAACAAATTGTTTTACAATTTGGCCGGTTTAAGTAGGACTTTTTTGTGAAACAAGTGTCGCTTCAACTATATTTACCTGTAGCTCCCAGCTGTTCCACTTCTCCGTCTTCACAAACTAACTGAGTCAGGCGCACCTGGGCATCCTCTCTGATACCGTCTGGAAGGAACTTCAGATGCTTAAACCGTGGATCTAGCATGCGCGCCGTGATCGGGATGGATTCTGCTTGAAGTGGGTTATGAGCTCTTTCCTCACGATGTTCTTGAAGGAACAAATACCCGCCAGATCGGACTCCTTTGCACTTAGCGTGTTGTTAGCCATGTTAAGTAGGACCGAGTAGATGAAGGACAGCCCAACGTGGTTTTCTCCGCACATTATAGTTGTCGCCTTTGCTAGAGGCCTGAGCGCCGGGATCAGCTGTGCCACCAGTTCCCACTAGCACTCTCTCATGTCTCATCCGCAAGGACGGCCTGCACCCGGAGTCTCTGCTCATACAGTTGCTCGGGCATAGGGCTGTACCCGAATATCCGAATATTTGGTCGTGGCCCACTATACGGTTTTCAATTTCGTTATTCAGATATTCGTTTTTTTTCTTTTTTCTAAATGAATGCTATCAATAAAGGCGAATTGCCACAGTCTTATACTATATTTATACTTTTTAATTGCATTGTTAAAATGCGGAAATATATACAATCTCAGCTTGGGCGCCTGACATCGCTTTCAATAGCTAGATCTGATCGATATGGACATACTGTAAATGCGAGTGAAGTCTAATCTGAGAGAGAGATCAGCTGCTGCTGACGAGTCGACACGCAGCCCTGCATAATCACCTGCAGCGGTAAGCGGAGCAAAACGCACACTTCAGGTTAGAAAATCACACTTAGCTATTTTAATTACCTCTCAAACTACCTAAACTAGTTAGATATGTTTATTTTTACTGTCGGGTCACTCATTACTGGATCAGCGAGCTGCATGAGATACTGACGGGCTGTCAGGAGAGAGAGAGAGCACTCCGTGTATTATTCCCGTGTTATTATAAATTACTGTACGCTTTTGAATAATGCAGTTAATCTACTATAATTAGTTTGTTTAATATCGAATCATCCATCCATCCATCTTCTCCCGCTTATCCGTGGTCGGGTCGCGGGGGTAGCAGTTCCAGCAGAGAGCCCCAAACTTTCTTTTCCCTGGCCACATCAACCAGCTCTGACTGGGGGATCCCAAGGCGCTCCCAGGCCAGCGAAGAGATATAATCCCTCCACCTGGTCCTAGGTCTACCCCTCGGTCTCTTCCCAGCTGGACGTGCCTGGAACACCTCCCTAGGGAGGCGCCCAGGTGGCATCCTTACTAGGTGCTCGAACCACCTCAACTGGCTCCTTTCGACTCGAAGGAGGAGCGGTTGAACTCCGAGTCCCTCCCGGATGACCGAACTTCTCACCTTATCCCTAAGGGAGACACCAGCCACCCTGCGGAGAAAACCCATCTCGGCCGCTTGTATCCGCGATCTCGTTCTTTCGGTCATGACCCATCCTTCATGACCATAGGTGAGGGTAGGAACGAAAATGGCCCGGTAGACAGAGAGCTTTGCCTTCTGGCTCAGCTCTCTTTTCGTCACAACGGTGCGGTAAAGCGACTGCAATACCGCTCCCGCTGCTCCGATTCTCCGGTCCATCTCACGCTCCATTGTTCCCTCACTCGAGAACAAGACCCCGAGATACTTGAACTCCTTCACTTGGGGTAAGGACTCATTCCCTACTTGGAGTGGACAGTCCATCAGTTTCCTGCTGAGAACCATGGCCTCAGATTTGGAGGTGCTGATCCTCATCCCAGCCGCTTCACACTCGGTTGCGAACCGATCCAGTGAGTGCTGAAGGTCGCAGACCGATGAAGCCATTAGAACCACATCATCTGCAAAAAGCAGTGGTGCAATCCTTAGCCCACCGAACTGCAGACCCCCTCCCCCTAGACTACGCCTCGAAATCCGATCCATGTATATTACAAACAGGATTGATTGATGACAAAGCGCAGCCCTGGAGGAGGCCAACCCTCACCGGAAATGGGTCCGACTTACTGCCGAGGACCCGGACACAGCTCTCACTTTGGGAGTACAGAGATTGGATGGCCCTGAGTAGAGACCCCCTCACCCCATACTCCTGCAGCGCCTCCCACAGTAACTCCCTGGGAACCCGGTCATACGCCTTCTCCAAGTCTAAAAAACACATGTAGACCGGATCAGCGTACTCCCAGTCCCCCTCCAGGATCCTTGCGAGAGTAAAAAGCTGATCTGTCGTTCCACGACCAGGACGGAATCCGCATTGGAGACATGTGGCGCAGTGGATAGAGCGTTGGTGTTCGGATCAAGGGAGCACAGGTTCAAACCCCACTGCAGTCAGCATGTCGTTGTGTCTCTGAGACACTTCACCCCAAATTGCTCCTGTGGGGATTGCCCACAGTATTGAGTACGTAAGTCACTTTGGATAAAAGCGTCTAACATGTAATTGTTCCTCCTCAATCTGAGGTTCGGCAATCGGCCTGACCCTTCTTTCGAGTATTTTAGAGTAAACTTTCTAGAGAAGGCTGAGTAGTGTGATGCCTCTGTAATTGGCACACACCCTCTGATCCCCCTTTTTGAAAAGGGGAACCACCATCCCGGTCTGCCACTCCTTCGGTACTGTTTCCGAATATCGAATCGTATCAATTTATTTTAAAGATCAATAAATAACAAAGAAGACGTTTGACCGGCACTTTTCTCATTTTGTCCGGAAGATTTAAACTTTAACGGACATGTTGACCGGCAAAAGAAAATTCTAACGTGAACTCTGGGCACAACAACTATGAAAAGTCACCTGAATGCTGTAAGTAGTAGCTTTGCTTAGTTGTTGTCCAGTTGCCATGATGAAGCTGCTTTATCCGCCGTTTAAACAGTAACGTTACACATGATAAAAACGTGCACAAGCGCGCCCAATATCCGAATATTCGCTGCTGATTACTACCGAATATCTGGAGCCTGAAAAATGGTATTCGGGACAGCCCTGGAGCATAGTGAACGTTGAGTTTGTGTACTTTTACTCTCATCGGTTCTTGACGTTTCTTCAAAGCACAAAGTACTACTGAGGATTGACAAAAATGTATGCGATTTCTGGTAAGTGCAGCCCAGCTTTTATTGCTAGTTGAGTAGTGTGTCCGGCACATCCGAGGTGATGGGGAAATTGCTCGCAGAGCTCCATTGCCAGGTTCATGCTGCTTGCAATGTCATGAATAGTGCAACAAAATATCTAAGTCCCACTCCTCAATTGTTTCTTTGAGCCTCTGGGCTATATTCACAGCGGTGTGTCTCTCTGGCATGATAGTGGTTCGCAGCACTCTTGATTTTAACTCCCAGGTGTCTGTAATGTAGGTGGCAGCTATGGTAATATATGGATCCATGGTGCAAGATGTCCACAGATCAGTATCTCATTGGCAATCCTCGCTCTCACAGTGTTGTACTGAACCATGATGTTGTTCCAAAGTGTAGCATGTGATGGGATCTTATAGCCCGGCTCGAAAAACTTGATGTCCCTGAAGCCTTCTCCAGAAAAGGGCAGAAAGTGGTCGAACATCCTTGACGACAAAGTTGACAAGCAAGTCTGTTATCTGCTGTCTTCTTCTGTCCGTAACTGGGCGCTTGGAAAAATCATGAATGCTCGTCTGCCTCTATCCAGTGCGTTGCTCACTGGTGCTAGCATTACTGCTAGTGCTACCTGTCGGCAGCGGGTGTTTTCAACTTCAGATGGTTGTGCATAGCAGATGTATTTGTGTTGTACTTCAGGACAGCTGTACACAACCGACACTTCACTGTGGAGTTGGTTACATCTTCATTGATGTACTGCCATACATATGAATGTCTGACGTGTTTTGCTGGACTATTTTGCAGCACCTCAGCACCAAGGTCGGCACAGTTTTCTCCATTTTGTTCACGACTAGTTGACTAGGGCCTACAGCACCGACTAGTGGTAAAGTTAGTCGACTAGTCGATTAGTTGGTGAAACCCCTTCCAGCTAGTACCCCTAACGGCCATGAATTGCCAAGTCCCATCTAACGCTGCAGCATTTAAATGGTTGTTGTAATCATTCATCTCATCATTGTTTGCTCGAACACTTCCTGAGACAGACGTGTTCATATCTCTTCTAAATGCCCAAATGAGATTCGGTTGTCCTTCAATTGGAAGGTTGTGGGTCTGATCCCAGCCCCTGAAGTCAACATGTGGATGTATCCTTGGGCATGTTACTTAACCCCAAGTTGCTCCTGATGGCACAGCCAGCTGTGTGTGAATGTGTGTAAGGGTTAGTTGAGCAAATGGCACATTGCTCTGTATGAATGGTGCTCAGTGTGAATGGGTAAATGATGATTTGTATGTAAAGTGCTTTGAGGGGTCGTTAAGACTGAATAAAGCGTTATATATACAGTACAGTCCATTTACTATTTACCACACTTGAAGGCATGGCAGAAACATATTTAAGGCATCTGGAAGGTCTGGAATGTCTACATGGATACGTTCCGACACCTGGACAGTCACTACATGATTTTTGGGTAGGGTAGTACCCTTAATATGGTATTATTACTAATAGAGTGTTTAGTTTGATACCTATCATGTGAAGGGAAGCTGTGTTTTCTCTGGCATTGTTTTTTTAGCTCTGTAACCGTTGTTGGCAATGTTTGCACTGTCAGCACAGTTAGCTGCTAGCCGTCTGATCAGCCTTCTTGATGATGAAAGCACCTGACATACTGAAGACAGGAAAGCTTACTCGTGGTGCTAAGTGTTGACCTGTTTGTGTTTAGCTCCAGTACAACCATGAAGCCACATTTCACGGAATGGCCTGGTTTAATTTTGGACCTTTATAAGCAATCTGATTGAGAACAGAATGCGAACGGATGAGGGACATTGTATCCTGCCATGCGAGTTGTGTTTGTCACAGTGTTATTTCATGCTCCTGACTGGAATGATCTCGAAAAAGTCTTTGATGTCTTGACCAGGCATTTTCTTGAACTGTTATGACTGGGTGGCCAAAGCCACTCTGTGGGGAAAGTCTCTATGTAAACAGAGTGAATCACAACCACACATTGAACTGTGGAAGCTCTCAAGCACATCTTAAAGAGTATTTGGAAATGCCCTCTTTGAAATCACTCTGGGAAAGATAAGGAATTCCAAATGTTGACAATTACAGCCTCTGCTTCCACCTTAACTGATGACATTAAGATATTTTTTCTAAACTGAAAGCTGCCACCACCTTCGCTCAGGTTGGTTGTTGTGTGATCGTTTGTGTGGTGTTCGGTTGTACAGTAAGCAGGAATAGCTCTGGAATTCAAACCTCACTTGTTGGAGTGTGGCTTCAATTAGGTCCGTTTGATTTAGGTCACAATACTGCATGAGTCATGAGCGTTTAGCTTTTGATAACTATGTGTTGACTCTATTTCCTTTATGTTTAGTTTTATATTTGGCAGTAAATCGGCAAAATGACAGAGGAATCTTTTACCTGTAATTCAGGTGCAGTGATCTACATCCATGTTGGTTTCTTGGCCCCGAAAATGTTCCAGAGGTACTTTCCTACCAGGAAACATCTGAGAGGAGTTTGCAATTTTGAAAGCTGACTGGTCAACCACAACCCTTGAAACTGTGAATGTGTTGACTGACAACAGATACTCTTGTCACTAAAACCAACATTGGGATTTTTTTTGTTTATGATTTTTAAACAGAAGTTAGTTACCAACATAACATGCAACAAAATCCGTACACCATCAAAGGTTGACGTGCGTTATTGTGTCAACAAAGCCATTGTCATATTTCCCAGTGTTGACGCTGCAGAAAAACACCAGTTTTGTAACAAATGTTTCCCAGATTGGCTCATCACAGCTACTGTACCTGATTATTTTGTTGTGCATTTATGGGGCGTCGGATGTGCAAGGGCATCAAATAATGCAAGTGGGAAACAACTAAGGAACAAATAAAAATATAACTGAAAACATAATTATACGCAATGTAGTAGTATATTTTCTTGGCGGAAGCAATACGATAATTTTAAAGTCAATTAAATAATTTTCAATTAACCTGTTAAGCCCGGAGCCCCCGCCCCGGGGGCTAAAAAAAAACAATATTTACGAAACTGTGTCTCAGGGCTTCTTAACATTTAACAACCTATTAATGTGTCATACCCACTTAACGGGAATAAACTCAGCTAACTGACGATATGAACTCTTTCTACGGAAACAAAACACTAACGCCAAGTGCCTGAATTAGCATTAAGCGAAAGAGTGCTCACGCACTTAGCACATAACTCACGGTAGAAATATGTTTTCTATTATAATTAATCGGATCTGCACAAACAAGATAGCTGAGATTCCACAGATTCCAATGGTATAAGTATCATCACTGTGCGACCAAAACTCACGGCAGTGAAGGCAAGATCAGACAACACACAACTTAACTTTACGTGGCCAAAACAACAAATACGTCTTACCTTTGCTGTTTTCTGATCAAAGTTGTGTTCAATGGCATTACAACGCATATAAACACTGTCAAAGGTTAATCCAATGTCTCAGTGTCACTTTGAAATGATTACTGATAATCCATCATCATATTTATGGCAATAAGCCTAGTTTTCAGAGCGTAACATAGCTTTCAGTTTGGGCAAACTGGGTGTGCATCACTCTCACTCCTCAATGGTAACGTGTAGGTGGATTTAGGAACTTCCCCTCGATTCTATTGGCTCTAACGGTTAAAAAGAGGTGTCAATCACCAAAATCGACTAATGGGTTCCAGAGAAACGGCAAATACACCCAAATGACCCCAGAGGTGGGTTTTTTTCTAAACTTCTCTAAAAGGTAACATTTCACTTGTTTTGCATCAATCTTGATACAGGGTACTTATTATATGTTATAGTTTGGATTCCTAAAGCTTTTAGTCTACTATCCCATCATTCAAGGTTTGGTCGGAAACTATAATTTACATTGTTTTACTATGTCAATCTGAATTTACTTTAAAATAAAAACATCTATATTGATTCTGACTTTTCTACATCCAACTCACAGGTTTATCATTGTTTACCCCTTTTAGAAGTGAAGATATAGTCATTTGTTCTGGGCATGTCATTTTCTAGCCGAAACCTGAAAAACAGGCTCAGGGCTTAACAGGTTAACAAAGTAAGTGAAGTGGTTGGTATATTTAGAATATGAAAAAAAGCGGGATAATGAGCAATGATGTGTTACATTGTTAGTAGGCTTAGACTATTATTATATAGAAGGGTATTAAGAATGTATCCTTATACATTTTTGGGGGGGGCGGCTTTATACACATTATAAGTACAGCTGAAGACAAATAGGAAAGAAAGATAGAGAGGGGCTGAACTGTTTTGATTTGCTTAATCCTATAAGCATAATAGCTATCTAAACTGCAATAATGATATAAGACCATCAGAATGCCGAATCAGCAACATTATGTTTGGCAACAGCTACTGCAACCTCATTATTAACTGAAAAGGACATCAGTACCACACAATTACTACTGATTGGTCCAGTAAATCCATGACAAAACTTGAACCGTCAGCAAATGGCTTTAGTGAATGGCCTTTGCTTCAAACTGCATGCAGCCAAACTGGGACAAGCTGTTTGAGGTACTCCGTTTCACCTCCCATCACTTTCCTAATATTGTTTCCCATCGCAACTCGACAACAAAACCTCAAAAAATGAGACAATTAATTAATTTGTCACCAAGCAATGACAGGTCAACGGGGCACGGAAAGCTCTGAAAGGAAAATGATCTAATCCACTTCGATCTGTAAAGCCTCACAAGACAATATTTACTAATTTGCAGAATCGATACCACTAGCAGAAGATGACAAGAAAAAGAGAGTTGAGATTTGTTATCCAAACATTACACCCTATTTACATGTGCTCCATCCAAACATCAACACTGTCTGACAGGCCAACGGTACGACCAGCTTCTAATGGCAGCCACCCCAGTTTGGATACAGAGACCTCTGCATGACCGCACTCTGCATGCAAAGACCTCCGTCTCTCACCTCCACATAATCCCACACAGCTGAATCCAGTCACCGGGAGACATCTGATAACACTGGTCGACGGAGCTAAAAATAATTCCACAGGATTAAATCGTGGCTGTTATAAAATCAAGATGAGTGTGTGACTTTGGGCATGTCCATTTTCAATCACTGCAATCAAAACCATCAGCGGCGTGAAGCGGACTTCAGCAGTGCACTTTTTGACCCTCTTTTCATGTGTCCTCTTGCCTTGTTTCCATAAACTAATCCTTCTTGATCGGAATCATTTCATTTAGTTTCCTGTTTGGGTATCTGGCCTGCTGTGTTAACCACTACAACTACTCAAAGAGTGTTGTTGCGAATGTATTGGAAAAGCTTGTGAAGGATGAGAGCAGGAGAAGGGGGAATGGCTGATAGTATGACGGAGGTGCGTAAACTGATGATTCGGTTGTTGCCTGGGAAAGTACAACAAACAGACCAGTGGAAAAAGATGTCGCAGACAAAACCTTTCTTTTCTTGTTCGAAATACCAGCCGAAGTGTTCTATGATGAAAAGGTGTTAAACCTTGGCTTTCGTTGTAGAGGGAATATTTGGAAAGTGGACATGGAAAATGGGCAGTATTTTCCACTCAGCTATCACACCTGATTTATTTGAGATATTCCTGGAAGGTCTTGCCACTGCTGCTGTCTCTGCCTACCCACGCGAAGGCCGGACTTCAGACTCGCCAGGCGCCCTTAATCACATACCACGCAAACACTTCTGACTGATCTGAGGCTGCGGCATTATATTTCCAGATATTAACATAACCGCAAGAGGAAACAGTTATGATTGAAAATAATAATACAATTTACAGAAGAGAGGGGGGGGGGGGGAAGTTGCCAAATGAGACCCAGCTGGAATGTCAGTGGTGTGGTCCACAGTGGGCTGCTGCTGTAAATGCAGTGTGGTCAGAGAGGTGGGGGTAGAAACAAATATGTGTGGTGTGCAACCCAGCCCTGGTGCTCTGATCTGCAGTATCAATAATACATAACATTTTTGGTCCCCTATGATGCATCTTAAATCAAACTAATTCATCACTTTGTCCACAGCATGGACAACTAGTGCAAAAAGAGAACTAGTCAAAGACATGAGAAATGATCAGCTCAGATCAAGTTTGTATGCCTGCAGAAAACAGATGAACATCAGTACTTCATGTTTTTCATTCATGACTAATATTATTGTTAACCCGACAATGGTCACAGTAGTAGAAATGTACTAGTCGTATACCAATACCTGTGATTCCACAATTCTTTATACCAGATTCAATAACAGAATAAAAAGAAAAGAAATATAATAAATCCCTTATTATTAAATGTAAACTCCTTTATCACTCTCTGCATACTGTTTTCTGTACATTATTTAAACTGGCCTCTCTGATGACTATTTGATTTGAAATATTTTTCCAACCCTATCCCTACTGTATATAATTTCTTGCCAAAAACAAATTTTTTAATATTACTTTTGAACAAATCAAATTGGATATGTCACAATTTACCTTCACCAAACTCTATTTGACTAAATCAAGCTTGAATGGATAATAATGTTACTCAATGCAACTTTTGTTAGCATTAGCTGTTAGCTCCCTAATTTAGCTAAGATTGATTTTGCTGCCTACAGACTGCTAACAGCTAACGTAACTAGCTCTCCTCCTGCCGAATTGAACACAGATTTGCGGTCAACAACCAGTGACACTGGCATCTATTTTGAATTGCTTTGTGAAGATCTGAGTAATGTGTTATCCTTTCAAATCCACCTCAGGTGTTGTCAATCTTCTCAGTCACACCAGCGAACGTTCAGAGGGAGCAAATGTTCCTTTGACAAATGTCCAGGTTATTGTAAAAAAAAAAGAAAAAAGACTTGTGTCAGTCTATTTTTAATCAACCAATCATAATCTGGACAATGAAACTTGTCTGGTTTCCTGAGACCAATTATGTAAATGTTCCCTTGATAAAAAAATAAATAATTCATGGTCCATATCCTTGGGTCTTAAGTGTTCTGAATGTGTGAGATGAGTCAGCCGCACCCAGTGTACAACAAGGTTTTTATGTGCTACTCCAACTTCTTGAAAAAGCAACCAGTAAGAAACTTAGAGGAAATATCTTACTTTATTGTAGGGGATCATTTTTTTCATCATTGGTATCAATCGTTATAAATACCTAAGTAGCCTCTCACTTTATTGTTACAGTAGGGTGGCACTGGTTACTTTTGGGTGTTACCATTTTTTTCCTTCATCACTCGCCAAGGAAGGAAGCAGTTTCATGGTATCAGAAAAAAAAGGAAAATATGGGCATTGATTCCCAATGCGACTCTGCACTGCGCCCCGGGGAAGTGACGAGTGGTCCATTGTCCTGATAGATGAGTTGGTTCATGAACAACATGACCTCATTCCCTCCCTGGGGAGGGGCCTAGAGCAGAACCTAAGGGGGTAGAACCCACAACTTATTGAGCTTAATGTATAAAAGTCATCATAACTAACATGGCTTCACACATTCTTCAAAGGGTTCAAATGAGGAATTTATTAGAAGAACATAGATGATTTTACATCTGGCTTTTAAAGCACATCGATTGTGCCAATGTGGTTGGTTTTCAGTTAAAGATTGCAGCCGATGAAGAGTCCATCAGGCCCGGATGCAGTTTCACAGAGGCTGCTCTTAGTGGTTCAGTGCTCGTTCAGTGCAGAGCATTATCACTGATGGCCCCAGGGACTGGGTCATTGACCTGCTTTGGCTTCTCCCCAGGGTAAACCTGTTCAGGAGCTCTGTGACATCCCAGGAGGACGAGCAGCATGTGCAGCTGCATCTCTATCATTGAGCTATCATCACATGTGACATAGTGCGTCAATATTCTATATTATATTCAACACATAATGTTAATAAACTTTACAGTTAGCAAGTGAATAGAATAACTGCTGTGGTTTGCATGAATTTTGAGCAGATTATGTCCTGTGAATGTCAATTCAGTGTTTTCCATTTCTTGGCTCTGGTTGTTTATGTTAAAATATATCCATCAATAATCTAAACTTTAAACATAATTAATTTAATGAAGTTGTCTTCTCAGAAACGAATGTATTTCTGTGATATAGGCCAAATGTATATATAAAAAAATAAAACAATTTATTACACCCATTAAAATCTAGAAGGCCACTTGACCACTGTGAAGCTTTGGCTTTGTAAAGATCTTTATAATATACAGTGTGTATTCCTTTTTAGGGGCTGTATTATACTTATTTTCAGGTTCATATTTTTGTTTTCTGTGCTTCTACTGGGACATGTCTCCATGCTTTAAAGGTGGGGTAGGTAAGTTTGAGAAACCGGCTCGAGATACACTTTTTGTTATATTCCATGGAATGCTCTTAACATCCTGATAGCAATGAATATCTGAAGTGCTTTGACAAAAAATCCATAAAAAAATGTCATCTGTGGAAGCTGTAGTACTGTAAAAAGTACAACTAAACGGATTGGCTAAACGGATTGGATTGCCGCGTCTGTCAGCCTTCCATCTCGTGCACGCACAAATGTATCTCGTGCCCTCATTGGGCGTGCCGTTGTAGGTACCATATCTGCTCGGGGTACCATATCTGCTCGGGTGTATTTCCGTCGCATCCGTCATATCCGTTATATTGTACGGCAATTCACCGCAACTCACCTCCCTCTGCTCCCAGCGCTCTGCTGCCACACACCAGCCGCCTGCGGAACTGCAGCCGGAGGAACTCGGGACAGCTTGTTATGTGTGGGGTGCTATGGTGGGGTCCCATGTACTTGTGCACATAAATAATCTAATTATTTACAGTTAAAAAATATATATATTCTACGTTACTTTAGCCAACACTTTTATAAGGCCACTAGATTAGATAATTACGAAATGTGTAGATTGAATACATATCTTTCAGGTTGTTATTTTGTCATTATGTTTAATGTTTTATTTACCTTTTAGTATTTTTATATAGTATCTGAACTTTGGAGAGGAGTTGGGAGACACACGACACATCAAATCACATCTACAGATCAAGACGAAGTGAATGGAAGTACTCCCATACTCCTAGCGTGAAAATGTTTGTGAAAAACGTGTGCAAAGTCTCCGAAAACGGAGCAGTGGCTGTAATGCTAGCTTTGCTGCTAGTTGTTATTGTTTGAAGTTGTTGCTATGGAAACAACATGACGGAGAACAAATTAATATCTTCTACATAATAACGGACAAAGTAAAGAATGAAGTGTAGGCTATGCCTGTTTGAAGTTGTTGCTATGGAAACAACATGACGGAGAAAAAGTATAATCTTCTACATATAATAACGGACAAAGTAAAGAATGAAGTGTAGGCTATGTTTAAATGTTCGGGAATTTGACCGTGTATGATGGCCCTCTTGAGTTGCCGTACAATCCGTCATATGACGGATGACGGATGCGACGGAAATACACCCGAGCAGATATGGTACCCCGAGCAGATATGGTACCGATGTCTGTAGGCCTACCATATGACGGATTGTACGGCAACTCAAGAGGGCCATCATACACGGTCAAGTTCCGAACATTTAAACATAGCCTACACTTCATTCTTTACTTTGTCCGTTATTATCTATGGTTATTATATGTAGAAGATTATACTTTTTCTCCGTCATGTTGTTTCCATAGCAACAACTTCAAACAGGCATAGCCTACACTTCATTCTTTACTTTGTCCGTTATTATCATGGTTATTATATGTAGAAGATATGAATTTTTTCTCCGTCATGTTGTTTCCATAGCAACATCTTCAAACAATAACAACTAACCACTAGCCGCAAAGCTAGCATCGCAGCCACTGCTCCGTTTTCGGAGACTTTGCACACGTTTTTCACAAACATTTTCACACGCTAGGAGTACTTCCATTCGCTTCGTCTTGATCTGTAGATGTGATTTGATGTGTCGTGTGTCCCCCAACTCCTCTCCAAAGTTCAGATATTTAATCAAATACTCATGGGAGTTTCCTGAATTTTCATGCCCAAAGCCAAGCACTAGGCCCTGGGTAAATTAAGAGGCTGATCTCGGGCACTTTTGTCCACTTTCCCTAGTGGTAGAAACTCAAGCCAGACATCCCTGGAATCGTCTCAGAGAGTAGATGATCAGTGGGGCCTTGTTTTTACTGAATGATGTGTTTTTTTTATGGGGAATTCAAATATGAGCTTATTTTTAGGATTTTCTGAGACTTTGCACACGTTTTCACAAACATTTTCACGCTAGGAGTATAGGAGTACTTCCATTCGCTTCGTCTTGATCTGTAGATGTGATTTGATGTGTCGTGTGTCTCCCAACTCCTCTCCAAAGTTCAGATACTATATAAAAATACTAAAAGGTAAATAAAACATTAAACATAATGACAAAATAACAACCTGAAAGTATTCTATCTACACATTTCATAATTATCTAATATAGTGGCCTTATAAAAGTGTTGGCTAAAGTAACACAGAATATATCAGGGTTGCCAACTTTGGGTACCTGGCTGGAGTGAGATTTTGGTATCATGGGTTTGATTACACATATGCGCACGAAATGACTGCAGTAGCGGGACCTTAGCATATATATAGGATATACAATATATACTGTACAAATACACAATATTGGACACTGACTATAAAGGGCACACAGTTTCATTCACTAATGAAAGTCAAACACATGTTTGTTTCCACTGTTTTATTGTGTGCATAGGCCAATTAATTGACTTATCGTACAATAAATAAATATGAACTCGATAAATTGCCATTTACATGAGGATGTGACTAGCAGTTTGAAAGGATGTACTTGAATTATTATTATATATTATCATTATGTCAGTGGTCTAAAATGGTCATACAACGGTGCCGACAATATTATCGTTTATCGCAATAATTTCAGGGAAAATCTATCCAACAAAATAAATTATCGTGAGAGGCCTATACATGAAACGCACACACACACTAACAAATCTACAGACTTACTCCAAACTGCCAAATATATTAATTAACACACTCTCACTCTCATATACTCTTTGACTCTATGTTGGCCTAGTAGAACAATAAGCAGCAGACTTTGACTTTTTATCATTTCTACTGGATCTTAGATCTGCGCAGTAGATAGTATTTTTGTTGGGTAATCTATGGTAGGGCCTCCTAACCCATATAGTGGTGGCGCTCAAGTCAGTAATTACATACACGCTCCCCTTGACAGTGAAACGCCACGCGTGAGGTTTCGATTATTTCCCTGTCTCAATCCAAATTGAACTGTATGAAATAAAAAGGCACATTTGTCTTGTAGTAAATAAAATGGGCGACCTGGAGCCAATCCTGCAATTTCTGCAGGTGAAAGAGTTGACATGCTGAAAACCAAACCCCTGCAGGGGGGTCTGGGGGGATTCTCCCCCAGGAGATTTTTTGAAATACTAACATAAAATACACATTCTGGTACTCTCTTGAGAAGAAAAATAAATAAATCTATTACTACACGACATATTTTAAAAAATGAATGCCATTTTAGTTTGTTGTTACTTTGTTCTGAAAGCTGAACCTGCTGCTCCTCACAGAGAGAAGAGGTAAGAGGCTGTGAATTACTTTACATTGTGGATAAGGGTGGATAGCCCCCATTGTTCTGTGTGTCAAAATGAAAGACAGCCCACACACCTATCAATCATCAAACCGTGGGGTCTTATTTCATTACGTGTTGATTTCTGTCAACACTAATGTTGTATCGATGTATATAGAGATGTACTACAGCAAAAGTATTCTCCGTCGGGACTTCCTGCAACAACACCACGCCGTTATCTTGATTCTGATTGGCCAGAAGACATTATCAAAGATGTTCTATTGAGAAGACCATCACTACCTGACAAAAGTTTTCAAAACAGTTTCTAGTCTTCGGTATTCTTGTTTTGGCGTGAGAATAGTTTGGGCAGCGTGAGAGCGTGAGATTGAGAGTGAAAGCGTGTGCCACACGCCAGATGCGTGAGAGTTGGCAACCCTGATTATATATTTTTTAATTGTAAATAATTAGACACATTATTTACGTGCACAAGTACATGGGACCCCACCATAGCACCCCACACATAACAAGCTGTGCCGAGTTCCTCCTGCTGCAGTTCCGCAGACGGCCGGTGTGTGGCAGCAGAGCGCTGGGAGCAGAGGGAGGTGAGTTGCCGTACAATATAACGGATATGACGGATGCAACGGAAATACACCCGAGCAGATATGGTACCTACACCGTCATTAGGCGTGCATTGCAGCAGTACTTCAATGACTCGCCAGCAACAGGCGGCCACTTTCACCAGTCTGCTGACGTCGTGTGTGTTGGAGGAGGTGCTCTGTAAGGAAGTCTGAAGGAAGGGGCGGATTCTTTACTTTCAAATTTTAGTGCACTCAAGCCGGTTTCTGAAACTTACCTACCCCACCTTTAATGTTCCAAAAGCTCTTTATTTTTCTCATACTGCCTGTGCTGCAGCACCTCTTTTCACCCTCTGGGTGTTTCTCAATGTCGAGGAAGCTTGCTTGGTTGCACATGTACCTCCTAGTCAGTTGCTTTAGAAGCGAGGCAAGAATCCTTCCTAGCCTCAGATAACGAATAATTGTGGAACAGGCTAACAGGTGTGCAGGTGTGCGTCATATGCGAGGCCCCGCCTTAAATGGAGCGTGATTTCTGCCAAAGATTTGGAAATTGGTCCGTGCGCAAAGCATTGTGGGGATTTTAAGACCACGGAGTCTACACATGTGCAGCCTAGGTACGCCGGCCTCGGTAGAATTCCAAGTGTCCTGGACATTAGAACAGTCCTTCGGCGGGACTCGATGGCGTAGTATCCATGAAATAGTTGCTCTGGAGCAGCTTTCCTCGACATTGAGAAAGACTCTATAGGCGCATTCACACTGCGGTACTTTTCCCACAAAGGTTCATGCGAACTTAGTTCAGTGAACTCTTTATCGCGTTCACACCAAAAAGAGCCGGTACTAAATATAGCTCTTTTCTCACAAAAGAGCCGCTCGTAAGTCCCTGCTAGAGAGCAGGGACTTACGAGCGGCTCTTTTGTGAGAAAAGAGCTATATTTCTGATTGGCTGGGCGGATTGCAAACCACGCCCCGTAAAACTTCCAAAAAGTTTTGTGAAGCCGCCATTTTATTATCCTCGCATTAGCATTATTAGCATTAGCATTAGCCCAGCGCAGAAACGCAGAGAGACTAACTTATGGCAACACAAAATAAAACATGGGAGCGGTGGAGATGAGGAGGTGTCGGCGTTCTGGCGATTTACTCGGAAGGCTTCAGTAGAAGCTGCTGGGAGTCCCAGCAACTTCTACTGAAGTCCTCTTACAACTCCGGGGACTTCCGGCCGGGGACTTTGGGCGGCAGTATCCGCCGTGAAGTTGTTTGTAGCCTGCCAGTAAACCCAAAGCAGAAGAAGAAGAAGTGAAGTCAGCAGCTTCATTTGCCTAATCCACCCCTAGGGACTTTTTCCGGTGTGAACGCGATCTGTACTTAGTTCATGCGAACTAAAGAGTTTTGCATGAACTAAGTTCGCATGAACCTTTGTGGGAAAAGTACTGCGGTGTGAATGCGCCTTTTGTCTGAAACCAGAGCCCAGTCTGCTCTGATTGGTGAGCTGACCCGCTCTCTCATATCACGTAATGTGTTGGAGCGCTAGCCAAAAGAAGTGCGTAACATAGAAATGTCACTATTTTACTGAAGTAAACAAAGGAGTCCAATGTAGGCGCTTCAGGCAGGGGGGAAGCAAATACTTGAAAACACATGGATTCAAGCCTTTGCAGAGCATTCACATGCACAAAAACCTATATCACAATCCATGTGAGGGAAAAACTTAAAAAGCATAATAAATAAATCAGTTATAAGTGAAAAACCAACAATATGAATAAAAACAGTAGTGATTGGAGATGAATTTGCCGGGCTTAAGTGTGCATAACACTGATAAATGAAGCAGTCCTCCTCACCTTACCCGAGGTGCTGATTTTAATAAGTTGAAGGGGGAACAAGTTGACTTCACTAAAGCAGCTCCCCGGTATCTAAAACATGATGCATGATGTCCGTACACACAGTTAACGACACACAGCAGTGGCCAAGCGGAAAAAGCAGCCCCTTTTTTCCAGATAGAAATGGGAAATCAACTTACGACCTGAAACAGCTGAGGGAAAGAAAATAAGATGAGGAGGAGAGGAACAACACAAATAAACAAGGCAACAACTGTAGTCACAGTGACATGGAGGACAAAATCATCACAGTTGGTGGGGTCTTCATCGCAGTTTTAATACTTGTATCTGGCAACGCTGTCGATGAATGATGAGTTATTGATTGAAGCATCAAAGGTATTTTTATTAGAGCCCCACTGATCAAGACAAAATTATAGCACAAGCCATTGTGTGTGTCTTCGTCTTCATTTTTTATTCATATATCAAGTCATGATTATACTATAAGGACATTTGAAGCAGTGCAATACTATCGTGATAGTGTATAACTATCATGTTATTCTCAACCAAAAAATTACAAGATGCTGGTGGCGTGGAAAAGAAGTTAACAGTTTGTCAGAAGGTTCTGACCTCTGTGAACCCCAAATATCTTTACACATAATTCAATGGCGAACAATCCAATATTTGTTTAGGTATTTTAGTCCGGACAGGGTTGGTTCAGTGACCAACATTTCGACATTGGCATCTGTAGAGCCGAGCTGCAAACGTAGCTAAAACCTCCCAGATGTAACTACTTTTCTATGAGTAACCACACAGCCATGGAATGGACTTAGGTATTGGTTTACTCTACTGATTCTCTACTGCTCAAAGACAGTGGTGGGCACACAATCATTTACAGCATAGTTCATGATCTCACCCAATTTCCCAGAGAGTGCAGTGATATTCCTTTGCATGTAAGTATAGCATATATTTTTGTAGAGTTTTAATACCCTGCCAATCAAATGAAGACTATTTAATTACAATTAAATCGGCATTGAATGTCAACCTCTTTACTTTAATGTCCGAATATTCTTTAAAACTTGGGATCAGACTATAAGGAGAATTGAGGAGGTTATGTATTCCGTTCAATATGTTGGAATGGTTTTTTGTCTGTTTGTCCAGTAGGACTCTGGAAAAACCACTTGCCAGATTTCTATGAAATGTGTGTAGCACGTGCCAAGGAAGAACCCATTAAATATTGGAACGGATCTGAATCACAGGGCGGATACACCCTTTATTTGCACTTATGGGAAAGGCTTTGGCGGAGGTCTATGCTCTTCTAGTTTTGACATGCAGTCAGCTGATGTCTGAGCTCGAGACAGTGTCCAAAGTTACAATTGATTTTCTTTTTTTTCCAGTTTTTAAGGTCTTTTATCAGGACTTTTACGAGGTGTCGGTGTTGGACTGAAGTTGGTTTTCATTTGAGACTTTATTTCAAAGTAGCCATTGATCGGGATCACAATTATGATCAGATACTAAATACATACCAAACAGTCTGTTGTATTCTTGCATTGTCTTTTGTGCCATTGTTCTCTTTGTCATCCGTCTAACTTTGTATAATCTCTTTTAGTTTGTTGTGTACTTGTCTTTTTTTGTCCTGTAATAACTGACACAATAAATAAATAAATAAATAAGAAGTGGCAGGAAGAATCATTGTGTCACTCATTCTTTCAATTGTTTCAAATCCGACAGCCGAGCAGGGAACATTTACAATGTATCCTCACTTATGTAATTGTGGTAAATTCTTCAGTGTAACAGCGGGCTTGGACTCTGATCTGATTTAAACTGATTTATTGGAATTGAGCAATGACTCAGATTTTCCTTCATGTGCGAGAGATCTACACTACTTCCTTTGCTAAAGGGTGGTCTTGTGAGTTGTGCAAATCCATTTGATTGCTTAGAAGGTTCCATGGCTTCCACCCAGATATAGCTGGATGTATTCCTCTGTTTAAACATAATTATTATGATGTAAAGTCTGCTCAGCTGGGACAAAGCAAGAATGTCACCGACTTCAGATCTCAGGTCATGTTCCTCATGACTGATGTGATCTTGTCACATGTCTGGGACGGTTCCAGGAAGAGGTTCCGAGGCAACATCAGATCAAACAGCGCCCGTGCCGCAGGTAAATAATCATTGTCCATTTGGAGAATACAGGCCAGTAGGATATGGCCAGCAGGACTGGAACTGAATGCGAAGCTCAGCTGTGAGGGCCTCGGCCTCTTCGGTCTGGGGGGTAGGTGAGCACGGAAAAAAGGTCAGTGCCAGGGGCCAAATCCATTCTTCTGGCCCCTCTCTTCAGGGGCTGTTGTCAAGCCTCAGGTTAGGCAACTGTATCAACACTATCTGGGGCTCCGTGTGGTCTCTGAAGAGTCACCAGAGCCGACTGTGGCACATCGAGCAAACACGGGGACAAACAGCAGACGCTGAATAACTAAAGCCCTCGGGGGGGCAGCTTGTCGGGGTTGCGAGTGGAGGTCAGAATTTGCTGGAATGAATGCTTCAAATGCAGACAGCAGAGAAGTGCACACATGCAGACTTGGTGTATCTTGGCAATGGTGCAAACACAGTCGTTAATAATATTATTGATAGGGAGAGAAGCAAAACATTCTTAGCAATACAGAAAAGAAACCAGTTAAGAAATTACTAAGAATGAATTATTATGTCCTAATGTCAGTTAAAGTGAAAGGATGATTTTCAAAGACTTTAAAGTCAACGTTCATCACCATGGCCCTTTTGTTGTAATGCCATTCGTAGAGTTGATGTCTGTAGTTGACCCAACATAATTGGGAAGTGGTGTTTTATTGTAAGCATTACTGTTGTAGCTCCATATGTTCAAAAGAATGTATGTCATCACGGGCACTATGGTGGCAATAGAAATGGCATGTTGGCCTTTGCTGGTAAACACAGTCACAATGACATGACAAGCACCTGGTGTGTTATGGCAACACACTGATCAGCGTGCAGCATTGGTCATCTTCTACTGCAAATGTATTTGGAAACCCTCATCTGACGATGTAGTTGTGCGTTAAGTGTAGTGCATGTTAACATCACAGTGGAATGTTCAGTAGATCAATTGAGAGGGTTACTGTCAATACCTGCATGTATATGATTGATTGAGGATGACTAGTATCAAAGTATTTTCTGCTCCTCTCATGTTTCGTCATTTCTAAGAGAAAGATATCTTAAACATTAGCTTTGTGCTCAGTAAAGTTTTTTAAGTAAAATAAAATATGGTTGTGCTTGGGAGGAGCCTTTTAAGTGGCACAGACAAGGAAGCTGATCACAAAAGAAACAGATATTTACACCGTTGAACACTAGAATCATGAAGTCCTCTACTCTAGCATTGCACGTCTATCCCTTTGGGGCTAGAACTACAGTGGAAAAGCTAGTAAAAAACCTTCAGGGCTGATCAGTACAGCCCATGCGGAAGGGTAAATAGTGCAGTTCTTCAAAAAGCTATATAAATAAACATTGATTGATTGATTGATTCAAATGGCCACTTGAGGTTTGCTCCAACGGTGAGACAATTTCCCAAAAACCCATATTGAAATACCCATCTTTAGAGCCTAATACGCAAAACGTTTTTGTGTGACAGGTGGGTGCCACATCTCAGATTGCTTACCTCTTGCTGTGTGGTCTGTTGTGTCAACCTGGACGTCTCAATTTCACCTACGATGCCCATTGTTGGATTGGCCAGGATACGGCTTTAGCTGCCAAATTAAGCTCCACAATGGCTCTTTAAAATACCTATACAGTAGGTGTCCTCAATTTATGCAGTCTTTGTGTGAAAATATGTTATGGCAAGTTCAATTGAAGTAGTGAGTCAAGCGTAAAGACTTCAGGTTGAGTTCAAGTATGTTAGCAGATACGATGGCAACATACTGTACAGGTCTCCAGAGTCTCTGGAATCTGACTGTTAACATGTTGATATGCAGAGTGAAGCAGGTAGGACCCAAACGCAGATAATACCGATAATACCTTTATTTCAAGGGCTCTTATCTTAACATATAACATGGACAAACAAAACACTCCACGGTGAACTCCGTCACAAACAAAAGAAGCACCAACACTGAACACAGGACGAGACAAGACTAAATACAGGGAGGGATAATCACAAGACGAGAAACAGCCGGGCAGGGGAGGAGAAACCCACCCCTAGGCCACCAGGGTGGGTGGAGGGGGTCCGGAGGACGGGACTAAGCTGACCGCCCAGGAGCACAGTAGAGGACCAGGAAGGGATCTCGGGCGGACGGCCCGGGGGCAATGCAGAGTCCAAGGTGGGGGACTCGGGCGGACGGCCCGGGGGCAAGGCAGAGTCCAAGGTGGGGCGAAGGCCACAGCGGGCGAACTCAGGGGGCCGAGCATGAGGGCGAAGGCAGCGGCAGGAAGAGTCAGGGGCCGGGCCTCGAGGACGGAGGGCAAGCGGCAGGAAGAGTCAGGGGGCCGGGCCCGCGGGCGAAGACCGCGGCTCACAGAGGGTCGGGATCGAGGGCGAAGACGCAGACAGCTCCGGAGGCGGGGCAGGACCCGGTGTCGGCCGTACAGGACCGGAGCCGGCGGACAGGCTTCGGCAGGTGATCCCCCACGGAAGAGGACCCATGAGGTTGGCAGGATCCCCCACGGAAGAAGACCAGGAGTTGGCAGGGACCCCCAGCATGAGAGTGGGTTGGCGGGGACCCTCCAACGAGACAGACAAAGAGGGGTTGGCAGGACCCCCGGCAGGAGAGGTAAGACGGCGGGACCTCCAACGCACAGGACACAGGGGTTGGCAGACCCCCGGCAGGAGAGTAGACGGCGGGACCTCCAACGGCACAGGACACAGGGTTGGCAGGACCCCCGGCAGGAGAGTAGACGGCGGGGCCTCCAGACAGCACAGGGACATAGGATTGGCAGGGACCCCCGGCAGAAGAGTAGACTGCGGGACCTCCATGGGACAGGACATGGGTTGGCAGGGACCCCCGGCAGGAGAGTAGTCGGCGGGGCCTACAACGAGACAGGACATGGGGTTGGCAGGACCCCCGGCAGGAGAGTAGTCGGCGGGGCCTCCAACGAGACAGGACAAAGGGTTGGCAGGACCCCCAGCAGGAGAGTAGACGGCGGGACCTCCAACGGGACAGGACATGGGGTTGGCAGGACCCCCAGCGGAACCTCCAACGGTACAGGACATGGGGCTTGAGTGGGGACTCGAGAGAGGGCTTGAGAGGGAACTCGAGAGGGAAACTGGAGAGTTGACTTGAGAGGTGACTCGAGAAGGAACTCGAGAGGTGACTCGAGAGGTAACTCGAGAGGGGACCTGAGAAGGGACTTGAGAAGGAACTCGAGAGGGGGACTAGAGAGGGAATTCGAGAGGAGACCTGAGGGGAAACTTGAGAGGGGACTCGGGTAGGAACTTGAGAGGTGACTTGAGAGGGACTCGAGAAAAGACTCGAGAGGGGACCTGAGAGGGGACTTGAGAGGGAACTCGAGAGGAGACCTGAGGGGAAACTTGAGAGGGGACTCGAGAGAGAACTCGAGAGGTGACTGGAGAGGGGACTCGAGAGGGAACTCGAGAGGAGACTCGAGAGGGGAACTCGAGAGGGAACTCGAGAGGAGACTAGAGAGGGAATTCGAGAGGGGACTAGAGAGGGAATTCGAGAGGGGACTAGAGAGGGAATTAGAGAGGGGACTCCGGTAGGAACTTGAGAGGGGACTTGAGAAGTGTCTGGAGGGGAGACTTGAGAGAGTTGGTTCGCCAACAGAACACGGGGGTGCTGGAGTCGGCCGGTATGCTGACAGGACACGGGGAGCTGGTGTTGGCTGGGGGAGCCAACAAGAGAACGAGGTGCTGGAGTCGGCCGGTACGCCGACAGGACACGGGGAGCTGGTGTTGGCTGGGGAGCCAACAAGAAGACGAGGTGCTGGGAGTCGGCCGGTAACGCCGACAGGACACGGGGTGCTGGCGTCGGCTGAGAGCCAGCAGCAGACGAGGTTGCTGGAGTCGGCCGGTAACGAGGAGCTGGAGTCGGGGCCATGACTGATGGGGCGCTGGAACCATGGTTGCTGGGGCCGGAACCATGGCCGCTGGGGCCCAGAACTGGGACCGGATCATGGCTCTTGGGGCTCGGATTGCTAGCCTGGACTTGCGACTCCTTCTCTTAGAAGCGCCCTGAAGGCTCCGTGGACCCTCCAAAGCCAGACGAGTTCCAGAAACGACTCTTGGACAGGAGCAGGAACTGGGGCGGAAGCACTGGTTGACTCCAGACGGAACACACCGAGACGTTATAGTCAGCAGGCTGGAAATCACACACCCAGATTGAGTTCAAAATCCAGCCAGGTAAGAAATTTCACCAAGTCTGGTTTCTCCATAGCCAACCGGTGCGCCTCTACCAGAGCGGCCTCCTTCTGCAGAACACTGGACGCTCCCTTCCACCAATCATAGCAGCAAGCCAAATCAAAGGAAAAATGTTGTAGTTCCACCTCAAATGGATCATCTGCTGGGTCCATTTCTGGTTGGTGCTTTCTGATACGCAGAGTGAAGCAGGTAGGACCCAAACGCAGATAACACTGATAATACCTTTATTTCAAGGGCTCTTATCTTAACATATAACATGGACAAACAAAACACTCCACGGTGAACTCCGTCACAAACAAAAGAAGCACCAACACTGAACACAGGACGAGACAAGACTAAATACAGGGAGGGATAATCACAAGACGAGAAACAGCCGGGCAGGGGAGAGAAACACAAGGGCCACAGGTGAACACAATCAGATAACGAGACACACCAGGGAAACTAACGACAGGAGGAAAAACACAGGGGAAAAGGACCAGACAATAACCCAGGAGGAAAACATGACAGGAGAGAACAGCAAAAAACACCCAAACCTAGACATAGAACTGTGACATTGACAAGATAATCGTGACACATGTCCACTAAACCCGTGGTTCTCAACTGGTGGGTTCGGGACCCAAAGTGGGTCCGCGGACCCGTTTCGAGTGGGAACGCGGATGTGTGAGTGAAGAAAAAAAAAATTGAAAAAAAATAATTTGGAATTGTTTTAGTTTTTTTTGGGGGGAAAAAGTCAAACTTTTATTTTGAAGGCCCGATTTTTCTAACGCCTGTGCATGCAGTCTGCGTTGGACTGGAAGTACCGGAGACCTAAACGGTTTTGAAAACTTCTGTCACATAGTGATTCATCTTCTCAATAAAATATCTTTGCTGATGTTTTTTCGAGTCTTCTGGCCAATCAGAATCAAGATTGTTGCCGGAAGTCCCCACGGAGAATAACTTTGCGGTAGAACTCTTCTTTATACATCCATGGTTACAACTTCAGATAGAAATGAACACATAATGAAATATGACCCCCGGTCTGATGACTGACAGGTCACAGAACAATGGAGCTATCTACCCTTACCCACAATTTAAAGTAAGTCACACAGACTATCTCCTCTTTACTCTTCTCTCTGTGAGGAGCAAGCAAGTTCAGCTGTCAGAATAAAGTGAAAAACAAACAATGGAATAAAATATTATTAATATGTCGGGTAGTAATAGATTTATTTATTTTCTTCTCAGAGTGTACCAGAATGCATAGTTTATGTTAGTATTTCTAAAAATCTCCTGGGGGAGAATCCCCCCCCAGACCCCCCAGCTGGGGTTGGGTTTTCAGCATGCGTGCCTTTTTATATAGTTCAGCTTTGATTCCATCATGTCATTAAACATTTTTTAAAAGCATACTTTAGTTCTGTAAAGGGATATAAGGGATATATGCACTGTACATTCACTTGATTAATATTGTATGCTGAAAAGCGTATATATATTACAGCACGATTTTTTTGTTGAATAGATTTGAGTGCTTCAAAATGTTGGGCGTGTATTGACCAAGTAAAAAGTGGGTCCCGAGGCCTGACCAGTTGAGAACCACTGCACTAAACTATACCTCCTATGTTATACCTGCTAAACGCCAGCATACCTTTTTCACTGTAAGCATGTTACTGTAACATGCTTAACATAGCATTTAACTACAGCCTAACAGGGCAGCAAGAATTGAAGCTTTGATTGTATTGGCGTTCAACGCAAGGTGTATGGCTATGGAAGGCTTGTAGGAATATATAGGATTTTTTTTATATAGTTCATGATTGACGTTGTTGGTTTCTAGTCTTGTCAATTATTTAGACAGTTAAGTCTAAAGGCACGTTGCGATTTGATGTCCGGTTTAGTCTACATTTTGCAGCTCTCCCTCACACACCTTCAGCTCTTCAGGCTGCACTTGGCCAAGATTGACATAAAAGTGCCAACGCAAGCTATTGACTTCCTACTGTTCAGATCTCATGTCATGAATCAGCAGCAATGATCCTGTGCAGTCTTTGGATCTGCCAGAAGCACTTGTGTTTGAGAGTGTCTCGTTTAAGTCTCAGACCTCCGATGGATCCGGGCCCAGAGGCCTGCCGTGACCCCAGGATGTACAGCAGGAGCTGCAGCAGAGCTTTTGGCAGTGCCTGTGGTTCCTGTGCAACGGTTTGCTAATGACTTACAGCTGTGAGATCAGGAGGAAATGGTGTTGAATAACGTAACAAGGCCGGCCAGACTTTCTTTCTCTGACTTGATTAAGGACAAACACCCTGAATGAGAAACTAATGGAAACAGAATTTACGTCAATGAATGGAATGAACCTACAAACACTCTTAATCAAATAAATCATTGAAGTTTTTATTAGGCCACAAACAGCAACTGCAATGCTTGTGGGACTTTTATTACTACGTGGTGCATGTTATAAAGCAGTTTCAGGACAGGAAACAAAACTGTCAAAAGTGCGTCAACAGTAGCCTACTCTTATTTAACGGGTCAAACCACAGTGCAAAAATAGACACAAGGTGGTATACCACGGCAGCAGAATGACGTAAAATACGGTTTGGAGTGCTGGAACGATTAATGACCTATGGAGGCAGCCACCAGTAATGTTGGCCCTATGGTTAGTATGATTTCTTAGGGTTTCCCTTTAGTGTCCTGTAGTGTCTTATATAGGTTTTTGTGCATTAAATGGGCCTGAAAGAGCTAAAATCTTAAAGTTCTCTCCCACACACCTTCCCCCCCCCCCCCCCCCGCCTGAAGCGCCTCCTTTGGATTCCTTTGTTTACTTCCGTCACATAATGACATCACAATTGTACACCTGCACTTTTATTGGCTTGCACTCCAAAGCATTTTCCAATTTGCAGTTCACCAATAACAACAGATGATCAGCTAACCAATCAGATCAGACTGGGCGCTGGGTTCAGACAGAGGGTGAAAAGAGGTTCTGCAGAAATATGTATGAGAAAAATGAAGACCATTTTGAACCTTAAAGGTCCCATGTCATGCTTTTCTGGTTATTACCCGTGCCCTTGTGTGTTATGAAGGTTTTTCTGCATGTAAACGGTCTGCAGAGTCACAAACCCTCAAAGTACACCCTGTAGTGAGTAAAACTCTAACACAGAAAATACCTGTCTATGCTGCCCCAAAACACCTCGTTGGACATTTCTCATTTTCCATTGTTTGCTTCCTGGGTTCTGTGACGTGTGAAAATCAATCAACAACAAATGACCGAATTGGCCCAAATGGACCAATCCGCGGAGCACCTCACACACCAGGATCCCTTGGCTAACTAACAGGGAGTCCCATTGACTTGCATAGAGCTCCCTGAACACTGGTAATAGACGAGTTGGGATGGCGGAGAAATGCTCTCCGCAGCAGACCCATTCTCACAGCGTTATAAACCTTTTTCTTACTCAATATCAAGCCACACTTATTGTTTTTACTTCGGCTGTGAGTGTTTGTGTGTGCTCAGGATGAGTTTCGCTTGTTCTCGCTGTATCGCCGACCCGGAAACCTGTCCGCTCCTCGCAGCAACGAGCCTCGCAACGTACCGACCAATCAGAGCACACTGGGCTCACAGGAAGGAGGGGGCAGGAGCTCCAACAAGCCGTGTAGGACAGAGAGTGAATACACATATTATACAGAGATGCTGTTTGAGAAACCAATGTGAGTTTGGAACATTGCAGAGTTTAAATCTATTCTAGTAGACCTCAACAATGGAAATATGATCAGTAGAAATGGCCATGACATGGGACCTTTACAGCATGTCACTGTATAAAAATACAAATATGAACCTGAACATTTGCATAATAGGGCCCCTTTAAGATGAGGTTGATACTCAAATTAAAACTTATGGTTTAAGGCTTAAACATCTAGCTGGACTTTTGATTATTCTTGTCTCGAAGTACTGCATAAGTTCTGAGGTAACCTTTGGGAAAGGAAACTCTTATTACAATGTATCATGGTTGACCTGAACTGATCCGGTACAGTGGATCATACGGGGAATAAAACACAGATCTCAAAGAATCAAAGGGAGAAAAACGTATCCATCCGCATTACAGTAATATGCACTGTTGCCACAAAAAGCTTATTTTTTCTTCCTTTGATTTCTTCTTTTGATTGAAATGCATCCAGTTGATCTGTCAATGTCGAATATTCACCTGCAGTGCTTCACAAAGAGATTTTCAGTGAATCACTTTTAGTAATGGAAAACATTTCATAACAACTTGTTGGTCGGGGGTCACAATTTGGAATTAATAGTTCATACCTATTGAACAGAACATCATGGTGAGGACGCAGACTGACCTAATCGCTCAGATGTCCTTTATTTTACTAGTGTTTGCTTCTCCTCTTGGCTTCCTGTACAAAGTTACGATTATGGAAACTATACTGAGTGGCCCAAGTATACGAAGAAATAAAGAAGACACTTAAAAAAGATGACGAATCTAGAAAATAATGTTCTGTCTGATTATCCTGATGACAATAACAGGAAAACCAGTGACGCAGAGTTGTGATCAAACCAATCTTTCGAGAGAAATGAAAGGTGTGTGCATGTTACGTCAGTTCATCTAATGTCTTTGGCTTTTTATATGGAGCCAACACCAGACACAACAGCACCAGACATAATGCTTTTATGTCAGGCTAGAGAAACACAATGAGGCATCATTCATCAACAGTCTACAGCTGTGTGAACTCTACTCCTATGTTCTGTCAAAATATCTCTCTGCTCACTTTTTACTGCAACGATTACCTCTTTAAGAAGTGGGAACTGGCCACCTTACTTTGAAAAAAAAGGGGGAATTAGGAATGGCATTCTACGGAGCCCCTAAATGGACATGAAAAAAATCAGAGAGAGATTTTATTATTATTAGTTTTATGAAGGAGATGTCCGGTCACCAAGGCGCATGATGGGCGGTCTGGGACTAAAAATCAGCCCGGGAATCTCACCCAGCCCAGCCCACGTTAACTGTCAACGGGGGGGGGGCTAGTGAACTGTCAACCGAAATGTCCATAAAATTAAGTCTGAGTTCGAAATATATCTCAAATAATGTATGCACTGTAATTTCCCCGCATAAACATAACAGTCTGCAATTAAATGGTTGTCTCCTGTGCACTCCACTTCCTCCTTGGCACATCGGTAACTTTATCAAAAAAGAGAGAGAAAAAAATAAAGTCGGGATAACGGGTTAGTTTCTCGTACGCACGAGATACTAACCCGTTATCCCAACTTTTTTTTTTCTCTCTTTTTTTATTTTTTTTCCATGTCCATTTAGGGCTCCGTAGCATTCAACACAACAGGAAACAAAAGGACAGCAAGGGGTCAGGCAAAGATTAAGGGCAAAAACAGGTGTATTACTGCCCTGTTTAGTAAATACTGAGATCCAATCTCTCAGCCTTCCCGTTCCGCTGTCTGTTTGAGGGTAAATACCACCATGTGGCCCTGCAGAATAAATAAAGAAATGACAAAGCACTTTGCCTAGGGAGCAGGACTACTGGAATATCAATCCTGAATTAGAAGCTCCCATTGGTCGATATGAAATATCCTGTAGTCCTCACTTGCTCAATCTATCATCATACCTCATTATAGAGAAACCCAAACATTCCCGATGTGTGGGTGTTTTTACACCACCAGTCTTGGACTCACAGATGTGTATGCTTTGAGCGCCTGGTTGCATGCAAAATGACATAACGTTGACAGCACATGCTCTTGCATTACGTTCCTGTGTTTGGGAGTGTTATTCACCGAAGTAGATTACACTTATTTTCCATGCTGCTCATCCCCTGTGATGTATTATCCACCTAATTCAACTGATTATGAAGTCTTGTTTAATGTATTTAATCACTGACTTAAGATGAGTCTGATTCCACTTTGCGTCTCGTTGGGTAGCTTTTTGCTAGGAATCCACTTTGAAGTGGAAAGCCTCTTTCCCTGAGTGCACCTTGCAGAACAGCGCTGGTGGAGGGGACAATGTTTTAGTGACAACAAAGGACAAACATGACATAAACACACAGTCACGCTGCAAGCTATTTGCTGCACCTTGGAAAGAGTGTGCGTTTCATTAAGGCTATTCGCTCATCGCTTAGATTTTCCTAAAATCAAAAACAAGAAAGGGGTCTTGCGGATTCGGGTAAGGATGCTGAATTAATCTCCATTAAGAGTTTACTTGGAGGTTAACCCTTACAACCTCCAGAGAATGTGCTCTGTGTAGACATGTAACACACGATACACGTGTAAAATAGCGGCACAGAGATTTTTCCCACCCAGGTGGGTTGTTTGGATCTTTTTAAATGCCTGTTTTACCTGACTTCCACTTCAAAATGATTACCTCCTGAGAGGAAAAGAAGGACACATGGAAAACCTTTGTAATGGAAACAAAAATATATGCTCTCGTGTCAATTAACATGTTTGGATTTAACTTAAAAGAAATTTTTGATTGAGTTGCCATTCACTGCGGATGAAACTGGAACTTTGTTGTCTTCATTCAAAGCTTGTTTCTAATTTATTAAGCTTCTCTAACTAGGCATTATGCGTTGACATCTATATGAATTCAGCAAAGAAATCCCCCACGCAAGAGTTTGATTACCGTACATTAGTAAGAAAATGTCATCACTTACCAACTTGCAGAAAGGATCATCTGATTCAGAGGTCAGCTTCACAGATGAGTCCCAGGGGCGGATAGTGAAGACAGGAAGTGCATCAGTCCTTCTTTGAGGCCCCTTTGAGCTAAATGCTAACATGCTCACAGTCACATTGCTAAGATGCTGACACTAAGCAGCAGTAATACACAGTTCAGGTTTTTTTTAAAATACTTATAACCCAATCAGTTATGAGAACCTATCCACACTGCCTGACATGCAAGAATACACGTTTTTCTACAAAGACCAGAGCTTTTGCCACACCTGGTGTCGATACCAGAATTTGTTTCCCATGTTTCCTACTTCCACACGCTTGGGCCCATGTAGAAAAGCAGTGTTGAGCAGGTCCTGCAGGAGAGAGATAGACTAAGCACAATTAGGGGGCTTGCATTCCTCTCGTTTTTCTATAAATACCCTGCACATTTCCTCTCTTCTGTCTGTGATTCTCATTAAACCAGTGGAAAATCTGCCTGCCTTGGCTGCTAGAGAGAGCCCCTTTATTTTTCCCGGCCTCTGAGAGGGGACATACTGGGTGGCAGTGCTGGAGGGAGGGAGGTGGGGGGCAGGCATGGGGGAGGGTGGGTTAAAAGAGCCCTTATTGGCAGAATTAGAGGTATTGGAGCAAACATTAAGTTAAGTTAAATCACCTGCTACGTGTGAGGATTGCAAACTTTCCCTTTAAAAAAATGTCATTGTATGCTCAGGCTTTGAATTCTGAGTTCCCTGAGTTTGTGTGAACTTACAGAGCTGTGAAGTTAATGTCCTCTAAATGCCCCTAAGAGACCATCCCAAGAAAAACAGCATATGTTTATGTTCAAGTGACAAAGCAGGCATAGTAATTATGCAGGAGGAAAGGACACATTTTCTTGACTTTCTTATAGAGCAGTATCAGCCACATAGGGAGTGGAAAGGTGAGTCAAAAAGTTGACTTCATAAAAGCATCAGACATGTGACGCCGCTGTCTGTTTCCAGTTTTCGTCCAAGAGTCACTTATATTCAACCTTGACCACAACAGTGGCGGAGCTGGGGGGTGGCTGGGAGTGGCTACGGCCACCCCCAGCTGAATCCTGGCCACCGTATTGGCCACCCCAAACACCCTCACCACGGGGGCCCAAACAATTTTAGAACATTAAGAAAAACATTTTTAGTAACCTTTCATCAATAATTAACATTAATAGGACGTTATATTGATAATGTACTAAACTTACAATTCATTCAACTTCTTTTCTTCCAAAAGTTAATTATCCAAAGCCTCTGTACACCCCCCTCTATTTACATGCAATGGTTTGGTCCTGCCTCCAAACGCGGTGCAGCACCGCCGGCACTTTCTAGCAGAGAGTGAGAGCATGTAGGAGCAGGGATGCTAGTACTTACGTGTGTACATGTCTCAACGACACAAAGTCAGGCTTTCAAAAGAGAAAAGAAAGGAGAGAAAGACAAGAGAGGGACTAAAGGGCGACAGCATGTCACCCAGTTTCTCAATGAAAAGGTGGGTGTGGTCTGAGTGGTGGAAATGTGTCTGTTAGCAGCGTAGTCCATTGTAAATAATAATTGTTATGTTTTTTTTTACTAAGCTGACATTAAGTACTGTTAATATCTATACAGGTTTTTAATTTCACTCCTCTTTTAGCTGACATTTAGTAAATGCAGGTACATTTTTAGCAGCTATTCATACTAAATCAGTTGTCCCTCCCCCTGGTGCCAGGACCAACAGATCCATCTCTAGACTTAGCAGCCCTGTCCCCCCATAAGTGTTATATTTTCACAGCTCAGTGTCAGTAAATATTGTGCAGTTAGTATTGGACTACAAGATAGATGCAAGCCTGTACAGGTAGAGTTATTTAAAGCAAATGAGTGGGTTGGGTTCTGGAGGTGTGGTTACAGCAATTGTGCTTGGTTGGCGTGGCCTGGGCCTGGTGGTGGGGCCCAATGTGATATATTTCCATGGGGCCCAAAATCCCTGGCGTGTATGGCCAGAGGGCAGGACCTATAACACATTTACTACCCAATAGCATTGTGAGGCTGAACAAAAGGACCTTTTGACTATGTAAATGTAGTCTTTTAAAAAAACAAAAACATTTACTGACTTTTTTAGGATAGCTTCAAGTAATGTTGTAAAATTACAACCGGGGGCCTTACAGGGTTAAGGGCTATTGTTTAGTTATTTACTTTAAGATGTTTATTCTTAACCTATCTTTAATTTATTAAAAAACTCTTATTTAAATGATGTGTGTGTGTCTGTATTCCTGATGATACACTGAGAGAATGAGCTCATAGTGCTGCTGATCACCATAAGCTAAACAGTATATTGCATTACATTTGTATAATGTAAGCTTCGTTGATACTTTGCCTGCGGGAATACGAAAAAAATAATTAGATATACTGAATATTATTTGATCTACTCCACCACTTAATCCCAAATAATGTAGAGGTGTGTTGTAGGTGCCTTAAATAAACCCTTATTTTATAGTGAGATGTATTTTTATGTTCAATAATAGTTATTTCAATGCCCCCCAAAATCACTGGTTCCATCCTGGCCACCCCACTGAAAATGTCCTGGCTCCGCCACTGGACCACAAACCTGGTAATTTACCCAATTGTATTATTTAGGGAGATTTCATTAACCCTGACCAAACTTTAAACGTAGCATTGTTGCATCGGAAAACAGAAAGAACAAACAATGTCACCTTGCAGATAGATCCATCAGATCAGAAAAACCTTATGACACATTTGACAAATGCTAGTTTATAAGACATTTACTTCCAATTTGCCAGGATGTGACTTGTGTTGATCCTGGAAGTTGCAATACCCCATGAGGCCACAACAGAAAAATAGCTTCACATTCCAACGTTGTTCATCGGGGCTCGTGTAATATTTTAAAATGTTCTAAAACTGCCGGACGCCCAATATTCAACATCAGAAGGAATCTGTTGGTTTCCAGAAGTTTTGATAATCCATCTGTTTAAAGCAAATTGACCTCGTAGGTGTGACCGTTGTCATTTCACATCATGCTATTGGTAAATGTGCACAAGTAAGACTGAACAACGTATAACTTAATAGTTCCTTAAAGGATAGCAAGAGATGCTTAAACAATTGTGTTCCAAAATGTGTTATACAACCAGGTAGGTATATCACAAGACCCTGTCATTTGGTAAAAAGTCATATAATGTGAGTTATTAGCTGTTAGAAGGTGATACCAGAGGTGCCATTGACCTAAAAAAAAAAAAAAAAGGTTAATTTAGACAAATGTTTAATGGTCCTAAGTTAATCATAACATTACCATGATGTTTTTAAATGTAGTCTTGTCAAATGAAGTTAGAAACTTAGTGAAGTCGATAGTTTTCTGGTAACAGGAGTGACTTCTGGGCCAGCCTGAGGGTCAATTGGGTGGATCACTTGTTGAATTGCATATGGCGGTTCATGGCAGAAATGAAACATAGATGTCCCAATTAGGTACATAAGGTTAGTGTGGGGTGAAGGGAAATGTCAGCGCCCTCTTGAGACTAGCATGAAACATTGTCTAGTGAAATTGTAATTCAATTCTCATACCATCGTGGCAGTTTAGTTTTTAGCATTTCTTCTATGTTTCCCCATTTCATTACAGCAATACTTTCTAAAAGTTGCACAAAATGCAAATTCAGCATGTGGCTACGTACACATGTAACATGATAATAAATATACTTTTAAAACTCTACAGACAAAGCCCTACAGTAAAATGAAAACCTCCTGGACTCATGTGCAGCATCAACAATGTTGGGATATTTTGAATGAACAATAAAATGAATCCTACTGTCAACAAAATATATTTGTTGTTGTTCCCTTTTATTATTGTAATAAATAATCCTACGTGCACAAGGGGGAGGTGAAAGGGTGTGAGGTCTGTTAAAACCCTAATATTCTCTGTCACTTTGAAACCAAAGGTATTCATAAAATGGATATGTTTTTTATGGTCCGAACAACGGAAATGTTTCACTCAGCTCAGCCTTTTCCCCAGAGCACAAACCTGGAGCCCTGTGGACATAAGAATAATAATAAATGCATACAAGCAAACACTTGATATCACATCATCATGCTCAAGTGAATCATAAATGCTTGGACATGAGACGGTAAAATGAGATGAGGAGAGAATGATCGATCCGCCCTGGTGATATGAGGTTCAGTGCATGCAGCTCTGACGTCAAGAGGAAACAGAGCTGCTTCTCGACGGGTCCTGTGGTTTCGCTACATGAAAGGGACGGTGCAGAGTCCACACGAGAAACTCCGCTCCGACTCCTTCAGTTCTGGCTGTCCCTCTGTAGCTGCAATGAACCTTCTAAAACCCGATGCCTTCATGGGAAGAGCTTTGTTTCATTGACCAGTAATTTTTTTTCTAATTTAAAGTATTCTGCTGAACGGATGGAAGAAAAGCCCCAAAGTGGAGCACTACCGCATGGATGGATGGATGCAATACAGACACAAAAAACATTAATAAAACACTAAAGTCAGAGACAATAGGTGTAACAACAACAAGGGCCGTACTTTAAATGTAAATAGTTCTACTAGATAGTGCTAGTACTGCTAGTTCACTGACTTTCATTCTCTTCAGCGAGCAGGATAAACAACTGAGAGAAGCGGAAGAGAAGGAAGAAGAAAGAGTAAAAGAATGGACTCACCAATCCTCGAGCACCGACACTGTCCTACGTGCACCGGCCTAATTGCAGGTGCCGATCCCCACCGCCTTTGTTTCGAGTGCATGGGGCCTGAACACGCCGGGACGGCCTGACCCAGTCTCCCTCCTGTAATGCCTGCCGGATGCTACCACAACTTGCTTCACCCGGAGGGTGGTGAAGCAGATCTGGGCCCAGTTCGGGAGAGAGGAGGTGGATCTGTTCGCCAACAGGCGAAACAGCCACTGTACCCTGTGGTTTTCCATGGCTCAGCGGGAAAATCCGCCCTAGTAGGTGGATGCGTTTGCACACGTGCCATGGCCAAGAAAGCTGCTCTACGCCTTTCCACCGCTGCGCCTCATGTCTTAGCGCATTGTCTTCAATATGTGTAAATACTCACTGCATTACAGGCCACTTTTAGTTCATTCCAGGGCTGTACCCGAATATTCGGTCGTTGACCTACTATTCGGTTATCAATTTCGGTATTCCGATATTCGTTTATTGTTTGTTTTTTCCCTAAATGTATGCTATCAATAAAGGCGAATTGCCACATTGTTATACTATATTATACTTTTTAATTGCACTGTTAAAATGTGGAAATATACAATCTCAGCTTGGGCGCCTGACATCGCTTTCAATAGCTAGATCTGATCGATAAACGCTGAAGTGAAGTCTAATCTGACGGGAGAGAGAGATCAGCTGCTGCTGACGAGTCGACATGCAGCTCTGCATAATCACCTGCAGCGGTGAGCGGACAAAACACACTCTTCAGGTTAGAATATCACACGTAGCTATTTTAATTACCTCTCAAACTACCTACACTAGTTATAGATAGTTTAGTTTTACTGTCGGGTCCCTCATTAGTGGATCAGCGAGCTGCATGAGACTGACGGGCTGTCAGGAGAGAGAGAGAGCGCTCCGTTTATTATTCCCGTGTTATTGTAAATTACTGTACACTTTTGAATAATGTAGTTAATCTCTCTAATATCGAGCATATCAATTTGTTTTAAAGCTCAATAAATAACAAAGAAGACCTCTGGGCGGAAACTCTGGGCACAACAACTATGAAAAGTCACCTGAATGCTAGCTTAGCTTAGTTGTTGTCCAGTTGCCATGATGAAGCTTTATCCGCAGTTTAAACAGTAACGTTGCACATAAAATCGCGCGCGCCGAATATTCACTGCAGATTACTACCGAATATTCGGAGCCCGAAAAATGGTATTCGGGACAGCCCTAGATCATTCCCACCGTCTCCAGTCTTCCACTCACTAAAAGACCCCATTGGCTCATGCACAGTGTAGACCTACAAGAGGGACCTTTGCATAAAAGCCATGACATCTATTTTGGAACTGCAATGCTTTAAGCTAAATGCTAACATCACATGTTTAGCAGATAATGCTTAGTATTTTTAGCGACCTTGTATAAGGTGCTGTGTGGGTCACTCAAGTATTTTCTGTCTCTCAGCCAATCACAGAGCTGCATAATAATGCTGTTGGTGTGCAGATCTGTGGTTGGGAAAGCAGGGGGGAGGGCTGGCCCGCATGTGACGTTGGCCCGCTGTGTTGTGTTAGTGAATTCAGAATATAGCACTGGAATTAAGTTGGTAGGACCTGTGACCTTTAACCTATATTAGACGTTCTTTGACTGTTACAAAGGAGTTAAAACAAAGGACTTCAGTCCTGTCTCAAACTCCTATGTGGAACACTACAGTATGTTCCCCCTAAGTTTAACATATAAGCATGCTAACATTAGCTTATTAGAACTGATGCTGAGGGGAACAGTTTTGCAGGTATACAGTCATAAACCCAAGTATTGGACAATTGATGTATTACTATTTCGGCACTAGCCAGATGCACGACCTGTGTTGGTAATACAGATTTAGTTGCAGAGTGGCTCCATTTTCCGGGTGCCACGTCCAGCCGCTGAGCACTTAACCAGACTGCCCGGCCAGACCCAGTCCGCTGGCAGAATGAAGCAGCTACTGCTCCTTTTTATGAGTCTCCACGGCTGTTTAGCTCCAGTCTGGTAGAATCATTCTGGTGTATTATTACTAAGTGTGCATGTGCACTACATGTGTGTGCTGTAATATTCAAGTAGTTAAAAAAAAGTTCTCCAAAGCCTTAGAAATGACAACTTGTAATAGGATAAGGGACGTTTGACCGTTGGCTGACTTTAGACACTGTAGGAATCGGAAGTCAGAACATTTTAGTCGTATTTAAATTAGTTCTTCCTTAATTGTGAAACTATGAGTGATTGTGTGGTTTTCTAGAAGACTATTGGGATCAATTCAGAGCAGCACATCCTGCAGCCCGTTTGTGAACCTGGAGACGATCGAAATGAGAGGAAAATGTGACATCATGAAGCATACCATAAGTCAAGACAGAACGTTTGTGGTTGGACATGTTTTTCAGTAGTTAAAGAAGCCTGAGTCGCGTGCGCATGCCTCCTTTGTGAATAATCTCTATCTGACAGTATTCATTTTCTGTTTTACAGTATTTGTTTTGGTGGCAGATTTTTGTTGATTTCGATGCAGGTTTTTTTTATTTTTCCACTTGTGCCAGATCTTGTGGTTATCCATGACGAAAGTCCGCAAGCACAGACTTTTCCGGAATAGGGTTCACAGACCCGGCCAATAGGTCCTTGAGTTTCCACCGCATAACAACAATGTTTCAATTTGTCTAATCGGGGGTATTTAGGCTAAGTAAACACTCTTCGGGATTTCATCTGCAGCCACAGCCCAGTCATGCAGCCTTCTTATTCAAACCATTTGTGTGCGGTCGACAGTGGGAGTGTGGAGGCAGCCAGTGGAGATGACAAGGGGATTGGATAACTCAGGGAGAAAGTCTGGGACGCAGAGAGTGAGAGCTATTGGCAGGGAGCTGGAAACCACACGCAGCTTGCGTGATTGTGGTTCTCTCACAGACTTCTCTGCTTTTCCCTCTTCACTTCCTCCTGCAGCTCTCTAAAGCACCTGCAGGGCTTGCTGCTTGACCTCTTTGACCTTTGAACTTGGCCAGAGAGACAGTTCTCATGTAACTTCTATTTGCCAGAATATCGTGGTCTGTTAGTATTTAGACAGCAACATATACATTTTCTATGTTTTGGCCATACTTAAGCGTATTCGATATGAGACGAATGACTTTGATCATTGAAGTGACGTCTTCAGTAAAACATTGTAAGATTCATAGACTTTCTTAGGTGGTGTATCGTCTAGCTCACTGGACTTTCTCAAAAAGAAGCGTCCACTTCTCGTTCATAAAGTTAAAAAAAACATTTCATCTGATGGTTTTCACTGTGATATTCAGAAAACATAGACATCCATCCATATCATCCATCTTCTCCTGCTTAGGTGGTCGGCTCGCTGCCCGAAAACATAGACAATGCAGGTTAGTTGCTATCCATTTAAGGCTTACAGTTTTTTTTTGCCACAAGAGCGAATTGGAGGTTTTCTTCTTCTTTTGTGTGCAAAGAGAGCATCTTTAACACTTTTTCAAACTTTCAAGCAGACAGGACCATTTCAATTGGATTTGTATTTGTATGGAGCTCAAAAATCACGAATCAACAAATGCTACCAAGTCTAGGGCTATACTACATAGAGTACCTTTTACTTGTCCAAATGAAAGGTTCTCAATAGTAACAGTTTCCACAAGGCTCCCCCTTTAAGATGATTCATCGACTTATTGTGGTTTGGTGGTTATGGTGATTTTTAGTTGATTTAATGCTTTTTCAGTCTCAATGACTTATTTACAAGATATGTCTGAGAGCATCACTGTTAAACACAAGATTAAAAGTGATGTTTTGTTCATGAGTCTTTGTGGAGAAACTTAGTTTAATGATCTTTTGGTTCAATTAAATAATGAATTGATATGCAGAATTGTACGAGTGTCGGTTGGCAAAAACACACTGTACTAAATTAGGATCACTTGACAACCA